>OW240922.1:24313561-24744728 GCA_933207985.1 Pelobates cultripes | reverse complement strand
TTTTTAAAGGGGGGGGGGGGGACAGCGGGAATCTTGGGTGAGTTCCCACACTTTTTTCCCCAGGAATTGACCCCTGCCCTACATTGAAAGATTATATCCTTGAATATTGTGTTCTTGCAAGTATGCATCTAGTAGCCGTTTGAACATCTGTATGGACTCTGATAAAACCACTTCTTCAGGCAGAGAATTCCACATCCTGATTGTTCTCACAGTAAAAAAACCTTTCCTTTGCCTTAGACGAAATCTTCTTTCTTCCAGTCTAAACGCATGGCCTCGTGTCCTATGTAAAGTCCGGTTTGTGAATAGATTTCCACACAATGGTTTGTATTGGCCCCGAATATATTTGTATAATGTTATCATATCCCCTCTCAGGCGACGTTTTTCTAAACTAAAGGCTGTCTCCTTATTATGGTAGCTAGGGTTCCCGCTCTCCCTCCCTATCCCTTCTAGTGGGAGTTACAATGTGGGCCCCTCCGTGTCCCTCCACCCCGTGTCTTACTTCTCCATCAGGTCTATTAGCAACTGATCACTGTGTTGCATGCGTCCATGTGACAGAGAATTCCCCCCCTCACCGTCCCCCCATCCCCCTCTTTCTGCAAATACTTGCTGTATGAAGAGGCAGATAGGTGCCCAGTCTCTGGTCTCTGAGGTGTCGGGCCAGATAATTCTGACAGAGAGTATAGCACCAAGGTCGTTACCGGCACAGTTCTGTATACCACCGGGGTGGACGGAAACAAAGGACAAAGCTCTGCTTGATGTGCCTTGCTCGTGAGACAGTAGACATACAGTTCAAGGTCCCAGCATCTCGTAGACGGGGAAACCGGGGATTCAGGGTGTTACGATTCCCATCATGTGTAGGTAACCGAGGTGGCTGGCCTATAGCAGGGGTCAGCCCGTCGGTCAACCGGTCATCTGCTTAGTGAGTGCAGCCATTAGGGAGGGGGGTCCGCGGTGGTTAGTTGTTAGTTGTTAGTTGTTAGTGTCCCCGCCGGCCTTATCGTTTGCGTACATGGGTTTTGTACTCTTTGGGGCCTACGGCCTGATCCTTGTGGCCTGGGGCCAGTTGTATAGAAATTTAGAGGGTTTGGCCAGGTTAGTCTCTCCGGTGTCAGATGTAGCTCCCTGTTACGTCTTCTTCCCCTAAGACCATGAAAGGGCCGCTAGGTGTTGCAACTTGGAGGCCCATGGGGAAACACCAGCGATACCTGATACTAGCTGATTGTAGTTGTCTGGTGAGGGGTCTCATTGCTCTCCTGTATGTCAGGGTGGCCCTGGACAGATCCGGGAATAGGTGGATTTCCGATCCTTCCAGGAGTATTTTGTCTGTTCCCCTGGCCTTGCGGAGGATCTCCTCTTTCAGGTGAAAGCTCTCTAGGCAACATATGATGTCTCTATCGGGGCCCTCTGGTGGTCCCTGAGGTCTCAGCGCTCAGTGCGCGCGAATGAAGCCTATGGGCCAGGGCGATGGAGTGGCCTGACTAATAATCTATTTAATAGCTCCAGTAATGTAGGCTGGATTGGTATTTTCTTGTCTAGCTCTTCAGGCACTCCCCGTATGCAAATATTTTGTCGCCTGCCCCTATTATCTAAATCCTCAATATGTAATGCCATTTGCTGCATTACCATGGTATGGTATAGGAGCCTGTCTGTGTTCGCCGTCTGTGCGACGGACATGTGATCGCAGTCAGCCTCAAGCTGCGCGACTTTCTGGCTGAGGCCTTGTATGTCTTCCCGCAGTGCGTGGAGTTCCGTGGTAATCGAGGTGCGTAGTTCGGCATTAGCCAGCTTCAGATCTGCTTTTGTTGGCAGTTCTTTAAGGAGTGAGACCAGTTCTGGTGTGTAGGTCGTGAGTATAGTTTGGGTTTGTTCCCCTTGCGGTGACCGCGGGAGCGAAAGGCCAGAGGCCGTGTAATCATTGGAGGCCTGTTGGTCCAGGTCCACCTGAGACACCAGGTATTGCTTCATGGAGGGGTTCGGAGTCCTTTTTGGGGTGTCTGCTGGCCTTTGGGCGTATGATGTACGCTGGGTCTTCCCCATTTTTGTGGTTAGAATGCGTGTTCTGTGAGGTTGTGAGCTGAGCCTGTGGAGAGCTCATGGATTAGGCTGCCATCTTCTTGGACATCCAAACCACGCCCCCGCACAAAGTTATTTTTGACAGTCACTTATTAGTGACTAGAAATATTATATAAATTACTCTTACTGTGGTGCCAACACAATTTTTGAAATATGGTTTGTATTTGAAAATGGAAATTGTGGGTGTATATTTTATTTAAACTTGTAAGGACAACAAGAAATGTAAGACATTTTTAAAATAATTTAAAAAACATGTTTTTCTTTTTTCTTACGTGTGTATTTTGCTCGAAGTGAGGATTAGGCAGTTTGTGAGTGTTCTGTATGTATGTATCACATGTATTTAATCATCATGTATGTCAATGTATGTATTAGGCAATGTGTGAGTGTGTGTCTATAAGGCAGTTTGTGTGTGTGTGTGAAGAAGTTTGTGTGAGTGTATATTTTAGTAATAAATGAACAAAAAATTAAGCAAAAAATATATGCACCTTTTGACCATGCTAACACACAATAAGTGCTTGGGAGGAGGATTGATACCGAGTGTGTGTGGTCCCTCTTTTGAAGTTGGAATTAAGTTCCTATTCGCAGAGTGTTAGGTTGAGATGATCTGATCGTTTTGAGAGACCTCATGGGCATTGAGGTCCTCTGATTAGATTCCGATACATACAGTTACAACATTATTATAAACAGCTAACACACAGGGCAATACTTCACTGTGACCTGACTTGGTTTGAAGGAATGTGTGAGTGGGGAACAATTTTGAACAAGGCGTTATCCTTTGGAGCTCCTTTGGAGATGACCAGAGGTATATATTTGAGGATGTTTTGGATAGTAAAGTCACTTTAATTATAATTTTCATTGAGCAGATTTATAAATTCCATTGTGAATAAATACATCAAAGCACTATCATTTTAATGTTTAGTTTTGACACTGCATCTTTTTATTGTGTTTATCACATTGATTTTGCATTATATATATTCACAATGTTCTATGAGAGTTTTAGAGCAGTAAAGTGTATAATGATGATAATATCATCAGGTGAAAGGGCCCATACTCTATTGTAAATTGCGTGAGATATATACTTTTGCAAATAGTATGCCACGATGAGGGTAATTTTCATTCCTGGGCTGTCATACAGCAAATGCAATGTTAAACCTGGAATATAACATTTCTTCATTTCTCATACTCTTTTTAAATTATATTTACGCAGCCCCCTTTTGATCCAAACTGGGCAGTAGCCATGCGCTAGAACAGGCCAGGAGTTGTGAGCTTCTGAGGAGGTATTGAGAGATTTGAACAGATTGATATTAAACAGTGCCTTCACTCAGTGATCAACATAAACTAATATACACCTTTCTAGCACTGAGACAAGGAAAACTCAGAAGCTTGAAATTAACCAACAAAACTTTACTTGCAACTTGGCAGACTGATAATGGTGACTCAACATCATTAGTGAGAGTACCTCTCCAAGATAATACAACACTCTATAACTTCCACCCCACATAATACAGCACCCTATACCCCTCCTCCCAGATCATACAGCACCATATGTCCCCCCACCCATGACAGTCCAAGATGCTCACCCTTACTGTGTGTCAGTCTGTCTGGAGGTGATGAATTGTTGCTGCTTTTGCAAGAGTAAACATTCTATGCCCTTCCACAGTCAATCTTTCACCTCATAAACTCCAGCCAAAAAGGGTATAGAGCTACTTGCAAGACAAAAGGTGTGGTGCTACTCATGTGGGAGGGACAGGACTACTCATAAAATGGATGGAGCAGAGTCATTGCCTCAGGGGAGCCTCAGGGGAGCCATATTTGATGTGAGCACTATTTCTCCTGAACAAAATGATTTATAATAAGTGTGGGTGCACTTAATATGAAATACGCAAATTATAGTTGAACAGACATAAAGGTTTGGTTCAGAACATTAAGGGGTTAATAATTAACTCATATGGTCCATTTGACTGAATTACTCAATTCCAAAACAGAAATATAAAAAAAACAATGTAGTTAACCATCTAAATCTGAAAGGGGATACTTCCTGGGAAATGTTTTGAGGGGATACCCACTAAGAGTAAAGGAGACATTTTTTTTTTAAAAGCATACACACTTAAAATTAAGAGAGGACTATTAAAAAGTTAAATCAATGTTTATATCAGTTGGTATCAAAGTACCATAGCATTATACCCACTTCATCTCTTGTTCATTTTTTACATTATTTTTTATCATTTTGCATCCAATTAATCATTCATGTAACCTGTATATACATATGTGAATGCATGCATACTTTATTTGATGATGATTTTTGTCCATTTCATATTCTATCTATAATTGCATTTTATTATCTTATATTGTACTACTTTATTTTTTGTTTTCTCTGAAGGTTTTTCTTTTTTCTAGCAATGTGTTTAGTTTCCTCCCTCCTTTCTCTGAAGCTCTGTCTGCCTCATATTAAGAACATTCCTGTTGACATTTCCTGCAGTACATTTGAGGAAAAGTAAAGTAGAAAAAGATTATTCCATTACCGTATGTTACCGATCTGCTCAGTGCTCCAGTTATGAAATGTACACATGCCACCAATGACAAGCTGCCTGGTCCTGCTGTGCAGAACAATATCTGTATCCTGCATTGACTTATTTCACTGTGCAAGAGCAGCAGTCACACACTACCAGGATATACTTTCTGCTGAAATAATTCCAAGTAATATATGACAGATGGGTTGGCAGTGTAAATATAGAAAGAAAGTAAAAGAAAATAGGAATCTCATTAAAATCTCAAGTTATGAAACAGATAAAATGAATACAAAAACAATAAACGGCTTGCACCCCTTGATAGTAGATCTATATCCTGATGCACAAACAAAACAAAATACTTGTGAGACAACAATTACAATTATTGTGCATGGATTAATGTTTACTAAATGTTGATGTTTGCTTTCATTTTCTAATTTATTTAATTAAATTAAAGATTGATGTTATTTACTGGATTTTCTTTAATAAATTATAATAATCACATACAAACTTGATAATATAAAGCATTCTGTTATTCCTTGTGTTGGACCTTTAAGACTAACATTTTCACTTTAAAAATATATAATCATATAAAATCCTGTAATATTGACTGCACGGCATTTGAGTGGATTGTGTACCTCTCTCACTTTAAGAGCCCTGGAGTGGCTTCACTGGGTGGAGACAGACTGGGCCATGGCACCCCCTACGTTATGCAGTGACCCCTTGTGTCCCCCCAATTAAAATTGTCATGGCACAGCCGGAGCCCTGCAAGTGGCAAGGTTTGAACTCACATTTCCAAAAAGGCTGGCTGGGTTTTGAACTCACATTTCAAACATCCCAGGCAGGTTTTCTGCCATGCTGTCCACCAGGGAACTTCAGTATCTGTTTACATTATTCTGCTTCCTGACCCCATGCCTAGATTAAGCAGTGCTGATCCACCTGTAGCCCTTTTTCAATGCGGGTCAGCTGCATCTAATTTGCAGGCTGTAAAAGCTAGCCCTGCCTAAAACCTAGCAGCTGGTCATTTTGCCTGTTTCCTGACGGATCTTTGCTTCTCTACTTACTGATTTCCTGAACTCTGACCTCTGCCTGCTTTACCGACTACATTACTCCGCTGCCAGCCCTGACTTCTGCTTCTTGTCTGACCCTGCTTTTGGATTTCCTCTTAATCTGTACTGCGCTTCTGATTTTTTCCTCCTCCCTGTGCCATCTCCTGCAACTGGGCTCCAACTCCTGTTAAACTGTTACATAAGTCCCCAGGTGACTGTTACAGAAATGGAAGTCAGGAGCACTTCTGTCCATGTGGGCGATGCGCTGGGGTTTTAACTCCTTTGGCCTTTGGCCCCGGTGGGCTCATGGTAGTAGTTACTCGTCATGTGGGGAAGTGTGTCCACGGAGGGGCCCACTTACTGCCTGGATGTCGCTCTCTCGGTCTCCCACCCGAGATCGTTGTAGCTATGCCTCTTGTCTTGCCTCAATTAATTCCCAGAAGCATTGTAGCACTTCCTCCAGCCGCCACATAGATTGAGTAGTGGGGTCTGGGTGTACCAGCCCCTGTTGCATGCGTTCTGAGCCACCTGGAGTGAACGCTGTCATCTTAGAAGGGTAAGCTGGATATCAAGTTTGGGCTTCGGGTCCGCAGTTAGAATTGCACTATCGTAGGTCATAGCAGCCAATGGGAACCGGGATAGCCCCCACTGGTTCAAGGGGGGTGGTGGACGGGACTGTAGCAGCGGATGATGCCAGCATCAGCAGCTTTAGGCTGGGAGATCAGCCATTTCTCCCCGCCACGGGACCTGCCAGGCGTGTAGGCCGCAATAGCTTTTAGTCTCTGGCTTTGAAGATGGGCTTCAAGTTTGCCCTAGAGGGCTCCCCCATGATCAGAGGCAGGAAAGTAATCGGTTAGGTAGTTTTTGAGGGTGAAGTCCCTCCAGAGAATCTGTGTTTTCAAGCTATGTTGGAGGAGCTCATGCTATGCATGTCTGCTCTCCTTGATGGCCAGGTCCCACCCCCTGTGTTTATATTTTTAAATGCTCACACACAACAAGAATTCAAATGCAAAAAAGTAAGTTTCTTTAGATCACAATACTTGTATTACTGTCTTAAATGTTATATATATATATATATATATATATATATATATATATATATATATATATATTACAAAGCAAAATTGGGAACACATTGAGACAAAAAAAAATAAAAAAAATCTGACAGTTCATCTTCATTCAAGTAGCTTGGGCACACATCTTCATCCTCTTTATCATCCTTCAAGTAAAGATAATGATCCTTTTCTACTTTCCAAAAGCATTTAACTTGTCAGTCATTACAACAGGTTTTTTTTTTTTTTTTTAAAGATCAATAGGAGCAGATTCATTTTATTATAATACAAATCAAAGGATTCTATGAGTACAGAGGATCCTGAAAATTATTCTTTTTGTAATTACTATTTAGGCCAGTGGTTTGAAATAGACTGGTTGGAATTACAAAATTGCTATTCATCTAACAAATATCTGGTAAAAAAAGGATATTGGACAAGTTTTACTAAAGTTATTATACAGTTATTTCATTATACACAGAGTTTACAGGACTTACACGCGTATTTATTTCGCTCCTGAAATAGATGTGTTGCTTTTCAAATAGCTCTTATACCACACAATAATGTTTCAAATGGGTGAGATATTTTTTTATGTTTCTTTTCATCTATATGTAGATTGTACTCGTTTCCAATATGTCTTATGGGGATCACACAGAAGGAGATATTGTTGCAAATATATTGCATCTTAATAGCCATATGTTTACCTGCTTACAGTGAATGAGTAGAGTCACGTGTGTAGTTAAACTATAAGCCTGTCAACTTGAATCTCGTTATTCTCTTATATTCTTGAAGTGGAGACACATGGTTGAAAAAAATGTCTGTTTTGATTGTCATCTGTGTAAACATTCTCTCAATGACTGAATTCAGGGTAAATGCATAAATCTATTGCAAATATTAAAAAACAAAAAATATAGCACTTTTTCAATAAAATTATTATGTAGTCCTTCTACTATGTGACTTTGTTTAGTGAACACTTCAAGCACCATAACTAATACAGCCCACCAAGTAAATAGTCAAACCACTCAATAAGATTTGCCAATTTACCTTGCTCTCTATGGGTGCCTTTACTGCATTTTGTTTATCCAAATAAAAATAGGTTGTGTCACTCTTTAGTGTTGGTAAAAATCACAAAGACAAAATTTAAAAAATAATAGTGCAGATAACTTTTAAGACAGAAAGACACATTTTTAAAAAAATATTTAAGAATGCCAACTCACAAAGGAAGTGCCAGGTATGTGGCTCAGTTAAAACATTGGAATCCTTTATAGGGGGAGGGTTCCTTTCCTGGGAGTTTGTTTCCTTGTATATTAATGGTAGTATATGTAAAAGAAGAACATTCACATATAGTGCAATATGTGTGAATAACAATATATTCTATATATTGCGGGTACCACACTCACATGGAATAGAGCCTTTTTCTGTAGGCTCTATTTGATAGTCAGGCGTCTCTTATGCAGCGACGTTGCTTTTTTTGGAAGTACAAAAAGAGATCCCCGGTAAACTGCTATTTCCAATTTTATTTATACAAAATATATGAGAAGGCCAGATTTGTTAAAAAAAAAAAATCTTTGGTCAACAAGAAACAAATAAAACAAAGTTAAAACAAATTTAAAATAAGTAAAAATGGCTTCACCCAACACACAGTTAAACTTGAAGGCTTCCTCAGTCAGTAATGGTGACATTCCTCAGTCAGTAATAGTGCCCTTGTCCTTTGTATTTATGCTCAAGTTTATAAAAAAAGTTAATTACCAAAGTTCAATTGTTCATTATTAGACTGCTGTTATTAGACCATGCATTCCAAGCGTGCACCTCCCTCCTCTCCAATTACTGACCATCTCATGGGAGTCTTGACGCATTTCATCTTATATTTTCGAACTTCCTCAGGAGATGCTTCTGATATTGCGGTGCAGTGCAAAGAGCTCCTGGTAATAGAGGAAAGGGTATGAAAATGCTGTGAGCCTCTGTCACATCCTGTTCCTCGCTGCGGATCATTCTGGTATCTAGTACTCTTTTTGCTGTCCTTGCTTGGTTTTTCTGGTTTTCTGGTCTATGTCTGGTTTTCTTTGTTGCTGGGTTTCTGAGTTCATTCTTATATTCTGTGCCTGGATTTCCCAGTCTCTTGGATTCACTTAAATGTTTGTTTTATGTTGTCACACCCGTTTGTTTTCCACTTTCCTTTTGTTTCAGCTTGGACCTGCAGCAGTGTTTCATTTCTCTGCCCTTTCTTGCAGGTAAGTGCTATTGTGGTATAGTGTGGTTGTTTTAGCAAACATTAGGCAGTGTAGGACCTGCCAGATATGGGGTACATTGGCGTTGTTGGCAGGCTTGTGCAATGTATGATCATATAATGTGACTAAATCCCCATACTTTTCATAATTAGTGCTTAGCTATGTTTCCTCTTGTTTTACCTTGTATCTCTTGTCTTGTTTTATTTTGTCTTGTAATCCCAGTCCATGCACAGTCCTGTCCAGTCATGCCCATGTTATGTTCTTGTTTTCCTAATTTCTTGTGTACATGTTCTAGGTTATGCTTTCTGTCCTGCTCTGGTTCTGGGTTCTCCTAGTTTTGTCTTGTTTTCATGTATGGTGCCTATTTCTAGTCTTGCCTTGCTTCAGTAATGGATACATCCCTGCTGCAGAGCCTCCCTATTCAGCTCCTGGGAGGTCTGCTTAATTCCAAGCTTCAAGTTCCTGGGATCCGCATTAGCTGCATCAGGGTCCTGGTATGTGGCTGCACAAACGCTGGTGCTCAACACCAGGGGGCGTGCGGTTACCCTGCACCAGACCCTGCTAATCCACCTCCACACTGTGACTCCTACTTTGAACATCAGGCATAATGGGTCCCGGTCCTCGCACCGCCGCCCAGACAGTGTCTGGGTCCCGGGCACTGGACTGCCACCCTGAAAGCCTCAATGCCAAGTGTTCTTTCTTAGAGGCACTTACCTCTTGGCTTCAACAATCCTAAACATCTCAAACCCAGAAGATGGATATAATTGAGGATCAACACCACAGCAGAAATGTCTGATTTTGGAAAAATAAGAGTGCCCTACTATTTTCCTGGCACTATAGTGCCCCACCCTCAGGGACCCCCTCACTCCCGGCTCTGGAAAGGGGAAAAGGGGTAAAACTTACCTTTTTCCAGCGCTGGGCGGGGAGCTCTCTGCCCCCAATCCTCCTCCATTCCTCCCCATCGGCTGAATGCGCATGCGCGGAAAGAGCTGCACGCGCATTCAGCCGGTCGCATAGGAAAGCATTATCAATGCTTTCCTATGGACGCTTGAGTGCTCTCACTGTGATTTTCACAGTGAGAATCACGCAAGCGCCTCTAGCGGCTGTCAATGAGACAGACGCTAGAGGCTTTGGGGGAAGGCTTAACCCATTTATAAACATAGCAGTTTCTCTGGACCTGGTCTGTACATGATGATAAAGTTAAAGTGTGACAAGAACAATGACCATCCAGCTTGCCTAGAAGACAGCATTTTAGCATCTGCAATGTATGTATGTTTATCAGGAGTGGATCCTTGGAACCTTCAAAAAGATGTTGCCATTCTTTCAGAGCTAGTTTAATGGCCAACAATTCTCTGTTACCAATATCATAGTTACGCTCAGCTGGTGAGAACTTTCTAGAAAAGAACCCACAAGGATGCAAAGGGGTATCCTGACTCTCCCTCTGAAAAAGAACAGCGCTTATCCCTGTCTCAGAGGCGTCTACCTCTAGTATGAAGGGTTTGCTAGTGTCAGGATGTACCAATGTCAGCAGAGGTGAATAATTTCTTAAGAAGCTCAAAAGCTTCTCTAGCTTCTTTAGACCATATAGTACAGTTAACTCCCTTATGTTTCATATTGATGATGGGGGCTATCACAGTAGAGAAACCTTTGATGAATCTCCTATAGTAATTTGCAAACCCAATAAACTTTTTAATGGCTTTTAACCCATTAGGTAATGGCCAGTGTAGAACGGCTTCTAGTTTGCGAGGGTCCATCTGAAAACCAGAGGCCGAAATATTATATCCCAGGAACTGTACCTCTGTCTGATCAAATATGCATTTCTCATTTTTGCAATATAGCCCATTTGTAAGCAAGGTTTGCAATACTTGCTTCACATGCCTATGATGAGTCTGGAGAGTGGGGGAGTAAATGAGAATATCATCCATATATACTAACACAAAAGTATAAATGTAGTCTCTGAGAATGTCATTAATGAAATCCTAAAATACGGCCGGAGCATTGCATAAGCCGAAGGGCATGACAAAATACTCATAGTGACCAATTCTAGTTTTAAATGCAGTTCTCCATTCATGACCCTCCGTAATCCTTACCAAATTGAAAGCACTCCTAAGGTAGCGCCCTAGAGTCTATCAAACAATTCTGAGATAAGGGGAACGAGACAAGCATTTTTGATGGTGATCTAGTTCAATGTCCTATAATCAATACATGGCCGTAACTCTCCATCTTTCTTGGATACAAAAAAGAACCCTGCACCTGCAGATGAAGATTTACGTATGTGACCTTTTTGTAGAGACTCTTTAATGTAATCCGCCATTATCCTACTTTCCTGTGGTGATAAGGCATACACTGCCCCCTTAGGGTGCATAGTGCCGGGTAATAAATGGAGCAATCATAAGATCTGTGAGGAGGTAGCGCATCAGTGTGACTTTTACTAAACATTTCTTTAACCTCCCGGTACTGCACAGGAATTTCGGTAGGCGTAGGAGTAGGTAGAGCAACGATGCCCACTATTTTAGTAATGGGTAACATACATCTCTCAATACATTCTTTACCCCATTCCAGTATTTCCCCCTTAGCCCAGTCAATATGAGGATTATGCTTAACAAGCCATGGGAATCCTAGTATAATGGGACAAGAAGGGGAAGCAATTATCTGAAATGTAATAATTTTTTTATGTAACGCTCCTATAGTAACATAGTTTTGTGGGTAATTAGAGGTTAATAGAGAGGTCTCCCATCAATGGCCTCGACGGCCAAGGGTGATGATCTCTCTTTGATGGGTAGGGGGTGTTTACTGACAAATTGCATGTTGATAAAGTTTCGTGCAGCACCATCAGGGCTTAACATGAAAACTTTTCTTGTTGCAAAGAGCAGTAATAATAAGGAGAAATCTACTTTGGGTAGTACCAGGAGACATATCCATCACACCTAAAACCGGTCCCCTAATGGTTCTTAGGTGCGCAAGTTTTCCTGACATATGGGACTAGAATTTCTCAAATGTCCTTTCTTGCCACAATATAAGCAAAGGCCCTCTTTTCTCCTAAACTGTCTTTCTGCCTATGACAGTCTCATAGCCTCTAACTGCATAGGTTCAGTTTCAGACTGCACAGGAGGGTCAGAAACAACACAACTAGAGAAACGAGGTGCCAGTGACATATTCATACGTCTGGTTCTATTTCTAGTTGTCTCCCTGTTTCTAAGTCGATTACCTATATGCATCACGTAAGTGATGTATTCATTCAATCTCCCTGGTAGTTCTTTGGCTGCAATTTCATCAAGGACAGCTTGAGATAATCCCTCTGAGAATGTGGTGATTAATCCGTTATTGGTCCAGTCTACCTCAGAAGCCAGGGTGTGGCATTCTATGGCATAATCTGAGACAGACCGGTTCCCTTGCTTGATACGCATTAGGGCAGTAGAGGCATTAATCTCCCTTCCCATTGGTTCGAACGTTAATTTGAATTGCGTAAGGAATTCCTGGTAATTATGGGCAACAGTCTTATTACTCTCCCATAATGGATTGGCCCATGCTGAAGCTTTACCTTACCTAGCTGGTTCATTAAGTACCCAATTTTATCCATGGGGAAAGACCCAGGTGAGACTTCAAAATGGTATTTAATTTGATTAAGGATTCCCCGATATTCATGAATATTACCTTCAAAATGTGGGGATGAAGATAGGATGATAGCAGGTGCCCTATATACGATAGGTGTAGGTACAGTAGGTGGGGGTGTACCTGCCGTACGTATTAGTAGTGCATTGAAAGCTTGGGAAAATTGATCCATATGGTGATCGTTCTCCTCTAGCTTTCTCTCGCAAGCTACTATGTGCTGACACATATCTGCAGGATCCATGGCCCTGTTGTAATGTCCGGATTATATTGATCCAGCACGCAGAATAGTATCACACCCTAGAACTAAGGGTAACGTCTTACCGGACCTTAGAATGGCCGGACTTAACATACCCGAGAATAGTCAGAAAACTAGCAGAGGTCCGGGACTCAGAACAAGACACAGCAATAAGGAAAAGCCAAAAGTAAAGGGTATTAGAAATCAGTAAAGTCAAAACAAAGCCAAGTCAAAAAACAGAAAAACACAATCAGGAACACAGTCTCGGTCTCTCTCCTCCTCTTGGGCAGCAGAAGCTAAGGTTTCTCCAGAGTTGATTTGCAGAGCAGTCATTTGGTCCACATCCAATACATTTATGAGACATTACCAATTGGATGTTAAAGCAGGACAATTGGATCTGTTTGGAAAAAGTGTCCTTTCTAGTGTTAACAGTTGAATTTCTTTGTTTTTTAATAAGTGTTTGTTTTTTTGTGACAATACACTTTTCATTGGATTTCAAATAGTATCTTTGTTTTCTTTTCCTCCCTTGGTTATTGCTTGGGTTTTACCCATTGATGTGCTGCGATGGATATGGCCAGGAAAAAGGAAAATGTACTCCTACTTACCATAATTTTCTTTTTCTGGTCATAGGCCATGGCCGCACAAGGATCCCACCCGCATTTATTGCTAGAAATAAGACTGAGGGAGGAAGGGTGGGAAGAGGCTTATATAACCTTCTTTTAATTATTTGTTCCTGTTTAATTAGGGATAGGAGGAGCTACCCATTGTTTCACAGTTAAAATGCCATGCAGAACTAAAACATTTTTTTTTTCAATCTTAATTTCTCTCAGTTTTTTTAGATTTTATTCATAATAAATTATGTTTTATATATGAATAGTTCATGTGCAATTAAAGCCCTGTTTCCCCTAAACAAAATTATATTTAGTAAGTGTGGGTGCACTTAATATGAAAGAGGTGAATTACAATTGAACAGCCATGTAGCACACATTCCAGTTTTTGTTTTGATCACAGCATGTGCAATTGGCTCAGTCCTTAACCCTTTAAGGACGGAGCCAAATGTACACGTTGTTAACAAAACAAAATGTAAACAAAACCTGGCATTTGCGCTACATGTCTGTCCAACCGTAATACACCTCTTTCATAGTAAATGCACCCACCCTTATTATATATCATTTTATTCAGGGGAAACCGGGCTTTCATTTAATATCAAATATTTAGCTACGAAACATAATTTAATATGAAAAAAATGGGAGAAAATACGATTTTTTTTTATTTTTTAGTTCTACATGACATACAACGGTCAGTGTCATAATACTGTTATCTTTTACTGCAATAAAATACACATATTTGTATTCAGTAAGGTCTCACGTGTAAGACAGTACCCCCTATGTACAGGTTTTATGGCGTTTTGGGAAGTTACAGGGTCAAATATAGCACGTTACATTTGAAATTGAAATTTGCCAGATTGGTTACGTTGCCTTTGAGACTGTATAGTAGCCCGGGAATGAAATTTACACCCATAATGGCATACCATTTGCAATAGTAGACAACCCAATGTATTGCAAATGGGGTATGTCCAGTCTTTTTTAGTAGCCATTTGGTCACAAATACTGGCCAAAGTTAGCGTTAGTATTGTTTGTGACTAAGTGGCTACTAAAAAAGACTGGACACACCCTGTTTGTAATACCTTGGGTTGTCTACTATTGCAAATGGTATGCCATCATAGGGGTCATTTTCATTCTTGGGCAACCATAGGGTCTCAAAGGCAATGTAACCAATCTGGCGAATTTTAATGTGAAAAAAATGAAACGCAAGCCTTATATTTGACGCTGTAAGTTTTGAAAACACCATAAAACCTGTACATGAGGGGTACTGTTGTACTCGGGAGACTTCGCTGAACACAAATATTTGTGTTTCAAAACAGTAAAAAGTATTGCAACAATAATATCGTCCGTTAAAGTGTTGATTGTGCGTGAAAAGTACAAAAAAACGTCACTTTTACTGGCGAAATCATCGTTGTAATACATTTTACGGTTTTGAAACACTAATATTTGTGTTCAGCGAAGTCTCCCGAGTAGAACAGTACCCCCCATGTACAGGTTTTATGGTGTCTTGGAAAGTTACAGGGTTAAATATAGTGCTAGCAAATTAAATTCCCTTTACTTTCGGCATGGGTTGTCAGGTAGGTCCTGCTAATTGTAATTAATTAAGATACCTAATTATGTAAAAATAATACATAAATATATATGTAGAATTAATATATGTATATATATACGTATGTGTATATATATGTATATATCTATATAATTTTAAAAAAATATTTTTATTTAAATATAGGTATATATATAGTGATATATACGTATATATTTATGTATATAGATATATATATTATTTTGTTCTACGTGTATTTTGATATATATATATATATTAATTTCACAATACAGTTAGAACGAAATAACACACATCTATATATTTTTTAATTATTTATTTTTAATTATTTTTTTAATTTTATTTTTAACGTATTTACATTTAAATTTTTTTATAATATATATAAATATATATATAACAATAATTATATATATATTTAATCAGTATCAGTCTACGTGTAATTTGATATTTCTTTCCTGGTAAAATATTTTATAAATAAATAAATATTAATATATATATATATAATTATATATATATTAATAGTAAAATACACCTAGACGGTGTACATGTGTGTATGTATATGTGTATATATATACTTAGATCATATATATATAATATATATGATCTAAGTATATATAATTTTTTTTTTTACACCATTATTTATTTTAATTTTATTTTCAGCCAGCAGGGGGACCACCTGTCATTACAGGCAGCCCCCCTGCTGGCAATACAGAAGCCAGCTATCCCCGGCCATGTGATTGTGGGGTCCTCGCTAGGACCCCACTCTCACACGGCCGGGGGGCTTCCTGGAGGACGGACGTGCCGCGGGGGGCTCCCTGGGAGTCCCCCCCACTGCGATTGCCGGCGTGGGACCGCCGGCGACCGGGTAAGTACCGAAAGACCGGAGGGCGTACTATTACACCCGGCGGCGTTTAGAGCCGCCTATAATAGGGCGTAATAGTACGCCCTCCGGTCTAAAGGGGTTAAGGGGTTAAAATTAATCGAATTGTCTGTTTATTTTGAAGCCCTATGAGTGCTTTCCTTCATGTCTGAGTAATATTTTTCAATTTTAAGCTATCTTTTCCTTCTTTATATCTGCACACTATGCTTGTGTGACGCATTATTGGGCTGGTATAGAATTATTTTACAGAGCTGCTTTTAGTTCATAGTCTTTCCCTGCTGTTGGGACATAATATGTACACCAAAACCATTTTATGAATTTAAACATGTTTTTTTTTCCTTCTAGATTTCAATCTATGATGGTACCTGAATTGTGAACGATTTTGAAACTTTATTTTCTAAAGTGTCTGGCTTCAGGTTTATTATATTTCCTTTCCACTTAAAATCTCTCAGATGTTTCTAGGATAATTTTTATAATTTGTTTTATAATTATGAAGACACAGTACTGGTCTTGGAGTCTTGAAGTAGGGTTTTAAATTCCATGAGGATAATTTAACATCTGTAAAAAAAAATAAAAAAAATAAAAAGTGCGTCTTTGCTACAGCAGGAGCAAAACTTTTAAGAAAAAACATGACTCATTTTTCACATGCTGCAGATGGCTTTGGAAAAGGCATTTTTTTTTTGGAGCTGAACAGCTTGTTTTCTTACGGTGAAATATATTGATAGTGTGGGATTAATGTGCTAGCATTTTATAACTAGCATTTCTTACTAAACAGGTTACTAGACTGGAAAACAACTATATTTCTAAAAGTACGACATTGTCTACAGCTGACACTTGTCAATCATGTCATATAGTAATGCTCTCAGCAGAACTGGATGTTTTGACTTTGAAGCTAAGACACTAATACATATTACTTAGACATATTGGCACACATTTACTACAGACAAAGGTGATTCCTATATAAGATATTTTTCTAAAGAGCTGTACTAACCGTAAACATTATGTGTTTATAACAAGTGTTCTCCCAGAATTAAAAACAAACAAAAAAAACACAAACTGAGAAACTTTACTGGCTGATATACTGATTGTAGTAACTGAATTGAAAGCCATTTAGAACGTTGTTTACTAATTGCATAATGATAAAATAAGTTCAATTTTTTTTTTTGGTTATAAGGCTGAAAGAATTAAATTAAAACACATCTTAATTACTTCTCTCTAGATAAAAACGGTAAAGCCATAAAGGATTTGTAGCTGCAATATCACTATTTTTATTAGTGATATTGCAGAAGGTCTTGATGGTAAGGTATGTCTTTTTGCTGATGATACTAAGATATGTAACAGGGTTGATGTTCCAGGAGGGATGAGCCAAATGGCAAATGATTTAGGTAAACTAGAAAAATGATCAGAATTGTGGCAACTGGCATTTAATGTGGATAAGTGCAAGATAATGCATCTTGGACGTAAAAACCCAAGGGCAGAGTACAGAATATTTGATAAAGTCCTAAACTCAACATCTGAGGAAAGTAATTTAGGGGTGATTATTTCTGATGACAGGTAGGCAGACAATGTAATAGAGCAGCAGGAAATGCTAGCAGAATGCTTGGTTGTATAGGGAGAGGTATTAGCAGTAGAAAGAGGGAAGTGCTCATGCCATTGTACAGAACACTGGTGAGACCTCACTTGGAGTATTGTATACAGTACTGGAGACCGTATCTTCAGAAGGATATTGATACCTTAGAGAGGGTTCAGAGAAGGGCTACTAAACTGGTTCATGGATTGCGGGATAAAACTTACCAGGAAAGGTTAAAGGATCTTAACATGTATAGCTTGGAGAAAAGACGAGACAGGGGGGATATGATAGAAACATTTAAATATATAAAGGGAATCAACAGAGTAAAGGAGGAGACTATATTTAAAAGAAGAAAAACTACCACAACAAGAGGACATAGTCTTAAATTAGAGGGACAAAGGTTTAAAAATAATATCAGGAAGTATTACTTTACTAAGAGGGTAGTGGATGCATGGAATAGCCTTCCAGCTGAAGTGGTAGAGGTTAACACAGTAAAGGAGTTTAAGCATGCGTGGGATAGGCATAAGGCTATCCTAACGATAAGATAAGGCCAGGGACTAATAGTTACATAGTTACATAGTTACATAGCTGAAAAGTTCAGCCTACCTCACATTTGTTTTTTGCTGTTGATCCAAAAGAAGGCAAAAAAAACACAGTTTGAAGCACAATTTTGCAACAAGCTAGGAAAAAAATTCCTTCTTGACCCCAGAATGGCAGTCAGATTTATCCTTGGATCAAGCAGTTATTACCCTACATTGAAAGATTATATCCTTGAATATTCTGTTCTTGCAAGTATGCATCTAGTAGCCGTTTGAACATCTGTATGGACTCTGATAAAACCACTTCTTCAGGCAGAGAATTCCACATCCTGATTGTTCTTACAGTAAAAAAACCTTTCCTTTGCCTTAGACGAAATCTTCTTTCTTCCAGTCTAAACGCATGGCCTCGTGTCCTATGTAAAGTCCGGTTTGTGAATAGATTTCCACACAATGGTTTGTATTGGCCCCGAATATATTTGTATAATGTTATCATATCCCCTCTCAGGCGACGTTTTTCTCAACTAAATAGGTTTAAATTTGTTAACCTTTCTTCATAGCCGATATGTTCCATTCCTTTTATTAATTTTGTAGCCCGCCTCTGCACTTTTTCTAGTGCCATAATATCCTTCTTTAGAACAGGTGCCCAAAATTGCACAGCATATTCAATATGGGGTCTTACCAGTGATTTATAAAGAGGCAAAATTATATTCTTGTCCCGAGAATGAATGCCCTTTTTCATGCATGACAATACCTTACTGGCCTTGGCCACTGCTGATTGACATTGCACATTGTTGCATAGTTTTGTTGTCTATAACAATTCCCAAGTCCTTTTCATGTGTTGTTATCCCTAGTTCGCTTCCATTAAGGGTATACGTTGCTTGTGTATGCTTTACGCCGAAGTGCATAACTTTGCATTTTTCAACATTAAATTTCATCTGCCATTTGAGTGCCCAGTCCCCCAGTCTATCTAAATCCCTCTGCAGCAAAGTAATATCTTGCTCACATTGTATTGTTTTACAAAGTTTGGTGTGATCTGCAAACACTGAAACATGACTTTCAATGCGGTCTTCAAGATCATTTATAAACATGTTAAATAGAAGGGGTCCCAGAACAGACCCCTGAGGGACACCACTTGCCACCTCTGTCCAGCTTGAAAATTTACCATTAATGACAACTCTTTGTACTCTGTTTTTACTCAACCCCAAAATGAAAAATTTAAAATATATTACCCGGGTGCCTCCAGGCCAATAGGTACATAAATTCAGACAGGAGCACTCACTTGGATTTTCCAATAGTATATTCAAAAATATTCATCAATCTACATCAACGTTTCGACCCTTCAGGGTCTCTATCAAGATCTTGATAAAGACCCTGAAGGGTTGAAACGTTGATGTAGATTGATGAATATTTTTGAATATACTATTGGAAAATCCAAGTGAGTGCTCCTGTCTGAATTTATATATATATATATATATATATATATATATATATATATATATATATATATATATATATATATATATATATATATATATATATATATATAAAACTAAAATATTAAATGTTGAAAATACCTATAAAAAAATAAATAAATAAAGATCCTCTGACAGATATTAGGAAAAAATGTGTAGAGTTTTTAGATAAAGGAAAACTTTTAGGAATTTTAACTCAAAAAGAATATCTTAACGTCAAGTATCCAAAGACTCAATTTTTTTATTTTTTACTAAAGGTACATAAGAACGATAAGAACCCACCTGGAAGACCTATTATCTCTTAATTTATATATTATAACTTAATTTTAGAACAAATAGAATGGAAGAAGGGAGATCTCCTAGTTACATGTGATGTAGCAGCCCTGTACAGTAAAATACTTCATAATTTAGGATGCAGGGCTATGGAATATTTTTGAAATATTTTTTAAAAGACTTTTATCTCCAGAAGAAAGGTACTGCTATGGGAACCAAGTTTACGCCCAGCTACGCAAATCTATTTATGGCTAATTGGGAAGATTTTATTCTCTTAAAACCAGAATGGTCACTTGGTTACCTATAGACGGTACATAGACGACATATTTTTTATTTGGAGACGTGATGAAGACCTTTTACAATCCTTTTAAATATATTTAAATGATAACACATGGGGTATCTCCCTATCTACAAACTGGAGCACCCAAAAAGTGGATTTTTTAGATCTTACCATTTATATAGAAAATGACAAACTTAAAACTAAAACCTTCTTCAAAAAAGTGGATACCGACAGTTTTATATGAATAGACAGCTGCCATCACAAATCCTGCTTAAGGGGAGTACCAAAAAGGAAATTTTTAAGAGTACTAAGGAATTGCAGCGATAGAAGAGAGGCAAAAACACAGATTAATAAACTAAAAGATGATTTTCTAAAGAAAAGATATAAAGAAGAGGATCTAAACAGATGGGAGGAGCAAAATTTTTAATTAGAAAGGAGTCAACTGATTAAATATAAAAAAATAGAGGAGACTCAGGACTATCAATTTGCTTTTATTTGTAATTTTAATAAATTTAGTAAGAAATGTAAACAGATTTTTAATAAATTCTGGCCCCTGTGAAGAAAAGACCCACTTTTAAATCAAATCCTTCCAGAAAAAACGGCAATAATCTTTAGAGGAGTCATAATATTAAAAATAAATTGTTTAGAAGTGATTACCCTGCCCCAAGTATGAAAAGTATTTTTTTGAATAATAAAGAGGATTTTTGTTTTTAAATGTGCCTCATGTCTAACTTGTAAAAGAACTGACGGCAAAAAACAAAAACAAAAAAAAACACACATTAAGGAATTCTGGTCCCATGATGGGAAAAATAAATTTCAAATCAGGGGTCTAGTATCTTGTTATTCAGAAAATATAATCTACTTGCTTATTTGCAAATGTGGTTTGTACTATGTGGGGAGAACTATTAGACCAGCACATATAAGGTGGAAGGAGCATATAATAAATATTAAAAATGGACAAGAAAATCATAGTGTCCCCTTCCATTTTAAAGAATCCCATAATAAGGACCCTCATGATCTTAAATTTCTTATAATCAAACAAATTGTGGGAGAGTGGAGAGGTGGGGATTTTGATAAGAAAATTGCTAAAAAAAAAAAAAAAAAAGAGAGAAAAGAAATGGAATAGATTTTTAATCTAAAATTCACTTTCCCCATATGGTCTAAATTCAGATTTTGAAGTGTGCCATTTTGGATAGTTTTTTATCCCCATACATTAAGGTTCCAAATAAATATAAAGAAATGTAATAGAGGACATATAGATACAGGCTAGAATATAAGGTAGATTTATATAACCTTTTAGACCCCTTCTTTAAATCACCAATTCTTCCACTTTTATTGTAGCGCACTTTAGATCCCCTTTTTATGTTATTCATTCTTTTGGCTCTCTATCATTGTATATAATATGTATAAATCATAATAAGAAAATAGTCCTTGGAGTGGTAAGATTATAAGGTTGTTTTCTCCTTCTTTTCTTCTTTCTCTTTTGGTATATGATAATAAATATAAACAAATACTCTTAGGATACATGGGCAATAAGAGACTACTCTTTTTTGCTATTTAATATTACAGCCGATAAATGCATTCTACTGTGGAATGCAAAAAATGGCCGTCGGCATCTGCTGGAACGCAAGCAAAAACTGTTGAAACGCATAAGATGGCTGCCGGCCGGAACAGGAAATGACGTTGCGGCTGCCGGCCTCGACTGGAAATGGCATCGCAACCAGGCTGAAAATTAAAGGGAGGCTTGGAATACACCACTGACATAAAGGAGACCAAAGTGAGGCATGGAATGCATGCCAAAACCGTAAGTGGACAATATGAGGAAGGTATATAAGAAATTTTATACACCGGAATCAAGGAACTTGTCACAATTGGCACTGTGCCATTCAGATGGCCTGGCGTGGCCATTCCACAGGTGCCAAAAAGGGGATTTGAACTCTCGATTCTTGCTGCCTTAGTCTTGCTGTCTTGTCTCTGCGCCACAATTCAATTCATGTTGCTGCCTGATGTCCTACTCTGCCTTGTCTGCAACACTAGAGGGCTGGATTTTACCTGGGACTGCCCCTATCAATCTCAGCCCATCTAAAGCTGATGCCCAATTAGCCAGGTATAAGCAACTGCCTCTCCCTGAGGGCAGTGTCAGTTCATTGAGTTTGTGTTCGTGATCCAGTGTTCTCCAGTCAGCTCCTGACCTTGGCTTATTCTAATTGTGTATCCTGACCTCTGGCATCCTCTGACTTTGGCTTACCCTCATTTATCCTGACTTCTGGCACCCTTTGACTTTTGGCTTATCCTCGATGATTCTCCTGCTTGTGTCCTTGCCTGTTCTTGGAGCAATATCCTGCACAGCCCCCATACAGGGACTCACAGGCCAGGTGGTTTCTTATCTTGTCACCTTGGTCTGTGTTTATTTGCAATGGTGAGCGCATATCTCTGCATACCGGACTCCCAACTAAGGTAAGCCCTGACAAAACTGAGGAAGTCTGCAACAGGTGAAATTCATTTTATCAAGGAAGATTCCCCTGTGGACTTTGCCACATTAATCAAGGACTACACTGTGGTAAAAATAGAGCCTACCAAAAGGCTCTATAACATGTGAGTGGACCATTTATATTTTTACATATTTCCATGTTGTTTTGATATACTACATGCGATTGTGTTTTCTATTTGTTTTGCTCCTGGAGGTTGAATTTACCAGACACAAGAGGGAAGGAGTCCCCCCATAAGAGAAACTTCAAGGTGCACAAACTAGAGCCAAGTCTTAGGCTCTAGTAAATGTGAGTGGAGGTCCAAAGGGAAAATTTGGGAAGTCACCTGATATATGGTTCTAAACTGTCTTCACTATTGTGTGTTTTTCTATTTTTCTATTTTTGAGGTATTCTTCATCCAGAAAACTGCTGCTAAGTATTTATAATTTTGGCTTTGGCACAGAAATTGAATTGATTAGCACTTTGGTCACAAATATACATTTGTAACGTCTTTATAAAATTGCACATAAAAAGTTTTTTTCCTCATAATTACACTAAGCACTTTAAAATATTTTGTCACATGTTTTAATGTTTTCTAAGGGTACAGTATTACCTGCATATTTTGCACGAGCACATAAAAGGGTGTACTAGGCACTTTAATAGCAAGACTTTAATTTTGCAGATTGGTTGTTTATTTAATCTTTTAATTTTTTTAAGCGCCGCACTACAATTTCACTATTTCTGTAATTTTACAGCCTGCTTATGTACCTTTTCTAGTGATAGCCCAAGACTGAGACATGGTACTCATTAGCGTAGATGATCAGAAGCCATTAAATGTATAAACTAAAAATAACATACGAAAAGGGAAAACTAACATAGGTAGTAATGACATGGAATTAGGTAGAAGAGTAGGTGGGTTCAAGCCTCTGCTTCCAATGGGATTGAGTTGTCACTGTCCTTTGACTTAGGAAAGCAAAAAAGAACAGGTTACAAAAAACTTAAATGCAAATTATTAAGTGTATATAAGAAAATCGGCATAATAATCAAAGACATAGCATGAAGTGGAGTGTGAGGCGGCTGTACAATGTTGCCTCTAGCAGGACTCAATTTCCTGAAGATATCTGCACCTCAGATGCCTGTCACACCTTTGGGTAGAAAGTCTGGATAGCATTTACATCTCATGAAGGAGCAGATGTTGTCTGATACAGGAAAGTCTAACATCCTGAGGAGACATTCTGCTTCAGTGAGATGAGTGAACTGGGATACCAGGGAATTGCAGATTACATTGCTGCCTACCATCCAGCATTGCTTGCCCTCCATAGTTAGGTTGGCCTGTGTCAGTTTGTCCACCTCAGCCTTCAGATCCCACTGTTTGCTTCTGCTTTTATCGCCATCATCCTCCAGCTCCTGTAGTAAAGCCGTCATGACTCCTAAGTCTTCCTGAATCAGTGCATTGCTAGCCGAAAAGAAGGCCATCTCTGACAGCAAGTTTTGTATATCAGCTTTACTGGTGGGAATGTGCTCTGGATGGGACTCAGGGCTTGCTTGTGTGGTCAAGCCCTGAGTCCCAATCCATGAGTTGGGCTCAGCATAATGTCGCTCAATATAATGTCTAGAGTCATCTTGGTCACTCTCCTTTGAGGCGAGGTCAGAATCTTAAGAGGCTGCTCCAGTGGTGTATCTTGGAGCAGCACACCGATATCCTTGGAAGAGTAACACGTTTTTATTCCATGTATGTTAGATTTCTTTTCCATAGTGGCAAGGTAGTTTTTACGTGAGTTAGGGGCTTGTTTGGTGCAGTTAGGCTAAAAAATGTGAAGTCTCTCAGGAGCTTCCAGCATCTGCAACTGCTTCCTTTCAAGATATGTTTTTATGATTGATTTATAAAGAGACAAAATTATATTTTATATATGACAATATTTTACTAGCATTAGAAGAAGACGATTGACATTGTTGCCTAGTTTGCCGTGCATGACATTTCCAACATCAATCTCCTATTTTCTTCTTTATTTACTACCAGTTAGGTTGTAAGCAGCTTGTGTAATCTTTACTCTGAAGTGCATTACTTTGCATTTATTTCTATTAAGTTCCATCTGCCATTTGAGTGACTAGTCCTTTAATATAATTTATTAGACATGTGCAATTAGTTTCGGTCCGAATTAAAATTTGGCCGAATTTCTGGTAATTCGGACATTCGGATGCTTTTGCAACACTTACAACAATCAAGTAACATACATTCAAATAAAATGCAAGTTACTTAGCCAGTCAATGTAATGACAGGAATGAATAAGTAGATAACTCCCTAATTCCCACGGCGTTAGGGAACTATCTACTAATAGGCTGAAAGACCTGACAAATTTCAGACAAATTTACTAATACTAAGTAAAGATTACTTAATATTAGTCAATTATGTCCCTACTCGCTATACTGCGAGTAGGGGCATGTCTATTAAAAGGTGCCCCCTCCTGAGCCCCCACCCGTGATGTGCGAGTGGGGGCTTTTAATCTAAAGGGGGGACCTATTGCCCCCCCGGCTCCCACCCCTGAGCAGCGGGTGGGGGCCCTAAAGTAAAAAAAAAGGGGGAGGACTTATTGTCCTCTCCACCGACCCCCACCCCTGAGCTGTGGGTGGGGCCCCTAAATACAAATTGGGGGGGACCTAATGTTCTCCCCCTTGGCCCTCACCCCTGAGCAGTGGGTGGGGGCCCTAAATACAAATTGGGGGGGACCTAATGTCCTCTCCCCTGGCCCCCACCCCTGAGCGGCGGGTGGGGGCCCTAAATCCAAATTTAACCTCCCTCCCCCCAGGTGACTAGGGTTCCCCAAACCCCTAGTCACCCACCCCCAAAAAAAAATAAACGCCTCCCTACCCCCCTCACCCTAAAAATAATGAGGGGGAACCTTTAACTAAGTACCTGTAAAAATAAAAATAAACTTACCATTCAATGTTTTCTTTCAGCCTTTTGGTAGATAACTCCCTAATACCATGGGAATTAGGGAGTTATCTACCAAGCGGCTGCAAGAAAAGTCCGGAAATGCCAGAGTTCCGAAGTTCCGAAGTGTCTAAGTTCCGAAGTGCCGAAGTTCTGAATCTACGAAGTCCCGAATTTTGGAATGTCAAACTGAGCCGAATATTTTCCTGACTTTCAATGCCTATTTTAAGATCTTTACAAATAGATTGAAGTAGAATTGGACTTTAATGAGGTTTGATTAGGGGATTATATTTTACTCAACAGCATTTACTGAGAAATTTAAATTTCTAATTTTTGTTGGATGATATTTCATTTATCTTCTGTGTTTTGTTTTTTTATGAAAAGTTTATAACAGTCAATGAGTTGTAAAGTGCTCTAATCTCATTGAAATTGGCCATTTTAAAATTATATTTATTTCAAAATACGCCATATTGTGATAACTATTTCGCAAGTGCTCCCTTTTCTAAATGATTGATGAAAGATCAATATTGTTTTGTTATAACCTGATCCAGACAAACATCCTTTCTAGTTGGTGCGTCTAACAATTGCAATATGTAGGTGTAATTTAACATGTTCAAAAACCTGATTTCCGGGGGGCGAGGCTTGGCCGCCATTTCGAGCAGTCGCATAAGGCACCAGCTCCACACAAAAATTGCCTTAATCACAGACTAATGTGCTATCCTGAATGCTTTACCTGGCTTAACTGATACTTGGAAGAGTCAGGTGAGTTGTTATGCTCTTTGGAGAAACTCTGCTCCATTTACCTTGATCGTGACCCCAACCGATTGCTAAGAGGCCTAGTGTGAGGTGAGCCAGGAGCCGTATCCTCCCCCCCTTGGACTGGCGGGGTTAATCCCTGTCCATGCTACCACAGCGCCTGATACATGTGTGGCACTTTCCTGAGCCGACTCCTGCACTTTGTCACAACGTCTAGTTGCACACATCACGTGACTTCAAGATGGCGGATGTGCCTACACTTTTCCTAGCTCAGTTGAGCGATCTCTACAGCGGCTCGATGACATCTCCCTTTTCTGGGCAGAGCTGAAAAACCGCGCTACAACAGCCTTACAGCTGCCTCCGTTTGGAGAACGGAGGAGTGCTAGTCAAGAGGTGAACAGACCTCCTTTGGGCATAGCCTTTCCTGTGACTGCTATTACAGCTTGTGCAAGCCCACCAGTGCCGAGGGACAACCGGGCAGGTCAACAGGGACAAATCATTGTCTGCATAGACAGAGGGCTATCTGCTCCCGGTGGCACAAGTCCATCCGGGCCCTCAACAATGGAAGGACTGGGACTCCCAGAGCTTCAAAGTCCACAGTCGGAAGATGCCGGTCCCCAATAAGGCCCGTGGCTGGAAGGAAGCCCCAACTCACCCCCATGGTGCCTCTAGTTTCTCCAACCCCCTCACATTGCCAGTACGCATTCCAAGCGTGGGAATTGGGTGACTTCGACTAGTTCTGGCTACACAGCATGGCACAGGAGTCATCCTGCTTTCAGTGCACGCTGCCCTGCTCCTGTTCGGCATATTAAGCCGTACTGTAATAATGTTATCATTTTATTTACCATTTTCCTTTTTACTGTTCCTCTTTGCCTGATGACATATTTTCAAAGTGAGACAGATCCAGTGACCAGATTAAGAATGTTTTAGTACCGTGCTGTGTAGCTTTACTAATTCAATAACATGTCTATACTTACCAGACAAGCGTAAACACCATACCAATAGTTTGTCTGTCAATATTCTTAATGAACATGACTTGTGACCATAATATGTTCATACCTAAGCAGAGGTTTAAGCATTATTGCCTAAAATGCTTACTTACATTATATGTCGGTTTAAACTGTAGGTGCCCTTAATCTGGCTCTCAAGCAAGTCTTAAAAGTCCCTAGGTATGGTTTCTGTTTCCAATCCCACACATCTTGGCCTAGGCTGCCTTTATTTGTTATATCATTATACTAAAAATGTAGCTGTTTTATCAAGTGCCATGATGATGTTTAGTTTGAATTGTACACATTGGCTGGTTTCTGCTTTTGTGGCAGTACAAACCCATTTGTAATTCTACGCTCTGACAAATAAAGATTGACAAAAAAAAACTGATTTCCCTGTCTGAACTAGTAGTCACTCTTAATTTATGTCTTGGTAATTAATATCTCCAATAATTAAACTTTTACCCAGATGTAAGGCTTTCCCAATTTGCTTTAACAGCTGTTCTTCCTCATCAATATTAATAGTAGGTGATTTATACCATATTCCAATAATTATTTTCTCCTCTTCTGCCCCAAGCAGATATCTACCCATACGGCTTCCACATTACAGTTTACATGTTCCTTGTCACCTTTCTTGCTTAATATTTGGCTTTAACTCTTGGTGACATACAAACATACCTTTCCTATTTTTCTATCCTTCCTAAATAACGTGTAACCATTACGTTAACTGTCCAGTCATGTGTGTAATCTCACCATGTTTCTGATATGCCTATTATATCATGTGTTTAATATAGGCTATTGAACCTAGTTCTTTAACCTATAATTCTTGCATCAACACGTGTACCATATATAAGTTTTTATTACATGCCTTGTCTGTTCTGATCTTACCCTTCCCCCCATCTCCAACCCCTCAAATCTAAATCACATCTTCTTCCTGTTCTATCTTCAATTTGTAGAGTTCTGTATACTTCCCCTTACCACTTGTTTAAAATCTCCTCCAACCATCCAGCGATCCTGTCCTACAGCACAGAAGACCCTCTTCCATTTAGGTGCAATCCATCATTGCCATAGCAATTGTACCCAAGAGTTGATGGAGTCTCTGGACCTGTGTCCTGACTGCGAAATCAGTTGGGCCCATGAGCCAAAAGTGTATTTGTAAAGACCAGCCTCACAGGAATGTGATAATATTGTGAATATCGAACTATCACATTATAATTTAAATCCCCAAAATAACTTTATCTTCTACCTGTTTCTAGCACGAAAAATCGTTTGCACTTTTTGAATAATACTAGCTTGACAAAGTTTCTGTTGTCAACTGAAACTTTGCTGTTTTTAACTTGTGGACCTTAAATAAAGGGACCCTGAGGATCTGAGTCTGTGATTGATATTTTTGTATTTTTCCCATTCCCCCAGGATTTGCACATTCCATCTTCATTGACATCAAAAAGATTGAAGTCCCAAAGATTGATGGAAATATTGCGATGAGGCAAAAGTAATTAGAATTACATATTACAGAAATATATATTGCTATGTTTCTCATATGTATGTGCATGATGTACAAAATACTACCATTCTTTCTCATCTCTATTTCATTTCTGCAATTGCAGTACTAATCTACAATTATCAATTATTGTATCAGAGATAAGCATTGCTTCATATCACATGCAGATCTGCACAGCTGCACACAAACAGAGATGGAACTGTTATTTAGTTTGTCTTAAGGGTGTTGGTTTTTAATTCAGTTTCAGGATTTATTTTTTTTCTAAACCACATTTTTTGCCATTAACACTAACATTTGAACAGGAGAAAGAGATTATGGCCTTAAAATGGTAACTAGATGGATTAAGTTCTTGAAGGGATTCCTGTTTCCATAAAGAATTAATTCCTGCAGTGCCCTTGTGTATTCTTGTTATAATCTTCATTACAAGAATCATGCAGCAGTAAAGTCTATTATTTCTTTCACTCGTTTCATTATTATTTTGTGTTAAATAGAGAAAGCATAAGCACTTATTAAAGATGGATGTGTTTGGAGTTTATAAATGTAAGCTCCTTAGAATTCAGAGCCCACCTAGGATGTTATGTATAATAAATTAGGATTCTTAATGTGGAAACAAATATTGATTCCTAACTTGGATTATAAAGTGTTAAAGCAGCAAATTCATATTTTTGTTTCACCCTATATTCATTACAATATGATTATTTTGTATTTTTAACATTATATTGTGCCTTGTCTTAATAATCCAATGTGTGTAGGCCAAGGAGATACAATGTGTATTGTCAATGTGTTTATTGTTATTACATTATACCAAAATACCAGAGTATTGCAGTATGCAATGATACCTTTTTTATTGGATTAACATAATATTTCAAAGGTAAGCTTTCGAGAGTTTCCTCTCTTCCTCAGGTCTGAAGCAATACTGATCAATCTGAAAGAGTTTAAGAATCCAATAAAAAGGTATCATTGCATACTGCAATACTCTGGTATTTTGGCATCTTGTCTACTGGACGATATATATATATATATATATATATGTGTGTTACAGAGATCCCCTCTGTCGGATACTGTAATAAACGTTTAACTCGCAAGTTGGAATAAACTTGGAATTAATAATAACATTAATAACTAAAAATAATAACTTAAAAACCGAGTGTCCAATCATTGGCTTGTATTTGGTCCAGTACACATCAGTCAGCTAGTGGACCTTGTAAATAGTGGCAGCACTGCATGTGCATCCTAAACCACAGTGAGCACAGTCCTGATACACATTGACAACTAATGGAACTGTTTGACAGATCTCACTCACAAAGGGAGCGTCCTGTGTCTATATCTGCAGCCAGAGAGCTATGGATAGTTCAGTCTATAATCCCCCATGCATGTCTTGTCCTCACCGCAAGCATTCCGACTAAATGTCCTCACTCATTCCGACTAAATGCGTGTCTGTCCCTAAATCCACCTGCTTATCTGATTGGCTGCCTCCAGGTGCCCTGCTTCAAACTGTCCAATCAGAAATGGCAGAGTGCTCTACCCCATCTCCAACTATCACAGAACAGCAGCTGTTCTGAGTAAGCTGTGTGAGTAAATATGTGTAAGTATGATCATATTTCAAAAGTCTAAAGGGGTCAGTGTGTGATATCAATTAATTGATAGACAAGTAAGGCTAATCGTAGGAAGCAGGACAGTCTGGTTTGCATAACCCAAGTTTCAAGGGTATGTTGCATTCACCACTCAGGAGGGTAATGGGGATTGCACACTTGGATAGGATAGGGGATGTAATAATATTGGTAAAGGCTGCCCACAAGGTCCATAACATTAAAGGACCACTATAGTGCCAGGAAAACATACTAGTTTTCCTGGCACTATAGTGCCCTAAGGGTGCCCCCACCCTCAGGGTCCCCCTCCCTGGAAGGGGGTAAAAACGTACCTTTTTCCAGCACTGGGCGGGGAGCTCTCTGCCTCCTCTCCTCCTCCGATCCGCCCCGTCGGCTGAATGCGCACGTGCGGCAGGAGCTGCGCACGCATTCAGCCGGTCACATAGGAAAGCATTCATAATGCTTTCCTATGGACGCTGGCATGCTCTCACTGTGATTTTCACAGTGAGAAGCACGCAAGCGCCTCTAGCGGCTGTCAATGAGACAGCCACTAGAGGAAATAGGGGAAGGCTTAACCCATTCATAAACATAGCAGTTTCTCTGAAACTGCTATGTTTATGAAAAAATGGGTTAACCCTAGAAGGACCTGGCACCCAGACCACTTCATTAAGCTGAAGTGGTCTGGGTGCCTAGAGTGGTCCTTGAAACAAAAGGCAGATAAATGTTATAATACTGTTCTATAATGTACAAAAAATAAAAGGTGACAGCAAACACAGTGATTATATTAAAGGACCACTATAGTGCCAGGAAAACATACTCGTTTTCCTGGCACTATAGTACCCTGAGGGTGCCCCCACCCTCAGGGACCCCCTCCCGCCCGGCTCTGGAAGGGGGAAAGGGTTAAAAACTTACCTTTTTCCAGCGCTGGGCGGGGAGCTCTCCTCCTTCTCTCCTCCTCCGATCCTCCTCCTGCTGAATGCGCACGCGGCAAGAGCTGGCCATTCAGCCGTCGCAAGGAAAGCATTTACAATGCTTTATAGACGCCGTGCTTTCACTGTGAAAATCACAGTGAGAAGCACGCAAGCGCCTCTAGTGGCTGTCAATGAGACAGCCACTAGAGGAATAGGGGGAAGGCTTAACCCATTAATAAACATAGCAGTTTCTCTGAAACTGCTATGTTTATTAAAAAATGGGTTAACCCTAGCTGGACCAGGCACCCAGACCACTTCATTAAGCTGAAGTGGTCTGGGTGCCTAGAGTGGTCCTTTAATATAAAATCATATGTAAATCCTGTAAAACACTACAATAAAAAACACATCATAGAGTAGTATGTACAACCAACAATAAAATGGCGATGTGAATTTTAAAACTCACAATTTGCAGAGCCTTTTAGCATGTGTACTGCAAATGCACAGCATCTTAAAGATGTAGGTTGATAGTTGGATTCTGTGATAGGTCCACTGCAACACACAGGTATTAACACTATCATAAAGCAGTTATGAACTAAACACAAAAAGCTTAATTATTACAATAGGTTACAAGTAAAACAATTAAAACAGCACAATGCTTTTTGACCCTTCTTACAAGGGTCTTCCTCAGGTCCAGTATAACATTGAATGACATTGCAAATGCTTAAACATGTATATTGCATTTAAAATGCAATTTTAAATGGTTGATAAGTGTGTAAAGTAACATTACGCTTGTGTGTTTTTTTTAGTTGCACTATGTTATATTATTTTAGCACTATTTATCCCTTAAAGAGCTTTTAACTATTTGAATGTTATAAAAAGATAACTGTAAACCTTTGTACAGGGTTCTGTGCCACTTAGGTACATCAAAGAGTGTAGAATAGCATGGTAGTTGTCATGAAACAGGAAAGCCTCCTATTTCCAACAGGCCCTCTCACTAAGAGTGTTTGAAAATCATCTAATGACAAGGTTCACTATGATCTGACATGATCCATTTTTAGTAGAGCCCACTAGCATCAAAGACTTATTCTAAAAAAAAGTTTATACCGATAGGGTGTGATATGGCTTATTAAGGACTGTTGCAGCTTTGTACACTTTGGGCACTGCAATAAAAGGACTCTACTTTCAAAAGGAAGCTAGAATTTAGTTTTATACTTTCCTGAATATATACTGGTTTGGGTGGAACCGGATTACTAGCACCCTTGTGTGGCTGGTAATTTGGAGTTATGGCTTGTGGTGTGACTTTTTTATTTAGAAACTACTAACAGTAATAAATCATTTATCTGACCTTTCACTCACTGACCCCACATGCCAAGGTGTTCCAGAAAAATCACCCCAGGCAGAGACTGGCCAAAAATTTATGGATCCACGATCTGGGGATACCCCACTTCTAACAGCAATAAATACTTCTCTGTAGCTTAATGATATAACACCATTATATCTGTACATTTCCTCAGGCTCACTCTACAGACCTTTTAAGGGCAAAGCATATAATACTTGCTCAGTTATTTGGTGAAAGTAAGTATACTTAATTTTACATACGTAAGGTGGAGCAGTAGGAATAGTTGCACTATTATCTGTTTTCTCCTTTTCTCTTTGAGATATCTACAACAACTAAACAAAAAACAGCTTGTTGGTATACGTATTATACACCTCTTATTTGTGATTGCACTTAAAAGTTTTAAGGCACAGATTATCTTTTTTTTATTTATCTACTTTTCTAGAATCAACGGTATATGTTCAAAACAGTTGCACAGCACACACTGAACTGAACACACTCAGAAAAAAAAATAATAATACAAAACACAAATAAAAAAATCTTTTCTTTCTTTCTTTCTTTCCTTTCTTTTTTTTTTTTTACCGAACACACCTCTCAAAAAAAAATATATATCATATTTCTTAGAATCCATAAAACATGCCTTAGTACACAATCCCAAGAGGGCAATTACAAGCGAATAACTCGTTGGCACCTAACACCCATGAATTTAAACAAGATTTTTCCTAATGTTTCCGACGCCTGTTGGAGATGCAAACAACCTGCCAGCACCCTAGGCCACATTTGGTCGCACTGCCTGATCATCACCGAATACTGGTCCAAAATATTAAAAATGATACAACTAATAACAAACATTAAACTACCACTCCACTTTTTCTCCATGAACCTTTGCCTAAACCCACAAAATCACAGATTACCCCCTATTAATATACATACACACACGTACACTGTATAGGTGTATTTTACTATTAATATATATATAATTATATATATATATATATATATATATATATTAATATCAAATTACACGTAGACTGATACTGATTAAATATATATATAATTATTGTTATATATATTTATATATAATATAAAAAAATTAAATATGTAAATACGTTAAAAAATAAAATAAAATAAAAAATTAAAAAATACATAGATGTGTGTTATTTCGTTCTAACTGTATTGTGATATTAATATATATATATGTATATTTATATCAAAATACACGTAGAACGTAATAATATATATATATCTATATACATATATATATGTATATATCACTATATATATACCTATATATAAATAAAAATATTTAAATTTTTTTATATATATATATATATATATATATATATCTTCACATACGTATATATACACATATTAATTCTACAAATATATTTATGTAATATTTTTACATAATTGGGTATCTTAATTAATTACAATTAGCGGGATCTGCCTGACAATCCATGCCGAAAGTAAAGGGAATTTAATTTGCTAGCACTATATTTAACCCTATAACTTTCCAAGACACCATAAAACCTGTACATGGGGGGTACTGTTCTACTCGGGAGACTTCGCTGAATACAAATATTAGTGTTTCAAAACAGTAAAATGTATTACAACGATGATATCGCCAGTAAAAGTGAAGTTTTTTGCATTTTTCACGCACAAACAGCACTTACACGGACGATATTATTGCTGCAATACTTTTTACTGTTTTGAAACACAAATATTTGTGTTCAGCGAAGTCTCCTTGAGTACAACAGTACCCCTCATGTACAGGTTTTATGGTGTTTTCAAAAGTTACAGCATCAAATATAAGGCTTGTGTTTCATTTTTTTCACATTAAAATTTGCCAGATTGGGTACGTTGCCTTTGAGACCCTATGGTAGCCCAAGAATGAAAATTATCCCTATGTTGGCATACCATTTGCAATAGTAGACAACCCACGGTATTGCAAACGGGGTATGTCCAGTCTTTTTTAGTAGCCACTTAGTCACAAACACTGGCCAAAATTGAAGTTTTTTGCATTTTTCACACACAAACAAATACAATGCTAACTTTGGCCAGTGTTTGTGACCAAATGGCTACTAAAAAAGACTGGACATACCCCATTTGCAATACATTGGGTTGTCTACTATTGCAAATGGTATGCCATTATGGGTGTAAATTTAATTCCTGGGCTACTATAAAGTCCCAAAGGCAACGTAACCAATCTGGCGAATTTCAATTTCAAATGTAACGTGCTATATTTGACCCTGTAACTTCCCAAAACGCCATAAAACCTGTACATAGGGGGTACTGTTTTACATGTGAGACTTTGCTGAATACAAATATGTGTATTTTATTGCAGTAAAAGCAAACAGTATTATGACATTGACAGTTAAAATGTCATGTAGAACTAAAATTTTTTTAAAAAATCTTATTTTCTCCAATTTATTTCATATTAAATTATGTTTCATAGCTAAATATTTGATATTAAATGAAAGCCCTGTTTCCCCTGAATAAAATGATATATAATAAGGGTGGGTGCATTTAATATGAAAGAGATCAATTACGGTTGGACAGACATGTAGCGCAAATGCCAGGTTTTGTTTACATTTTGTTTCGTTCACAACGTGTACATTTGGCTCCGTCCTTAAGATTGACATTGCATATTGGTCCCTTATTTGTTGTCTATAACAATTCTCAAATCCTTCTCGTATGTGGTTATCCCTAATTCACTACCATTTAGGGTGTAAGTTGCTTGTGCATTCTTGACCCCGAAGTGCATAACTTTGCATTTCTCTACGTTAAATTTCATCTGCCATTTTAATGCCCAGTCCCCCAATCTATCTAAATCCCGCTGCAGCAAAGCAATATCCTGCTCACATTTTATTACTTTACAAAGTTTTGTGTCATCTGCAAACACTGAAACATGGCTTTCAATGTCTATTTCAAGATCATTTATAAATATGTTAAATAGAAGTGGTCCCAAAATAGAACTTTGAGGGACACCACTTACCACTTTTGTCCAGCATGAAAATTTACAATTAATGACAACCCCTTAAGCCAATGATCTACCCAAGAACAAGAATATTAATCTAGACCATTTTTTTTTAGTTTGAAGACTAAGCTATTGTGAGGAACCGTATCAAGTGCCATGGCAAAATCCAAGTAGATCACATCCACTGCAATACCCTGATCTTTACTTCTACCTACTTCTTCGTAGAATGCAATTAGGTTAGTTTGACATGAGCTATGTTTAATAAAACCATGCTGATTTTTGCTAATAAAGTTCTTCCCAATGAATTCCTGAATATTATCCCTTAATAGCCCTTCAAATATGTTCCCAGGCACAGAAGTTAAGCTAACAGGTCTATAGTTCCAGGCAAAGATTTTGAACCCTTTTAAAATATAGAAACAACATCTACCTTCCTCAAATCCTCCTGTACAATACCTGAAACAAAAGAATCTTGAAAGATTAAATACAGAGGTTCACTTATTTCCCCACTTAGCTCCTTAAGTACTGGTGGGTGAATACCGTCAAGCCACGGACTTTTATTTACATACATTTTCTTTAACTGCTGAAGCACCTTGTCTCGAGTCATCCAATCACAAGTTATCTGCACGTTTTTTGCAGCAATCATTTGCATATCTCTTGCCATAGGATCCTCATTAATATATACTGAAGAAAAATAGTTGTTTAAAATGTCTGCCTTTTCCTGGTCTTCATTAACTAACAGACCCATCTCTGTTTTCAGTGTACCTACACTTTCATTTTTTGTTTTTTTATAATTGATGTACTTGAAAACATTTTTGGGGTTGGTTTTGCATTCTTTGGCTGTGAATTTCTCATTTTCTAGTTTAGCCACTCTAATTGCCTTTTTGCAAGCATTATTGACTTCCTTATAACTTATATGTCAGGGTAATTAAAATCTCCAATAATTAATGTGTTACCCCGATTTGCAGCTTTCCCAATTTGCTCTAAAAGCTGTTCTTCCTCATTAATATTTACATTAGGTGGTGTATAACATATCCCAACCAATAATTGATTTCCCTTTGTTTGCCCCAAGCAGATATCGTCACACTTCACATGCCTGAGATTTGACTTTAACTCATGGTTGACATACAAACATACCCCACCCTTCTTGTTTTTCCTATCCTTCATAAATAACGTATACCCATTTAAGTTAACTGCCCAGTAAGGTGTCTCATCCCACCATGTTTCTGTTACGTCTATTATATCATATTGTTTAGTGTATGCTATTCCCTCTAGTTCCCCCATTTAGTTATATATGCTCCTTGCATTAGTAAGCATACATTTAATATCATCATGAGTCATTTGTACTTTTTGTGAATTTTTATCAATATTACATACCTCTTCTGTTCCGTGCTTTCCCCTCCTCCCATCTCCACCCCCTTATACTGAGGTAAAGCCCACCTCCTTTCTATCCTATCTCCATTTTCTTGATTGCTTTGACCCTCCCCCTTACTATTAGTTTAAAATCTTCTCCAACCTTCTAGCCATCCTATCCCCCCTCACAGCAGACCTTTTTCCATTTAGGTGCAATCCATCACGGCTATACAGGTTGTACTCAAGCGCAAAATCGGCCCAGTGCTCTAAAAATCCCAAACCCTCTTTCCTGCACCAAGACTTCAGCCACTCCTTGACCTCTCTAATATCCCGCTGCCTTTTTGCTGTAGCACGCAGCACAGGTAATATTTCTGAATATATTACCTTGGAAGTCATTTTCTTTAGCTTACTTTCTAGTTCCCTGAACTCATTCTTTAGGACTTTCCAGTCCCTCCCAATAACCCCTCCACTCTGTTGGCAACAAGCTGGACCCGAACATCCAGGAGACAGCAAACTGGCATATTACCCTATCTACTCTCTTAATAATAGAGTCCCCTACCACCACAACCTGTCTAGCCTTCCTTACCCTCTCAGCCCCACCCGTACAAGAGGGGCTGTTCCCACGGCTGTTAGAAGGAACAGCTTCCTGCAGTACAGCTACTCCTGAGCTGATGCGCCCAACATCTTTACTCAAACTGGCAAATCTGTTAGGCTGCACAAGATCAAGACTGGCTAAACCTTTACTCTTCCCTCCCCCCCACTTCCTTGCCTCACTGTTACCCAGCTATGTGCCTGCTCACCAACTGTCTCATCTCCTCCCACTCCACTACCTGCACCCACTAAACTCTGCTCAGTGACCAGCAGACTCCTCTCAAGATTCTCAATCTCTCTCAGTGTTGCAATTTGCCAATCCAGATCCTTAATCTGAGCTTCCAGAAAAGACACTCGCTCACACCCACCACAGAGGTGTGGACCCTGGACAGATTTATCCAGGCATGAATACATGCAGCAGGATGTGCACTGAGTTAAACTCGCAATCTTGCTAGCACTCATCCCAAAAACACAAGTGAGCAAAACAAAATTTACCCTCTTGGTTTAAGCTCCCTTGTACTCCTGTTGTTTCAACTCCTACTTAAAAGAGACTACTTTTAAATAGCCTACTTTCAAACAAACTCCAGTGAGCAAGCTCTTTGAGTCAGTCGTGGGTTTATATTTTCAATACATATCCTACACAGGTCGAAATAAAGGGGTACTCCCCCTAATTAGCTCAGCAGCACCCACAAGGAGGGGAATATAAACAGCAAGAGAAAAAAAAGAGGGAAAAAGTTTTAAATAAAAACAGCAAGGAGAAAATATAAATTAAAAAAGAGACAAAGTTATAAATAAAATCAGCAAAGATTAAAAACATCCATAAAAAAGACAGAAAACATTTTAAATAAAAAAAATTAATTAAACCTGCTTTTTCGCTTGGTATGAACTAGTACCAACCACAGTCCACCAGTTCTCAGAGAAACTCCTGTTGTTTCAACTCCTACTTAAGAGACTACTTTAAATAGGCTACTTTCAAGCAGACTCCAGTACTGTACTATTAAATACAGATTATAGTCCAACACATACTATTAAGGTAAGTCATTTCACTCTTCTTGTATACAATTATACTTGCAGGTCTGTTTATACTCACCTGGCCAGGGGGTCAAGATGATTTTGAATGGCAGATGGTTCCTTCCCACCTCTTTCTTAAATCAACTCCTCCATAGGCAAATCGTCTTTCACAGGTCCACCTGCACATCAGTTTCAGGTACACCTCTATTCATCTATCTATTGAGAGAGAGGTGCATTCTAAATTGTCACTGTACAACATCTTAAAAGCGTTTTAGTGTTTCTTTTGATGTATAGAACAACGGCCAATCCAAATAAAATTGAATATAATGAACCACCTTAAGCACTGCCTCGGAACAAAGATAACATTGCAGCTAAATTACAGGATAGTGTTTCAGCCCCGTTGACATTTCCACACTTTGGATTCTATTAATCCAAGGTCTTAACGAGAAATGCTATTGAATAGATAATTGTGAATTGGTTCAATTGTACTAATTGAAATCTCTGGCCTCCGAAGTATTAGCTCCCATGGTTCTCATTGATAAGAAAGAAAACATTATATTTCATGCTCACGTCTCAACTAAGCTGCTTATCATTTATATAGTTTCAAACTTAATGCCATTAGGAAGATAGTCAATTAAGAAAATAAAATGTAAATTAAAAGAATACATGTACATTGGGAAATCAAGTTTTTAGACTTTGCAATCAGATTAGCACTCTTTTGCACATTTAGTCGAATTCTTTGCTGAACATTAAACCACATATTGAACATTAAAATATAAAACAAATCCTACAAATATATTTATAATTATAGTCATAAATTGAATGATTTGGTAGAAAGTGATGCAAATATCTGGTTGAGGTGTTTTATCATGATGAATATCTCCTTTTAAACTATTGTCCCAGTCAGGGGCTATTGAAGCAGCAGCTCCAGGCCTGGGCTCTACAAAAAGTCCAAATTAACTGCAACATAACTGTTCAGTTTTTTGTTATTTTTTTCTGTTTTTTTGGGGGGGTATCTGCTGTTAAAGTGACGTTCCACTTGTTATGTCTGTACACATATCCATATCCACTGCAAGCAATAACCATAATTTTCACCAGAATCTTACATCAAGTTCTTAGAAGCCTCACACAAATATTTATATTTACTGCAAGCAATACCCTCCATTTTCACCAGTATCTTCCTTTAAACGCCAATGTGCTGAGGGCTGCTTTGAAGACACTAACAAGTTAGTTAAATTCCAAATGGGGCAAAATCATTGTACCATTTGTACTGTAAGAATTGATAATGTGGTATAATTGTCCACTGACCCCCATTCATTGACGGCAATGCAGGCACCAAGCCTCCACCAATTAATGGTGGGTGGGAGCTCTAATTATAATATAAGACAGGAATACCTAGGGCTCGCAAGCCCAATAAAACTAATATCTATAAAATATATATTTAAAAAATTATACTTCAAATCTGAAGTCTTCTTTCTTCTAACTCTTCTTTTCTTCATCTCCCAAAAAAGGCAAATTTAAATCCATAAATCATCATGCAATTTATAAAAAATAACAACAATAAAAAAAACAAAATCACAAAAAAAATGAAAATAATAATAAATATTATTAAAAATTTTAATAAATAAAAAAGCAAAACAATTAAAATAACCATTGTTGTCCCCGAAAGGGCTTACTACAGACTGAGCTGTTATTGCAGACTGAGTTGTTTGTAAGGTTTTCCCATGCTATGTGGGGATGTGGGATATTACATTGTATAGAAAAATTTAAGTAAGAGAGCGTTGTAATTCTAGTCAACTAAGTACTCAGAGGAACAAGTCTTGCTCTGACAGGCAATTAGTACTTAAAATTATCATGTACTTGCAAAAAAAAAAAACAAGTGAACAATAATTTGCCTCCTGCCAGATGCATTCAGAACTGAATTTTAGTATACTATACTTAGGATTCAGTACTAGTCCCTATTCAATTTAAAATCAGTGCTTTGTGAATATAACGATAGCATTTGGATGCAAAATCACTCATTTTAATCCGGACAACGAATGCATCAAGGTGACTGTCTCAGATCACCTTGGGCCTACTGAACGTTAACAATAATTGGCTTTAGTAAATAAAGCCATTGCAGTCAGAATTTGGACATTTTCACCTCATTTTTTCCATCTTAACATAATCCAATCTTTAGTGAATAATTACCATTATTCTGCCAATAAATATATATTGTGAGCGAAAATGTGGAATGGTTGTTGAAGGAAGATATATCAGACCTGCTTTGCTAAACAGCAGCCAGAGAATTTTCTGTTAAATGCCCCAGGGAGAAATGTTAAGTTTGCAATATACATTGCTGATACTCTGCAAACCACGGTAAGGGTCCCTGGGGCAGAGCATTTGGAGAGCAGGGTGGGCCAATGCTCCAACAGCACTAGTTGCTCTGTAACAAACCAGAACTTGGATTTCACTTAAGAGTTCCAGAGATGCGAACTAATTGACACTCACCTGTAGCTGGTCAATTAGCAGGCAGGCCATTAAAAGAATAGATCAGCCTGCTGCAGAGTGAGGGAGAAAGAGACAGCTAGGAGAGCTGAAGAAGAGAGAACAACTATTGCAAATCTATTTAGTATTTTTTTTTAAATTGATAAGTGGGAAAGCCACCCAATTACGGATAGTTATTTCTGCCTAGCAAGAGCTCAAGTAAGAGCAAGGAATTTTGTTTATTATTATTTAAAGCAGCTGTTGTCTTATCAAATAAAAAGGAAAACCGAACTGGATGTGTCCTGGACTTGTGTCCTGATTACCCTAGAAAGCTGTGGTTACTGTAAGATCTGTGACAAAATCCTACCTGAGGTGGTTTGTTACTATATATATATATGTATATATATATATATATTTGTGTGAGGGGCAAATAAGGCCGTAAAGGAAATAAAAAAGGGGGGAATAAGTCGGTTGTGATGTGCCAGAACCGACGTTGTGGTAGGCCTGTAATAAAAGAGGGCCCACCCATGAGGTGTAATGAAAAGTATAAATAAAGGGAGTGGAGGGTGGAGACATGCAAATCGCTAAAACACGAACGGGACTGAGGAAGGTGAGGAGGGGGTTTAAGTAGGTTAACATGCCCCTCCCACAACTGCAGGCCAAGCCTTCACATTTGTGTGAGGGGCAAATGAGGCCATAAAGGAAATAAAAAAGGGGGGAATAAGTCGGTTGTGGTGTTCCGGAACCGACGTTGTGATAGGCCTGTAATAAAAGAGGGCAAAAAGGATACCTGTTTAAAAGCAATCAACAACCTTAAATAGCCTAGCCGTATGGTAACAGCTGAGCGAGTAATTAGGTGCCCGGCGCTTTGAACGGCCCTCTAACTTATGCAAGGGGAAGTACGGGATATAAAACATGATGGCCATCTAGTGTAGACTAGGTGTGGGGTAGAGAAGGTAATCAATAGACTGCATGAGTAGATGAGATTTCCTGAGACAATGCTGCAAGATGATGTGGTGACTGTGGGAAATATGTGGGACCACGAGAAACTGTATAGCGGCTTGACAGCTAGACTACATAGTTACCTTGCTGATAAAGACTAGCGACCCCCAATTCCAGCCTACCTCAACATCTGTGATAAAAACGGTTGATCCAAAAGAAGGCAAAAAACCCAGTTTGATGCGCTTTCCAATTTGCAACAAGCTAGGGAAAAATTCCTTCTTGACCCCAGAAAGCAGTCGGATTTATCCTTGGATCAAGCAGATATCGCCCTACAATGAAAGTTGATGCCCGGTCATTATGACAAGTATTAAATAGGTCTGATAGTGGTTGTAAAACTTGGATGTTGATGGGAAATCCGGAGATTGAAAATTCCCAGAACCTGAACCCTTGAGTATGGTAATAAACTGGTATGAGGACATGAAACTGCGTGTGACTAGAAACCTGTACAACATGTGAAGGGATAGGTAGAGTTGATGCAAATAAGAAGTGGCAAAAGAAGCGAAGGCAATCGCAGAAAACAAATCAACAAGAACAGTAAACATTAGATGTGATACAGGAGCCTCGAAGGGGAAGAAGGTCCGAACACATGCACTGCGAGTGCAAGAAAGACGAGAGCCAGACGTGAAAAAAAATGGCAACCACGAGCTCACAAGGCGGGCAGCCCGCGAACAAGCCCAGAAACGCCGGGAATGGTAGCAGTTGCGGGAGAGGCCGTAGGCAGGGCCACATTAGAAAGCGTAATGGAGGCACAGGACCGATCGTACGAAAGAGGTGCGGGAAGACTGGTTTGGATCCCGCCAAAGCGGCAGATGCCAGTTACCCCAAACCGACATCCGACACCGCCCCATAGCCGACAGCAGCGTTACCCCTGTAGGTGGACAGACACTGAGAGAACAGCTGACCGGAAGGCTGCCGTGGGGGGGGGGGAAATAAGCCGACTCGCGAGAAATCGCAGCGAAGCGAGAAGCGCCCAGGACCTGAAAAAGGTAGACGTAAGAAGCCAGGGGTAATTACAACTAGTGGACACCTATGACCCTGACAGCCAGCCACAGCTAACTAAGAGGGGAGGGAAGGTAGCGTGAGAGAGGATGGATTTGATGAACGTTTATCGAAAGAACGTGAGGGTGAACGAGGAAGTACCGCAGGGCCGCCCGTAACCGAAAAGCAGAGAAAGCACGTCACAGAGTCCAGGAGGCCAGGCCGAAAGGAGCATGCCCCGCAACAGGTAATAGAGTACGTGTTGGTGTAATGCCCACGGGGCTCACGAGACACATCATGAGTGTGTAAGCAAAGAAGCCAGGGGAATTACAACTAGTGGACACCTAGGACCCTGACAGTCAGCCACAACTAACTAAGAAGGGAGGGTAGCGAGTGAGAGAGAGGACGTACCTGAGGAACGTGGAATGAAACGTGAGGGGTTGCAGGAAAATAATGTAGCACGAAAAGCATGGCGGGCAAATGTGGCCCAGCCAAGTGAGGAAGCGAAAACCCAAACGAAGAATACGGGTCAGACTCCACAGCGGGACTGAAAAACCTCGGTACTAAACGGTTCCCCAACGAGTGAGCAATTCAAATTATGACGAGAAAAAAATAAATAAATAAAAAAGAACTCTTGAAGAATAATAACCTAAGCATAGTGAATACTTTGAGTAGTCACATGTCTGCTACAGGTATACTGTCCAATATGAAAGACTATGGTGTGCATTCTCACACTATAGCTTGCAAGAATTACGGCATGCACCAACAGCAATGACCAGCATGCGGCGCCATATCAGAACAACTATAATTCTCATTATCCTCAGCCAGTAACGGAGATGCAATTAAAACTATCAAATCCAGAAATGTTGTTAATGAGTAACATGCAGTAAGAGTACCATGTGCACACTAGGTGCTGGTAACACAGATAAAAAAGGCGGTCATGCTCCCATTCTGAAAATAAGAGTGGACCCAATATCAAGTACCCTGCAGCTTCCTTGAAATTTTCCCTTTTTTTTCCCCCTTTTTTTTAAACAAAAATTAAGCAACAACAAGTGGCACCTCACAGTGGGATTCGTGGTGGGAACTCGCCTAGGACATAGCTCTCCAGAGCAGGAACATGAGAGAAGAGAATGGGCTAAAACATTCAGTTAGGGGACAGCCTAAAAATTAATTGAAAAAAATATATATCAAAAACAAAACTGACATGAAGGGGTATGATAAAATGGAAGGGGAGACAGAACTTAAACGACTGGCTGCTAACAGTTCACATGGAAGAATGTCTTTTTGCACGTGTAAGAAACAATAATGTGTGAAAGATTACATTAGCCGTGATCTATAAACTCAGAAAAGACTGCACCTCCTTGTTACATCGTAGCTGACCACGTGTAGACTAAAAACGAAAAACTAGAAAGCCATGAAATCCCCAGAAACAGAAGAACGCGAACCACGCGAGCAACAGGAACGCGGGAAAGAAACTCCTGAACGGTGAGCCCAACACGTTCGGGAGTTTGCAAAAGAAACTACATGTAAAAGAAAGAAAACCAGATGAAAGGAGTAGAGGGATAATATACCCAAACCGAGATAACGCCGTGGGAACTGCGATCGTGGCGTGACGGTAGGGTAAGTGACCCACGGATCAGAAGACTTGTCTGAATGGCTAGCCGACAGTAGGAGAGAGGGAGACCCAGAGAGGAGCGTGGACGCACTGAATAGCGCGGAGAACAGCAGGCCAGGTAAGGAAGAACCTCAAGGGACCAGACGAGAGAGGAGAAGGCGACTGGAAAAGCGACATGCGAATCGCTAAAAAATGGACGGGACTGAGGAAGGTGAGGAGGGGGTTTAAGTATGTTAACATGCCCCTCCCACAACTGCAAGCCAAGCCTTCACATATTTTTGCCTGTTATCTCTCATCTAAGAACCCCCCCTTCTCTCTGCTTCCATTACAGCACATTTCTTCAAGTGTTTGCCATCTGCCTTAATCACATCAACTCCTAGCAGTTTGTGTGAATATTCTATGGCTCCCTTGAATACCTCAAGTGGACAAAGAGGGACAATTTAATTTTAGGGGTTGTGATCATGGGTGGGGCTGTTCTGAAATTTACTAGAAACTATTTCTGCAACTAAACAAAAAAATAAACTAAAACAAGTGCAATGTATTTTATTTACATAGAATAATTTCTAAACACATTAATTGAAGTTTAAAAATATGTCATTGTGAGCATTATTGCTGTGGAACTCTGTTTTACACTCAGGTACAGCAACTATATTGAGTTCCGAGAAAAGAGGAAGATTAGGTTAGAAAAGAGGGGCTGATGGATTTTGGCTCAAAAAAGGGACTGTCCCTGCTAAATAAAGGCAATGGGAAAGAATAATGTCCTTTTATCTTCAAAATCTTGATAATTAAAGTACATTGATTTCCATGACTAAATGTTTTCTATATTAGTAAGTATTTTATAAAGCATTTTTTTTTTCAAGCTTGTATTTTATTTTTGTTTTTGTTTTTATCATAGGAATAGAACAATACAAAGACAATGCAGAAGACCAAGACATTTCTTATAACTGCATATAACGTCCATGTTTTGGCAGGCACATACGCTATACATGTATGAAATAATTTTCTATCCAAGTCGCAGCTCAGTACAAGCCCCAGCCAAAAATTCAACTGTACTAAACTTCTTCCTTCGCTTGGTTAACTTGTACTGTATTGATTACTCATAACATTACCAGGACCAGGGCACCCTGACACATAAGTTCAATTCACCAACTACCGTCTGACATTCCTATAGCTCAACTCGGAATGAACCCCCAGAAAAGCACCTCTTAATCATTTCATGCAGTTGTCTCCTAAGAGGACAGTATGAGCGAATCTTTATCGTACTTAAAACAACAACAATCAACAAACCGCAAATTGAAAGCAATGCCCCCACCATCAAGCATGTTAAACATTGTCTGTTCCTTGGTGGCACCTTAGGGTCAGGTTACGTTTAAAGGATCCCCTTATGTTTTAAGTCTAAATGAAACATATTTGTGCCTCAATTCCCACAGCACTATGACTTTAGCATAAATGGAAACTAACTGCAAAGCCAATAGATTCCAGGACTAATATTTACCTAATCAAACTCTGCGATTAGAGAGGGTAAATCAGTAGATGTCCATGCTCGAACCATACACATCTTAACTCCTATAAGAATATATAAGAGCATATTAATTGCATATCTGTACAGCGCTGACACCAATATGTAACAGGTGATATGGTCTCCTGTTTAAGCCTCAACTCAAATGTTATGCATTGTAACATCTGTCAAGGCACAAATAAGGAATTAAAAAAAACATATAAAGAATATATAATTACATATTGTTAATTTTGGGAGGCAATTTGGAAGGGGTTAGGAGTAATAAGAAGTATCCCAGTGATTTGGGACTGTGAGATGACCTATGGATATGTGACCTGAATTGTTGGATGTTTGGACATTGCCACCAAATATATCTTTACCCCCATCTCCAACACTCTAGGGGCACTGCTGAATATGTATGCTGGAGGCATACACTAACACAAGACTACTTTGTAGTACATTTCTAGAGTGCACATAGTAAACTGTATTAGTGCATTAGCAGCTTTCCTCCACTGTTTCTTTGGAAAACATTTCCCCAAACCCATCTCCCACCTTTGCACCTATAATGGCTTGGTAGAGTTGTTATGAGAGAGTGCAGAGTAGCAAAGAGAGAGGACCTTATTTTAATTTGGAGAAAATACTCCAAGTGATTATATCAGGGGAAAGAAATCATACATTTCTGCTTGTTGAGACTGATCCCTGGGCAAGACATATCAGATCATCAATCACATGTAAGTATAGATATAAATCTTTTCTAGAGTGGAAGGGTAGGGGATTACCAATAAGAGATCAACCTGAGTGCTAAACTCTGTCCATTGAGTTAGTGTCAAACTAGGAGTAAGAAGAGTCAGGGGCTCCATAGGAGCTTGTTATGGTACATAGAACTTTACTCCACATTGAGCCATTAGGTGGTCCCAAGCAGTAATGGTCTGATAATTAGTAGGAAAAAATGTCAGACTGCATTTTCTCAGCTGTTTTCTGGAGCCACATGTAAAAAATTTGATATCAGAGAAAGAAACTTCATCTACATGTGCACCCATTGTGCGACTTCCCCCTGAGGGTGAAGCCAAAGTGCGTGTGACATCGTGTCATAGAAGCGCATGCACGTTTTGGGGTCAGACGTCGGAGGCAGCAAATTACACTAAAAGAGGGGTATTTAAACCCAAATTACCTTTCTATCTGTGCCCTGTCGTGGTTTCCCTTTTGCTGGTTATCAGAGAGTGTGTTCCTGATCGTATTATTCTGCTTTTTGACTAACCTGATTTATGGTATCCTTGACTTTTGGCTTTCCCTCATCGTTGTGTCTCATTCTGTATCCCTGACCTCGGCAAGCATTTTGAATATTCTTGGGTACGTTAAGTCTGGCCATTCTAAGGTCTGATGAGACGTTATCCTTTGTCCTAGGTGTGATACTTTTTCTGCGTGCTGGATCAACTAGTAATCCTGACAGGAAGGGGAAGGAATTTGGAAATCTTCTCTGAGGATGGTTGGTGTATTTCGTAAATTGGGTGGATGGTTGGTGTAATTTTGTAAAGTATATAATCTTGAGTAAAAGGAAGCAAACTCCTGTGCAATAAATTTGTGATTTAAGATTTTCTAACCTGAGCTATTCAGTAGGTAAACAATACTGAATGTAGTTTGCCTTTGTTTTAGTTGATTTGTCAAAAAGTATCTCACGCTATTCCCCTGCATATGATATCTGCACTTCAAGCACCTCAAAATAAATCCTGTTTGTTGAGCATAATGGGTATTTAAGAGGGCATTTTAAATGGCATTTTGGATTTTTTTTTTTTTTTATTGTAGCTAAAAAAAACTGATGATAGTGCCCTCCTGTTTAGAGCATAAACTTGTTCCAATTGCTCTAGGAGTTTATATTGGTGCATCATTCTCTCTTTTTTCAGGAGGTCATCCAGATACAGTTTATATCTATATTGCCTGTATAATTGTATTTAAAATAGTTGCCCAGTTCTTTCTTAACATCATTTTCCAATAAGAGCTCATTAAGCCACTATGTGCCAGTGCCCCTGGTCCGGTAATATTCTAACAGGTTTAGCAATACTGGTGCATGGTCCACTGTAGAGGATCCTCAACTTCTGCAATAATCCGGGAGATAGAAAAAAAATCTGTGTATGTGCTGTATATACATGAATGAAATGTGAATGATTTGTCTGCTGGGTCCTGCACTCTCTACACATCACATAGGTTATAAGGTAAGAATAAGTCAGATAAATACCTGCCGCACTTGGCAACATTTGTCTGTGTTCCCAAAACACTGAGGAGTCCAATTTAGGATCCAAAATTAAATAATGCCTCCTAGTATAAGTTTTCTATGTAAATGACTCTCAATCTTAGACAAATATCGGGTTGGAGCGCAGAGAGAGTAAGCAAAAAACAAATAAACAACAAAATAGATGAAATGATATTGCAATGTAATGTGTTGTTTCAGATCTACAGACACTTTTCTCTAATAACTGAATGGTGGCTTACTGTGAGAGAAATGTAGTATTTCTAAACTACCTCTAGTTTAAAGGACAGTGTACCCATAAAAATAAAATTTTACATTTTATAAGGCTACTTAAAATCACCTAACTCAGCAAACAAATATGGAGATTCAATTCCACCATAACCCCAAAGGAAATCTGGTATGGATTCCAAACTTACATAGCAAAGACAAAGGATTTGGGGGTAAACTCGGAACATGCATTTTGCAGGAATGGTGCTGCCATAGGCAATTCTTTTGTCTTTACTAAACTACCTCTAGGGGCAGCAGTCCTCTGAGGCCATGCATGTGCCAACACAGAGCCTTTTGAAGTTAAAGAAGGTGGAGACCAGAGTGGGACCTCAATTAACAAGACCACACAGTTTCCCTATTTAAGTTGCACACACCCTTAACTCTTCACTCAGTTGTACTGTGCTCCTGATTGTGTAAAGTCCTTCAGAGACTTTCCTGTTGTATCCTGATCCTGATCTTGTTCCTGATTTTGACCCTTGCCTGTATCATCGCTTCTGAACCTGTGCTGCCTATCCTGACCTTTGGCTTCCCCGACTACTCTCTTTGTCTAATCCTTTGGTACTGCGAACGTAGTTCTTTGCCTTTAACATCTATCTTAATCTTTGGCTCCGTCCACTAATATGTGTTCCCGACAGAACAACTAAGCCATAAAATGGAGCTTGCAGATATTGCTAAAATGTGTTGTGGGAGTGTTATTGGCATACCCTAACGAGGCAAGTGTCCAACTTGACTTAAGCAGTTGAAGAATTGCAAACATAAGTAACGGCACCTATACCTGCTGCAATCTCCCATCTAGTGCCCCTTCCAGAAGATACAACTATGGATCACCATGCCCGAAATATTTACAGGTGATCACTTAAAGTACCGGTCCTTCATCATGTCCTGTGAGCTGATGTTCGATCTACAACCACCCACGTACCACTCTAACTTCATGAAAGTACTTACATTGATATCCCTTCTCTCTGGCCCTCCACAAGAATGGGCACATTAACTATTAAGGGATAACGATCCTGTTGTACTACACTGGGACTTTTTTGTGGCACTTATGTCTACCATGTATGACGATCCCAACAGACAGGATACTCCTCAGACAGCCATCAGAGCATTACGTCAAATACGCAGACTGTTAGAGAATACATTACTGATTTAAAACACTATGCCAAAGATACCTGGTGGAATGAAATTGGGCTTATCAACCAGTTCAGCCTTTCAGACTCACTCAAAGATGACTTTGCCCACTTTGGCATACCTGACTTTATACAACAAGCCATCCAGCTTGACAGACAGTTACGTGAGAGACGTCATGAGAAAGCAACCTTCCTCATCCTATATGCAAGAGCTTTTGCTTTTCCTCCCAGGTTCCAGTCACTCCCTGCTTCACACATCACTGAAGAACCAAGGCAAATGGGACTGACTCAAGTATGTCTACCCCCTGCTGAATTACAATGTAGAAAGAGAGAAAACCTATGTCTTTACTGTGGACATTCACAACATACCATGAGGACTTGCTCCAAAAGAAGCAATAGACTACATGAGTACCTGTACCACCTGTGCCAGAACGAAAGCACTAACTATGAAGACAGCAGGTCTATTACAACCTCTACTGATCCCTTCCAGACCCTGTAGTCATATTAACGTCGACTTCATTGTTGCTCTTCCCGAATATCATGGATAAAACACCATAATGGTTACTGTCGATCGCCTGACCAGGATGGCCCATTTCATCCCAGAAAAGGGTCTCCCCACTGCCAAAAAGACAGCTACTCTTTTTCATGACCATGTCTTCAGGTTGCATGGAATCGCTGACTCCATCATCTCCGACAGGGGAAACTAATTCACATCCCACTTCTGGAAAGCCTTCTGTCAATCCCTCAATATCTCATTGGACCTTTCCATTGCCTTCCACTCACATACTAATGGGCAAACCAAACAAATAAATCAAACCTTGGAGACGTATCTTTGGTGTTACATAACACATCTGCAAAATAAGTTGATATCTGACTGCTATTCTGGTGTCAAGAATTTTTTTTTCCTAGTTTGCAAAATTGGAAGTGCTTCAGAGTGCTTTTTTTTTTTTTGCCATTTTTTTAATCAATGGAAAAAACAGACGTGGGAAAGGCTGAATTTAATGGATGCATGTTTCCTTTCAGCTATGTAACTATGTAATAGTATTACATTTATTCTTGCACAGAATTAGTTCTGGTTTGATGGAGTATACTATCTATAAGGTGTTTCCACAGTTTCCCCAACCTCTTCACCTGGGAAGGAGAAGAGTCTTCACTAAAATAATTTCTTGATTACTTCAATTCGAACATATGGAGATTGAAACTCACTACACAATTCAGCCAAACAGAAGTGGGGTTCTAGACCTAAAACCCTATATAGAAAAAAAATATCAATCAAAATTAGAACCCACTTCAATGACATTAGCATAAATAGCTTATTATTGAAGGATAATGGACATCATCCTGTATGTCTCAAAAATAAACCACACGATAAATGTAGACAACTAAGAAGTAATTGTACAGATTTAGAAGAGTACCAGATATTGGCTATCATTATGGTAATACAATACATGGAGAAAAACTATAAAAAAAATAAAAAAGAGAGAAACTTGATATACAGAGTAGGAACGTAGATGAAATTAAGAGTTCCACCCTACTAGCAAAAAGAAAAATGAATGCTAAATAAATATGTTAAATGAACATGGGACACAAAGAAACCCCCATTGTTTTACACTTCAAGCAAAGAAAATGTTTACTTGAAGAAAGTCATTAACAAGCACTGGGGATTGTTAAGGAAAGATAAAATACTGAACGATCTACTACCAAACAGACCGATGATAGTCTTCAGGGGAGCTCCTAGTATCAAAACAAGAATTGTGAAACGCCACCAAAGGAATTTCTATTAACAACGAAAAATTATTTTTATAGATGTAACAGGTATGCTGAATGCGAGGAGAATAAATACAATGAAGAGATTTCCTAACTTAAAAACAATGAAAAATAATTTTTGGTTTTTGTTTTGTTTTTCACCCAGGAAATTATGCAACACAACCGGATACTATGTGGATATAATTATTTATCATATCAGAGGTCACTAAATCTGAACGGTAGTCACTAAATCTGCAAACCTAAAATATTGGGTTTGAACCCATGTACAATACAAATCTAGTAGTATAAATAAAGCTATTAAGATGAATAAACCTATATAGCTAAATGGGCAGCAGATTTAAAAAAAAATAAAAAAGATTAAAAAAACCTAATTTAAGGTATATTAAACTAAAAATAAATCAAATAAACATATAGGATTATCTGCATATTTACAAGAAAAGGTGAATACAGTGTTGACTGACAAGCGTGAGTGGTAAATGGTGGTGACTGTGGGTTTGCTTGCTTCTTTTACAGGTTTGGATCATCTAGAGTTATACAATGGTTAATGAGGTGGGGAGAGTGTCATGATTACTGTTGATACAGCATGCACAATTGTATCACACCTAGGACTAAGGATATAGTCTAACCGGACCTTAGAATGGCCAGACTTAATGTACCAGAGAATATTCAAAATACTTGCCGAGGTCAGGGACACAGAACGAGGAACAGTGATAAAGAAAAGCCAAAGGTACCAGAAATCAGGGAAGACAGAACGAAGCTAAAATAAAAAATCAGATATACATGATCAGGTACACACTCTCGGATAACCATCAAAAGGAAACCATGACAGGGCACTGATAGAAAGGTAATTTAGGTTTAAATACCCCTCTTTTGGCAAAACATGTGTGCACGTCTATGACGTTACGTCGCACGCACGTTGGCGCCATCTTTGGTGTGGGCAAAGGTAAGTTTACAAAAAAAAATCCAAACCGCAGCGATCGGCGCTCCTAAGAGCGTCGCACCTGCTGGGGACCGGACTGGAGGGAGATCGGGCAGTGGTCTGCCGTGAGCAAGGTAAGTATGAATTGTTTCTGTTGGCGTGGTTGCTTACTTTATGTGCATCCACGCTGGCAATCACCAGGAGCCATGGCAGGGAGGCGGTTGCTCCTCTTCTGCGCTGGAGTATGTGCTGCATGAAGATGACAGGGCTGCTGTGAAGAGACTCTGCTGTGGCCAGGGTCTGCTGTTGGAGTGGAGGCGTATTACCATCACCCATGCAGTTTCCTCACTTGCTGGAAATGCCCCACCTAGACCCCAGAAATCTCTGCAGGAAGTAATCCCATATATGGAACAGAAAAACTGTGCAAATATGCTGCATCCAGTAGGTGCCCAATGTGCATATGTGGCACCTTTGTTAGCCACAGACAGAGGGCTACTGGCAGAGAGAGGGGGCTTCTGGCACTTATAATTTACTTGAAAGTGTCATTGTGTGACCTTCTGGCTCACATGAGATCTATATATATATATATATATATATATATATATACACACACTGCTCGAAAAAATAAAGGGAACACTTAAACAACACAATGTAACTCCAAATCAATCACACTTCTGTGAAATCAAACTGTCCACTTAGGAAGCAACAGTGAGTGACAATCAATTTCACATGCTGTTGTGCAAATGGGATAGACAACAGATGGAAATTATAGGCAATTAGCAAGATACCCCCAATAAAGGAGTGGTTCTGCAGGTGGTGACCACAGACCACTTTTCAGTTCCTATGCTTCCTGGCTGATGTTTTGGTCACTTTTGAATGCTGGCTGTGCTTTCACTCTAGTGGTACCATGAGACGGAGTCTACAACCCACATAAGTGGCTCAGGTAGTGCAGCTCATCCAGGATGGCACATCAATGCGAGCTGTGGCAAGAAGGTTTGTTGTGTCTGTCAGCTTAGTGTCCAGAGCATGCTGGAGCAGGCGCTACCAGGAGACAGGCCAGTACATCAGGAGACATGGAAGAGGCTGTAGGAGGGCAACAACCCAGCAGCAGGACTGCTACCTCTGCCTTTGTGCAAGGAGTAGCACTGCCAGAGCCCTGCAAAATGACCTCCAGCAGGCCACAATTGTGCATGTGTCTGCTCAAACGGTCAGAAACAAACTCCATGAGGGTGGTATGAGGGCCCGATGTCCACAGGTGGGGGTTGTGCTTACAGCCCAACACCGTGCAGGACGTTTGGCATTTGCCAGAGAACACCAAGATTGGCAAATTCGCCACTGGTGCCCTGTGCTCTTCACAGATGAAAGCAGGTTCACACTGAGCACATGTGACAGACGTGACAAAGTCTGGAGATGCTGTGGAGAACATTCTGCTGCCTGCAACATCCTCCAGTATGACCGGTTTGGCAGTGGGTCAGTAATGGTGTGGGGTGGCATTTCTTTGGGGGGCCGCACAGCCCTCCATGTGCTCGCCAGAGGTAACCTGACTGCCATTAGGTACCAAGATGAGATCCTCAGACCCCTTGTGAGACCATATGCTGGGGCGGTTGGCCCTGGGTTCCTCCTAATGCAAGACAATGCTAGACCTCATGTGGCTGGAGTGTGTCAGCAGTTCCTGCAAAACGAAGGCATTGATGCTATGGACTGGCCCGCCCGTTCCCCAGACCTGAATCCAATTGAGCACATCTGGGACATCATGTCTCGCTCCATCCACCAACGTCACATTGCACCACAGACTGTCCAGGAGTTGGCAGATGCTTTAGTCCAGGTCTGGTAGGAGATCCCTCAGGAGACCACCCACCACCTCATCAGGAGCATGCACAGGTGTTGTAGGGAGATCATACATGCACGTGGAGGCCACACACATTATTGAGCCTCATTTTGACTTGTTTTAAGGACATTACATCAAAGTTGGATCAGCCTGTAGTGTGTTTTTCCACTGTGTGACTCCAAATCCAGACATGGGTTGAAAAATTTGATTTCCATTTTTGTGTGATTTTGTTGTCAGCACATTCAACTATGTAAAGAGCAAAGTATTTCAGAAGAATATTTAATTCATTCAAATCTAGGATGTGTTATTTTTGTGTTACCTTTATTTTTTTGAGCAGTGTATATATATGAAGTTTTATATGTGCCCGCATCATCCAATTTATCTGCATGTGATTATTTTACCATTGATAATAGTTCCTTGTTACTGTGTACACATGACAATAACGCTTCATATACTTGCAGTGCCTTCTTAGTGTAAATATGTACATATATGTAGTAATAAATGCTATTCAGGCAGCAATTTCCTCTAATTTCTATGCAATGTTCATCATATAAATGGGAATTGTAAGCACAATAACCCCTGCATGCCATTATAGTGCTTAAGGAGCTTGTATTCTGCAAACACCATCTAACAGTTAAGAGTGAAATTGTTTAAGCAGTTTGGTCTGCATGTTTCTTCTATAAAAACATCTAATGTGAGCTCTCAACCTAATGGCTCTCTTGGCACTCTAACCACAACAGCTCACCATAATGGTGGTTCCTTTAACACACATTTAATTTTGTAATTCTACTTTCAGGTGAGTGTTGGATCACTGCATTATCTTAAGTGATGGATATTTTTATGTGCACTCGTTAGTTGGTAAGTTAGAAAGTTTATTGTCCCCATGTAAGCACATATACGGCAAGCTGCATACAAAGTACTTCGCAAATATAATTCTTGCTGTTAAATGTATAGTTACATGTTTTGTGGACTGCAGAGCCAAGAAAGTATTTGAGAATTTTCCTTATTTTGATGTTTGATGGGTTGCCATTGATTAATTTGGAACAGAACAGCTTGTAAACTTCAAAGTCACAGATGGATACATTGTGAGGTTATAATTCATAACCAGGTGTGTATAAAGAAATATTTCTCAGTGTATTTACACACGGCAGATGTGGCAGAATCACTAAAAATGTGAAACTCTACGTCTAACTCAGCAAAACAAAATGATTTGGGCTATTGTCTTACAGATTAATACATTAATTTTCCATAATGTCTTTTAACAGATGGTTATTTTAGTCCGATCAATCTGCTTATCTGGTTCTGGAATATATTTGTTCAGGAAATATCTGGTTTTACTTTCTGTTGCAACTGAAACTCAAATACACACACAGAAATAAAAGGTGTGTAAATGGCCGTGCACAATTATTAGAAAAAAAATGTAAGTTTATGTATACTGAAAGGTGATCTAAATTTAGAGACCTTTACTAGGACACCGTTGTAATGTCATGGCAAGCATCCATACAAAATATAATATTGGCTTATGGCTTTAACATAATAAAGGCAGGTGTACTTCTTGGGTGTAAGCGATGAAATATGTACGTTGTTCCTAGTCATTTTTATTTTTTTTAATGGAAGTGCAAGTGAAGTTAATTGAAATTTTAATTATTTTTTTATGGAATGAATTTGATTACAAATGTTTACAAATCCTTTAAATTCCTGTATTGTCTATATTGCTGCTGCTTTAGTGCTGTGACTTTTTCCCTTTTTAATTTATCCTACTCTAAATGGTAAAAACTAAATACAGAATCAATACAACAATTTGAGGCAAATGATTAATTCTTTAAAAAAAAAAAAAAAAAAAAAAAACTAAGCTTTTACCATCATCCAGTGAGACACCAAGCAATATTTTAGTTTAAAAAAATAGCAAGTAATGAAAAAGGCCTGTCAATGTTCAACAAAAGCACACATGCTAGTTAATCATTCATTTGCAGCAGTAATAAAATATGACAAGGATTTCTCATAGGGTAAAATACTGCTGCAATAGGTCACAGGTAATATCATACAAACCTTTGGTCAGAAGTATTGCAATAAATCAATGTGATAAGGACAGGTTTCACTAGAATATACCTTCCTTTTAATCAGTTAGGTAAAAACACTGTCACATGCATACACACTTACACAGATATACATAAAAATAAACACACAGATACACATATATAAACACACTGACACACACACAAATGTATATACACATGGACACATGCACACAGATACACACTAACATATACACACAGATGCTGATGCACACCATGACACAAGATACATGCATACTGACACACACATACACACCCGACATACAGATACACACCCTGACACATGCACCCTGACACACGAACCCTGACACACTGAGGCACACTAAAACATATGCACCCTGACACACAGATGCACACACACACACACCTACACAGATACACATTCTGACAAACACAAACACACACACACTGATCTGCGTACTTACACAGATATATATTAACATTAACACACAGTTACAAATATATACACACTGACACATATAAGCACAAGCAGATACACACACTGGCATATACACAATGTGACACACACACTAAGACACACACACTGTGACACAGACACACACAGTCTCACATAAACACATAAATATTTGCTGCCACCCTCCTGTTAACAACCTTTAGTTTCTAGGAGGGTGGCTTGCTTGCTCCTGCTGGATGATGGGATATAATGTTGCAGCTCCTGTCTCTCTCCCCTCAAGCTGCCTGTGTGTATCTTCTTCTGTAGCTATCTACCTCCCACAAGGAGCTCGCTCTACATAGCTGGGAGGACGTGATTGGCTGTCACTTCCTCCCAGCTGGCAGATATTACAGTGGCCCGTTCTGACTCTTAAAGGGCCATGGCACCCAACCAGGCCCCTGCTCTGAGAAACATCAATACCCATTGGGTGGACCTAAGTCTCTGGGCCACCCAATGGGCCTCCTGAAACGATGGCAACGGTGCAGCAGCACTGGCTGCACCAGTGGTAGTTCTGCTAATGCCACTGCCTTACTTCCTGCTAGTTGGCCAATTTTACAGGAGCCCTGTCAAGCTCCTAAAGGGCCGCGGCACCTGACAGGGCTTCTATTCAGTGATATCCATCAGATGGCCATAAATGCATGGGCAACCTGATGGATCCCTCCAAATTGTTGCTGGCCGTGAGACAGCTGCTTTGGTCCCCACCAAGAGTAACTGGGCCTGGGGAAGGTGTCCCTTCTGCCTCATGTTAAAGAAGGCCCTGCTTACTCATGCAGAAAAAAAGGAATTTGATTGGAAAATTTGGTTTCAGATTTATTGTGATTGGCCAATTGTTTCTCCAACACATTTTAACCTAGAAGGGCATTTGAGAAGCTAAAACCACAAACTAAGAATTACACTTGAAATATTCATGCATTTATATCTGTAAAGGTATCCCCTTGTATAAAAGATTTGCAATAGTTACAACTAAGACAAGCAAAAGTTTCATTTGTGGGGCGGATATAAATCTTATCTTAAAACAAAATAATTTGTCTTAATAAAGAAATATCTTCTAATTATATTTCCTATTGAATGAAAATAGTGTGGGGATTATGTAAAAAAGCTATTATGCTTATGTTTCAGGATGGTTCATTAAATGTTATTGCTATTGGGATAAGGAAAAATTAAAGGTATTCTTCCCATCTATTCTGTACACAAAGGTAAGATTCCAAAAGGGTAGACCCTATCTTTTTGTTCCTCAGGCAATCCTGGGTCTTACACCCTTTCTAAAAACTGGAACTTCAATTTTGCCTCTGTCGATACAAATATCCATCTCACTATCTATCCTAGCTGTTCATATAAGGGTTAATTTAAACTTGGAATTGTATCTTCGATTCTGGGAAGAATTTATCTAATATCATTTACGAGAATGACCATACTGATTTCGAAATGTTCTTGTTAATTGTCCAAGATTTTGGTATTTGTAAATATCTGTTTTTTATCAAATATACATGCGTTATATAACATATGATATAACAAGAAACAGCTGCTTATAACTTGTGCAAAACAATCTATGTCATTGTCACGCCTTTATGCTCGTACCCATGAAAACGGGGTATAAATATAACTGATGTATGAATAAAATTTGAATTGGTTATTGAACACGTCTCTGTCGTCTTAACTGATTTCCAGGATCATGTTTCCTAAGAGGGAGGGGCTCAGTCTGTATTCATCAAGTCTTTCTGTATAGCTGATTTTATCCCCAACAGCCTCCACTAATTCAGGTTATGAAACTAACCCTTTGACTCTTGGAATTTGATGGTATGGAAGCCCTTTCATTAGATAGTCCAGGTGAAAACTGTTAAATAGCAGGATGTTATTCCTGTCAGTGGGTTTAGTGTAGAGATCATCAGGGCTGGCTTTGCCCAAGGGCCATGGCTACAGCTCCTATCACCCTAGCAAAGCCCCTGTCATCCCAATGTAGACCTATCACCGCATTATAGCTATTTTAGTCCCACTACAGTCCCTGTCACCCGACTATAACTAATGTGCACCCCACAATAATTCACAACCTCCCACTACAGCCCCAATTTCCCTGATACAGGCCTTATCCCTCCACTACAGGTCCTATCCCCCACTACAGCCACTATCCCCTCACCAAAGCCCCTATATTCCCACTATAGCCCAAATCTTCCCACTACAGCCCATTTTTCCATACTAGATATGGATTTCAGTCTACTATTGTATTTCCTTCATATTATTTTTGACCCCTCCTTTTTTGTTGACTTGCACCTGTTCTTATTAAAATAGCAAGGGACGTACTGGAATGTCTGTTTGCACAGTTCTGAAGGGGTAAGGCAGTAGGCAGATATGGAGCAGGGGCATTACTAACCCACCACTTTATAGGTTTTTTACATGGGCAGTTGGCCTGTGCTCTAGGCTTTCAGACTTTAAGTATGTATGTATGTATCTATCATGTCCCTGGAGATTCTGACCTGTAACCACAGAATAAGAAAAGACAGTGAACGTGTTAATCATAACACATGCCTATTTTCATTGTTGGCAATGTCAGTGGGAAACTGAGTCTAAATCTTTTAGGCATGAACTGATCTCTTTAAGTGTTTGTAGACCATGCTAATAGAGTATACAGTGATATATGATGACACACATTGCAACAGCAGGCTCCACCTACCACATTTTTATATAACCCATGCTAGGACCAACTGTATAAAACAATAAAGGCAGTTTATGCTTTTCCCCTAAGTAAAACATTGCCAGGCCCATAAGGCTAAAAAATAAAGTACCATTATAATTGTTTTCACTTTTACTGTTCCATTGGCCTTTATATAATGTCAAACCATCTCTGTTCATTATGACATGGCAGCCAATTACACATGCATTCCTGTACAGCATAAACATATATATTTTTTATTCATTATTTCTAATTGATTTTTGCTGAAACATGCTTATTTGCATATCCATCATTGCTTGACTTGTTGTATCCACGAGGATGTTTAAAAAGTGCATATATGCCATAATGTACATTTTATATTTAGCATTGATTTGCATTTTATTTTTTTCAGTGGGGAAGATACATTGATAATGTGTATATGTAGTCATTCATAGGTATGAAGAGCCTGTAAGCTATTTTATTAAAATAATTGAATTCATCTAAAATTCTGATTACTAAAGTTTTGATTTTAAAAAAAGTAAAGCGTAAGGTATAAAAAACCCTAATGTCCAAGGCTCAATATGATGTATTGTATCACAAAATTATGAAAAACTATCTAAAATATTAATATGTTTTGAAAGGCAATAATATATTGACAAGTCATTTTGCACATGTAGAAAAAAAACTAGTTGAATTTCTGGCTATTTAGTTGTATATCTAATATTTATTTTGCCATAGGTCTAAATGATGTAAATTCTATAAGGTATCTAAATGCATCCGACTCTCTTTCAAATTAAAATGAGTTCAGTTTTATATTAAAAAAATAATTACGGTGATCTGATTTTTTTTTAATTTTTTTTTCAAAAAGCTTTGTTCCACTTTTGTTAATTAGTTTGAAAGAATCTCAAGGGCATTAAAGTCTGTGACATATGTATTTTGCATTTTTTTTCCATCAAAACTCTGTCGCACCTTGTATGTATCTAACCAATTAAACACACATTCATGTTTTCATAAAAAGTTCTAAGCCCACTGCAAGTTGTATTGTGCAACATCAAGGCCATTTTCCTGGAGGCAGATATAACATTTCTAAAACATTTATTTTATTTTATTTATCATTGTATTAAACACTTACTTGTTGCTTGTGTGAATGATTCTGTGCAATTAACTGTAGACACACCATTGTCTTGGGAAGCTATTACAGACCATCTTTTCTGTGTATGTGTAAAGCAAGACAGTCTAACACAGGAACTATCAAAATTAAAGGGACACTATAGTCACCAAAACAATTTTAGCTTAAATGGACACTAAAGTCACCAGAAAAACTACAGCATATTGTAGTTATTCTTGTGAGGATAACTCGTCCTTGCAGACTTTTTGCTGTATACACTGCCTTTTCAGAGAAAAAGCAGTGTTTACATTAATTACACCCTAGGAACACCCTAGTGGACACTCCTCAGATGGCCACTGGGTCAGTGGCGGCTCTTGAGTCAATGCCTTTGAACTTTCCCCATAGAGATATATTGATTCAATGCATCTCTATGAGGAGATGCTAACTTGCCAGGGCAGCATTTGGCTCTGCTTTCCCCCTCCCCCCCGGGCCCGCCTCCTTGGCTGACATCATCAGAATTGACAGTCTCAGCCAATCCAATCATTATTGTACATGCCTGAGATCATCCATCACCATCTTACATGAGGTTAAGTGGGAAGATGTCACAGGTCAGAAAATGATGGCTACAGAGTTAAAAAGTGGAGTCAAACTCTAGGGAAGGAGTCTGTTGCCCCACCATATTAAAACTCCAACAGCCATCACTGCTCCGACTCCCCTGTCTTGTAACACATTTATATTTCTATTGTGCTTGGTTTTTGCCTTTATGCTACACAAAACTCTCATGATTTATGTTTTCTTTAACATTTCTCACCATGAGTTAAATGTGGATTTGTAAAAGCCTAGACCCAGTTTTAAACATGAAAAAAAAAATAACGTTAAGAAAAACTTAGAGAAGAATAAAAGACCACTGGAATGGAGTGCTATCATTTCTTAATGCACTTCTCCTAAAAACCACTAAAGCATTAAAGGGCAATTAAATAAAAAGCCAGTTAATTAGGCAGGGAGTTTTGTTTATGGAATCATAAGATTAACAAATACCTTGCAAACTAATTTTTATATCTTGTCTTGCCTGTATTATTCTAAAGGTTTTCAGATTTACTTGTAAATTACCAATATCTTGCTACACTGTAGAAAATGTGTTATTTTATTCCTGTCTTCCAGTTCAGGTATGTGGAAACTAATATTGTACACTACTGCTCCAGTAATCTGGAATGGTTCATATCAGTATATCATTTTTAAATTAATATCTTTTGGCTATTAATGTGAGCTTTATGCACTCTGCTTATCAGTTAGAGCTGTAAACTGCAGTGCATTAATGGGATATACTTTACTATTAAAGATCAAATTGATCAGACTGTAGAGCACCATATATTTTCCATTTATTATTTTTCCACATTACTTTAACAAAATACAATATATTACAAGTTATATTTTTTTGCTGGTCATGCATAAACCAAAATTATTGCATAGTAAGTTATTTTTAATATATTTAAGCAAAATGATTTGAAAGACAAAAAGAAATAACATAATAAATGTAAAAATATAATAATAATAAAATTTTTTATATGTGTGTATATATATATATATATATATATATATATATATATATATATATATTCGTAGTCGGGGACAATAAGCCGAGTAATGGTATTGGAGATGGCATAAGTCGGATATGGTATAAGTCGGTTGTGGTGTACCAGAACCGACGTTTGTGTAAATAAAGAGGGCCCACCAAAATGTTTGGTTTGAAAAGGGGGAGTGGTGAGTGGGCTGAACCAGGCGTGATTGGCCCAGTAAGAGGGGGGGGCCCAATTTTTTTTTTTTTTTTTTAAAGCCAGGTAACCTCTCCCACAATTACAGGCTACGCTTTTCTATTTTTAGTGGGGACAATAAGCCGAGTAATGGTATTGAAGATGGCATAAGTCATATTTGGTATAAGTCATTTGTGTTGTGCCGGAACCGATGTTCGGGTAGGCCTGTAAGTAAAGAGGGCAAAATGTTTGATAGATAAACACATTGATACTACTTGACCAATGCTTTATATGTTTGCCTCAAATCCTTCTCTGGTTGAGAGATATTTTGTGTATGTAGAGGAGTTTATGTCCAAGTATTTGATGAGGTGTTCTGGGGTATTATTAGACACTTTGAAGTAGAGCCTGTACTACTAGTATAACCTGAAAATGCATAGGAGTCATATATGAGTTACCGAATAGTCCGAATGAACATAATGCAATTTGATGGGAGTGCTTACTCGTGTGATCTTGGGAGAGGCGTATGTCTGTGCAGCCCTGTGTGTGACGGATAATTGTTCTATTAGGTAAGCTGGGCAACATTTCTAAATGAGATAAGTTTATCTTTATAGGTAGGTATGATATAGATTATGGTATTTGTAAGCTTTATTTAAGAATGAGGTGGCAAAAGGAAATGCATGCCACCAAGGAATTGATGGAACATGGTTAACAAAAAGGTGAACCAAAGTGTACTTTGACAGAAATGGCCAAAGCTCTAAAAATTGAATGGCATGTAAAGGCAGAGTGTCATGTCTGTCATCAATCACACAAGGCCATGATATGACCTAATCTAGTATGAGATTCTACAATGTTTGGGTATGGTAGGTCATGTGGTAGCCATATGGTGTGCTTGGGCTCACATTGAAATTGGAATAGAGTAAAATACGCGGCTGCTATATTAAGACAGCCAGGAGCTTTGGAAGTAACAGCTAACCTGTGAGGAAGATGTTACATTGTTTCTGATGTGTCATCTGGGATAGCAGCGTCAAGCTAATCAATGAGGGAATAATAGGATGTGGAAAATGGACGTGGCTTCCTGTTCCTGTGAGAAAGCAAGTTCAGCCACCTGAACAGGTCTGCTAGATGAATGTCGCAGCGTAATGTCGGTATGGCTAAGTAGTCTGAATTAGTCGTGACCTTACAGTATGACATGCATTACAAGGTTTAGAGAACCTAGGAGACCTTGGAGATTCCTATAATAACATGCATTTCCAAAGACAGACTCTACGCTACCTGGCACGCCTGACCCTGCCTTCAGGGAGGCAGTACTGTGTAAAATTGAGTCCAGTTGTATATCCAGCAATTAAACTGCTAGAGGAGGTTACAGAATAGACTTGGGATAACGGAATGACCAGGTATGACAGTAGTACTTGCAAGGTAACCTCTGCATTGTAGCTTGGGAAAAGAGGATATAGTACATGGTTTGGCATGCCACGAAAACAGTGAGCCAATGTTGTATAATCCGCAAGCCGAAACTGTAACTACCATTAAGTAATTGTAAAGATAGTCTATACTCTGTATAAGACAATTCTTGTAAAAGAGATCCAGTGGTTCACTATGGTGTGGAGATGTATGGGATTATATAGACCAAGCCCAGAATGAATATGGGCATAAACGGAAGTATGGTCGGGGATCCTTAGTTTCAGAAACTACTGACTAGTGTAGAACACCAAGTTCACAATGGGGTTTTAGTAGGAAATAATAAGAACCCAAATGAAGTCTCTGCTTTCTTAAGGATGCGAAAGAAAATGTGCTGGTGTAATGACGTGAAAAGGGGGAACAGGAGTTGGATTGTAACTTGTGATGTTACATTGAGACGTTGGAAGTAAGGGGTATAAAGTAGTTACTCCGAGTGGGGATTAGTAACACTTGAGTTAGGAGATTCCAACTTCCCCAGTTTGTTGTGATTTCTACGAGGGGTGAAAGATGTCTTTAGTCGAAGCGTGCAGTACTGCCATGTTATCTACATAGTTCGGGGTTGGTAAAATATGAAATCTATGCCATAAGCTACTATGTTGTAATTGTGAATGATGTTCCTTATATCTGTGAGCAGTAGAATTTTTGGACTGATCCATGATCGCAATGTACTGGGCTAGCTGTATAATATTTCATGGCCAGGGTGCATGGTATGTTTGTAGAGGGTCTGTCAGGAAGTTCGGGGTGAAATTCTCTTTGTGTAAGATGTACTATGATGTAGGATATAAAGCATAAATGTGTCAGCCATGCAATAGGAGTGTAACCCTGCATCAACTGTTAACTTGCTTAGTGCCAAATGGCCAAGAAATCAGCTGGATCAGGGGAAGGTGAGGCCCTACTAATTGCCAAGTGGCTATGAGAGGCTCTAGCTATGAATTTGGCCAGGGCACTAAGGCCACCGATCGAAGTGGCAGGTATGTTGGCCTCTCGGTGACAAGAGATTCAAAACGAGTGGCCGTCACATGTGAGGCCCTATCTAATAACCTGAAAAGGTTAATGCAAGGATCTAGCTATGAGATGAGCCAATGGGCAAATAGGTCCGTGTGAGTTGGCCTTGCAGGATAGAATTATGATTAAACTAGAATATGGCCAGCACCAATGCCCTTTACAGCCAGTTGATCCATCCCTGAATGTAGGGAAATAAGAACGTAGTAATTTGGGAAGTATGTGGAACGTATGTACCTAGACTAATATGTGGTTGAGCTTGTGACAGGAATCTTTTAAAGAGGAACCTAAAGACACAATGGGAATGCTAATGGGAATACATCCAGTAAGGTGTAAGTGCTAACAGAGATAATGGAATAACATGCCTGTGTCGTGGGATGAAAAAAGATTAAAACATCAACAACAGGATGAAAAGTAGAGATAGTCAACTTAGATAAAAGGGCGACTATATATGTAGATGAACCTAGTTTAATTGATATATATATATATATACATATATATATATGTATATATATATCAATTAAACTAGGTTCATCTACATATATATTTATATATAGAGAGAGGTAGATAGGGAAGAGACACTTAATAATGCTGCGCCAAGGTGCGAGTCAGGGCAGGACTGGCCCACCGGGATACCAGGAAATTTCCCGGTGGGCCATCGGCACCTGGGGCCGGAATATGCCCCGGTCTCATTAACCTGCGCCTGAGAGACAGCTCCCCCGCCAGCACAGCCAGCTCTCTTCCCCGCATAACCCCCTGGCCGGACGCCCACAGGTAACAATAATGTGTGTCAGTGTGATTGTATGTGTGTGTGTCTGTCTGTCATGGTGTGTGTGTCCGTGTCATGGTGTGTGTCTGTCTGTCATGGTGTCTGTGTCATGGTGAGTGCGTGTGTCATGGTGTGTGTATCTGTCTGTCATGGTGTCTGTGTCATGGTGTGTGTGTGTGTGTCTGTGTCATGGTGTGTGTGTGTTTCTGTGACATGGATTGTTTGTCTGTGTCATGGTGTGTGTATCTGTGTCATGGTTAGTGTGTCTGTGTCATGGTGTGTGTGTGTGTGTCCCCATCATGGTGTCTGTGTCATGGTGTGTGTGTATCTGTGTCATGGTGTGTCTCTCGTGGTATATGTGTGTGTCATGGGGTGTGTGTCTGTCATGGTATATGTATGTGTCTGTGTCTATCATCGTGTATGTGTGTGTCTGTGTCTGTTTAAAAATAATGCTTTTACTCACCTTTTTTTCCCCCCACGCCGTGCTGCTATCCCCTTACTGGCCCTGCTTCTATGGCTGAAATCATCAAGCTTGGCAAAGGATTGCCTGCAAATCCCTACACCAATCAGCATCTCCTCATAGAGATGCATTGAATCAATGTATCTCTATAGGGGAACGTTCAGCGCCTCCAGAGCGTAGAGGCTCTGAATGTAGGTGCTGCACACTGTGCCGCACTGACACAGGAAGCACCTCTAGTGATCGTCTGAGTGACTGTCACTAGAGGTGTCACCTGGAAGCAATGTAAACACTGCCTTTTCTCTGAAAAGTCAGTGTTTACATTGACAAGACTGCAGGGACAGGCTATAGACAATGGAACCACTACATTAAGCTGTGTGTGTTTGCGCCTGCTAGTGAGTGAGCTTGCTTGCATGTGTGTGCGCCTGCTAGTGAGTGAGCTTGCTTGCATGTGTGTGTGTCTGCTAGTGAGTGAGCTTGTGTTTTTATGTCAATGAGCTTATGTATATCAGTGAGATTGTCTATGAGGCTGTGTATCAATGAGCTTGAGTGTGTCAGTGAGATTATCTCTCTGTGTCTGCATGTGAGTATGCTTACAGTATAATTAAATGTTTTACTCTGAAATGAACACTATTTTATGTTAGAAAAAGCAATATATATTTGAGATGTGTGTGTGTGTGTGAGAGTGTGTGTGTGTGTGTGTGTGTATATATATATATATATTTATATATATATATATATATATATAAACAAATCCAAGAGGGCTGCACTCACCTGAACATGCATACATAGGGTGCTGCTGGGGCCAAAATATACAAAATACAGAATCCAGCGCACTCGCTTATTCACTAAACAATGATTTCAAATCTTAGAGATTGTAGTAGTTTTATTTAAAAACACCTAGGCAAAAAATAATGGGGGTTTAGTTACATTATATGATCATATATTGTTGGGAGCACGTAAGACTACTGTAATCCGCTTCTCAGTGGTCTTACGTGCTCCCAACTTGCGCCGTTACAGTCCATAATGAATGCAGCAGCGAGGCTCATCTTTCTGTCTGCCCGCTCCTCCCATGCCTCACCCTTTTGTCAGTCCCTATATTGGCTTCCTATAAAATATAGAGCTCAATTTAAAATTCTCGTTCTTGCTTTCAAATCGCTACATAATGCTGCTCCCACCTATCTATCCTCCCTTATACACAAGTATGTCCCGTCTAGGCCCTTATGATCTGCTGAAGACTTACGTCTATCTTCTGTCCGTACTCCCACCTCTGATGCTCGCCTTCAAGATTTCTCGAGGGCTGCACTGTTCCTGTGGAACTCGCTTCCCTCCTCCGTTAGATGCTCACCCAGTCTCCACTCCTTCAAAAAATCGTTAAAAACCCATTTCTTCATAAAAGCGTATCAATTAAACTGTTAATAGCTCCTGACTGATTCCTCTTCTGCAACTGTCACTAGTCTAATACTATCCTTACCTTTTTGTGTCATTTTACCCCACTCCCTCTAGCATGTAAGCTCATTGAGCAGGGCCCTCGACTCCTCTGTTCCTGTGTGTCCAACTTGTCTGGTTACAACTACATGTCTGTTCATCCACCCATTGTAAAGCGCTGCGGAATTGTATGGACCGTATAAGAAGGAATTTAGTGGCCTAACGTGATCGTAGTCATATGTAATTGCCCAAATGAGGGGCCAAAATTGAGTCATAGTGGATTGCCCGCGGTGGGCAACCTTTATGAGAGTGACAGCCTAGTGAGGGCCACGTGTAGAGGCATTGCTGTGGCAGGCTGTGTGTCAAACACTTGCAAGCGAGTTTTGGGGTCAAAGGAAGTATGATTCCCAAACCCTGATGCTAAGAGGGTGCATAGCCTGTGCCCATTAGGCAGCGCTGCTTTTCTGAGGATTTGTGGTGTACTAGAGAATATAACAAGGCTGGTGAAAAAGATTCTGTCCATACATGAGTGTAGTCATTTGCTATATAAAAATAGGGAACAAAAACAAAATCAAAGAGTAAAGGCATCCCTTCCTGTAGAAAGAGCCCCTGGGGTTTTGTATGTGTTCGTGTGTAGGGTGTTGGTGTGTCTGCGTTGCGTTGTGGGAGGCCCTCATGCCTAAATACACTGGCTTCAGAGTCCCTTACAGTGTGTGGGAAAGTGGCACCGTTCACTCTGGTTCGGAGTAGCAAGGCAGCTAGACTGTTGTAAGTAACAAAAGTAGGAGCTCATAAACGCTTATGCATGTATTGTCTCAGGCTCCTAAATTATTCCCCTGTCCCCTGGGGTGGTGGGGCTGTCAGGGTATTTATATCGGCAGACATCTTGTGCTATGATAGAAATTAAAAGTGTATATTCTGAGTCACTCTGAACAGACCAGACTCCATTTTGTTATTTTCAAGTTAACAAAAAGACACAAGATTTCTTTCTGTAAGACTAGCCACTTTGCCAGAGCTAAGGAATGCATAGCATAGTATAAACAAGTGATAAGAATATAGATCAATTCTAAACCCAGACATTTGTGACAGAGAAGATTAAATAATTTAATTATACTGTCTAAATGTGTAAGGTCCCATTGTAAGTTACGGGTCAAAACTCAGATTGCCAGACACACAGTCTGGACAAAACTTAAATAAACCCTTTGATCTGTGAAGGATACGTAAGTTATGGCCACTATCTAGATAGGCCAAAATGACGTCAAAATAGCCACCAGGAAAAGTTAACTCTTTCCTGGATAGGTATGTTTAGTGGGACAAGACTGCCCTCTATAGACCAAATACCTAAATTGCGATCTGGAAGATAACCACACCTCTAGTACTTCTATTGGGTTATCAACTGATGACGTACAGAGAGTCTGGCCCTTTAAAAGTTAGGACAAAGGGAAGATAGAGGTATGCAGATGCAAAGGAGAGAGAAAGGAGAGGAGAGAGGAATTGGAAGTTTGGGGATTCCAACTCGGACAACATCTGAGACTAACACTCTACTCCTAAAACTCTAACACTTAGAATTTACTGACTTTCTAACCAACACCTCCATGCAGAGAGACATCCAAATAAGTTCCTGAGACTACCAATCGGATGAAATATCTACTCAACTGGTAATTATACTGGTTTCATTTAATTAATTAAATTAATTAAAATGTATTAATAGCATTATATATGACTGGATAAAGCACGGTCAGATTTCCATATTAAGAAATCTTAGTTAACTAAAGAATATCTATAGTTATAAACATTCCATTCTGCAGGTGGAATTAAGAATAATTATATATTAATGTGATAGTATCACGTGTTAGCATACCGCTGTTTTTATCCAGGTGTATTGATTTGCTCTAATATAAGATAAGATATCTTTTAGACAAACAAACTCTGCTTATATAATCATGGTAGATTCTCTTATTGGATGGTTCCAGGAAATGACTAATGAACTGGTTTAAATGTTATTTTATTATAAATTACATAAGAATAGATCTTAATTACCCAGGAGATCTAGCCAGCATTGAAAGGGTTATTCTAACTGTCAGCTAAACTTTACGACCTTACGCTGCACTCTGAGGAATTCTGTTCTTCGCTGTGAAACGTTTCGCTTTCTCTCTGTGTTAAAGATACCTCATAAATCGTCAGAATTCTTGACAGGAAATGCTATTTAGCCATTGAAATGTGGATAGCCATTCCTTTGTATTGTATATCATTTTATACTGAATATTCATTAATTATTGTCATGCATGTTGCATAATATTATTATTAATTAATTTGTCATATAAATAAAAATCTATTTTTATACATTGTGATTTTAATTATATGAAATACTTTCACTTACGATAAACGTTCTTTGGGATCTGAGAATTGAATTAGTGGGCAATTCTCAACTGTTTACTATTATTATCCCATAAATATCCCCACAGGGCGGTGCGGGGGACAAGATCAGTGGGGTCTGAGTAGAGGCATTCAGTAGTCATGTTCTTTCCATTTGGTTATGATAGATTTGATGGTGCTCCTGGGGATCATCAAATTTTTTTTTTTTTTTATAACCTAACCTTGACTTGTACTTCTCAACAACATTGTCCCTTACTTGTTTGGAGAGTTCTTTGGTCTTCATGGCAGTGTTTGGTGTGTGGTGCCTCTTGCGTAAGTGTTGCTGCCTCTGGGGTCTTTCAAAAAAGGTGTATATGTAATGACAGATCATGTGACACATAGATTGCACACAGGTGGACATCATTTCACTAATTATGTGACTTCTGAAGGTAATTGGTTGCACCAGAGCTTTTTATGGGCTTCATAACAAAGGGGGTGAATACATAGGCACATGCCAATTCTCTGTTTTCTATTTCTAAAAAAAAATTTTGTATATATTTTTATCATTTCACTTTCACCAACTTGGACTACTGTGTTCTGATCCATCACATAAAATTCATATTAATAAAACATTGAACTTAAGACTGTAATGTAACAAAATAGGTAAAAAGTCAAGGGGGTGAATATTTTTGCAAGGCACTGTAAATGCCTCTATATCTGTATTGTTATAAATGTGTTCATGCACACGTGTCTCACACACATTTTCTATATGTGTGTGACACCATCAGCCTTTCAGATTACAACATAGTTATAGATTAGAACAATAACATATGCCCTTGTCAGACATCATCCCCCCCCCAAAACAACTTTCCTACATGTGCAATATTGTAGTTTAGCAACCTAATAAATGTGAAACTTATGGAATTGTTCTGACAACTTGTTATAAACTTATTTTTGTCTATTTTACTCATTCTTATATTGAGTAAAGATTTTTTTTCTCTTTCATTCAGTCACAAGATCCTGCAATTTCACTTCATAATTTAAGCTTCTCTGTGGTCAAATTAACAAGGCGACACAGGTTCTATTTTGGGTTCATACATGTTAAATGTCAGTCTTCTGGTTACCATGGTGATCGGTCCTTATTTAGCATTTTGCTCCCAAATAACTCTTTTTATAAATCTACCCTTATGTGGAGATAAGTAATATTGGTGATGAAGACTTAAGAGAATGTCTGTTAATATGCTTTATTTAAGTTTTATTTTAAGGGGCCCATTGTGTAACTAAATAATTTTGTATAACTTTTAATTAACATTCGTGTAACCAAGATTCAGCATTGTCTTCTTAGTTATGTGGGTTTCTGCTTTATACCTTTTTATATCCTTCCAATTGTTCTTGCAGCTTCAGGGAAAAAGCTAAATATGTTTTTTTTTTTTTTTAAGTTTAGTTCAGAAAGTATTTATTTATTAGCTTTCTTGACATCTTAACTGTATTTTGTAGAGTAGAGATTCAAATTGTATTCACTTTAACTATATACATTCAGCCGGCATATGGTTAATTGACATTCAAGTGTATTTTCATTAGGCAATCCTAAGCTTAAAGTTGTTTATCATGTCAGTGAAGTAACAGAGAAGCCATCTACTCATGAGGCTTTAAACAGAAATGATTGGGTACGATGACATTGTAAAGGGAACTAGATTGAATGACAGGGTTGAGATATAAATGATGAAATGTTTCAAGTCAGGTGAACGTTAAAGACTTTCAACCATCCCCGCAGGCTACAGCCTGCCTGTGTAAAATGTTCTCATAGGTTTGACAAGGATGAAAATATAAAGAATACATAACCATTAGTTTTCAATTCTAATTTAGTCTGGGAATTAACTAATTAATACAATATTAAACTGACGGAACTGTTCACTTAAAGAACATTTCAAGAAAAAGATTTAAAAAGCTGCAACTGGTACACTTTGTTTTCCAAAATGTTAAAATAGAATTCTTTTTTTTTCATCATTAGACAATACCCTTAGTCTTCTGTCCTCGGGTTTCTTCTTGTTCAACTGTGAACATACATTGTCCAGTGCTTGAGTAAGTAATGAATGCTACGGGATATAGAGAAAAAAAAAAGGTAATTTTTTTTTAGACCAATGCATTATTAAACAAAGAAACAAAAAAAGAAAACATAGTAGCCAAAATGCAATTAAATGTACCATAATTTTTAATAAAAAGAAAAATAATGAAATGTTTTCTTAAACTTACGTTCAACATCATACCATTAATCATGTCTGCTTTATGTACAAGATGGATGGCAAGGCCTAATGTTGTAGGATGAAAGAAGAGCCCTTGGCTAATGTCGTTCGTATCTGAGCAAAATGAGTGTGGGGATTCCCACATCTTAGTGATACCAGAATCATAGAAGTGTTTTGAGATATCTGTTTAGGATCTTTTATTTTGTAAGATTGATCTACACATCTTGGTTAAAAAGATAACTGATGGCTTTTTAAAAGTGGTGGGGTTTCCTGAATAGCCTCTAACACTGCTGCCTTGTCATTAATGAATTTAAAGAAAATAATATCCTTAGATCCAGGATCTCTGGTGGATTTCAGCTGCCAAAAGACTCCATAAAGACAAATCATTTGGCTTGTTTATGTGGCAAGGCAGCCACAAATAATCTCAAAAAGAGCAAACAATGTTCCCAAGCATCACCAATCTCTGTAATACCTTTAATCTTAATATTTTTTTATTTTTTTGTCTATAAAGTCAGGTCAATGTGGAGGTTATGTAGAGAAGCCATCTGAGCAGCAGTAGATGCCTGCTGTGAATGGATACGCAAGATATCCTCTCCCATAGCTTTAATCAAGGCACTAATGTATACCTTCCAACATTTCAATTGGATGAAGAGGGACACTTTAATGTTAGGGGTGTGAGCAGTTTGAGGATGCTTTGCAACAGATTTGCACTATAGTTTTTTTTGCTGTGCATTTTTGGTAAGAATTAGCCAACTAACTCATATAACAGGTTTGACAAGTTAACTGTTTACTAAGTACCAATTTGAATGTCAGTCTGCTTACTTGTTCATGTTAGAGGCCTCTGATTGCATGCTCCTGATGAGTCATAATCTCAATAACTGCACATTGATAAACAAAGAGAAGGGAACAAAGAAGTACATATAACCAGTACCAAAAAGGGCAGATTACAATAGAAGCCGTCAACTTTCCCCAGTTACAGACCCCCACCTGCGCCTGGCAGCCCCGACCTTCCATCCACCCAGGAACCCAACGGCCCCGGGGCCACATCTGAAAGGACCAGTGCAGGCCACTTCAAGACGGAGTGCCCCCAGCTCAAAAGCCGACCCCAGTTTGTGCGCCCCATGGCCGCCCAGGCCCCACGAGCCCCAGCCCACTGTTATCAGACTGCTCCTAAGTGCCCAACGATCCCCAGTGAAGATGCCTGGCTCATCTTGCAAGAGGCGGACCCCCTCCAAGCTGCCAATGACAACAGGGCCCAGCACAGGCAGCCAGTTTGGTTGAACGAGCGCACCGCTCAGGGGCTACAGGACTCCGGCACCACCCTGACTCTGGTACAAAGGCTGTGAAGAACAGTGAAACCGTCATGGTCTGGGTAGCAGGGGGACAAGTCTACTAACTGCCCGCGGCCCACGTCCAACTCGACTGGGGCAACGGAGACAAGAAGGTGGAGGTTGGGCTCATGTAGGATCTACCTGTGGAGTATTACTCAGAAACGACCTGGGCCATCGACCTGGGAAACGACCTTACCTCCACTTATTTGCAACCCTGGACCCCAGAGAACACCTATCCTTTAATGATCAGACAGGAGGCTCGCATCACCCGGCACGTCTCACACTCTGAGGCTCAGGTAGGCACACCAACTCACCACTACTCCAACTCCCCGCAGCCATCTCGGTAGGAAAGGCCCCCGAGCTAGTCCCCAGAAACCCCTTCCCCATAGCCAAACCCACAGAGAGGCTCCCCATGCCAGTCCCCACAATCCCATTCCCCGTAGTCGAAGACTACCCGGCAGGAAGATCCCCATGCTAGCTCCTGGTCTCCCCAGTGACCTTCCCTTTGCCATGGGATAACTCCACTGAGTTTGAGAGGGAGGTAGCCTCTGACCCGGCCCTCCAGGCATACAGAGATAGGGCCGACACTGGCCAGGTAGGGAAGGACGGGGAAAAAGTTTTTCTGGGAAGGAAGCTTACTATACCGCATAGAGGGAAAGAGAAAGTCAGGGACAGCTCCTACTACCACCAAGCACCCAGGAAATATCGGCATGAGCTGCTGAAGATAGCTCATTATATTCCCCTGGCAGGGCATTTGGGAAGGAGTAGTACTGCGCATCAGCTCTGGAAGGGTCTGAGGCAGTATTTATGGCAGTTAACTGTGTGGTGTAAAAACCAACCCCAGTCAGAGGTGAAGCGCTCAGAATAAAATAACTCACTCCCCCTGGATCTCTTCATAACCTGAGGGGGGGGGGGGGAATAGCAAATAGTATAGTACGTTTGAAGTAGGAAAAAATGTGAATAGTTCTTAATTGGATTCACTCACATGGTTCTGAACCTAAGTGAGGCAGACTCAGATCACTCTAGCGGGTGTGTATTTAGGATCATGAATCCTTTGGGTGATATATCCTGATTTTCCCTCTAAAAATTATAAAAAAACAATATCTGGTGTAATATGTTTAAGGGTGTAGGTGAATGGACAAAATAAGTGGAACCTCTCCCTTGATTAGTTCCCATAAACCTGGCTTGTGTGTCAATCAAGGGACACAAACCCTTATTTAGATAACTGGAACACTGGATACTGAAGTCCACAGGAGAAGGTATAGTTGTGGAGTAAAATAAAATTTATTATGATAAAAATACTTTAAATATAAAACAAAAAATATAAAACAATATTCAAACTTCAGTCCTGTGGATGGTCCTGAGACACGTTTCGCCGTATCGGCTTTTTCCATCAGTGTGGAGATCCAGTGTCCAGTCTTCTTTTTAAATGATGAATGGAGTCCTTATTGGGTAATTGGTGTGTAGTTTCCGCCAACAGCTGTGTTGCTCACGGCTGTGTTTCTTTACTGTGTAATTCGCAGGTTCCGGTTACGTCACCCGGAAGTGACTGGCTCTCTCCTTGATCAGGTTAACAAATTTAAACCTCTTTAGTTTAGAAAAACGTCGCCTGAGAGGGGATATGATAACATTATACAAATATATTCGGGGCCAATACAAACCATTGTGTGGAAATCTATTCACAAACCGGACTTTACATAGGACACGAGGCCATGCGTTTAGACTGGAAGAAAGAAGATTTCACCTAAGGCAAAGGAAAGGTTTTTTTACTGTAAGAACAATCAGGATGTGGAATTCTCTGCCTGAGGAAGTGGTTTTATCAGAGTCCATACAGATGTTCAAACGGCTACTAGATGCATACTTGCAAGAACAGAATATTCAAGGATATAATCTTCAATGTAGGGTAATAACTGCTTGATCCAAGGATAAATCTGACTGCCATTCTGGGGTCAAGAAGGAATTTTTTTCCTAGCTTGTTGCAAAATTGTGCTTCAAACTGGGTTTTTTTGCCTTCTTTTGGATCAACAGCAAAAAACAAATGTGAGGAAGGCTGAACTTGATGGACGCAAGTCTCTTTTCAGCTATGTAACTATGTAACTATGTATGCGGCTGTGTCTGTGATTGACATTTTTCTTAATGGCAACAAGGTCTATATAAGCATAAAGCCTCTCCCATAAGAGGTAATGGATAAAAGAATGGGAACAGGTAACGGAAAAAATTACAAATTGGCAATATGATTTTGATAATGTTACAGATAAAATTAATTATTATCCTCCAGCTTATATGTTAAAAAGTCCAATACTAATCAGGAAACATACAGCCTAATCAAAATATTGAAAATGTATAACGTAGTATTCTGAATATGGATATGGATTTGGAGATTTGTATTAAAAGGCATAGTAATTTACATAATACCTAACAGAGTGAAATAGGGAATAATATATAAATAAATAAAAATTGGAGGTTACTTGGATTTTTATTATGCATTTTTATAAAATACTGTGACTGTGTGTCAGGGTACCTGTTGGTGCTGAATCCAGGGAAGACATCCTCTCTGTTTAGGGGCTCCCTGCCCCTAGCATTTCGGCATATTCCGCCGTTTTCGCGCCGGCCGCGCTAGCTCCTCCCCCTTTTATGACGCGACGGCTAGCGTCGACGTCATGACGTCGGCATTTACATGAAGTGCCGGGAACCGCTATTCCGGACCTTTTGGGGGCGTGGTCCCTATTTAGGTAACAGGGTATTTAAAGGAAACCTTTACTACTGCTCATTGCCCTGTCGTGGTTCTAGCTTGCTAGTCACTCAGCGCGTTCTTTATCTTGTGTTTCTGGTTTTGACCCTTGCTTGTCTTTTGTCCTGTTGTCCTCTCCTCTCCTTTGACTCGGCTTGTATCTCGCTTACCTGTCCTCCGGCTCCCTCGACCTCGGCTTACCTTTTGACTATTCTTGCTTTGTCCCTACGTTAGTCCGGCCATTCTAAGGTCCGGTATACGTACCTCCTTCTGTCCGCACTCTGCGTATTGGATCCCTGTCAGTATCCTGACACTGTGCTTCTCAAAACCATTTTTAATGTTCCTGGTATGTTCTTGTGTACGTATATGTAGGGGGCGAATGGTACGTCCAACATAAAAAGACCACGTGGGCATACAATGGCATATATAACTTTTTTGGAATGGCATGTGATTAATTCATTTATTTTGAAAATCTGTTATGGATTTTTTGGGTGGCCAAAGTCTTTGACATGTCTTTTTTTATTTAAGGTGTTTTTACATATTCCACAAGTTCCACAACCAAAAAAACCAATTTTCCCTAATTTAGAAAATGTGGATTCTCCTTCTCTTTTATGTGGTTATGTACCAACGTCCTATTCAAGCTAGGGACCCCTCTGTATACAATGGTAGGTTTTTCAGGAAGTATAGTATTTAGTACATCGTCGTTTTTCAGGATTTGCCAGTATTTGTTCAAGATTCTTTTAACCTGCTTATTTTGACAATTAAAATCAAATATAAAAACTAATTCATTCCCATTTTCAGTTTTATTTTTCTCCTTGTATTAGAGAGGACCTATCTTTTAATTTTACTTTCTTGTATGCTTCAGTTAATAGTTCATCTTTGTATCACTTTTCCTTAAAATCATGTATTATTCTCCGTGCTTGGTCTTGGAACACTTGCTCATCTGTACAGTTATGTCTGATCCTAAGAAGTTGTGCTTTAGGGGCATTAAGGAGCTAGGGTAAAAAATGACAACTATTCTCTTGTATGTTTACATCCACTTTAAAAAAAAAAAAACACATTTGTTTTTAAAATTTCATTTTCTACATATATATTAAGATCCAGGAAATTAACTTGGGATTTGCTATAATTGGTAGTAAGTTTAATTCCCCAATCGTTGTGATTGAGATGAGCTAAAAATGATTGTAGAGATTCTTCATCACCCCTCCAAATGAAGAACAGGTTATCAATGTATCTGCGATAGATCACAAGGTTTGTCCCCCATCTACTATCTCTATGAATAAATTCTTGTTTCCAATGGCCATGACGAGATTAGCATAGCTAGGGGGCAAACCTCGTGCCCATCGCACTACCGCATACCTGAAGATAAAAGTTATCCCCAAACCAGAAGTATTTGTGGTGAAGTATCCAATCAATCCCATCTATGATAACGTTGATCTGGTCTGGATGGAACTTCTGAGATTTGTCTAGAAAATCTCTTGTCACCAGGCAACCTCTATCATGAGGGATTATTGTATACAGGGAAGTTACATCGGATATCACAAGATAAAAGTCATCCTCCCACTTAATATGTCCTAAAACTTGTAGAATACTGATAGTGTCTTTGAGGTAGCTAGGGCATTGTTGAACAATTGGTTGTAAATTCCAATCTATGTATTGGGACAGTCTACTCGATACTGATCCAATACATGATATTATAGGTCCCCCTACAGGATTTTTCTTATCCTTATGAATCTTTGGGAGATAATAGAACACTGGTATTTTGGGGTGTGATATACTCAAAAAAAATCATTTTCCTTTCTGTTTAGTATGTTCATAAGTTTTCCTCTGTTTATCAGTTGATTATAATGTCATTAGTAGGATCTCTCTTGAGGTTGACTTTGTATGGGTTTGTATCACCCAAAATTCTGTTTGCCTCCTTGACGTAGTAAGTGTTTTCTAAAAGGACTATCCCTCCCCCTTGTCCGCTGGTTTAATGACAAGTATATGATAATTTTTTAACTGTTTGAGGGCTATTCTCTCTTTATAATTCAAATTATATTCATATTTGTTCAGTCCCTTGATCTTATTAATATCTTGCATTACCATTCTCTCGAATGTTATCATTTCTTCAGAAATGCAAAATTTGGGGGGAAATTTTAGATTTCTCTTTTAAATTTGTGTGGATAAAATGTGATGTCTGCCAGTGAGTAGGGAAGCAGGGCGATCGGCACAAGGCCAAGCTCCAGCATCTCCCCATCATCGAAGACCCCTTTGGCAGAGTAGCTGCCAATATCATAGGCCCCCTGGCTGAGCCTAGCACCTCTGGGAAGAAGTTCATTCTGACCATTGTGGACTACGCAACTCGTTACCCCGAGGGACACTATCTATGTGATCGGCCCGTGCTTGGGTTCCGCAGTCCGACGCCTGTTGCATGTCTACATGCTGGAGCCCTACCACGAGCGGACGGAGGATGTAGCAGCTATATGCACGCCAGGCTCAGAAGATTTTGATAATCTTCCCCTGCCTGACCTCCTGTAGGATGGAGTTCAGGCCGGGTCGATAGACTAAGTCCACCTAGGGGATCGCCTAACTGAGGAGGGGCGCACATAGGCACAGCAGATGCTGTCTGCAAAGAGAGAGACATTGTCCAATCTGCCCGGGTATACCACACTGGCCACTCACCGGGTGGAGACCCCCGACCATACCCCTCTACGGCAAACCCATACAGGGTACCAGAGGCAGTGCAGTGCAGGAAGGTTTGAGCCGAGAGATCCAAGAGATGCTCCGGCTGGGGGTCATTGAGCCGTCCAAAAGTCCTTGGGCTTCCCTGATAGTACTGGTCCCAAAACGGGATGGGTCACAAGGTTCTGTGTAGACTTCCAGAGGCTCAATGACAAGACAGTATCCGATGCCTACCCATGCCTCATATAGACGAGCTGCTGGATAGAATGGTTGGGGGCCGGTACCTCACCACAATAGATCTGTGTAAGGGACACTGGCAGATCCCTCTAGCGGCCATGGCTGTTCCTTAGTCAGCCTTCATCACCCCATTTGGCCTGTACCAGTTTAAGGTAATGCAATTTAGGATGAAGAATGCCCCAGCCACCTTCCAACGGATGGTGGATCAGCTGTTGGAGGGTCTCCAAGACTATGCCTATGCATACCTGGATGACATTGCCATATACAGCGACACTTGGGAAGAGCATCTGGAACATATAAGAGCTGTACTATACAGGATTAGGGATGCAGGGTTGACCCTCAAAAGCAGCAAGTGCCACCTAGGGATGGCAGAGGCACAGCACCTGAGACACCGGATGGGGTGTGGGAAACAAAAGCCCGTGCCAGCTAAGGTTGAGGCAGTAGCAAGTTGGCCCCGTCCCTACACTAAGACCCAGGTACTGGCTTTCCTAGGGACCGCAGGCTACTATAGAACGTTTGTCCCCAATCACAGTGCCCTAGCCAAGCCCCTCACAGACTTGACCAAGAAAAACTTACCCAGACAGGTAGCCTGGACCCCAGAGTGTGAGCAGGAGTTCCAAGCCCTTAAGAATAACTACGTATTTAATGCCACAAAACTAGTAAGTAGACAACACCTGTTCTTCTATAATTTAATGATAACCATTAAATCCAATCTTTCTCATAGAGATGCACTGAATACACACAGAACCTGGCGTCAGCATACCTTGCATATGTTTTTCTCTTTCAAGCTACTAGAGGCTAATTTTCTGACAGTGGTAGTTGTAGCCTGACTAGTAAGTATAGAGATTGCAAAATGTAAACTGTGCCATTTGTACCAACAGAAATATTGGAACCTGGTTAAAGCAAATAGATCCAGAAACAATATGGACTTTCAGTATTTGGTGCAGAGGTGAGTCTCAAAAAAGAAGAAAAGTAGTAATAATAGATTTTTTATTACATACTACTACTGCATAGTATTGTGCTACCGTGGATGAGCTCCTCTTCTGTCTGCAGTAATTTCTTCAGCAACCAACCTTTCAAGACCGTGACATAGACATTGAAAGCAGCAATTATAGTCTGTCTAGGAGCATGAAAAAATTATTTTCTCACTTTAATCTGACAATAAATGGTAGCGATCTGACAAGCACTGCTTATTTTCTTACAAGCCAGTACCTACATCGTTGGACGTGAGGCAAGCAGTGTTGAAAATAAAGAGAAGAGTTTGACAAGAAAATGCATAGACTCGTTTCAGCCTTTTGTCCTGGCTGTGCCTAATCCGAAAAAAAACATTTTCACGTTCACACAGATGCCTCCATGTTTGGATTAGGAGCAGTGCTGAGCCAGGTCGGGGACGATGGGGGAGAACACCCCGTAGCTTACCTCAGCAGGAAGCTATTACCCTGGGAAGTGAGCTACGCCGCCATCAAAAAGTAATGCCTGGTTGTGGTGTGGGCACTCAAGGAGCTGCAGTCCTACCTTTATGGACAGCAGTTTACCTTGCTCATGGATCACAACCTGTTGGTGTGGCCATAAATGCCTATGACTTCACTATCCACTACAGGCCCGGTAAGCAAAACGTGAATGCTGATGGGTTGTCCAGGCAGACTTCCCTAGAGAAGTGATCTGTGAGCACTCCCCCAGACATCCCCAATCCGATCCGTTTGGATCTGACTGTGTATGCCGGCTTGTGGTTAAGGGGGAGCTGTGAGGCGGGACCGCCACTATTCGTGGGTTTTGCCCTTCTTTAGTATGTGTGTTGCCTGTATATTCATGTTCTGTGCCTGCTCCCCATTCAGGAGTGCTTCCACGAAGGGAATCCATTCATCTCCCGAATGGGTACCACTTCAATGAACCACTTAGAGTGTTGATTAGAACATTAACACTTTGCAACAAGGTGTCAAACCAGAAACTGCCAGAGAAACCAAGGACGTGTGCCGCCCCTGGGTGGTCGCCATTTCACATAGACTAACACCAACCAGGGGGAGCATTCGCAGATGGTGTCTCACCTCATTCAGTTCCCGAATGAGGACCTCCCTGGTACCCATTGGAATGTTCACGCCAATCAATTAGAAGATTAACAACTCGCAACATAAGTGTGAAACCGCAAGGGAAGTAATTAATGAGTGCTTCTCTGGGTGGCCACTGTTCATATAAGTGAACGCCACCCAGGGGGAGCATTCATAGCCTGAAAGGAGATGCTTCACTTGCCTGGTTTCACACAGGGATCCCGCTAATGGAGGCGGATGAGTCAGGTACCATTATGGGGGTCCCTGGGATTGGTGTGGGCATCCTTTGGGAACAATGGCTGGTTTGGCAGGCTTTCTGTAACTTGTAGACAAGGAGGCGGGAAGCTTTCCCGTGCTGTGTCTCCCAGGTGCAGAGGCTCATGGGATGAGGACCCTATATTTGGGTGGCGGGAACATGGGACAAATGGGCTCCTGGGAAGAAGACCCCCTTTCACCAGAAGTGGGAAGCCCTGTGGTTGGGTGGCGGGAGCAGGGATAAAGGGACTGAAGTTCAATTTCCGCAATATGACCCCTGGGAGGGGGAGGACCCAGGGGAGGGGACACTGTCGTTGTGTGGTATACGCCCCTTGAATGAGGTTTTACATAAAAAAGGTTGTTGTATCTCCAGAACTGTGTCTCGTCCTCTAGAACTGTGCCTCGGTTACCAGCCGGTCCGCTACACTTACACTTCAATCTTACAGGTTAAGCCCTTAAAATTAAATTGATACTTAAATTTAAGGATTTTCCAGGATTTAGTCTTAGTTTTTGCTTTCAGCAGCATATACCCACTGCATATTAACTAAATAGTAATGTAATATAACAATCTGACTTTTAATTTTAAAAATTTAAAATTTTAATATCCCATTTTCTGATAAATGTAGAAATGTGGACGTTTCTGGAAGTTGAACGTGGAAGTTTCAAATGAAGGGCGTGATATTTAGACTCAAATGTTTGATTCATGTAAGGGGTACTCAGAGACTTCTTACAGAGTGGATGTGTTTCATAACGCAGAGTTTAAATGGGTGAAAGGTCTTGCCTACGTATTTAATGCCACAAAACTAGTAAGTAGACAACACCTGTTCTTCTATAATTTAATGATAACCATTAAATCCAATCTTTCTCATAGAGATGCACTGAATACACACAGAACCTGGCGTCAGCATACCTTGCATATGTTTTTCTCTTTCAAGCTACTAGAGGCTAATTTTCTGACAGTGGTAGTTGTAGCCTGACTAGTAAGTATAGAGATTGCAAAATGTAAACTGTGCCATTTGTACCAACAGAAATATTGGAACTTGGTTAAAGCAAATAGGTCCAGAAACAATATGGACTTTCAGTATTTGGTGCAGAGGTGAGTCTCAAAAAAGAAGAAAAGTAGTAATAATAGATTTTTTACTACATACTACTACTGCATAGTATTGTGCTACCGTGGATGAGCTCCTCTTCTGTCTGCAGTAATTTCTTCAGCAACGAACCTTTCAAGACCGTGACATAGACATTGAAAGCAGCAATTATAGTCTGTCTAGGAGCATGAAAAAATTATTTTCTCACTTTAATCTGACAATAAATGGTAGCGATCTGACAAGCACTGCTTATTTTCTTACAAGCCAGTACCTACATCGTTGGACGTGAGGCAAGCAGTGTTGAAAATAAAGAGAAGAGTTTGACAAGAAAATGCATAGACTCGTTTCAGCCTTTTGACAAACAACATTGCTTGCAATAAATTAGTTTAATTTAATAGCATTGGATTGGGCACCTCCCAGAGCAATATTTCACGGTGATGAATATGCATTGTGAAGGCAAACACCGATGGTGATATTAGATCTATATTTTTTTAAGTAAGAGGTTTTTTTTTTTTCAAACATTATAATGCTGTGCGTCCTCATTCTCAAGGATATTTAAATCTTTCTCTTGCAGTCAGAAGCTGCCTCTGTAATGAATTGTTCATTTCATTTCTGTTTGAAACCTTTGTTGAAAGACCTAATCGCATATTTTGAACTGCCTCCAATTTTTCTATGCTTTAATCTACAGAAATGGATCCAGAGTAACTGTATCACTAAGGTACATCAGAAATATACAGTAGCCCCATGGAGAAACTCTGTGAAGTGCTAGCCAGCTGCTAACACAAGCTTCTGAATTTATTGTTGTGTTTGTAGAGTTAAATCAGTATTGATTATATCTGCAGCTGTAATTGAACCTTGAGGTCTTTTGGGCGTCAGAGTAGTGAGAGGAGATACAGGTACATGACACCAGAGAATAAATATGACTTCATGAGCAAAGAGAGATTAAAGTGAGTTGTCTTTAGGGGATAAATAGGATGGCACCTACTGGTCCAGTTCCACCGCCCCCCTTTCCCCCCTCTAGGTTATAAACTTGAACACAGATTGTTTTATGTTTTATATTTCTTTTTCTACCAGCTTGAAATGACTTACTCGGAATGTTGTTAATATTTAATGTTTTGTATAGTAGCAAAAAAAAGTGAGATTAGACCATAATGGTTTATAAATTTGAATATAAAATTAATATTTTTAATGTGTTAAAATGCCAATGTATATTTAAGACTTAAATGTTTGCATTATATAAAGCAAAGTAATATAGTTAGAATATAATTTACAATCAAATGTGATCTTCTAGGTACATGAGCCTATTAGGCAAAATTAAAACCAAATTATTTTGCAAGAGTTACAGTTATATACATGCATCCATCAAGTTCAGCCTTCCTCACATCTGTTTTTTTTTGCTGTTGATACAAAAAAAAAGGCAAAAAACATTTCCTCTGCCTTAGACTAAATCTCCTTTCTTCCAGTCTAAAAGCTTGTCCTATGTATAGTCCTGTTTTATGAATAGATTTTTCAACAATGGTTTGTACTGGTCCTGGATATTTTGATATAATGTTATCATATCCTCTGAGGCACCACTATTCTAAACGAAAGAGGTTTTAAATTTGTCAATGTTTCTTCATAGGTAACGTTCCATTCCTTTTATTATTTTGTAACCCACCTCTGCACTCTTTCAAGTGCCATGTTATACTTCTTTAGAACAGGTGTGTTACGGTACCCTCAGCATGAAATGCACAAACCGCCGTTTAGTGAATGCTCCCCATTCGCAATAACCCAGGCTGCATGTGTATCCAGTATAATCATACGAACCGCAAGCAAGGGGACGCTGTAAACTCACGAACGGGGTCCGTACGGGCACTTCACGAGCTCCAAACTCACGAATCGCTAATAGCAGTCGAACGCATATATCTCCCAAGCGGCTAATAATCCCATCCAGCAGTCTTTAGTCGTCGGTAATAAATCCCCCTAATAACGAGACCAAGCTCTGCATTGAGGGTAAAACATGAACTGGCTTTACTGTGGGCTACCTGCCCGTATTTATGCAGGTCTCCCACTTGGTGGACACTCCCCTAGGGGGCCAAATGGGAGACTGTGACAACAGATAGACATATGGCAGTTCAGGACCCACAGACACAAAATATTCCCAGCATGCAATAGTAATTCCTCCCCTCTGCCCTGGAGATAATTGAGAAGTAATTCAATTATCTCCAGGACAGAGGCAAATCGCCATTTTACATTCAACACATAAAAACACATAAAAATATATAACTTTACATTTGTCGAATGCTACCCATTCATATCACATATCCCCAGATAGCCTGGATCTGAGTGCATATTATTGGCGAGTAGCGCTCAGATCCCATACGCATAGTTCAATCGCCATGGAGTCAAAGTCTATTACAGTTCTTCGGTATGCGATTGACTCCATGGGAAGGCTATCTGGGGTAAGTCCATTCGTGCCTTTAAACCTCCCGAACGGCCGGTGTTTGCACACTTCTGTCGATTGAGAGGGAGGTCGGCGGCTTCAGCGGTGTTCGTTTGAAAAAGTGTCAGTTTTCAGTTCCATGTAATAAATAAATGTCGAACACCGCTGGTCTTTCGCATGGTTTAAAATGGCCGCCGCCTCGTGGTCGACATACGAATGACGACCACCCTGTATTCGGTTTTAATTGAGAAGTGTCTGTGGTTAACCGCAACGTTCTAATTGGGATCAATAGGTTAACCAGCAGCACACTTCTCTTCTGGGTGGCCGTCCGTTCGGCAGTTCCGTTCGGCAGAAAAGTCCATTCACTTAAACAAAGGCATACGAACGGGTAAATTCATGAAAAAGGCAAAACAGACAAATCCAGCAATCTTAGTCCATACAGATGGATCTGTCACAAGGTGCCCATAATTATACCGCGGATTCAAGACACAACACTAGGTTGAATTAGGTGGGCTAACTCCAGATGGGGAAATGTGGTACTGTCGGGCAAATGCCTCAATAAGGTTACCGTGCACATTACCACCACAGAACTGCAAAATCTCTGGCTGAACCCTACAAGAACCCTACAAGTATTCGCTGAAGTTTCTCCTGCTACACTGACCGCCAGGCGACTTTTTACCCCAGTTACTACGGCCCTAAGGAAACACCAAATCCAGTACAGATGAGGATTTCCCATCAGGCTGTTAGTCACATGGAATGGACAGACAGTACTCAACCCAGAAAAAGGCCTACAACTCCTATGAAAATGGGACATCCAACCGACGAACACACCTGCCACATCTCAAGATCTACACACCCTGCTTCCCGAATGGAAGCAAGCGAGACGCTAACCGTTATACGTAACATGAACTCTCACAGTTACAAGTTTTTCTTTCAAGTTTCATTGCTCTCTAAGGACTTTGTTTCCCTACCACAAGTCTCCCAAAACAGACAAGTACCCATTCCGACTGCTTTACCCAACCCCTATGTGCTCTGAGAAGGTGATGCCAATACCCTGGAGCCCACACGACACGACTGAGTTTTCGGCGTGCTAAACTGGCTGAGCCGCTGGTAGCGGCGGGTTATCTCTATTCTCCATGCTTTGGTAAGCATTTTTTTCACGGCCCTCACCACTGTGTACTTGTTACCAAGCAACCATGTTCCCACAACACACTGCGTTGAAACGTTAAGTGACCCTCGGCAATCACTTCAGGGTCAGCACAGTACGGGAGAGGTTCACTCACTATTGAAATTGCAGATGATACAGAGGGGAGTATTTGTATTTCTAAGCTCCACCTATTGTCATTTTTTGTCTAATTGTAAGGTGTAGATGAGGGTATACCCCACAGGTGTTTTGAGCTTACATTCACTGAATTTTGTATTTTGTATCACAGTGTGACATGCAGTAAATCCTGCCCAAACATCCCTACAAAATCTACCCTTCCTCCATAGCCCCTGAACAGCCTACATGTTACTGCAATTATGCTACAGCAGACACAACACTAGGTTGAATTAGGTGGGTTAACTCCAGATGGTAAAAATGTGGTACTATCGGGCAAATGCCTCAATAAGGCTAATGATGCCCTGTATGAGAGGTCAGGTACAAGGGGAAATGAATGGAGAGTTAATTTTAATATGTTCTATTTTTTTTAATGTTTTACTCTGTTAAACTATGTATTTCACAAATAAACTGACATATACAATGTCGAGTTGGGACCTGACAAAATTGTTGATATGTCCATTGATCCGCCTGTACAGGGTGTGGTAAGCGGACCTGAGAACCCACACAGTATACCTCGACCCCCAAAAGGAACTGGGTGTCACACTCAGTTCAGTCGAATCCAACTATTGTTCGCCGGAGGGCGAAATTGGCTGATTCCATGATTAACAGCCTTGGGCTATCCACAGGTGTCCACTTCTACCTGTCCTTTTCTATCTTTCCTTCTTCTATCTTATTTTCCTTTTTCTTTGCGGGTGGATTGGAGGGAGAGGGGAGGAGGGAAGGGATAAGACTATATCTGTAAAGCAAATGAATAGAAAGGGTGGGCAGCGAAGCGGGGGTGGGGGGAAATACTCGCCTCCTGTCATTATTAAAATTAAGATTATTAGTACATTAAAGATAGCATAATCTTTTACCACATGACACGAGGCTTCGTATTTTGCATTTTTAACGCTGAGAAAAGAATATAGAACTAAATAAGAGTCCTAAGGTGTGCCGAGAGACCCAGTATTCAGTGTTGTGGGGGGGTCTTCCCCGTTAAGCGCCCACATATACACCATCTAACGGGAAATTATACAAGATGAAGTCTGACCATTTGTCAGCAGGATGTTTAGTCCCGTAGAGTGAAAGGAGAACGACCTCCACAACTCATAAGCTGGAGAGGTATGACATTGGGTAGTTGGTATGCTAGAGGATCCTAGTCCCTTGGGCATCCTCAGGTAGTGATACGGGCTGCAGTTCCATCTCCATCCTCACATAAGGGATCAAGATGCAGGATCGAACCAGACAGGATGGGAATGTCCAGATGTAGGGGTAGGGTCGTCGCATCCCTGGGTTCCCAGATTCCCAAGAGGTCCCCGGCAGCCTGCGATCATCCGCTGACCTGCCAAGAAACCCCCAAAGCGGGTCCAGGTCCCCAGGTTGCCAACCCTCCCGGGATAGAAGATGTGAGTACCCTACAGCTGTTCCATTACCATCGTCAGTCATGAATGTAGCAGGAGAAGATCCTTGCCTGCTCGAGAATTCTGTAGACCTTGTAAGCATGAGAAGTAGAAGTCCTTCGGGGAGGTCCGGTCGGACGGAGCGCGATCACCATCGTGCCTCGACTTATACTGTGACGAGTGGTAATATCCTAATTAGTCAGCCCCAATGAGATGTCTTCCCCCCGGGAGATGGGTTGATCTTCTGTGAAGAAGACGGGGATTGAAGGAGTCTACATGTTGTCTGATAAATGTGAGTTGGTCCATCCCGGTGGATGTAAAACCTGACTGCCTAATCTGTGGGTGCTGCCGATCTACTACTTCTTTATCAATCCATGTATTGTGAAGTATAGGACCAAGAAGTCTAGGTATACAACGTACAGGGTCGCGGTGGTGCCATGGAGAGTTGTGCTTATATTCCCAAGTTGGAGGTTCCAGCCGGTTCTCGCTGTTGAGGGAGTAGGAGTAGAAGCAGCAGTGCTGTAGGGGGCTCACCCCGGTTGCACAGGGTATGAACCCATCAGTGCTGGCCATCAGCCTGATAGAGAGTGTCCTACAGCTCTTCCAATAATTAATGCACCGTCATGGGGGATATTCTGCGCTGAAGCTTGCAACTCTTTCCCATTTTTAGCAGAATAGATTGGCTTATACCTAATCAGAGATCATCTCAGGTGCGGGGGGTATGTAACAGACTGGATGAGAGCACAATCCATTTCATTGTGTGCAATGCACCATGCAGACCCCAGCAGGGTGTAGTAATGTGCAATTTATTGTCTCAAAGTATCAAAACAACCCCAGCGGGGTGTGTGATATGCAGTAGTGTGCACTTATTGTGTGCAATTTGTTGTCTCAAAGTACCAAAACAACCCCAGCAGGGTGTGTTATATTGGGTACCTCAGCAGGGTATCTGTTGTAGTGTAAATAATGCCAGTGGACCCCAGCAGGGTCTGTATAAATGACAGTAAGGTGTAATAACCCCAGCAGGGTATTCTGTATCTGCCACTTAGTGTTGTCAAATTGTCCCAGCAGTGCAAACCACAATATAACTGGGCCTCACCCAGAATCACAGAGGTGACCACAGGATGACCTCCAAAAAGCAGCACGGTAATAGGGGCAGCACCCCAGGCAGGCACAGGGTAATAAGCCCTTTAGTGCCAAATATGGCAGTAATGAGACAAAAGTGACTGACCTCTGAGGGATAATAGGATATAGCACTAGCTCTAAGCTCTGTCGTGTTCTGACAGGTAGTCTAAGTGATAGGAGTCATCTCTTTGAGCATCCATTACCAGACATAGAGTCTTCTTGCACCCTGATCCAGGTGATAGCCCTTCAAATCTCCCGTCACTGATATGTACTTATACAGTACCATATTGATAGTTTGTGTCCAAGGGTGCTATCCCTTTAAGGAATTCAAGGGTGATATCCCTTTAAGGATTTGGTATCCCTTTTAAGTAATTTCAGGGTGGGATCCCTTTAAGGAGTTCCCTCTAAGGGTCCAAGAAGGGTATCTTTAAGGAATTTGAGGGTGCTATCCCTTTACAGGATTTTGGGGGGTGATATTCCTTAAGGTTCCAGCACCTCGAACCACTATACATGAGTACAACTCAAATCTGTAAATAATAGGCCAGTTAGAATACTTACTTTTGCCTGGATTGCCTGGTTCCAACGTCCGTGTCAGAGCATCGTGAGCCATGAGAGCAGCTAGGCTAGCTGACAGCCCAGGTATATGCTACTCTGGAGCGCCAAATCGTGGTGGGCGAGAGTAGCAAAACGGCCGCCCATAATCTCATGAGACGTAAAGGAGGGGGAACATGGTCCCTGGAGTCTCGGTAGACGCGGGATCAAAGATGGCCACCGCGTCATTCTCGGGCTACCTCGTGGTCGCCCCACAGACTGCCCTGCACCAAGGTAGTGGATAGTTGGAAGGGGTTAATGCCCTGGAGCCGGCGGGAGCCAATGGGAACCGCGGGAGGGAAGGGGTTAAGCTCCAGCCAGACCCAGAATCCCCATGAGAACCTGGGGAGAAGGAGGAAAACGGGGAGAGAGGGTCCCCAGATGCCCCAGGTATAGAAAGCCAGGAAAATCGCCAGAAAAGTCATGATACATATGGTATAAAGTACATCTACCATAACTATACATAAAACCTATTAAGTCAATAATAAAATTTACACCTAACACCTATTAAATTCATGTCATAAATTCATATGACATCTATGAAATACATATAAAGTACATATAATACTTATCAAAACAAAGGATGAAATGCCTATAAAACTGATAAATTACAAATGATATTACAACTAAAGGTTATGAAATAAGGATAACGTTAAATCTACATAATATCTGTGAAATAACATAGATAAAAACACAGCTGCACATAGTACAGAAGCACAGCAAGAACATACAGCAAAGTATATACAAAATATAATACAGAAACAACCTCAAAGAGGCACAGTAAACAAAGTAATGGAGAAGAGTAATACTCTGACCTGTCTGCTTGATGGAGCAGTAAAGAAAGAGGAAATGATGAGGTCACATTGCCTTATTTACATCCTGCTCTCCTGTGATTGGTTCTTTTTTCTATGTGTTTATTTACTGCTGTATGGAGTTAGTAAACAGAGATATGCAAAATACGAAGCCTCCTGTCATGTGGTAAAATTAACCATGTGTTACTATTCTACGTGCCTGCTTCAAGAACACTAATAACACTGTACCGTGTGACTTTGAACACGTGTACTATGGTATGTATCTGTTCTGGTTTGCCTGTGCTTGAATTTTTTTTTTTGACAATCTTTATTTTGACTTTTAGCATCGGTACAGTGTGTCAATTCTTGAACAGAGTAAGGTACAAAATATCAACTTATAAGAGGTATAACATCCAACAGGATAGAAACAGTACATGCACACAACAAACCACGGGGGATCTTAAAACAGCTGACCTATACTAATGGGTGAGACCCAGATAATGGCATGGTGATGGAAGGCCGGGTCTGTCACGCACTATGATCAGGTGCGGTGGTCACCTCTTCTGGTGTAAGGCAGTCAAGAACGTGGCTCCCTGTCTTGTGAGAGCGTATCAGTAAGTCGACGTAGTCACAGTCAGTTGTCCAGGGAGTTAAACCGGGATCATTGTCCAGTTTGTCAGAGGCCCGCTCATGGTTACACTAACAAATGTCTGCGGCCAAGGGAGTCATCAGAGAGATCGGGTCTCAGTCAGCCGTCCGGCTATCGTTCAGGAGCTGTTGGTTGAGAGGGAGGGGAAAGTGGGGGGGGGGAAGAGGCTCCCGGCTCCCAGCTCCGCCCGCCGAGAGGTACCACAGCCAGGGCGTCCAAGTGCGAGCACATTTCTCTTGCCTATCATACAACGCTGCTGTAAGGGATTCCATACTATATAGTTCCCCCACCTTGTCGATCCACTGCTGGAGCGTGGGCGCATCCTTGTGTCTCCACCTTGTAGGGACCAGTGCAATGGCTGCCGTTAGTAGGTGTTTTATCAGAGATTTCTTGTATACTGAAAGGGTCATGTCAGTGTGATGGAGGATCATGGTGAGGGGTTGTAGTGGAAGGGCAATATCTGTGATTTGCTTAATGGCCTCTTGGATCGTGGTCCAGAAGGGGGCGATACCCGGGCAGCTCCACCAGATGTGGAGGGCGGAGCCATCGGCATCGCCACATCTCCAACAATCCCCGGGTATCTCAGGGTTTATACGGTGCAGAATGTCTGGGGTTCTATACCAGTGCGTGAGGACCTTAAAGCTGGTCGCCTGTGCTTGAATTATTCTGGTTCATGTTGGCATAAAATAATCACATAGTTGCTGAATATTCATACTACAACTAGTCCTCAGCTGAAGTTACTAATATCACATTTCTTGCCATTTTGATGTTTGGTTTAAACATTTGAAACCATTAATAACATGTTCATGCGTTTATACTTTGATTTGCATGATTGGTTGATTAGTTTACTTAAATAGCTGCAGTGGCAAGTATTTATGCATTTATACCTAATAAAATGGCAAATGCGTGTATAGTTACATGCGTATAATTGTATATAGATACATCCACTGGAAGTCATACAACCACTGGAAGGCTCAGACAGCCAGAGAGGTTTACATCCTCTTTCCATTAGCTCCATTGAGCTATTGGAAGTGGCTCGTGTACTGTAATTGAGTACACCTGCTTTTTCCCCCATTACTCCTTACACATCTCACATAAGATGAGCATTTTTCATTGAGAAGCTTCTGATTGGTTATTTCCCTTCAAAAGACCGGAAGTGCCTTCTGTGGAACTGCAGATTTTGAAAGCTCTTTTTAGATATAACCCCAACAACTGAACAACATTCAGCAAAAAACGCAGATGTGTTCATTGGGGATATATCAACTAAACAGTGATTACCCCACCTCCAATTTTTGAAGTGGAGTGTTCCTTTAAACTACCCGTATTTAATTTTTCAAGATTCTTTTGTTTCAGGTGTTGTACCGGAGGATTGGAGGAAGGCAGATGTTTTTCCTATATTTAAAAAGGGTTCAAAATCCGTGCCTGGAAATTATAGACCTGTGAGCTTAACTTCTGTAACTGGGAAAATATTTGAAGGGCTTTTAAGGGATAATATTCAGGAATTCATTGGGAAGAACTTTGTTATTAGCAATAATCAGCATGGTTTTATGAAACATAGGTCATGTCAAACTAACCTAATTGCATTCTACGAAGAAGTAAGTAGAAGTATAGATCAGGGTGTTGCAGTGGATGTGATCTACTTGGACTTTGCCAAGGCATTTGATACGGTTCCTCACAATAGGTTAGTCTTCAAACTAAAAGAAATTGGTCTAGATGAATATTCCTGTTCTTGGGTAGAACATTGGCTTAAGGACAGAGTACAACGAGTTGTAATTAATGGTAAATTTTCAGGCTGGACAAAAGTGGTAAGTGGTGTCCCTCAGGGTTCTGTTTTGGGACCACTTCTATTTAACATATTTATAAATGATCTTGAAATAGGCATTGAAAGCCATGTATCAGTGTTTGCAGATGACACAAAACTTTGTAAAGTAATAAAATGTGAGCAGGATATTGCTTTGCTGCAGAGAGATTTGGATAGATTGGGGACTGGGCACTAAAATGGCAGATGAAATTTAACATAGAGAAATGCAAAGTTATGCACTTCGGGGTTAAGAATGCACAAGCAACTTACACACTAAATGGTAGTGAATTAGGGATAACCACACACGAGAAGGATTTGGGAATTGTTATAGACAACAAATTAGGCAGCAATATGCAATGTCAATCTGCAGTTGCTAAGGCCAGTAAGGTTTTGTCATGTATAAATAGGGGCATAAATTCTCGGGATGAAAATATAATTTTGCCTCTTTATAAATCGCTGGTAAGACCACACCTTGAATATGCTGTGCAATTTTGGGCGCCTGTTCTAAAGAAGGATATCATGGCACTGGAGAGGGTCCAGAGACGAGCTACAAAATTGATAAAAGGAATGGAGCATTTTAGTTATGAAGAAAGGTTAAAAAATTAAATCTGTTTAGTTTGGAAAAACGGCGCCTGAGAGGGGATATGATAACTTTATACAAATATATTCGGGGCCAGTACAAACCTTTATCTGGAAATCTATTCATAAACAGGGTTATACATAGGACACGAGGTCACACATTTAGGCTGGAAGAAAGGAGATTTCATCTAAGGCAAAGAAAAGGTTTTTTTACAGTAAGAACAATAAGGATATGGAATTCTCTGCCTGAAGAGGTGGTTTTGTCAGAGTCCATACAGATGTTTAAACTGAAATTGGATAAATACTTACAAAAACATAACATACAGGGATATAATTTCTAATTAGTGGGGTAATAGCTGCTTGATCCAAGGAGACATCTGACTGCTATTTTGGGGTCAAGAAGGAATTTTTTCCTAGTTTGTGGCAAAATTGGAAGTGCTTCAGACCAGGTTTTTTGCCTTCTTTTGGATCAACAGCAACAACATTTCTGAGGAAGGCTGAACTTGATGGACGCAAGTCTCTTTTCAGCTATGTAACTATGTAACTATGTAACTATGTAACTATGAACTTAAGTGCCAGTTGAAGTTGCATCACAAGTTGTTGCAAAATGAAAAGGTTTGAAAAAAATAATTGTTTGCTGAGTAAAGGACGTGTTGCTAATCTCCAGACATAAAGAACATGCTGCTAATCTCAATCCCTGGAAGATGACAATACTACTAATGGTGGTGGTGGTGGTGGCAGTGGTGTCAGTGGTGGCCTCAGTAACCCTCATGCCGGAGGTGTTTCAACTCTCAGTGTCACGTTTATAACTCAACACACAGAATATAAACCCATCAAATAGAGAATGAGAAAGTACCTATACCGGTTCTTAGAGTGGCCGGGCTAAAAAAAATAATATCAGGAATGTCCGAACAAGCCAAAATCAAAGGGAGCCAGAATATCACAATAACGAAAGTCAAAGCCAGGTCAAGGGAGCAAGAGAAACTGAATAGTCAGAGAAAAGCTGGGTCAATACCAAAAAGACAGAAGACAGATATATAACTCACAACTTTTACCATTTTGAAAAAACCTTAGAGGTGAAACGTGTAAATGGTTACAATAAGTGTATTTTAGTCAATAAAAGTTATTTTTGGTTACCCTTCATTATAGAACCAATTGTATACTTATTTTATTGCACTCCATACACTTTTATTTATTTTTTTACTCCTGGCATATTTTTAAAATATACTATTATTTTAAATTACTCCATTATTTTTATTTTTAATTTTATTTTATTTTTACACTTCTACTGTATTATTTTATTATTTATTATCTACCACTGGAGTGTATCCCGTCCAAAGAAATCCTGAGGTGGGGATAATTCCACCAGCGCTGTGGCAATAGAGCAGTATCTGTCTGCTCTATTTTTGTAAGTATAACTTATTTATACAAATTACTGTGTTGTTCATACTGAGAGCACTATCTGCTGTTTTATATATCTCGTGGACACCTACCATCCAATACCGGAAAGGCGGACCTATCTCCCCATCATAACGAATATTGCACATCTGAGTAGGTCCTAGCCTACACTAAAGAAACTTCAAACCGGACGGACGGACGGACCAACTGTTCAGTATATCCGATAGTGGGGATCAAACCACTAAGTGCCTCTTCTCTGAGAGCTGGATAAAGCTCCAACAAATGTGAGTGAAATACCTTTTCCTTTGAATATATATCACACCTTGGACATACAATATTTCACCATTGGAAGCCTTTTTTTCTCTCATTTTTGTCTTCACATATATGGACCACCTACCATAAGGACGGAGTGACACTTGAAGACTTATATTATATTACTTCACATCAGTGAGATTGTTTTAACTTATATTTCTCTTATATGGGGCATTTGTGGTTTCATGCCCTTAAAATGTGAGAGTGCATTATCTTCTAGTGTAATTAGCCCCACTGATACAATGCCACATTTATTATAATTTTCATAGAGGAGAAATTTGATATGAATAGTGAGTATATACATCAAATCACTATCACTTCAATTTTTTAGTTTTAACACTGCATTTTTTAAATTGAGTTTATCATATTAATTTTGCATTATGTATAATCACAACGCTTTAACAACAGATTATTAAAATACACTTTTGCTTATTTAGCACAAGCACTATTTAATTTGCCTCCCACATTGGAATTAGTGTTGGATCCACCAATATTGGGGTACTGTGAAGTAATGATGGGCATATCACAATATGGCCATATGTGGAACTTAATCCCCATATTTGTTTGATGAGATAGGAGATTTTAAGTAGCCTTAAAAAATGTTTTTATGTGTGTTCTGTTTCTTAATCAGTATGACTTATAGACATGGATGACTCATTTAAAACAGCCATGGCCTGCCATTCAATGGACCTTAGGCTCTAGAGCTTTTTGGCCTTTCAGGACAAGGTACGTGGAGATGACCCCTCTTTCCACAATGTATACATAGGCCTTCTCTCCTTCTATGCAATCTTTCTGCGTCAGACAATCTTGTCATACCTAACAGCATGGGTACTAGCAGTTCTTTGAGTTATGCTAGAATATTTGGTTGGACTCACAGCTATACACAAAGGCTTTGCAAAGAGTGATGTGGGAGCCAGTATAGTAAAAGCTATCAGACATGTGGACTTTATCAGTGTGACCTGTGCAGCCCACTGGACCCAAGAATAAAAGGCAATCAGGTTGACTATCCATATCTACAGGTTAATGCAGATGTAGATTGATTGTAGAGGAGCCATTAGCCCACAGCTTAAATGCTTACTTTGTTTTAGAGGTGTGACAGCCACTTGTTCCCTGAGCTCACATCCAAACACTCTACTGCTGCTGTTCTGAGTTTTTTTTTAAATTATTGCTCATTTAGTGAGAGGGTAATTGGGCACTCTCCTGTTACTGTATGTTTTGGGGCAACTGATACTCTTTTCATCTGGAAATGCGGTTGCAACAGAGTGGACCTTGTTGGATGAAACACCAGCAAAGTAAGTATTTTTTGCCGTTCCTTATTTCAGCAATTTTTATACAAAGCATATTCAACAAATCTGTCATCTACACAGTCACTTAAATTATAACAACAATCTCACTGCTATCAACGTATCACTAAACATAAACCACGGCTCCTGGGAGCTGCCATTGTCCTGCATGAGATTCACAAAATGAAACTTCTCTCCCAACAGTAACTCCTAGAGCAAGAACTAAATAGCATCGGACTGACAGACAGCCTCGGAAAACTACTTATACCCACCATTACATCGGTATACGTTGAATTCTACATTTGAGTAATGTGGCCAATTATACCTTATAAGCTCCAATATTTGTGTGTACTTGCTAGTACTATTTATGAAAGGCTAGCATTTTTCTAGTACATCCGTGTGACATACACATATTTAAAAGAACTCTCTAAGCCTTATAATCACTACAGCCCATTGGAGTGCTGGCCAAACAAACCAGGGCAAATTGTAAAACTGTTCTAAACTGTTATGACACACTGCACAGGGAGGGCATTGGAAATGTATTGGTTATGCTGTTAGTGTTCCTTTAATTGGTTAGAGAATTACATATATTCTGACCCATTTATTTAATACACATAGCCCAGAAAAAAAGGGAATAGAAGGGGAGTCGAGTGAGAGGACTCAACATTACTTTTTTGTTAAATTAATTGCTGCAATGAAAGTGGTTTCTTCATATTTGGTAATGTGATTGCCATTACGTAGTCAAGGAGGATTTTCACCCTGTTTGTGATTTCATTGACATTCTCTGTAAATTGGGTTGTTTACCTTCTTTTGGGGTAACAGCATAAAACAATGTGCTTACAGGTGGGACTTAATTTTCACTCTAGAGCAGGGGTAGGCAACCTACGGCACTAGTGCCATGCACGGCACTCGAGGTGACTTTGCACAGCACTCAAGGCTGCTAGAGCCAAACAGGCTCTGTCCTATCAGGAGTCCCAGTAAAACTTCAGATATCTGCTAATACTAAGAGGTGGTGAAGGACAATCCTCAATTTATGCATTGCAGCATATAGAGGAAGTGATCTCAGAGCTCTTCATTCCAGCACTTGTGAATGGGAATCCACACTTTAGTAGAGCAGCCTGCAGCTGCTGTTGCAGCTCCTATACTTGAGCTATATTCTGCACTGCTAGTACCCATGCAGTTGGGTATGACAAGATTGTCTGATGCAGGAAGATTGCATAGAAGGAGAGAAGGCCTATGTATACATTGTGGAAAGAGGGGTCATCTCCCCTGGTCCCAACTGGAACCTAGGGAAGCCACCCACACTGCTAGATATACACAGAAATAACCCTCCCCTCATACAAATAATAATACGAACAGCCCATACACAAACATACACACAATCCCCACAAACACAACACCACTAACTATCCACATACATGCACACAACCCCACATTCAGCATCTCACATGCAATACCCCAAACAGCCCCCACACACTACCAAACACACAATGTGACATTTCCATCCACACACAATTCCACAAGCAGCCCTCATACACAGCACACATTCATATGTATCATACACGATACCATAAACTACTAATGAACATTATACAATATAATAGCTCCTATATGCAGAAATACAACAATACAAAGCAATTACAGTAAAAATAACACAAGCAATATACAGCAGCATACACACCTCAATTTAAAGAAATAGGATTGGCACGCTACGAGACATCACAATACTATATCGGAACTGTGCTGCTAAAGGGTTGCCTACCCCTGCTCTAGAGTAATGTGTAACTGAATACTATGTAACATTTTCTGCAGTGTTTTTCAATTCTAGGATGAGATATTTGAAAATAAGTACAGTAATTGACAGAGACAAGAGGTGAAGAAGGCCCTGCTCAAACAAGCTTATGACCTAGGAGATTTATGCCTCACAAGACTTTATAGACAAATGACATGTTAGCTCAGGTGGGAAGTATAAATATATAGTGCTCTTTACATTTTGAGGCTCATTTTTTGTCTCAAGCTAATGGAGTAGTTTCTTCTTTTCATATTATTGTACTTAAACAAAGAATTTGCTTGAAGGAACACTATTAGGAACAGAAACATGTGTTCTACACTGCAACAGCAGCCCTGCCTCCCGTGCTGAGATCATTAAACCTGATGATCAGTTATCCAATGTTTCCCCACCATATGGAAGCTTCGGGAAGTTAGGGCACATGTGCGGACAATCAAGTTGATGTTTCTCCATGGGGAGTTTTCATTGTCACGGTCCTGCAAAAATGGAACCCAGGAAGTCCCTCTAATGTTTCCATAGACAGAACAGCAAACATGGTCTTTTTCAGAAAAGGCAGAGTTTATAATGTTCAGCCTGCAAGTGCAGGCTATATGCTCAGAATCAATACATTGAGTTGAAGTAGTTATAGTGCCTACATTGTCCCTTTAAATTCATAAGTTTTTCTCACTGTCAGGCAGTTTAGGTTATATTATTTTTTACTGAATTGCATTTTGTTGTTAAAGAAATAAAGGCATCATGATGTCTGCAGTATAATGCTCCACTGAGGATCCTTGATAGCTCTAAACTTTAATCTATTCATATAATTGATACTAGATTTCTAAGTATACCATACCTAACCATTTCATAATATATCAGCATTATTAATTTAGCTAATGGCACTGATGAGCTCTGGTGAGAGCAAAATGTCCATCAGATACTGTTATTCATCTGTTGGTGTGATGGGCAAGATACGTTAGATATGCATTTCACATTAGGCAGAATAGCAACATGCCTATATGTGCCTTACCACTAGGGGACACCTGTGTACAGCACTTCTAATGTGTCTTTATGAGCTTAAATAGGCTGATGGGAAGAGACAACAAGCTTGGGCCAGTGTCATCTGCAGTCCAGCCATCCTAAATACCAGACCTAAAAGAAAAGTTTTAGAAGGTGTGGCCTTAGCTCTTCCGGTGTCTGAGTGTGAAGACAGGAAGTCGAGGGAATTACTTCCCACCTGCGCACTACCTCAAACATAGGAAAGCAGGGAAGCTGTCTATGATACACACTGTATAATTACTCCTGCAGTTCTAATAGATTCAATCTTACTGGTCTACAGAAGACACAGGAGAGTGAGTACTTTGTAAATCACCCTTCAAACACTAGCACTCAAAGCCTAATCCTGATTAAATCTTTTATTAAATGTTTAATTCCTCTTAAAAATGCAACACTTAAAATACCCCAAAAGTAAATTTAACCCAACTAAAGCCCTAAACTCAATAACTTAAACAGCCTTTATACTACAACTTTTACCCCAGACGAGCTGTTATTCTTCTTGATAATAAACACCGTATGTAGTCTATCGCTGACATTAACCTCTCTCTAATCTTAAGCCGCATTGTATTCTAACCACTCCTAACATTATCGTTAAACCCTGCATGCATTTACAGAGCAGGATGCACTCACTGTACCCACATATTCAAACACATTACAAACAGATAAAAAAACAATGCACATACATACATTTATACATTTTCCATTGTTGAATTTCAATATGTTTTTAGATGTTTTTAGGCCCGCAATGTCCAATTAATAAATTCATTAAACTTACTTTACCTATCTTTTTTGGAGCTGTGGAGCAGAGGGGTAGCTTAGAATTATGTGCCTACAGGACATGTAAATCCAGCCCCTCTGATTTGTAGGACCTATTGTCATTATCATGTTGATCTCACGGACAGCTTTGGGAATGATTTCACTGACCACCATTGCCTACAGTTGTGCTTAGTATACTTTTGGAGATAGTTTAGATTTCAAAAGCAATAGAGACTATTTTGGCCACTTGGGGCTAATGTGTCATACAATTATTTTGAGTGGTCATATTAACCCAGCCAAGACCCTTAGATCTTTAGATGGTTGGATAGAGTGAGGGACCTCATAGAACATTTACTGATATTATCCAGGAAATGTATAAGTGTTGGGCTATTTTCTGTTCCTGTCTTCACACACCACAGAAATTCCCTTAGACCAGTGATGGCGAACCTTTTTGAGCCCGAGTTCCCAAACCGCAATACATGCCAACTTTTTTTCCTCAAAGTGTCAACATGGCAATTAAACCTGAATACTGAGGTTTAAGTTTAGAAAAAAACTACTCGTACAGTTGTCCGAACTAATTAACAACTTTTGTTTTAAAAGAAGAACACAACAGAGAGATTCAATGGTACAAATTTTAAATTATGATAAATAGATAAAATTAAGCTTATATTTATTAGTATCTCCAACAAATGAAATACATACACACAGACTGCTGAACACATTCACACACCGGCTGCTAAATACATACACACACTGTCCGCTAAATACACTGCTTAGTACACACAGACTGCTGAATACATACACACACACTGCTGAGTACACACAGACTGCTGAATACATACACACAGTCTGCTGAATACATACACTGCTGAGTACACACACACAGACTGCTGAATACATACACACACACTGCTGAGTACACACAGACTGCTGAATGCATACACACACCGACTGCTGAATACATACACACACACAGACTGCTGAATACATACACACACACAGACTGCTGAATACACACCAACACAGACTGCTAAATACACCCACAAAGACTGCTCAATACACACACAAAGACTGCTGAGTACACACAGACTGCTAAATACACAGACTGCTGAATACATAGACTGCTGAATACATACACACAGACAGACTGCTGAATACACATACAGACAGACTGCTGAATACACATACATACTGCTGAATACACACACAGACTGCTGAATACACACACAGAGACTACTGAATACATACACTGCTGAGTACATACACACAGACTGATGAATACACACACACTGCTGAGTACACACACTCACAGACTGCTGAATACACACACACAGAGACTGCTGAATACACACACACAGACTTGCCATGGTAACGTGCGGCAGCGCTCCACACAGCTCGCTTGCAGGAGTACAGGAGAGCTGCTTCCTAGAGCACTCCCCCTGCCTCCCGACCGGGAAGCAAAGTAGGCGCCTGCCATTTCGGGCAGGCAGGTGCCTACTCTGCAGACAGCCAGCGGCCCCCTCTCCCGGAGACCTATGGCCGCGTGCCCACATAGAGGGCCTGGCGTGCCACCTGTGGCACGCGTGCCATAGGTTCGCCATCACTGCCCTAGACTGAGTGTTTAGTCTACTGAGTTGATGAGCATCCGTCTCCCTCTAGTGGTTATTGCTATCATTTTTTCTACAGCACAACAGGTAGGGGCTTCTATTTTCCTAAAGCACGTGGAGACTTGAACTGCACGGTTTAATTTTCTTGGGAAATATCAACAGACCTATTTATATCCACAGTCCAACTTTGACTGATAACAGGTTATTACTATTGCAAAAAGCAACCACTTCTATTTTTCTTTTCTTTGTTGTTACACTTCAACAATGTAAATATTATTTTTGTTAAATGATGTGCACTTGAATCTTAAAGGAACACTCTAACAGTATTAATAGATATATTTTATTGATAACATTAGTGGGTTTCTCTTCTTTTTTTTTTAGTTTATTAAGCTAATCTAAAGATAAAAAGCAGTGGTAAACCTTTTATCCAGCACATCCAGGAATCAGTGTTGCATCAGCTCCTTCTGCGGTGAGATCAACCCGATGGTTACTATTGGGCTATTCCAGTTCTTCTCATAAAGCAGCATTGAGGCTGTACTGGGCATGTATGCTCAGTAAACCAGATTATGCCTACACAGAAGCTTGATCAGCCAATCACATTCTTCTCGTTGAGTAGCATTCAAAATTAATGACAGCATCATGCTTTATGTCATGCCACTGAATGTGAAGACTCTAAATTGCTTAAAGCCTTCACTAGGAAGTGCCCGTAGGGGTTGTCAGCATGCCGCTGTGGGTACACTGGCTGATAAAGGTAAGCATTGCCATTTCTCAGAAATGTCAATGCCTATATTTGTCAGCATTAAGAAACAGAATCAAGGCACCAAGCTGTAGTGGTTTTGGTGCTTAGAGTGTCCATTTAATAAAAGTTATATTTTAATTTAATCCAACTACATCGGTTGCTTTTCTGTTTTCATTTGGACCAGATTTGACTTTGTCTCTGTCTTCATTTGTACTCGATTTTATGCTTTACACCATCCTTCCTGCTGATCCTTGGTGCCAGTATAAATTGTATTCCTATGTTATTATTAATGCACCTTTGTAATATCGCAGACTTCCAGGAAGCCTGTACCCATTTATAGGATTTATGAAAATTGTATTTTTCATGAGTGTGCCATTTTCACGCATCTGTGTCAGACACACACACACACACACACACACATCGCCCTATCCCCCTCATAGCAGAGTTTTTACAAATTCCATTAACATAAGTCCTGTTATGTAGTAACTGTAATTTCATCCCACCTCAATCAAATAAACTTTTTCATGTTTATAGAAAACCAGCTACTGGCATGCAAATGAAGGTTATGCTAATTATTCTTCTCAGCCATTCAGTTTTGTCCTCTTTTTCTAATGCAAATAACATCTGGCAGAAACTAGTCTCCACATGCTTCTCCACAAAATCTATAAAACACTCATCTGTTTTGTGCAATGAAGCACACCTATGTTGTTTAAAACTGTTCAGGTGGAGCACTCCCTGTTGTCTTCTAATGTTTAAAATGCACACTCTGAAAAATGGCTACTAAACTAGCACATGGATTACGTTGGCACAAAACTGCAATTATCTCTCTGCTGGCCATGTCAGCTTTTTATTTTGGCGAATAAATTAGAGCCTTTGGTTGTCTTAATGTAGCTCAAGAAAGCACTGTCATGAGAAGTATCGGCCCTGATAGATTAGCTTACAGTCAGTAATCTTGTTTAATGTGTGTAATGTCTTTTGTTCACGTAAGTGTTTACATGTATTTATTTTCCTGCCAAATAATCAAGGGGCTTGAGCATTTAAAGGATTAGTATGAAATTAAGAAGGTTGTCACAGTACCAGTTCTAAGTGTGGGCAGAAAGATATTTTTATTGCTTTATGATCAGTTCTGCATATTCCATTTTTTTCTGATATGCTTTATCTGTTATTAAAAAAAAAGCATATGGCAAGGCAATTCCAAACTGACGTTTTATGGAAAACAAACTGTCTCTGCGTTTTATATCCATACAAACAAAATCATAAAAGAAAATACATCATTTGGAAAATAATAGACTTGGAGATTTGTTTTGCTATGGACTGCCTTTCGTTCGAATTTGAGCCAATCAGGTAATTGTTGGAACTTCCAAACTCCAAGCTGTAGCTAGATCACAATCCAAAAATGAAATGTGTGATATATGAGCATGTTTGTTTTGCGATATTAAATTCTGCACGTGGCACCAAAAAAGAGGTTATTGAAGTGAAAAAAAGTATAATAAATGGCCAGAGGACAATCACTAAATGTTAATTTTATTCACAGATCAAATGAGAGGTAACCAGTAGAGGGAAAAAGTGTATATATATATATATATATATATATATATATATATATATATAGAAAGGCGTAGCCTGGAATTGTGGGAGGGGTTACCCGGCTATAAGAGCTCAGGCCCCGCCAAATCAGCACTGGAATCGCTGGGTTCATTCAGAACCTTTGAACTTCTGGTTCAAAACTCACCGGGACATCGCTCCCACGTGGTCCGCTCCAGTCTAAGTGCTCCCTGCTAACCGTGTTCGGTACAATCCCGGCGGTCTCCGTGCCCGGCATCAAGCGCTCCAGCCCGGCTTACTACCGGGTTTCCGGCGAACTCCCATCCTCCTCAGCCATACCCACGGCGGTTTCAGTACCCGGAAACATACTTACCTACTCCAGGGTCCCAGAACCATGAGTTTCATCCACACCACTCTCAGCCAGACGCCTGGCGTCCATTCATACTTTACACACCTGTTCACACACTTTCATTCATACTTACCTTACCGCTCCGGGCTTCGTTCGGTACCGCACTCCACACAGGCACATTCTCCACCCTGGCACTTACCCTCCAACGCTGGTCAGTAAACTGGCCACCCGGCTAAACTTACAATTTATTTCTATACTGACACTACGTATGGCTGCTCACGACACCCCCTGGTGGGGAAAAAAAATATACATATGCACTTGGAAATGTTATGTGTTTCTGTTTTCTGTTACACATCGGCTGCTCAGAACGACCTCTGATGGCAAAACATATTGTTACACAATGTTAATGCATTTACATTGTATGTGCATTTAAAATGGTGTCTGAGCCTATTTCCCTCGCTTTTTTCCTTTCTCCCTTTGCGCCTGTCATAAAAAAAAAAAAAAAAATTTTAAAACGACAATACTCTTACTATACCATAAAATCTGTCACTCATGTTTTATTTTCCCACATTACCTATGCCTATATACGTTACCTGTCACCTATATAGGTATTTTCTAAAACCTTACCCAGACTAACGGCAACACCTGAACCGCCTCAGACATATACCTGTCAAAGACACACTCCGTCTTTGCTCATACGGTAAGGAATAATTTACCCCATACAAGAGGTTGTCCTGTCCATTGTCATGTTCTTCATATGAGATTCATTACTTAACTCCTTATGCCCATCTCCTCAGGATTCATTCCTGGTTCATTCAAATCCATTTTCAACACATCCACTGATACTTGGAGCTATCATCGGACACCCATTCCTAGCCTACTACAGGTATTAGATTTATAATTTACGCTTCACTTTGTCCTTAAGCCCGTATATATATCTAAGAGGATACAAGAGATAACTTTAGCTTTTCCTCAGATAACTACCCCAACTGGCGTTCAAGCTATCATCTAGACAGCACTATTATTTACAGCATTACGAGGTAAAAAAAAATATATATATATATTTTATTTTACGTTCTCGTTCCGAAACATTTTTAGCCGCCCTTAACCACCTGTTTTATTTCACAAACTCTACGTTGAAAACTCGTACATCAAACAAATAGGTACGGTCGCACTACTATTACTCCCCCCGATTCAAAAAAAAAACAAAAAAAAAAAACAGGGCGGTCAACTGGTGATATTAGCGTACGGCCCCTAGCTAAAATATTGTAAATTAAAACGGTTCCTTGGAGGCCAACACCCATCCTCATCGGAGGTATAAGCCCCTCGGCCCAACGCATAGATAGAGTCTCACAAAAACCACCCTTGGTTACCAGTTAGGGCCTCACCTGTCACAGCCAATTTAATCCTTTTTCTTGTTACAGTCACCGAGAGGCCAACGTTCCCGCCACATCATTAAAGTGGTCCCAATCCAACCGGCCCTCCGCATAGATAGAGCCTCTCTCGCCACTTGGCACTAGTAGGGCCTCACCTTCCTCATAGAATAGATAATGTTTCGCCTGTTGGCATAGCTAGCACCAGTTGACTCAGGCAACTTCGCTCATTATCAAACTCCGTCTCTTACCCTGTTTTCAATTTTTAGTATGTCTCAATCCCATGACCAAGAAGAAGAGCTGGCCATACCTGAAACCCCAACCAGACCTGCAACCCCGGCGGGCCCAAGCACACCCACCGAGATCCTAGAATCAGCCAGCCCATACGCTCTCAGGTCATGGACCATCCCCAAGCTCGCGGCCGAATTACGTCGCATGGGGGTCCCGTTTCCAGCTACAGCCCGCAAAGCCGAACTATACAAACTTTTCATATCTAACACGTGTACTCCCCAACCAGGAGTAGTTCTGCATTCGGAAAACTATAACGAGATCAAGGGTCTGATGTCATCCCTCTTGGCCTCAATTACCACGATCAGCGCTAGGCTGGATAAGCTGGAAACCCTGCAGATTACAACAGTCACCTCACCCATACCAACCTTCACTTCAGCTCTCCTCCCTCACGGTAATGACACTCCCTTAAACCCAATACCAAGCACATCCACCCACATCATCACACCTGCACATTTTGTACCCCCGACAATACGCAAAGACATTCTGGAAGGCAAGGACTTAAACCTTGTATCTCTGCTGATCGCATCACAAGATGTAGTGGAAAACAAGGCATATTGCTACGGTGATCTTTCGGTTGTGCTAAAAGCCAGAGATTCCAGGCTCAACCGGAAACTCACCATACCTGAATTCGTCCTTGCCTTCGGCCTCTACCGTGCAGTAATCTGTTCCACATCCCCGCACCGTAGGAAGGAATTGGACTTGAACATGCACAAGTTGGTGGACCTAGGACATAAGTATGGGGGTTTTTCCTTCTATGATTATCATAAATCCTTTTCGGCCAACGCGGCAGCATCCCTAACTCAATTTAACACTCATACCAACTGGAGTAACCTGGATACAGAACTTTTCTGCCGCCATTTCGCTGGCCAAAAACCTCCATCCTGTGCCCTGTGCGCCTCCATCTCACACTCCACCAACTTGTGCCCAGTCGATCCTAACCTTCCTACCACTAGTCATGCTACCTTCGGTTCCTCCACTGCAGAACACAGAGGATTGAAGGACAAGTTGGATAGACCCATAGTATACCTTGGGAAAGCACAGATCTGCAACAACTTCAATTCAGGAAGTTGTGGTTTTAGCTCATGCAGACTGCTGCACGTCTGCTCAATTTGCTTCAGGGCACATGGAAAAACTATGTGCCCCAATCGTCTGTACCCAAAACAATGACTAACCGAAGTTAGCATTGACAACCTGGCATTTTACCTCCAGGCACACCCTTCCCTTCACTTAGTCAACTTCCTCATTCAAGGCTTCACTGAGGGTTTCCACACGGGCCTAGTCACACTTCCCACAGGTATTCTCGAATGTCCCAACTTACAGTCAGCTATCCTTGACCCAATCACCACACAGTCACTGCTCAAGACCGAACTGACTAACGGATTTATCGTGGGCCCCTTCGCTCACCCTCCGTTCACCAGCTGGCGTACCAACCCTATTGGTATTGCCACTGGGAAGTCTAACAATAAAAAAAGACTTATTTACGACTTGTCCGCTCCTCATTCTTTAGCTACCCCAAGCATCAATTCATTAATACCTTCAGAAGAGTTTTCCCTGCAATATACCTCAGTAGACAAGGCCATTCAATCCATTCTTAGGGCAGGAGCGGGAGCCTGGTTGGGAAAAAACGATATTTCCAACGCTTTTAAGCTCTTACCCATCCACCCATCCCTGTGGCATGTGCACGGCATCAAATGGGAAAACAATTACTACTTTGCCACCCGCCTTACCTTCGGAGCAAAAAGTAGCCCGAAATTATTCGACATATTTGCTGACACACTATGCTGGCTACTCCTCAATATCACTCACTGTCCCGCAGTTCTGCACTACCTGGATGACTTCCTTACGATAGAATCACCTCAATCCTCACCAGTTAGTCTCCAGAAGACCTTGGCCCTATTTACAACTTTGGGGGTTCCACTGTCTCCAACAAAGACAATAGGCCCTACCACAAAACTTACGTTCCTGGGTATTCACCTAGACACCGTTACATTACAGGCTAGTCTACCACGGGAGAAGGTGCGACATATCATTGAGATGGTAGAGTATTTTCTGGTGACGGACACGTGTACCAGGTCAGACCTACAATCCTTACTGGGCACGTTGAACTTCGCCATGAAAATTATTCCTCAAGGCCGGGCGTTCATCTCAAGATTGTTGTGCCTTCTCCCGTTACTCAATACTGACTCCAGCACGTTATCACTAGATGCTCATGCCAAGGCAGATCTACTCATGTGGCTACGGTTCCTAACTCATTGGAATGGGAAAGCCATGTTTATCACTCCTTTATCAGATTCCTCACCTGTCATCTGGACCGATGCAGCAGCTCACACTGGGTTTGCAGCAATCTATCGCAATGACTGGTTCAGAGATTCATGGCCAGTAGAAACCCTAGGTTTGCCCTCATTTCCCACTACATCTGCCCTATTCGAGATCTACCCGATTGTTGCAGCCGCCAGAGTATGGCGGGGGAAAGCAGTAAAATGCTTTTCCGACAACAAACCAGCCTGTGACATAATCAACAAGGGTAGATCCTCCTCACTCACCATCATGAAATTGATCCGAAGGCTAACTTGGTTAGCAGCGACACTACAATTTCACATCACATGCATCCACATTCCAGGAAACACCAACACAGCCGCTGACCCATTGTCTCGATTTAACTTACAGGTCTTCTTCAGGACACACCCCACAGCCAACTCCAGACTGGTCAGCACCCCCCCATTCCAAGACCTCATCCTGGACTAGAAAGACTGCTATCTCACAGCAGATATCTAGCCGGAGCAGCCCTATCCACAAACACATCTCGTGCATACAATCGAGCATTTACCATATACACCAAATTCACGACACATCATCAGATAACTGACACTCATTCTCTAGATTCCATTATTGCATTTATTTCTTTCTGCCACCTTAACCTAAAATTATCATTGAACACCATTAAACTATATCTCTCGGGTATACAACATCATATCATCAGTAAAAAGAAAGAAAGAAGAAAGGAAGGCAGCGCCACTATAAACCACATAAATTAAAAGAGCACAGAATAGGCAGACTAGAATGCAATATATATGATAGATAATAAGCAAATAGAAGTCCAGAATAAATAGTCTGACTGGTAGATGAATCAAACAACGAGGTATTTCTTTGTAGAGGTGAATACAGTCTTTTGTAGTGGGGGATTCTTCAGAGTGGTGTAGATGCGTCTTTGTACATCATATGAAATAAAAAAATAACAACTGATGGTGAAGTATGTCCCGAAAGGGGTAGAAGCAATAAAAGAGTATATGGTCCTACTCACGTTTTCAAGAGCTATGGACTTAGCTCTAGTGTTGATAACGTACAGTGGTATAATCCCCACTTATGGGATACGTGAGGTCTTAGTATTCTTTCTTGATTAGGTGACCATATGTGGAAATAAAAGCAGGAACAACAATGGTGCTCAAAGTATAAAATGCCAGAGGTGAGAAGATAAAAAACCAAGTGGTTACTCACATTTAGTTGAACAGACTGACTGTTCAATGAATACAGCTTGAGTGGTATAAATATATATTTTAACTACTACCCAAATATCGATTTTAACTAAGGGCCTCAAATTTGCACCTACCAATCCCTATCAACCATTCCAAGCCTTTTTAGATTTAAATAAGTTTGTTAGGAAAGCTACATTAAAAAGATTTTTTAGCAGCAGAATTGAGAATCAATCTATTAACCAGGCACAGACCAACTATTCCCCCACACCTCCATGTATTAATGACGAGATACCAGTGAAAAACACCACCCTTAAGAATAACTCTAATTTTTACCCATCAAGTTTCAAATCTGGCCCGATAGAAGTTTTTGAGAATTTGGTAAAGCAAGACTTAGAAAAAATTAATACCTCCAAAAATAACAACCACAAATATCATAAATATAACCAATATAACTTAACCTTTCAAGAAAGGAAAGCTCTCACAGATCTTATAAAAGATGACACAATAGTCATCAAACCAGCTGATAAAGGGGGCGGCCTAGTTTTACTCTCACAAGAAATGTACATCAAAGAAGCATTTAGACAACTTAATGACCCCAAAGTATATGACAAGCTACTATCAGACCCAACCCATACCATCCAAAACTCCCTTATATCATTTTTAACCAAAGGCTTAAATTCCAATATCCTAAACAAAAAAGAATTTGCTTATTTAAATATACCTCATCCAAAAATTCCAGTTATATACTTTTTACCAAAGATACACAAGAATGAGACCAATCCACCAGGTAGACCTATTGTCTCCGGGATCAATTCTGTTTTATCAAACTTATCAGAGTATATTGACATTTTATTACAACCATCAGTCAGACTTATGAGGTCATACTTAAAAGATTCCATGTCTCTCTTACATTTTTTAGAAAATTTTACCTGGCATCCAGATTTTATTCTAGTCACTTGTGATGTCCAGTCTTTGTACACCATAATCCCCCACGAATTAGGGTGTGAAGCAGTTTTAAATAGATTAAAAACGGATAATAAAATTCCAGAAAACAAATTAATTTTATCTTAGAAGGGATAAAAATGATTTTAACAAATAACTATTTTTGGTTTTTAGACACTTTTTACATTCAAAGACAAGGCACAGCTATGGGTACTAGGTTTACACCAAGTTATGCCAATCTTTTTATTGACAATTGGGAGTCTAAAGCAATCTGGGGAGATCACCCCTGGAAAGCAAACCTAGTATCCTATTTTAGATACATAGAAGACTTGTTTTTTATCTGGAAAGGTCCTGAAACCTCACTTAAACTTTTTTTAAATCATCTAAACAACAACAATAGTGGCATCATTTTAACATCAGAACACAGCAAAGATTTAATAAATTTTTTAGACATTCAAATTTTTATCCAGGATGGGAATATTAACACTAGAACTTTTTTTTAAAAAGTGTGCACCAACACAGTCATTGACAGATCAAGCTGCCACTACCAACCATGGTTAGATGGGGTCCCTAAAGGTCAGTTCCTACGTCTTCGCAGGAACTGTTCCCTTAATACAGATTTTGACGAACAAGCTAGAACACTAGAAGCTCAATTTATCAGTAAAAATTACCCAAAAGAAAAGCTAGAAGAATCCCTCAAAGCAGTGAAACAAAAAGAAAGACTCGAGCTTTTAGAATATAATACGAATAAAAATAAAGACCCACCATCCATGCCGATCATCTTTAACTTTGACAATAAGAATAAAATTGTGAAAAAAACTATTCAAAAACACTGGCACATTTTAAAACAAGACGAAATTTTAAAGACACTCATCCCAGATAAACCCCATATCATTTTTAGAGGGGCCCCAAACCTAAAGACAATGCTTACTAAAAATTATACAAAAAAAGCCAATACAAGCAATCCATCATTTTTATCAAATTCTAAAGGTTTTTTCAAATGCAACAGATGCATTGTCTGCAGATCCACTGACCAAAACAGCACATCAAAGACAACACAATTCACCTCAAACAAAACCGGTATTACATACCCTATTAAAGACTTAATATGTTGCACTACTAAGAATGTTGTATACCTATTGGAGTGCCCATGTGGCCTCCAGTATGTGGGTATGACCACACGATGCTTAAAAATAAGGTTAGCAGAACATTGTAGAAATATTATCAAAGGCTACCCTAATCACTCTGTTTCAAAGCATTTTATCCAACACAACAAAGACCCTAAATTTTTAAAATGTACTGGGATCTAAAGATGTAAATTACCTTGGAGGGGAGGTGACCTCAAAAAATTATTGGGACAAAAAGAAATGCACTGGGTGTTCCTTTTAAAAACCCTTACCCCCGAAGGTCTTAATGTAGAGTTCGACCTGTTTAATTTTTTATAATTTTTTATAATATATTTCTTATATTTTATTATCTTTTATAATTATTTTGTGCATGAAGTACATATTTATACAATGTGACTTATATACGTGACTGTTCTATTTAAATAATATGCAAGGTATTGTGAGTATAAAACCTTGTTTTTAATTTAAATTTTAGACTATCACATGTCTCCAATATTGGTTTGTATTCACTGATACATATAAAGTTTAGCACTTTTGAAAGAGGAAAAAAAAATAAAAAAATGGCCACCGATCATGTGACTGTTGTATCTAAATAGAATATGTAAGGTATTGTGAGTTTAAAACCTCGTTTTTAATTTTAAACTATCACATGTTTTACATATAGGTATGTACTCACTTACACATATAAAATTTAGCACTTTTGAAAAAATAAAAAAAAAATAAAAATTATGACATCATTTTGGCGCCATTTTCTAATATGTTCACTGCCTATATAAACCTGTATGTAACAGGATGTACTTTCTGATCTCCACTTGATAAAGCCTAAGGGCGAAACGCGTTGTGGTTTTTTAAACTATATTGTTTTAAATAAAGGTATTTTGGCCACTTTCTTACTGTGAGTTAGCCATCTTACTTTTTATTACTATTATTATTTTACTTTTTTATTACTACCATCCTTTTATCCGGCACAGAGGTGTTTTTACTTTCCAGTGAGGATATTACTCCCAAGAATCCTAGGTGGGGATTATACCACTCAAGCTGTATTCATTGAACAGTCAGTCTGTTCAACTAAATGTGAGTAACCACTTGGTTTTTTATCTTCTCACCTCTGGCATTTTATACTTTGAGCACCATTGTTGTTCCTGCTTTTATTTCCACATATGGTCCCCTAATCAAGAAAGAATACTAAGACCTCACGTATCCCATAAGTGGGGATTATACCACTGTACGTTATCAACACTAGAGCTAAGTCCATAGCTCTTGAAAACGTGAGTAGGACCATATACTCTTTTATTGCTTCTACCCCTTTCGGGACATACTGCACCATCAGTTGTTATTTTTTTTATTTCATATGATGTACAAAGACGCATCTACACCACTCTGAAGAATCCCCCACTACAAAAGACTGTATTCACCTCTACAAAGAAATACCTCGTTGTTTGATTCATCTACCAGTCAGACTATTTATTCTGGACTTCTATTTGCTTATTATCTATCATATATATTGCATTCTAGTCTGCCTATTCTGTGCTCTTTTAATTTATGTGGTTTATAGTGGCGCTGCCTTCCTTTCTTTTTTCTGTACCATTTCTGTTGTAAGGCCTGTGAGGGAGCCCTACTTTTTAGGTGTGCTGCCACTTTTTACTTATTTATTATTGTTTCTGTTGTATTTTGTATAGATAGAGAGCGCTGATCCCTTTCTTCTATCATATCATCAGTGCCTACCCTAGTTCTAAACCCTTCATGTCTTCCTATCCCGTGAAAAACATATTAAAAGGCATACTAAGATTAGACTCACCCACTACCTCTGCCAGACTTCCGATTCGCGCACTCTCCAATATCTTGGACTCCAAACCTTTTGAAACCCATACCAACCTAGTTATCAAGACAGCGACTTACCTAGCTTTCTATGGGTTTTTACGACCAAACGAGTTCACCACCAATAGTGTTTCATGTCAAAATCAACCCCTCAAAATTACAAATCTCCAGAAACACACAGATCACTACATACTCACCTTAGGTCACACTAAAACCAATCGAATAGGCCCACCTACCAAGATCTGCTACTATCCCACCGGCAATCAGTGGTGCCCCGTCGTAGTATTTGACACCTTTTTGGCTACTCTCACAGGTCTCAGTCAAAACGCCCCACTACTCTCATTGCAAGGTTTCCCCTTAACAACTGCCAAGTTTATTCAGTACATCAGAACTTTGTTCATCGGCCTCAACCCTACAGGGTTTTCTGGTCACTCGTTCAGAATTGGTGCGGCTTCGGCAGCCTCAAGTCACAACGTACCCTCTCACATAATTAAAAGATTAGGCCGTTGGAAATCTGCGGTCTACGCCACTTACATTCCACAACCAGAAATAGAACTAAGGTCCGCATTCAAAGGTCTTGCTATGTAACCATGCATAATAAAGTGAATTGTTTACTCCAACCTTTTTGCCCTCTTTTATTACAGGCCTACCCCATACGTCGGTTTCGGCACACCACAAGGCTTTATATACGCAAGCATCTCGATACCGGGTCCCAGTGGAACGCAGATCTGGAAACTAAGTGGAACGCACGCAAAGAAATTCACATCTCTTCCATTGCATCTCTATCTCCAAGCCAGCCGGAGGGAGGTTTACCACTGTACCATTGTTTTCACTTGATTCTGTGGACTCCAAGTACCCTCGATTTTCTTGATACCATTGCACCTTTGTGAGTGTATTTTATCTTTCTTTACAAATAAATAACCAGGTTTTTAATTGAGAGCACTATGGTTGTTCATTTTGTATTACAGATTACAGAGAAGATCTTGTCATTTTAGATCTGTATCTGTGATCTAAGAGTGACTTTTGGGACATTATACTTTGGGAAACAAGATGTACCGGTACCAGAGTATCTCATACCGATTTTGGTTGTAATATATCAGCTTTTGATCCACCATAGCTTCTGTTACTTTACAATAACAGTAGTGTATCTTGATAGATAACATAGTTGCTAATAGACTCTGCTGCAATCTATCATATAAACTGTGGATTTACAGACTTTCACTGGATGATATTCACACGAAGACTCTAGATCTCAAGTGGGACTAGATATGATTTCCCATGTGTTTGGCTATTTTGCCAAAAGATAGTCCACTTCTAATCTATTCATAGATTCACTGCTTAGTTAGCAGGTCCCATTTTTCTCCTTTCTTTTCAATTTGAGTCTGTTTGTAGGGGCAGCACCTTTCCTGTACATTTCCGATCTAGTCCATGGTGCATTATATGTACTTCCAGTAATATATATATATATATATAATATATATGGTACATATGGAATAGGGATCCAGCTTGTATCACTAAAACATAAATAAAAAATACAACATAGCGTAATACTGTTGTGGTCTTATTAATTGCCTAATGGTTCAAGGTTACACTCACAGATTTGTTGTATATAGTAAGCCTTCAAGTTGCCACCCCTATAGGTAGGGAGGTAGGTCCTGTTCGTTTGTAGTAATGCCAATCTGGAGACCAAGAAGTTCACACTCTCCCAATGGTTGAAAGTAGAAAACAATGGATTTATTGGCATATAATAAAATAAAATTAAAATATGGTTCTACGCGTTTCATTACCCTTAGGAAACTTCTTCAGGAACCAAAATATAAAAAACATACAGTTTATACACTCCAAATACTAACAAGTGTATCCATACGCCTATTGCTTCCCTCCCTTCCCTTCCCTTAAATACAATAAGTGCTGGAAGTCCATTGGTGGTGTGATGGGCGTACTCTCCTTTTCCTCTTCTGTTGGACATCTCATCCATTGGTAAATTACCTCCATCTGTTGTTTCAGCTGTTCTGATTTTCATTCCGTTTTTTTTAAGTATCCATTTCCGATGACACACTTCCTGTATGGGTCAGTGTCTTCTTTTTATGATGCACTTCCGTTTTTTTTTTGTTTTGTTTTTTTTATTATTTAAAAATGGCCATGCATTCCATTTTGTTCCACTTAGAACTTATGTTGCCATCTGGTGGTCGCCAGAAAGTTATACACTTTGAGCATATTTATCAATGATTTCATTATATGCAAAAAAGATAAAAAAATGCCAGAGTTGAATTAACAATTCATTTTACAATTAAACATATAAACTTTATTCCCATTTTATTCACCAACAAACAATGGTCCAATTTAGTTATTATAAAACTAATTTGATCTATATGATGGGTGTTGTTCATTTTATACTTCCCGTTACAGCACCTGAGGTTCCTAGTAGGTCTCCCATACAAGTGCTAACCAGGCCCGAGTCTGGATGGCTTCATAAGATCTGACAAGATCAGGCACTTTCAGACTGATATTGCCATAGATTTTTATTCCTTATTTTAATGTTGTTTATCAATATATACTTTTGTGGACCATTGTGTATTGGTGTATATTTGGGCTTCACATCACATATATTTCACCCCAAACAATAGAGCCAAATTTATTTTGTTCCAGTTATTTAGAAGAGGAAATAAAACGAAAATAATTATTTTTATATATACATATATCTATTTTTTCCCCCCAAATTGGTTCTTTGATGAGTTTTTCAAAATTGCTACATAATTCTTTTAATATATAATTTATTTATAAGGAAAAGTTATTAAGAATCTCATTATTTTGGTTTATTTGGTCTCAATCCTTTTTCTCACAACGTGAATTGCTCCCCCCCCCCACCCCCCCAAAGAACAGAGCTTTTCATCTCAGGAACCTTTCAATATATATGTTTTCTGTACCATTTATTTGTAAGTTTAGGCTTTAGCTATTTATTAGCTAACTGCTCACTAAGTGCTACCAGGACTGCCTGCAAGGGTTGAACTTCATTATGTCTGTTGCCAGTGTGCACTGTGCACTTACATCAGACAGCATTTTTGCAGAGAATTAACATTAGGCAGCTCGGTATGCTAAGTCACTTGTCCAAGGAGTTCAACTGGCACCATGTACAAAACTGCAACTATTACTGTATGTGCAATGCTTTAAATTAAAATGCTGTACATACAGACCGACTCCTTCTAGAGGTTGGAGTAAGTGTATGTAGCATGTATGTATTTTGCATGTTGCTGATGTATGTTTTACATTGCAGGGTTATGTATTTCCTACCTGTTCTATGTTAAATTTTGTATATATTGTGTATTAATATTGTTTTTGTATTTTGTTGTACCCTAATGTAACAATGCAATGATTTGTGGACCCAGGACATACTTGAAAACGAGAGAAATCTCAATGTATCTTTCCTAGTAAAATATGAAATGTGGGTAAAGCCTGTGTAAGTTGTTTATGTGAAACATGTTTGTTATTTATTTAAAGCACAAAAATGTATCTAATATATCTATGTAATGTATGTAAAGCATGTATATGCTATGGTTGTAGAGTATGTATGTGATATGCATGTAAAGCACATGAATGAAATGTGTGTATCATATGTGTTTTATTGTTATACATTTGAATGTGTTATGTGAAATTAGATGTATTTATGTTCATGTGAAGACTGAGTATGTAGTGTATAGTTATATATGGTTAAATTGCTCAGATTGCAAACCCATATTTTAGCTGCTGCCTGAGAAGACAGAGAGGGTTAACTGAACTCTAAAGGCACCCAGAACATTTAATCTCAGTGAAGTGGTCTGAGTTTAGTGGTGGGATTAACTTTCTGGCATTTCGGATCTTGACTGCCTGTATGGGTGGGACCAGTCTGATATGCTTCAGATATGTTCTCTCTGTAATGGCACAAGTGAGCAAAATCTATTTCTCTCTAAGCTTTTGTCCATTATCAGAGTTCTCATTCTTTCTTTTTTGCTTTAATGCATTAATTTGGCTCACCCCAAGTTAAAAGGGTAATCCAGACGTGGACCACTCACTGTGCCTAGATGGATATCACCTACACCTCACTGACGAGGCCCAAAAGAAGGCCGAAACGATTATCTGGGGTTGCTGTGTCTCTCGTGCAGTGAGGAATTGCTGGCATTTTGGATCTGGACTGCCCGTACGGGTGGGACCAGTCTGATATGCTTCAGATATGTTCTCTCTGTAATGGCACAAGTGAGCAAAAACTATTTTGAGACCTGAGCGGGGATGTACCGAAGGGTAGGGTAATGAGTCTCTCTAAGCTTATGTTCATTCTCAGAGTTCTCATCCTTTCTTTTTTGGTCTGGGTTTAGTGACCTTGTCCACTTAACCCTGCAATGTAAAACAGCCACTTCCAGACAGCCATTCGAGGCACTTCCTGACTTTTCATGAGTTCCAGCCCAGACAGGAAACAGCTCAGTAATAGAGAAACAGGAAATATGATAGTGTCATATTCCTTTAGCTCTATCACTGTGCTGCTTCCACAACCTTACTGTCTCCTACACTCATTATGTAAACCTGCAAAAAGTGTCGTCCCTGCCTCTACCGTTCCTGACTCAAATAGTTAAAATGCTCTATTCTTAATTCTTTCTTGACTGACTAGCATTTATTATGGTAAAATCATATTACTGGATATCTCCAGAACCTTATTGAAATGACGTTCTTTTAATATATGCTTTGGTTACTGTTGGGGCTAAGGTTAGGGATAGGGTTCTTTTAATCTGGCTGCAGAACTGGGACATACATGTCTCTGTCTTCACAATATTAATGGCTGCCATCATTAACTGTTTCTTTCCCTAATACTGAGCTGTCAGAGGAAGAGCTGTTTTTTTAGCTGAAGCAAAGAGCACATCTCCCACTAATCTAAGGACAAACATGTTCAAATGCCTAAATGTCCCTGAGATATGAGTCCCACGTCTGTACAATGTTAGTGACGTGGGGGGATAAAACCATGATTTGCCTGTTAAATAATTTGCAGATCATATAATATATGTGTGTATCTAAGTGTGTGTGTATATAGTGCTCTGCTATTTACCATTACTTTTTTCAAAGTGTTATCCCTTTCCGTAGCATTTAGATGTGAGTATATATCTTTATAGCAGAAATTCAATTACAAAGCATGTTTTTATTTAAACCACATTAGGAGTGTGGAAAGCTTTTTCCAGATAATGTACATAACAATACAATGCTGGCCCCCTCAGGCAAAGAAGGGATTATTGTATTGATTTAAATGGCTCATTCTCATTGCTGTGTTTGCATGACAGATTTGAACTGGGTCTTCAATAGAAGGATTGATCTGGTTTATTTAATTCCTGCAGCTTTCTGCAGCAGGAAATAAAAGCCAGCAGATATAGAGCCCATTCAAATAATTAGGTTTTAGTGACCTCTAAATATCACAAATTAAAATTTTCTTTTGACACAGCAAACTATACTCTTTTGAAATGGCCTGAGTGGGATTGGGTAATTATTATTTTACTATTATTTTATTATTTATATAGCGCCAGCAAATTCTGTAGTGCTGTACAATGGGTGGACTAACAGACACGTAATTGTAGCCAGACAAATGGACGCACAGGAACAGAGGGGTTGAGGGCCTAGGTCTAGCTTACATGCTAGAGGGAGTGAGGTATAGTGACACAAAGGGTATAAGTAGGGCTAATGAAATAGGTTGCTAGAAAAGTATTTTTGACAGTTGCAGGAGAGGAGTCATTGGGGGGAGGGGAATGAAAATCCGCTAACAGTTTAAATTATATGCTTTCCTGAAGAAATGTGTTTTCAAAGATTTTTTTGAAGGACTGGAGACTGGGTGAAAGTCTAACGGAGAGGGGAAGGGAGTTCCACAGAAAAGGTGCAGCCCTGGAGAAGTCTTGGAGGCGAGCATTAGATGTGGGAGTATGGACAGAGCATAGAGGTAGATCTTTGGCACAACATAGGGGCCTCGACAGGACATACTTGTGTATTAGGGAGGATAGGTAGGTTGGAGCAGCATTATGTAGGTACCGCAAGCACCACAATCTTGAGCCCTATATCTAACTGGAAGCCTCCCAACTGACAGAGGGGGGAGGCGTGGGAGGTGCAGGCGGACAGGAAAATGAGCCCCGCCACCGCATTCAGTATAGATTGCAGCGGTGCAATCTGGGAACATGTAAGACCACTGAGAAGGTGATTGCAGTAGTCAAGGCAAGAAAGAACAACGGCATGGACCAGCACTTTAGCTGCGTCTTGTGTTAAATAGGGGCGGATGTAAGCTATGTTTTTGCAATGGAAGTGGCAGGTGGAGACAGACACGGGAGTAGCAACACTTGAATGAGGAAAGACCAGAAGTTCTGTTTTGGACAGGTTGAGTTTAAGGAAGTGAGCAGCCATCCTGTATGAAATTGCAGAGAGGCAGTCAGAGACACGAGTCAAGATGGGCAGAGAGAGATCAGGAGAGGATAGGTAGATTTGTGTGTCATCTGCATATAAATGATAATGGAAGCCAAAGTAGCTGATAAGTGTACTGAACATCTGGCAAAAAAAAAAATATTCTGAAGCATTGTTTGGCAGCTGCTTTGAGGACATTGCATATGTAAAGAAAATATGGAACAATAAAGCTGAATTTATTTTCTTTATCTTGTTTCTATCACATACTAATGGATCAAAGTATTTAAATCCAGGCATCTGTAATTCCAGGATACAAAGTTTTCCCATCTGTACCAAACACAGACTTGGGGTGAGTTTGCTTGGACGTCCACTCCTGGGAAGATTGACAACTGTCTTGAATGTTTTCCACTTTTGAATAATCTTTCTCACTGTAAAATGGTGAACTTTTTGGAAATGGCCTTATAACCCTTGCCTGCAGGACCAGCACTACCATAAGGCAGCACAAGCATCCAACTTGGCGTAGGCCCTGATGGCGCAGGACTTGAGTGATCAGCAGGAGGAGAGTGCAGAACAGCTCTTAATTCCTGCTGGTCTATGCATGTAGAGTGGCTGAGCCCAGATCACAGGAGAGGAGACAGAGGAGGGACGTAAGCTGGCAGATGGGGGGGGGAGCAGGAGGAGATAAGACCACATGGGTGGGTGGGGCTGGCGATATTGAGACACATGGGGGGGCTGGGGATATTGAGACACAAATGGGGCTGGGGATTTTCAGACACATTGGGTGGCTGGGAGATTGAGACACATGGGAGGCTTGGGGATTGAGACACATGGGGGACTGGGGAAATGGGACACATGAAAGGGGCTTGGACAAAGACACAAAAAGGTGGTTGGGGAAAGAGACAAATGTAGGTTGGGGAATTGAGACACATAAAGGGGGCTGGGGGAAAGAGACACATGGAGTGCTGGGTGATTAAGACACATGGAGTGCTGGGTGATTAAGACATAGGAGAGGCTGGTCTGATGAGATAGAGATGACTAATGGTACATGTCAAAGCTGTCCCTTTGCTTTTTATTTTAACTATGAAGCCTTTCATTATTGCAATTTGGAGAAATGAAACTATCCAGGGTATTACATATAAGGCAAGAAAATAAAAACTTTCCACTTATGCAGATGATATACTCTTTTTGTCTGATCCTTTTTCATCATGTAAAAGCCTTCTGCATGACATTTCTAAGTTCAGTGCTTTATCCAACTTTAAAATGAACTCCTCAAAGAGTGAGGTTCTTAATTTAAATGTGGTAGGACAGGAACTGGCTTCGATTCAAGGAGTATGTAATTGTAAAATGTGCTTTTCTAATCTAACATATCTGGGTATAAAAGTAACAGCAAATTTTAAAGAACTGTATTACATGAATTTTATACTCATGTTGGAGAGGATTAGAAATGATTTATCTCTGTTGCCCACTTGGAAATTTATCATGGTTGGGTAGAGTAAATGCCATTGTGATGGATGTTCTAGCCAGGATAGCTTATCTTTTTTAGACTTTGCCCATTCACATTCCTAGATCGTTATTTTTCAACTATGTGACATATTATTATTTACTTTATATCAAAGGGGAACCCCTGAAGAATACCAAATGAGTATTTAATAAGATTACGAGAACAGGGAGGCATTGGTTTACTTGATTGTTTATTATCATCATTCCTGAATTAGTCTACTTCTGCCACTAAGCATTGGATTTCCCTAGAACAAGAATACTAGAGTGACAACCTACAAGTTGGTTTGTTTGGAGAGGTATTCATTGCAGACATGACCGTCCCAGGTGTCTGAGAGTGATATGGAAGCCTAGAGATCTATGAAGGCATGGTTGCCTTTATTTACAGAAGAAGCAATGAAGCCAAAAGGGAGCAGGACAGGAAGTGGTGTGAGGCAGTCTGATGGTGAAGTTTGGTAGCAGAGAAGGTCAAGAGTCAAACTGAAGGTCAGAAGCCATAAAATCCTTAAACAGAGAGTAGGGTGCCACAGGCCAAAGGTCAGAGACAAGAAACGGCAGTCCGGGTCAAATCCAAAAGGTCTGAAGCCAAGAAATTTTACCGGGAATTAGAAATCAGAGACCAGGAACAAGAATAGTGCTGCCTCCAGTCCGCCACGAGCTCCACTGGACTGGTAAGTGCTGACGGGTCACTTTACAGATGGTGTGCATAAGAGTGTCTCGCATAGAGGGAATGTGGGGAAGTAAAACTTAATGTAAAAGAAAAACTGGGATTTTATCCTTAATGAACCTTTCAACATTGGGACCTACCAAATGAGTAGGGAATAAGACAACAGGAAAATGTCGGATAATGAACCTACAGAGCCCTTTGTATCCAGTTACAGGTAATAATACATTTCCTTTAGCATTAGAAACCAAATATTTCTGGAAAGATCAAGAGAAAATTTTTCTAAACTCTTTTAGACGATCTATTGCTACGCCACAAAAATCTACAAAATTTGAAATGGTATGTGATCAAAAATGAAGATAAAATGTTTTGTTTATCTAGGGCATATAGAATACTAATGGAATCAAAGAGTCCAGATGTGTGATACTACTGTAGAACAATTTAGCTATTTCATTGGACTTATTGCAATGGAAAAATGTTTTAGATTGAGCAGAGCTTGTTCAGAGGTAGCTAAATATCATGAACAATCCTATAAATTATTGGAAAGATTGGATAAGGCCCCAGTGGATCTCTTTCAGATTGGCTGTGATCGGATGTGATAATTGTTAGAGGTGTGCGGCTGCATATATATATATGCTTTGGAAGTACCCAAAAAATTGTATGCATTGAAGGAAGTTAGAAGAAAATATAAAGGAATTTATGGGTTCAGATTTTGTATTATATATGGAATTAGTAATCTTATTCTATACAAATATTTCATATGAAACTTTTAAAAATTTATGGATTCATCTTATTAACACTACTAAAGAGCTTTTTTAAAAAAAATGAAAACACCCAGATGGTCCCTATATTCGTGTTGTTTGTGAATAAATGAAGAGATTTAGAATATCTTATTCATTATTCTAAGGGAAAAATAGGTGGTGAATATGTAAGGCAATAGATAAATAAGTATCTGGTAAATATTTAGTGAGTGACAAGTGTAAGAATTTAAAGGACGTGCAATAACAATGAAGAAATGAAAAACTAGGGGGGGGGGTTAAGGAAGGAGAATGTGATTAATGAACATTGTGCTGTCTGTTAAAATATAAAGTGACAAATTCTTGTTGAAAATAAAGGAGAGAAAAGAGGAAAAGAGAGAGGGATGATGGTTTTATTTTCTCCTTTCTTGCTATGTGTAAATATCCTTGCCATGTTTAAGGACACTCATACTTATAGAGTTGTGTAATATTATTGCATTGGCTTTGTAAAAAAACAACAACAACAAAAAAACAGTTACAGTTGAATAGAATAGCATTGATTATATCATTAAAAAGGGTGGGATATATTGTGCAGCAAGTGAACAACCAGTCCTTAAATTTCATGTGTTGGAATAAGGAAAATAGGCAAGTGAAAAGATCTGAGTGGCCTTGACAAGACCAAATAGCTATGGTTAAATGATTGGGTCAGAGCATCTCCAAAATGGCTTGTTTTTAGTAAGAAGTGCAATTACCTACCAAAAGTTGTGCAAGAAAGAACAGGTGAATCAGCATCAGGGTCATGTGCATCCAAGGCTCATTGATGTACATGTGGAGGGAAGGCTAGCCGATCTGGTTTGATTATACAGAAGAACTACAGTAGCCTAAATTGCTGGAAAAAGGTAATACTGCCATGATAGAAAGTGTCAGAACACCTGCATTGCAGTTGCTGCGTATACCAGTTAGAGTGCTCAGGATTGCTCCCTGTCCACTGCTGAAAGTGCCTTCTATGAACATCAGAAATGAACTATGGAGCAATGAAAAAAGGTTGCCTGGTCTGACGAGGATCTGATCATGTGTTTTTGTTTAGGTCAGGTAAATGGCCAAGTTCATGTGTGTCATTTACCTGGGGAGTAGATGGTAGAGGGATGCACTATGGGAAAAGGGCAGGCTGGTGGAGTGTTATGCTCTGTTGAGAATCCTTTGGACCTGGCAGTCATGTAAATGTTACTTTGACACATACCATCAACCTAGATATTTATGCAGACCATGTACACAACTTCATGGCAATGGTGTTCCCTGATGGTAATGGCCTCTTTCAGCAGAATAATGCACCATTTGTTCAAGAATGGTTTGAGGAACATGGTAAAAAATTCAAGGTGTTTCCTTGACTTCCAAATTCCCCAGATTTCAATCGCATTATTATTATTATTGGTATTTATATAGCGCCAACTAATTCCGCAGCGCTTTACAATATTATAAAGGGGGGGGGGGAATTAATTTACAATACATGAGACAATAACACAGTGACACAGGAACAATAGGTAGATGAGGACCCTGCTCAAACGAGCTTACAGTCTAGATGAGGTGGGGTACAAATACACAACAGGGCAGCAAGGGCGACAGCCACCAAACAAGGTAGAAAAGTAGCATAACTGGAGGAGAGTGTGGAGTATTGATCTTTAGGAGAGCAAGAGACAGACGTGGGTAAGTATAGATAAGTTACCCTGGGAGTATATAAGCATTTCTGAACAGATGTGTTATGAGGAACTTCTTGAAGACTAGGGGAGAGTCTGACGGTGGTAGGCAGGCTGTTCCAAAAGCAGAGCAGAGAGGCCAAGAAGGGGCATATCTATGAATCAGGGAAGAAATGTAATCTGGGCTAGAGTTGGTATTGAACATATGTTGGATGTGCTGGAACAAAAAATCTGATCCATGGAAACCTCACATCGCAACTTACAGGAATTAAAGGTTCTGCTGCTAATGTCTTGATGCCAGATATTGTGGAGTCCATACTTTGATGCATCAGAACTGTTACAGTCTACCTGATATACAGCTGCTCTGTCCCTGTGGACCTTACTTCCCTGCTCTGTTAGGGTTTCACCCAGTTTTAGTTCCTTCAAAAGATCATTAAAATCTCAGCTCTTTAGGAAAGCATATCAATTAAACTGTTGATAACCAGGGGCGTATTAGCCGCGAGGCAAACAAGGCATTTGCCTTGGGCGGCATTTTTCAGGGGGCGGCAAAAAACGCCGCCCCTCAAATGCCCAAGGCAAATGTCGTTAGCCTCGCGGCTAACAGACATTCTGGTCGCTGGGCGGCAGTGGCTGCAGCGCTGGGTGGGCGGGCGGGCGGCCGGCAAGGGAGCTCTTCCCCTGAGCGCTCTGCTCAGCTCCCTCGCGCGCCGCCAGCAGAGTGAGGCTGGGAGCCGGAAGATGACGTCATATTCCGGCTCCCAGCCTCACTCTGCTGGCGGCGCGTGAGGGAGCTGAGCAGAGCAGAGCGCTCAGGGGAAGAGCTCCCTCGGCGGCCGCCCGCCCAGCGCTGCAGCCACTGGACCCCAGGGAGAGGAAGAACCCCCCCCAGCATTACCAAAGGTAAGGAGGCTGGGGGGGGTTAAATAAAAAAACAAAAAAAAAACACTAGTGTGTGTGTGGAAGTCTGTTAGTGTGTATGTTAGTGTGTGTATGTATGTTAGTGTGTGTGTGTGTGGATGTCTGTTAGTGTGTGTATGTTAGTGTGTCTGTTAGTGTGTCTGTTAGTGTGTGTATGTTAGTGTGTGTGTGTATATGTTAGTGTTTGTGTGTGTTAGTGTGTGTGTGTGTGGATGTGTGTTAGTGTGTGTCTGTTAGTGTGTCTATTAGTGTGTCTGTTAGTGTGTGTATGTTAGTGTGTGTGTGTGTATGTTAGTGTTTGTGTCTGTTAGTGTGTATGTTAGTGTTAGTGTGTGTATGTTAGTGTGTGTATGTTAGTGTTAGTGTGTGTGTCTGTTAGTGTTAGTGTGTATGTTAATGTTAGTGTATGTATGTTAGTGTGTGTGTGTGTTTGCCTGTGAGTGTGTGTGTCTGTTAGTGAGTGTGTGAGTGTGTGTCTGTTAGTGACTGTGTGTTTCTGTTAGCTAGTGAATGCGTATCTGTCAGTGAATGTATGTGTGTGTATTTAGAAGGCGGAGCAGGGGGGAAGGTTGGGTGGGGGTGGCGCGGGGGGGTGCCTGAGTTTTGTCCTGCCTAGGGCAGCACAAAACCAGGATACACCACTGTTGATAACGTTCCCTCCCCACATCTTGGTAAGCCACCCTGCAACTGTATCATTCAATAAACTAACATTCCACTGTAAACTATTCTAGTAACCTACTTTTTTCACATACATGAAATACTCATTACTCTAACTACCTTTTGTGCCACATTACACTACTCAATCCAGAATGTAAGCTTGTTTGAGCAGGGCCCTCAACTCTGTTCCTGTGTGTCCAGCTCATCTTGTTGAAATGACATGTTTGTTTGTTTTTCCACCTACTATGCAGCGCTACAGAATTTGTTAACACTTAATAAATAATAATATTAGGCAGGTGGTTTTAATGTTCTATACACAATCACAGATACCAAAATATGATGTCAAACACACAATTACATGTTGACAGAAATTCACAGTCACACACTCATACACTGCCACACACATACACCCAGTTGTGTTTTCTGGTTTTGTGCTGCCCTGGGCATTACAAAACTCAGGTAGCTCCCCACCCCCCCCTTTTCCAAATTTATCTTCCTCACAGACACATGCCATCACTGATGCATGCACTGACATTCATTCACTGACCAATACACAGACATTGTCACACACACTGTTTAACCAACACCCACTTTCACTGAAACATACTCATTCACTGTTACACTCACTCACAGTTACACACACTCTCATTCATCGACGTGTGTCAGACACACACACACTGAGACACACATATACTGACATATACACACTGACAAACACACATACACACTCACTGACAGACATATACATACTCAGTGTCAGACATACACACACTCAGTGTAAGACACACACATTCACTGACAGACACACTGACAGAGACACACTCAGTGACAGATCCACACCCACTGACAAAAACCATATACACTCTCAGTGACAGACACACACACTCTCTGACAGACACATACACACACACACACACTCACTCACTGAAAGTTCCCATGCTGTATTCACTAGGAGCATGGAGGATGTGGTGCAATGTGCTCTGTGTGAACACAGGCTGGAGAGAATGACCAGCCTTTTTTCCCCACTAACCTTTCACTTGAAATGATGCCCCTCATGGAGAGAGCTGAACACAGAACAAATCTCTCTGCATTCAGCTCTTGGAAGCTCACAGCTTCTGATGCTTCAGTGCAGTGAGGTTATGGATGCTGTTGATGGCATCATTTGCAAATTAATTTAATTTGGATTAACACATTTTATTAGCAATTATGAAAAGCATGTATACAAATGAGACAAAGAGACAGTGAATAATCTACTGTAATGCACTGTGCTGGCTGCCTGAAAGTGACATGAGTGTGATTTCTATCAGCAAATCACACTCCTATCTCTAATAGCACTGTACATACTGGAATCTCACTGATCCGATTGTGTACTTGCTGCCTAAGAATGATAGGAGTTTGATTGCTATCAGCATGTTCTGAAGGGGTTTTAATAGATTTGTTTTCCTGGCACTAGAGAATCCCTTTAAGCATGTGTGCTTCCACTGCTTGAGCTTCCACACCACAATGCGGTGCTTCAAGAGATGTAGGCAGTTATCAAAGCCATGATGACCAAACGCACGTTGATGTCGTCATTACTGTGGGCAGACGTGGAGTTATAATATGGCGTGGATCCGCAGCAGCCGGCCTCTACTGACATGTTGTAAAAGCCAAGCATAATGGCGTAATACTGCTGGACGGCATTTTTATTATTCTTAATTAGATAAACACCGCTGCAATCTTTACATGGAGAGGATGGATACATGACATACATCAGCTGGTCCTTTGCTAGATGGGTCTGGCATTTTGTCAACAGTTGTCCCTGGCTACCGTCAGGTTGCGGCAACCATTTCACTACACTCGGGTGACTCTATGCATGAAGTTGGATTTGTCAATCTTTAATTCCATTTTATCTCAGTACAATGGTCAAAAGTGTTGACAATTGAAAAAGGTGAGTAAATTGGATCTTGATCCGTTTACCGATGCATCTGGATTGGTAGGTTTTCTGCATGTATTTTTATAGCCAATGGTGTGCAGCGTGGCTGGATTCCAACGACTGTTTTGACCTTCTCAGGAATTTAACATTTCTAGAACTCTTCCTAACTGTTGTGTCTCTTGAGCTATGGGGTCAGGAGTTGGCTAACAGTTGAGTTGTTTTTCACATGAAAACATGAGCGTGATCCATGTGATTAACAGATCTACATTGGCGTCCTGTCAGGTGTTGGCTTTCCTTTGGGATTTGGTCACTGTATTCAGTATAAATGTCATGGTTGTGATCAGGTCAGACAAGAGACTTATACCGGTGTTGACTTTATGTTCTTTATTGGAATTCTTTGACAAGTTTTTGACTTGAAATAATAAGTGAAGCAAGACTTAAAGTGAAATGGAAATAATACAGACAAAGTGGGAAGTAGAACCTATCAACGGGATTACAGGTAAATATAATGGAAGATAACAGAAATAGTGGCTTAGACAATAAGCCCCAGACAGGTTATTCTATAAATGAGATTATAGACAGAAGGTAGATGGAGAACCTACAAACATAATTATAGGTTAGAGGGAAGAAGGAGAACCTATAAGTGGAATTATAGGTTTAGAAGGAAAAAGGAGAATCTATAAATGGAATTATAGGTTTGGAAGGAAGAATGAGAACCTATAAGCGGAATTATAGGCAGTATAAGGAAATAACAGAAATAAGGAGATAGGCAATATGCCCCAAGAGAAATAAGGAGTTAGGCAATATGCCCCAAGCAGGTTATCAGGTCTCAGGAGAACCTATAAGAGAAATTATAGGTGAGGAAATAAGGAGAACCTGTGAACGGAATTATAGGTTGAAGGAAGAGGAGAACCTATAAACGCAGTGGCGTATACACAATCCATGTGGCCCAGTGCGAAACTGATCCATGGGCCCCCCCATACCCACCGACACATACATACAGACACACACAAACATACACACACAGACAGACACACACACATACACCCCCTGACAGACACACATATATATATATATATATACACAGACAGACACACACATATATACACATACACACAGAGACACAGACAAACACACATACACACATATACAGAGACACACATACAGAGACACAGACACACACACATACAGAGAGACACACACACACAGACACACACACATACAGAGACACAGACACACACACACACACACATACAGAGACACAGACACACATACAGAGAGACACAGGCACACATACAGAGAGACACAGGCACACATGCAGAGACACAGGCACACATGCAGAGACACAGGCACACATACAGAGACATACATATACAAAATGTTTCCTACCTTGCGACTTTCCCTGGGGGCTCAGCCTGATGGGAGTCAGAGTTCCCACTCTACTTTCTCCTCCTCCTTCCTCCCATGCGGGTCTTAATAGCTGGGAGGAGTGACCAGGTAATAACTTCCTCCCAGCTTGTGATGTAATCACAGGGGGCCCAGTCGCGCTGTTTATGCGCCCAGCACTGACCGGGCCCCCTGATAATCCATATCCATCGGGTGGCCCTGACAGCATGGACCACCCGATGGACCCCTCCATATGTGGCCCTGGCAGTTTGCCGCACGGGCCGGGGCCTGCAAAACGTGGCAGCTAGTACCCGGTCGCGGGGGTATGCAGGGGTGCCGGGCCCGGTCGCAGCTGCGACCCCTGCAACCGCGGTATGTACGCCGCTGTATAAACGGAATTACAGGTTGAAGGAAAGAAGAGAAATAAGAGTTAAGCAATATGCCCCAAGAAAGTTATCAGGTAACAGGTAAATCAAGAGAGGGAAAACATACGAGAGAAATTATAAGTTACTGGCAAACATAATAAAATAAAGACAGAAATAAACAACATATGAAGGTTTAACGAATTCAGGTAGTTAGACTTTTAGTTGATCAGTCTCTTTTGGTTGGAGGCTGTAATGCAATAATAAGATAGTTGCAGCAGGGTTAATCAGAATAGATGCAAATAATAAGAAAAAGATTGTTTTATTCAGGTTGCTTGTGTTGAATCCGGAAGTTGTAAGGTAGGTTTGCAACAAAGTAGAAAGATAATAGAGTCCAATGTGAAATAAAACAGGTTGGTATTGATGACTCCACTTGTAAAAAAAATAGGGATGCAATAAAGTAAAAAGGTCCAGTATTAAATAAAGCATGATGTTATTGATGACAAGGTTTAGTTACCAAGCTTTTTGGGAAAGAGCAGACTGGAAACAATGTAGGTTGGTTGGATAATTCAGGATTGTTCAAAGGTATTCAAAGTTGAACAGGTTTTCTCAGTATGAGCCAGGATCAGAAGTTATGTCAGGTTCAGAACAACAACTTCTATCATTGTGAAGGTAACTCGTGCAGCAGGGTGTGGCATCTTGTAGAAGATTTTGGAGGATCATGCTATGCAGGTGAGAGAAACCTTTGATAGACTAGTGGCTAGGGAGGCCACTACTGGTGAAAAATTGGCATATATGGACATAAAACAGAAGAAGAGAAACAATATGTTGGTTGTAAGGTTAGAATCCTGACTATAACATTTGTATTAAGGCTCATTATGTTCCAGGAGTGCTTAATGTTATAGCTGACTCTCTTTTTTGCTTTCAGTGGAATCATTTTCTGTAATCAGTGCCGGAAGCAGAGAACTTGGGGAAGTCTTGTCCAGATTTCTTATGAATTGAATGGTTTTGGAGGGTTGAGGAATTTGGTCCAGGAATCTCTGTTGATTCAATCATGGGAAACATATTCTCGGGTTTGGCTTTGGTGGATGCAGGTAGATAGTTTTTTATCTGATGCAGGTAGGCTCACGACTACTTTACACTGTGTAGCGGAGGTGCAGGACTCAAAGAAAGAGTTTTCGGTTGCAGAGCCCTGTCTTGCAGCTTTATCAGTCTTGTGTTGCTTTATGGATTGGAAGGACATCTCTAAGCAGTTTGTATGGTTTGGCTCTGTTTTTAGAATATGAAGGGCTGTTTTTTCGGGTAGCATTTGCAATTCCCAGATTTTACTAATAACATGACGTAAAGTCATGATTTTATTAATGACACGGAGGCGAGTATTATGCTATCTCTTTCTTACTTTATTCCTCAGCAGCAAAGAGAAATATAAAAACTGAAAGAGAAGAAATGTAGATATGAAATATAATAACAGGTCTACGGGTGTACTTGGCTGGCATCCGATTCTATCACCATATCCGGGGCGGTGCCGAAGATTGCTCGACCATTCCATGCCTCCATATGATCCAACCACCATCGAAGTTCCTCCTTGGAGTCTCTGTCCAGGCATATAATCATGCGTACTCCCCGAGACCTGAGGAACACCACCACCGGTTTCATCACCTTTGTGAAGCACCAAGGTGCTGAAGAGAGACCAAAGGGCAGACAGGTAAACCTCCCCCGACGTCCTTACCACGTAAAGTGCAATAAGTCCCAGTGTACCTCTGCCATTGGTATAGTCAAGTATGCATCCTTGAGGTCTAGTTTGACCATCCAATCCCCTTGCTGAAGCAGATCTCTGAGGCAATGTATGCCCTCCATCTTGAAGTGATGGTAACGAAGGAATCCGTTGAGTCGTTTGAGATTGATAACCGGCCGAACTCCTCCGCCTTTCTTGGTGACGAGGAACAGGTTGCTTAGAAATCCCAGTTGATCGTACAGGACTTCCTGTATTGCCCGTTTGGCCAGAAGTTCCCGAGATCTCCTTGGTAATCAGCCAGGACTGATCTTCCAGCAACCTCAGTTTCTAAAGTGAATCCACCTGGACAGGGGGAGATAAAAGATCCAGGCGAAAACCTCTGATAGTATTTAACACCCACACATCTGTGGTGATCATGCCCCACATGTCGAGAAACAAAGCTAACCTGCCTCCCACACTTGCCCGGAGAGAAAGACATTCTGGAGTACTCACCGTAAGGGCGTCTGTATGAGGGCTGACCACGTCCTCCCCGATTCTGCCATGTCCTCCCGCGGGAGGGAAAGAAGGGAGCGGGCTTGTAGTCCTGGTAGGCCCGAGGGGCAGCAAAGGAACCTCTATGAGTCCGTGAGGGACCTCGATTTCCACGGCTGGGCGGACGGCTCCTATACCTCCCGGCCCTGTTGAAAACCTTTGGGCCAAAAACGCGTTTTAAGTTGGATTGGGCCTTATCTAGGGTGGTGAAGGTACGCACAAATGAGCCCAGGTCTTTAACAAAAGACTCACCAAAGAGCATGCCCTTAGCGGCAGCGCCCGGCTCCTTCACTGCAAGGTTTACCAGTTTAGGCTCGATTTTTAGCAAGATCGCCTTGCGGCGTTCGGCTGACATAGCCGTGTTAGCATTGCCGAGAAGAAAAATCAATCTCTGGACCCAACCTATTGCTACATCGAAATCAAGGGGGGTGTCCCCTGTTTTTGCCGTCTCCAATAGCTCATACAGCTTAGCCATGGGACCTAAAGTGTCCAAAATCTTGTCCTGGCAATTATGGAGTGAAAACTCTAAACCCTTTCTGGGTTTCCAGCCCGTTTTTGCCAGGAACTGTGAAATCTGAGGGTCAACCTCTGGCGTCTTACATGCAGGCACTGAGGGCCTTGGGCATTCGGCCCGTAACTTACTGCGCCCCTCCTTGGACAAGGGGGTACGCATACGAAGCGCTAGATAGCTAGCTATATGCTTGGGCGGGTCCCATTCCGCAGATCGAGGGTGTCGAAGGTCATCAGGATCGAACAGGGGGTAACCCTGCAGATCACATATGCCTTGTTCCTCACTCGGAGGTAACGCTAAGTGTCAGACCCAGCCTCCGTGTCGGAGTCCCCTTCCTCATAAGAGGCGTAGTCGGGGGTGTCCTAGCCTGTCTCCCCACTTAGATCGGAGTCTGATCCATCATTGCCATGGGCACGCGACCTTTTCCACTTTCTGGCCGATTTTGCCCGGCCAGCGGCTATCTTGCGCGGTAACGCACCATCTTGGACGGCCAGAGGCGCGTCAGTCAGGGCAGGTACTACCTGTGTCATATCAGGGGAGACATGTTTAGTTTTAGCATGTGCCTTGCGGCTGACCTGAGGTTGCAGCGCAGGCAGGGGGCTTGCCAACATAATAGAAACCAGGGGCTGAGTCAAGGCCTGTTGAATAGTGTGAGACAGTGAAGATGAGACTGTCCCCATGGCAGAGGCCAGGGCTCTCTGCATAGTAGAATCAATAAGGGCCTGGAACTCCTGAGAGGGGGTGAGTCCCCCTTCATCTGAGACAGGGGCCTGAAAGGCTTCCATAGTGGGGTAACTGGGATTGCCAGGATCATCACCCCTAGCCTGCATGATAGTCAGGAGGGTAAATAAGCTTGTGGGTAAAAAAGGGGGTATGTCACTTTAAATATATGCAGAGAAAAATAAACCCACAAGAAATATTATGGGAGCCAGGGACACCAGTCTCAGAATATAAATGATAGAACAGGAAGATGATGGAAACCATAGGGGTTGAGTAACCCACAAAGCACAATACCTGTTGAAAACAAGGGGAAAAGGGAGCCGACTGCTGGAACCGCCAGCAGCCACGTGTGTGAGTGAAGATGGCCGTCGCATGCAGAGCACGCCGCGGCACCAAGCTCCTCCCCCGCCAATGGCCGGGGAGCTCGTGGAAACACACGCGGCTGGAGGAAAACACCCTCGCACCAGCGGGCGCAAGGGGGAGGTTGAGCGGGTCGGAGCCGCACGCGGCCGCACATGCGGTCGCGAGGGGAGGGAGGGCAGTCAGGGAGCACTGCAGCTCCCGAGAAAAAACTTCCCCAGTGATCCGCGGCCCCTGTCTGTGCTCACAAAAGGTACAGCACAGGCAGGGAGCCTGAGAAAAAGCAGGGGAAGATCTGAAACACCCAAAAGGGGTGTCAAAAGCAGCAAAAAACAATTAGAGAAATCACATAGGGAGCCATAAAGCAGCATCACATAAATAATACATAAAATAATCAGTAGATAAACCCATAGAACAATCAAAGATCAAAATATACAGGAGTGAAATTTTAATACTTAGCTGGTCTGAGGACAGCAGCAAAGAAAGAGGAAGTGGAAGTACTAAGCAAGACATTTATGGACTGTTCCTACTAAGCTGATTGGCTGCCCTGTTACTAGGCAGATCTGGTTGTACCTGTTATTATATTTCATATCTACATTTTTTCTCTTTCAGTTTTTATATTTTTCTTTGCTGCTGAGGAATAAAGTAAGAAAGAGATGGCATAATAGGAGCCTCCTTGTCATTAATAAAATCTGTTTTTCTTTGTATCAGTATTTTCTTTGTATCAGGCTCCATCTACGTGCTTTCCTTCTTGCCCTTTTTACTTAATTTTGATTTCTCCATTTTGACCCATTGTCAGTGTATTATTATACAGTCCTGTCCTAATGTTTTACTCCTATAGAATGTAAGCTCGATTGAGCAGGGTCCTCTTCAACCTATTGTTCCTGTAAGTTTATTTGTAATTGTCCTATTTATAGTTAAATCCCGTCTCATAATATTGTAAAGCGCTACGGAATCTGTTGGCGCTATATAAATGGCAATAATAATAATAATAATAGCTGTGTACAGTATCGAGACCCCCCTCACGACGTGTCGCCTGTTGGTGCATAACTTCTTGAAGTACGTGAGGTACCTATGGAAATGGTGTTTAGTAGCTGAGGTGGAGTAGTAGGTATTTATTTGATGGTAACAATCTTTCTAGTCCTTTTTGGGTAGTGTTGCAAAGCATGTCGGCCAAAGTTTAAGGGTGCCGCTGTCGCACTGTGATGGAATTCCAGTAAAATAAAAAAGTTTAGCAGGCCAAGATTGCCACAAGGCATATGTAGGTACATGTGTTTGTAGTATCAGTTAGTTAGTTACACGTAGCTAAGATACTGTCATCACTGTACTGAGCATGTGCAGGAATGCAGGAACTGGAATTACGCGTCCCTCTCCTTTGTTTCAGATGAGCAACGTGGTTAGACCGGATGGATGAGTTTAGACTGTATTCATTGATTAGGTTAAGGGTATGTGTGGGCGTAGCTAATTATGGGAGGAGCTACAGTGCTATATAAGGAATCTACTCTATGTATTCAGTGCTCAGATCTTTGCTGTTTTTGGTGACATAAGTCCCTCTGAGTCCCGGTCGGTGAATCGAATAAAGATCTCTTCCTTCCTGAAGAAACCTGTGTCCATCTCTCTGTGCTTGACCTCCATCAGTTTCCCGGTAACATCTTTGGTGCATTGGCCGGGAAGCTCGTCGTTAACGGTGGCTAGGAAGCAGAGGCCTATCTTTGCCCACGTTCTCTACGGCTGCACCCCTGAACTTCTGCGTGGACCTCCCTTCATCTCGGCGCCACCGGTCTGTTGTCCAGGAGATCATCGGCCTCTACGTAGTAAGTACTGGGGTGTCCCCACCGATGAGTGTGAACTCAGGTTCAGGAACGAGGAGGTAAGACGACTACTGTTTTAGACGGTGGACCCACTAGGGGTATTGGATACCGATTGTGCGGTAGGCCCCTAAGGGGTTTGAATTGGAATTGTGTATGGAATTGGCCCCCTCCAGTGGAGGGAAGAAGCGGATGCGCACCGCTTATAATTAGACGCCCTGTAGTCAGCCCGTCTAATCTTGGTATGGAGTCAGGCTGGGTCTTGGTTGAATGTATATAGCCCAAGCCGGACACCGGTGTCTTGTCTAGACTAGCGTATCTAGGGTGTACATTTCGTTCGCTAGGTCGGAGGGACCGGGAGACTAAGCAGACTCTGGTGTACATTATCGTTTGCTAGTTCTCAACCTATCTTGGCTAAGTGGGAAGGCGTGTAAATTTGGAACCCACTAGACTATTGATAGAGTAGATAGACTAAAAGGGTATTGTTGTAAATTCCGCCCTCTAGTTCGCTATATGTGGTGCTTGGGCAGCGACGGCTAACCAAAACGGATGTAAATAGTTTTAGGTAGTCCCTCGAGGTACTGTCCAATAGATTAGTTGGGAAACTGTAAATGTGTTAAAATTTATTATAGTAGAGTGTATATCTTGCTGGGTAGCGTGAGCTCTGCCGTCTAGCGAGAGTGTGAATAGTGTGTAACTGTATCATAACCATGTATTATAATCACTGATACTGTAAATAATCACTAATAACTGTCGTTTATGTTGTATGTTTAACACCATAACTACTACTAACTGACCTGTGACTTTAAAATTGTATTCTAACTAATGCTAACCGTACTATAACTACTGTTTGTAAAGACGATGTTACTAGGGTGTGTTTAGATGGGTAATTTAAATACTGAGAATTATAGCATGGGTAATTGTATAATTTCGCCAAAAAAGGTACAGTAATAGTTATTTAGTGTGTGGTATAACAGCTGTGTGTGTACGGGAATTCCCTGTATGATTTGTTGTGTGCGTTTGGCCTAGTAACTGTGCCACGTGGTGCTGTTGCTAAGGTAACTGGTGTGACTGTTGAAACTGTTTGTATATTTGTACTGCTTTGAATCAGAGCTCTGTTGAAATCATGGGTGCTTCTGATTCACAAACAGTCCTTTGTCTTGTATGTGTCAAAAAAAACAAAAAACCTTTCTAAGGAATATGCTGTTTGTGATTATGGTGTAACACTGTCCCCCAAAAGATTAAAATACTCTGTGTAGCAGAGGACGGCCTCTTCTGGTAACCAGTGTTCCTGTGGATCCTTGATCCAGATTTAATACAGCAGGTTTACAGTGTTATAAATAATATGTTGGGGCTATACGAGTAGTTTCTGTATACAGATTGTTGAAACACTGCTAAATGGAACAAGCTGTGCTAAGAGGAACAATGGAGTCCATGGTAGCCAGAACCTGTTTGTCCACTAAGACCTTAATTACAACTGCTTTGGACACCCCTCCCCCCCTTGCTAATTCATCCTTCAGAGCCAGAGTAGCCCAAAACTTGTATAGCTGGTATTTGCACTCCCCCTACTCTATTGCCCACGCCTACCTACATACCTATCTGTTCTTTTCAATTAATGAAGCTGACCACCAAATAGTATCCTTTCTATCGTCATTATAGGCTTTCTGCCCTAAACAAGTCAATTCTCCTACAGATGTATTAAACATTATTCCTTTCCTTGCTATACAAACATAACCTATAATGGAGGTCTTTAATCGCCACTCAGATTTACCTCTAACACTCACTTGATAATCAGATTGAGAAGATATTAGTTGTTCAACTGTCTCAGAACCAGAATACATTACCTCCTTTGCTTCCCAAGGCCATTGGTCTCCCATATTAGTACCCCCACACACATAGCAGTTGGTTACATTAAGACTACCAGCAATGCTCTCAGCTAGGTCTATGAATAAGTTTTTGGCATTATGGGGAACCTTATCTTCCACACTCATCTCCTCATAAAAAGAATGGAAAACCTGATGAGTCTGGGGGGCCACTGTATCTGTCTCTATTCCTATGTATAATATCGTCCCAGGATCCAAACCTGTTCCATATATTTGGAACCCAAAAAAAAAGGCTGACAAAGGCTGTGGTCTATTATTTAGTTTTAAAATAATACAACCAACACTTAAAGCGGCACTGTCATGCCGAACTTACCTTTCCTCAATCTCTTCCTCTTCTCCCCTCTCTCAGGATCTGTTCTTCTTTTCTTCCTGTCTTAGTTTAGTTTTCTTTAAAATCATAAGACAAAGTAGGGACTCTGCCTTATGGAGGATTCCTCCGCTTGACCAGCTCTGACCAGCGGAGGAGCAAAGTGTGCTTCATTTCCGCTGGTCAGAGCAATTTTCCCATGATTCTTACCTTTCCTCTGTGTTCCCGCGATGCTTCCTGTCATTTAAGCCGAAACTGCCGAATTGCATTCTAACTGAATGAGAACAGTATGTTTGTTTGTTTTAGAACTCAATTCAGCACTTTATTCGGATCGCAATTTCATTCGAATGAATGAAACTTCGATCCTATTCTTGCTGTGGCTGCATCTTGCAGCCGCTTAGTAGATAACTCCCTAATTCCCACGGTATCAGGGAGTTATCTACTAAAAGGCTGACAGACCTAAATTGGTCTTTCAGCCACATTTACTAATACTAAGTAAAAATTTCTTAGTATTAGTAAATTCAGCCCCTACTCCCTATACCGCGAGTAGGGGCATGTCTAGTAAACAGTAAGTTCCCCATAATGCAAACAAAACAAAAACTATTGTCTCCCACCCCTAAACGACGGGTGGGGGCCCTAAAGTAAAATAAGGGGGGAGACCTATTGTCCCCTCAAAGCCCCCACCCCTGCGCGGTGGGTGGGGGTCATAATGATAATGAGGGGGGACCTACTGTCCTCCCCCCACCGGCCCCCACCCTGGGTGGCGGGTGGGGGCCATAATGATAATGAGGGGGGGGGGCTACTGTCCTCCCCCCCCCCAGCCCCCACCCCTGGGCGGCGGGTGGGGGCCATAATGATAATGGGGGAGACCTACTGTCCTCCCCCCCGGCCCCCACCCCTGGGCAATGGGTGGGGGCCATAATGATAATGAGGGGGGGGCTACTGTCCTGCCCCCACCCCTGGGCGGCGGTGGGGGCCCTAAGTCAAATTCACCCAAATAAAATTAAACTTCCCTTTCGACTTCGTCTTCTTTTTTCTAAAATCATTTTTCAGCCCCAAAAAAGGATTTCACGCCATCCAATCACAGTGCTCTGTGTCATTTTACACAGCGTGGGAAAATTCAAAAGAACTTTCCCACGCTGTGTAAAATGACACAGAGCACTGTGATTGCATGGCTTGAAATCCATCCAATCACAGTGCTCTGTGTCATTTTACACATCGTGGGACAATTCTAAAAAACTTTCCCACGCTGTGTAAAATGACACAGAGCACTGTGATTGTATGGCTTGAAATCCATCCAATCACAGTGCTCTGTGTTATTTTACACAGCGTGGGAAAATTCAAAAGAACTTTCCCACGCTGTGTAAAATGACACAGAGCACTGTGATTGGATGGCTTGAAATCCATCCAATCACAGTGCTCTGTGTCATTTTATACAGCGTACAGCGTGGGAAAATTCCAAAGAACTTTCCCACACTGTGTAAAATGACACAGACCACTGAGATTGGCTGGCTTGAAATCCATCCAATCACAGTGCACTGTGTCATTTTACACAGCGTGGGAAAGTTCTTTGGAATTTTCCCACGCTGTGTAAAATGACAAAGAGCACTCTGATTGGCTTAAACCCACCAATCAGAGTGTTCTTAGCCTAATTGCAGGGCGGGGCAAGGCTTTATAAGCCTTCCCCCGCCCTGCGGAGCTCAGTCTGCGCGGAGCCCTCCATTGTTGAAGATGGATTATTTTTTTGCGCTCGGGTTTTTTCTTTTTCGTCATAATGATAATGAGGGGGGGGACCTACTGTCCTCCCCCCGGGCCCCTAACCCTGGGCGGCGGGTGGGGGCCATAATGATAATGGGGGGGACCTACTGTCTTCCCCCCGGCCCCCACCCTTGGGCCGGGGGGGAGAGGACATTAGGTTCCTCCCCCATTATCATTATGGACCCCACCCACCGCCCAGGGTATGAGGGGCTGGGGGAGGACAGTAGGTCCCACAGGGACTTCCTCTACCCACACAAAGATGGCGGCGCCATAAATAAAGATAGGGGCAGAAAGTAAAGATAGAAAAATAGGTAATATGGGGGGCTTAGGGGCATTTGGGGGTGACTAGGGGGTCAATTAGAGATAGTGGAGGCGGAAGGGGGGTTAAAAAAAAACAGGATTCGGCATGACAGTGCCGCTTTAATAACTTTATAACCAAACCAACTCCGGTTTTTAAACCCCCAGAGCATTCACCAAAAATCTACGGTATTTAAACCCCTAGAGAATTACCAGAGTTCCGCCCTATTAGCCAGAACTTCAACCAAATGATCATAAACTCAGCTAGTCCACCCCCGTTTAAATTAGGCAGGTGACCTCAACCCCACATGCTGCAGCATGCAACTAATGCTGCAGCCCACACCACCAGACCATGGCCTTATTGATCATACACTGCAAAGCATTGTTAAAGATATCCAATCCAACATGAGACAAATGTATACCATCTTTTAAATACAACCCTTCACACTGACCCTCGATATCCACATGGCGAAAGGAAAAACCACCAATTGATGGCATACATTTCTCCATGGCTTTGTTCAGCTTACGCCTAACTCTTTCTAGTGCTTTAAGTTTCGCATTGCGCAACCAACTTAATCTAGGGATTATTTCAGACCAAACAATTAACGATCCAGGGAACATTTGTTGAAAATGTAGCAAATCATCCTTAAATTGATGGAACAAAATCACTGATTTAACTTGACCCACATCAATACCTCCATAATGAAAAATAATTACTTGTGGCTACGGAATCCGACCGACCCAATCTTGTAATACCTGAAAAACATCCTCTCTCAATAGACCCCTTACACCAACACAATATATCATAACAGACTCATAATCAAAACTTAAGTTCTGGACGAAAGAATGGCCTACAATCCACACAACCACAGGTCTCGAATCTGAAACAGAAAGAAACAAGTTAGTATACTAGAAACATCAGGGTCTAACATAAACTTTAAATCTACTTAAGGACCAACGACCAACTTTCTTGACCACTTCAACCGAGAGACCGATTGCTGCCGCTTCCGTTGCAGCACCTATGCGAAATGAATGGGAGGTAATCCTTTTATCATTAATATCTAGACTTTTACAAGACAGTTGAAGAACTTTTCAAAATTGAAATTTAGTAAGGGGAACTCCAGATTGGTGTAACAAAAAACTGCCCTGAACTATGTGGTGAATATTTAAATAAGCCTTAACAGCCTTAACTGGACATGACCTGTGGCAAATAGCCTTCAATTGTACCCAACGACCCTTTCCCAACTGATCGGTTTTTGATCTTCTTAATAGGTTATTTAGCTTTTCATTCTGTAACACAATGTCACCGAACTGTATACCCGAATGGCAAGACTTGTTAGCAGAAACAAGCTCACTAATCCTGAAAGCTCCAAAAAATGCCAATACAAAAGCAGTCGTAAAGAGTTGGGTCTCAAATTCATCCTTACAAATGGAGCTCAGATTTTTAACTAAATCAGTCAACAGCTGGAAGGAAATAGGGGACCTATTATATTGTACTTGAGGTTTCTTTCCCTAAGCCCCTTTTAACATTTGTTGAATCATGAATTCCCTAAACGCCGGCTTCTTACCCAGTACTAGAAAAATGAAATACCTAACAGTGCTCTTTTAAAAGAAAATCTGGATACACCAGCCTGAAGTTTAGTGATAACATATTTAATTCCATCTTGTCAAGTAGGATCAGTAGCATTCTTATCCAATTTTTGCATAAACTGTTGCCAATCCTACAAGCTTTCAGATATGCTACCCAAGTAGATGCAGACAATGATAAACCCAGCAAATGACTTATCTGGGTGAAGTTATCTCCCAGATGCTTTCTGGCAACCTCGTTCCAACTTCATCATCTAGGGGTGCCAGAGATCGGAAATACTTGAAATCAAAAGAGACAAAGCATCAGCTATATGGTTATTTTTTCCCTGCTCATGCTTTGCTTTCACCCAGATGTTATTAACCAAGCAAATAAAAACCAACCGTCTCAATAAATTTATCACTAGGATACTTTTTGCCCTAAGGGAATTGATTACCCAAACTACTCCTAAATTATCACAATGAAAAATTATCCTTTTGTTGGCCAATTCAGAACCCCAAACCTCCAGGGCTACCACTATTGGGAATAATTCTAAAAAGGTGAACATACGTGTCCAACCATGCTCTTCCCATGACTGAGGCCACTTAGCTGCAGCCCAAATATATACCAAAACCTTGAGACCCAGCTGCATCTGTAAAAATGTCTAAACCCCAACTGGATGTAAATTTGCTTTGCCAAATTGTGGATCCATTACATTCACATAAAAGCAACCCATAGGCATATATTTGTCAAAATAAAAACTACCTTCAAACTGAAAACCTAATGAGCCAAAACAGTTTGGATGTATATGGAGCAACCTAAACGCTGCTTCAATATCAACCTTAGACATAAGAGCCTTATGCCCACACTCCCTAACACACTGCAGAACATCATCAAATGAGCTATATGACACAGAAATAATTGAAGCATCTACCTCATCATTTAATGATGTAACCTTCAGGTAAGATAGATAATTAATTAGTCTATATGAACCTTTTTCTTTTTTAGGGACTAAACCAAGCAGGGATAACCTGAAACAAGGGAAAGGCGGAACAGAAAACGGGCCTTCAACTCTACCTAACGCTATTTCTTTATTAATTTTAACTCTAACTACACTACTATTTAACTTAACAGAACTAAGGTTTTCAACAAAGTGAACAGCTGAAATACTAACAGGAATTCTTAAAACCAAATAAATAACCCTCCTCAATTATCTGTGCTATCTGTTTGTTTGGGTAATGTTTTAAATAAGGGAGCATATTTTGTATTCCCACTGGGGTCGATGCCTTTCGAAATCTGTTCTTTGGCAGCAACGCTTTGCCTCTTATAACACTGAAAGGAAGGATGATTCCCTGCACAATTCAAGTATTCATGCCTGAATCTGCATGAATTCGGCCATTTACATTGTGATTCATTAAATGACCAACAGACACCTTTTGGGCGCATCTGTAAATCACTCGGCTGGGTATGCAATCTGTACTGATTCTGTGGCATCCTGCTTGGCAGCATGATACTAATCCCAGGAGCCTACATCTTTCATACCCCATTTCAAGCTCTTATGTACTGATAATTTCTGGCAAAAAACTTCGTCATAGTTAAACCAGGCCAGACTAACAAAATTCTTGTAAGCTTCCAAAATAGCATCTAAATGTTGAAAAAGCCCGCTAGCTCTATCCGAATGACGCTCACAATAAACGGTGGCAAAAATACAGAAAGCCTGAAGTCAGTTGTTAAAAGAACATGGTACTGGTCTTTTCCTATCCTCGTCTTTTTATAACTTTTTGACAAAAACTCCTTAGTGGATGGTAGCAGTGAGAGATATTTCTACATATTCATTATTCCAAATCTTTTCCTTCACACTATTTGATAAATGATAGCCTAGAGGCGAAGCTTCGCACGCCAAAGCTTCTTTCAGACAAACCTCATTAACAGGCATATTGCTCCTGTCTGACCTATTAATTAAACCAACAGGAGCAGCTAAATTTGGGAATTTGGGGGTATCCTGTGACCAAGCCATAGCTGGACTACCAGCTTTACCTTGCATAGATTGAAATAAAACCCTCAGGGCTTCCCCTAGCCTAGCTTCGGAAGAAGCCCCAGAGAATAACTCATCGGATGGACTGTCCATTTGCTCCGCGGGCGTAGTCTGCGAGGTGCCAGCTTGCTCACCACCTTCACTTGCACCAGCTCAGCAGATGACAGGATTTTCTCTTCTTCCCTGCAGCTTTGGTCTTCTTGCTCCCTCGGGTGGATGAAGGGGAATAAATCACTCTGGACCTGGAAATCCTCTTCTTTCTTCCAAGAAGTACACTTCTGTCACTCAGGCAAACTGACATTTGCTGCTCCTCCTCTGAATCTGCCCCTTTAGCAGCTTCCTCCTCCTCAGGTACTGTAATGTCCAATGAAGCATCCTGTGGGTGTGAATCCAACTGGCAGAAAGGGGCAGTCAATAAGCACTGCATCAGCCATTCAGCATCTCCGTTGCTAAATGCCCTCCTTCTGACCTCCTCGATCAAATGCTCCATGACAGGACACAGAACAGAAAAGAAAGCTTGCTGAGAAGGGAGAATGAGGGGAAAGCAGCTCCAGAAAGGGGTTAAATACTTCTTCCTTAAGGTAAATCTTTATTTTGGCGCCAAGAACTTACCTCAGGGCGCCTTAAATACTGTTTTTTCCCACCTAGGAGTACCCTCGCGGACAAGTGCTCCAATCAGAGCACTGTCCGCATGGACTCCTGATTGAAAAACGCACAAGGGCATAGCAACAGCTGTTGCTAAATGCCCTCGCGGTCAGTGCTATTCGCGATGCGACCTGACCCCTGATTAACCCCACGACGCACATGTGTACCTAGTCTATGGACTAGGTACATTCTGACATTTTGTTACTGAATCTAGTGTAAGCCTATGTTTTATATATATATATATATATATATATATATATATTTGTGTATGGGATTATGAAAGGGGCGTATACTTAAAGTGAGTGTAGTTTTGATAGGCAAGAGTCGGTTGAGGTGTGCTGAAACCGACGAGAGGTTAGGCCTGTAAAAAGAGGGCCCACCTGGATAGATTGATATGAGAAGAGTGTGTGGTGGGAGGGGAATTTCCAGAATCGATGAAGACAGGTAAGCAAGGGGGTTGCTGGGTTATATAGGCCTTAAATCCCTCCCACAACTTCAGGCATACGCCTTCTATTTGTGTACGGGATTATGAAAGGGGCATATACTTAAAGTGAGTGTAGTTTTGAAAGGCAAGAGTCGGTTGAGGTGTGCCAAAACCGACAAGAGGTTAGGCCTGTAAAAAGAGGGCCAAAAAGTATGCAAACATGTTTATTTATTACCACAATAACAAACATTATTTAGACATATTGTAGAAGGCGAGTCTGATTTCTTTCTCTGGGTTTGTTATGCATTGGTTAAACGCAGAGGATTTCCAGCGACCCATTCTCTTTATGATATGTGTTGGAACCTGACTACTTGAGGCTGCAGTGGCTGCAGTCTGAGTAATAAGGAGCGTATATGTGGCATGAATTGTTTAGTAGTAAGTGGCTTTCCTTTTAGGGATAACAGAGGCAGTTCGGGATTTCTAATATGCTGATTTTTTAACAAGTTATCTAGTACTTGAACTGGGCACCATTTGGAACCGGTAGGGAAATACTTAATCTCTACTGGGGGGCCTGCTTGGTTTGTTTTTGTGCGGGTGATTGATAGAACATAATGATCATTTACTTTAGTTAAGTTTTTTTGTTTAAGGCAAATGTCAGTGTCAGATATTTCTCTCCCGAAAATTCTTCGGGTGTTAGAAACCTGAAAAAGGCTAGATAAGCTGCTGATTTAATTACCAGGTTAGTGGTATGTTCAAAAGGGCTTTTATCTAATAAATTGGAGATATCTTTAAAGATGTTGCTGTCTATGAGGGGCTTTTGAATTTTTAGTCTCTGGATACCTTTTAGTATGTTTTTTGTTTGATGGTATTGTAGGCTAGTTTTAATGAGAAGTGGCAAAAAGTTGTAAACGCAACCATGGTTTCTACAGAAAAATGATTTATTATGTTAAAGTCACGAACAAATTTGTTGTACATGTCAAATGCTCTATCATATGCTTTTTTGGTGTTTACTGACAACCCTGCCTGTGCGAGGATTCTACTGTGAGCTAATAACTGGTTTAATGCATGATTAGGTCTTTGAATTGAGGAGGAGTTTTGGGTTGCTTGTTCGCTGTAGGGTGCAGTCTGAAAAATTCCTGAAAATTAAAACGTGACAAAGCGTCAGCTGCATTATTGAAAATGCCTGGAACATGAATACAACAAATGTAAAACTGCAAGTTTTCTGCCAACCATGTAAGTTTTCTAACTAGATTCATAATTGACAGGGACTGAGAGCGGCCTTTGTTGATTATGTTACAAGCAGCCATGTTGTCAGAAAAACACCTAACTGCTTTACCTTTCCAATTTTTTCCCCAAATGTGTGCTGCTGCTACTATTGGGAAGATCTCGAATAATGTTGAGGTGTTGTCAAAACTTTCTAGGGTAGCTGTTTCGGGTGGCCAGCTATCATAGACCCACTCTTCCCCGAATATTGCAGCGTACCCGAAGGTAGCTGCAGCGTCTGTCATGATAACTGGGGATTCATCAGATATGGGGGGTATGAATAGTGATCTCCCATTCCAGGAAGTTAAAAATAGGCTCCAAATTTTAAGGTCAGCCCTTGCTGGATTGTCTAGTGTCGTCGTCAGGGAGGCTGTGTAGAAGAGAAAGTAACCTAGAGATGAAAGCTCTGCCTTGAGGAATAATTCTCATGGCGAAGTTAAGAGACCCCAAAAGTGATTGTAATTCTTTCCTGGTGCAGGACCCGTGACTGGTGCAGGTATGGATGTGAGTTAGGATCCTGTCTACTTTGACTTGATGAAGGCTAGCTTGCATGGTTATTGAATTGAGTGTGATACCTAGGAAAGTTATTTCTGTACTGGGAACTTCTGTCTTATTTGGTGCTACCGGGACTCCTAGTTCTTTAAATACAGAGAGTGCCTTTTCCAGACTGTGTGGTATGTAGTGGTGGGGTTCAACGTAAAGAAAATCATCAAGGTAGTGGATTACTACTGGGCATCTGGATTTGTTGAGCAGTAGCCAATTCAAGGTTTCTGTGAATATGTAGAAAATTTTGGGGCTGCTTTTGGAGCCGAAGGTCAGCCTAGTCGCAAAATAGTATTCTCATCCCACTTAACGCCATGTAGATGCCAGAGTGACTGCTTAATTGGTAGAAGTTTGAAAGCATTTAAGATATCTGATTTGCTCAACCAGGCTACCTTGCCAAAATTGACAACTGCTTGTATGGCATCGTCTATTTTTGCATATTGTAGTGAGAAATCTTCTGAAGAGATAAGGGAATTCAAACTCGGGGAGGTGGAAGAGTGAGGTGCTGAGAAATATTAACCTCTTTTTGTTATTAAATTTGCCTGTGGCTATACCTAGAGGGCTTGTTCTCCAGGAAGTGAATGGTGGTGTGGTGAAGGGTCCTATCATGAAACCGTATTCTACTTCTTTGTTGAGCAGATCTTTTAGACTGGCTGGATCTGTAATCGCAGACTGTAGGTTAGGGCATTCTAGTATGCCTGAAGGGAGTGCTATTAAACCTGTATGAAAACCTGTAGTGAAGCCAGAGATGAGAAAGTCAACCAGTTGTGAAGAAGGGTGTTCAGTCAAGTAACATTGCAAATTAGGTACGTTTATTGGAGTCATTGCTTTTTTAGGGAACAGTTTGTTTGGACACATAGTTTTTTGCGTGTGCTCTAAAACAAATTTAGCAAACGTGGATCAGTCTACAAGCGCTATAATTACACCCCCCCGCATTGAAGTTATTGCAAACTTGTGCTTTGCCAAGAAACACTATAGGCCTCCCTAACTTGTCTTTTACTTCCCTCTGAGTTGTGTTATTAAGATAGTCTGGATTGGTGTTACTGATAGAAGGACCGTCTATATTACTGGGACAAAAATTAGCAGTATGAGAGGCTGAAGAACATATAGCACATGCTGGTGTTTTAAGCCCCGCAAAATGTCTACAGAATAATTCTGTGTCCAATTGACTCCAATCAGTAGGAGTATTGAACTGAGCCAGTGACGCGGCTGATCTGGCCGAAAAGGACTTATGGTAGTCATAAAACGCGTAACCGCCATATTTGTAAGCTAGTTCCACCAGCTTGTGCAGATATAGATCCAGCTCTTCTCTACAATGTGGGAAGGAAGAGCAAATTACATCCCTAAATAACCCGAAAGCTAGCACAAATTCAGGAATATTCAGTTTTTTTATTAAGCCTAGGATCTCTAGATATCATTACCATGGATATATCGTCGAAATTGTAAGACCTATTTTCGATTATATCCTGTGAGGCAATGAGGAGGGAAGCTAAATTAACATCTTTCCCTTCTAGTATGTCACGTTTTAGATTTTGTGGAATCAGATGTACAGGGTTAATAATATTTGATCTTTTGGCAGGAATAGGAGTGTAGTTACCTCCTGAGCTTGTATCTAGTTGTTCTGGAGGAATTTGTACTTTTGGAATGTTCGTTTGACTAGTAGCTTCCAGGTTATCTAACCTGTTGTTTATAGTAGCTACAGAGGCTACCAAAGAGGTCATCAGACTCCGTAGTTCTGCCAAACTATTTTGTATTGTACACTCAGAACTAGGGCCTGGTATTTCCTAATCGTTTTGGTTGTTTAGTAAATGGAAAAGTTCCGCTTTCCTGGCTGTAGCTGGAAAGGGAATGTTTCTTTTATTCAGTTCGCATGTGATTTTTGGAATAGTCTAGGATCTGTAGCTGGATGTCGTACTGGATTGTCTTGGCTGAGCGCTAGACCTGGATGGGGTGCTGGCCAGTGATAGCTCGTCGTCTCGTACTGAAGCGTTAGACATGCTATGGAGTGAGAGGAAACGTTCAGGTTAGGGAATTTTTTTTTTTTTATGTGTGTGCTGGCTGACTAGCTAGTGTCGCTCTGCGGCGAAGCATTTACACTAGTTAGGTGACTGGTGAGGCCTTGCTAGTTGCCAAGCGGCTTGAGAGGCTCTACCTATGATTTGGTGCGAGGGGACTTTGTGGCCACCGAACATTGTGGCGGGGTGTTGGCCTCTCGGTGAGTAGTAAGCATAAGATCATCTCATTATTGTGGGTCTGAACTGCCATAAGCAAAAATGCCACAAGTCTGTATTACTAAAAAAGGTATTAGACAGCAGGTCCACAGATGCTTTATTTGCTTTTGTGCAACCAACTACCACCATCGATACCTCCTCCACTACTACCACACTTAGGCAGAGCAAGGGGAATGTTGAGCCTAGTGCCACTAGGCAAAAGGGACAGGTAGGTGTGTTGAATTTTAAGAAAGGGGCATGTCAAAACAGCAGGCAAATTAAATCACCCCCACAAAATGAAACCTTGTGCTCAAACTCCCACTACTACTGGGCCGCAGCAATGGTTACAGTATCCATAAGCAAAAATCTACAGTATAAAACCAAACAAAAAAGGAATCTGGCACAATCCCAACTCCCTATGCACATTTAAATAACTGGAGGCTTTTAGTAACACTCTGATTGCCGTTAAAGTGTAAGCTCACATTTCCCATCAAGGCACACCTCTTAGGTATACATTTTACTAAGAATTCATCTTGCTGCTTTCAGCTAAAAGGCAAAATATCTAATGAGACAGAAAAGGGAATTCTTATAAATCCCTATACATATTAACCCATAATAGGGAACACATGGCTGTGTAATGCTAAAGCAAATACATACATAATTAAGCCCTGTGCTCAAACTCCCTTTGCTTCTGAGTAGCAGCCCTAATAAATGGTACAAAACAAGCAAACAAGTTATTGCAGGATGTCAGCACCCAGTGAAACAGGTTAGACATGCTGAAGAGCAGAGGGCAATCCATAGTTTCTTTCCACTACTCCATAAGAGATGACTCCCCACTTGTGAGTGAGGATAAGACAATAATAGGGAAGTCCGTGTCAATATTTATTCCATTTAGAGATGTCACAGAAATTTTGAGCCAGTGCAATGCCAGTTTGGGACAGGTTATCTCCTTCTCCCGCCTCATAAACAAGATGAATACCTTTCTGGAAAACAGAGAATTAGTTCCTGGTGGCACACTCCAGATTGATGTAGCAGCAGTGGTCAGGAAGCTGAGAGTAATGAATTGGTACTTGTCCAAACTGATGCTAGTTTTGCTGTGTGAGAAAGTGAATCAACACGCAGCCAAAAGCAGATCATTGTCTCTGAATATAGCCAAAGCTTACCCATCTGAACATGCTTTGATGAGAAGAAGAGTGTGTGGCCTTCTTACTTCTCAAAGTGGAAAGGAGAGTATGTGGTCAAATTCATTTTTTGATAAATCTTCTATTTCTAACTTGAAATGACTCCTACTTCCTTTATTTTTATTCGTACAAGATAGCAAAATAAAAATGATTACAATAATTATGAAATTATCTCACATTTTTTTATTCTGATTAATAATAATCTATAAATAAAATATAGAATATCATAGCAAAACTGCTTTACATTGTGTAGCCATTATGTCAGGCAATATTGTAGCCATGTTTTCTGTTCTGCTTTTCTGAATTTCTTTTTGTTCTGAAATTTGTCTAAGCTAACAAATGACTAAATTCTGCTATCTCAAAAAAGAAATAAAACATTCTGCCAAATTGGTTCAGAAGAACCAAATGTTGCATCCTGCACAAGTCATTTACTGCCCCAACTACTATAAGATCCAACACGCAAAACTATGTAACATCTACGTAGAACAGAAAAAGAGACAGAATATAAACCGGTCCTTAGAATGGCTGGTTTAATACGTTGAAAGATAGAAAATAGTCAAGGGAAAGCTGAGGTCAAGGAAGCCAGAAATACACAAGGTCGATTAGAAAGCCAAGTTAAGGAAACCAGAAATTAGAATAGTCAGGAATAGCCGAAGTCAAATACCAGGAATATCAAATACAAGAACAAGAAAATGCACTCTTGGATACCAGGAACAGAAACTATGACAGGGCAATGAACTAAGGTATTCTAGGGTTTAAATACCCCTCCTTGAGCTGTGATTGGTCAGAGCTGTGCCTCTGACCCCAGAACATGCGTGTACGTAGACGTCCATACGTCACATGGACATTCGCATGATTTTTGGCGGTGGGGCTACAAATGGCTGTGACCTTGCGGTCAGCGCCATCTTAGATCCCGCGTGTTCAGGGAATGAATGCCCCAGCGGGTCGGCTCCTGACTCGCTGCTGCACAGGTAATTTTTTTAACCTGTCGGTGTGGTCGCACCGATGGGGTGTTACCATGTGCAGCCGCGAGCCAGGGGCCATGACAATACAGAGTGGATTTAATGGTTGCTTATTTATGTGTTCTATGTGTTTGCACATCATGGTGTACAATAAAACACCAGTATTTTATTTTTTGGGACACATAGGCTCATTGGTGTAATTCTTACAGTAATGGCTTAGACATAATGAGGTGAGACACTTTTGTTTTGTTATATAGTAATAGTTTTTTGTGGGCCTTGGCATTAATGAAATGTATTTGTGGGAATTTTTTCTTTTTTTTTATATATAAATATAGGTTTCTACAGGAGTTTTGGTGATCTAAGTCTGTGTTTTTTGTTTTTTTTATAATGTATGAAAATGAGTTTTCAAGTGAAAGAACAGCTACTGTAGGTAATTTCATTGTCTGACGTCTTTTTCGTCTCTCGGTGAAGTTAAATTCCAAGCAGAATTGTTAGATGAAAAAGAACTTGTACTTAAGAATTGCTGGACCGGCACTTATCTAGCTCCTATTGCTTAATGGGACAGATGCCATACTCTGCATAATAAACTCCACACAGAATAATCTTCATTTCAAAATTCGACAATCAGGTCTGACAGAGTCCAGCTGTGTTTAAGAATTATTTGAAAGCACAATTTACTTAACGTTCTTAGGATTATCCCTAAGGGATACTTGGATAGATTGCGTGCTGTTATTAATTCTGCCAAACAACCAAATGTCATTATTGTCACCAACAGCACAGTCAATCAATTACTATAAAGGGTGAGCATGGTTCACAATTAACCACTTTGTTTTCATGTGGATATTTATACTACAGGTGTCTGTACTTAAATGGATTTTGTATTTACTGTAAACATTTTCATGCAGGTGCAAGGCAGGGTATAATAAAAAATAAGCATGCTTCTGCCCATATATTAAAAGGGTCTAACAAGCTACAATAGTAAAAAAACAAAAAACAAACAAAAACGATGATTCTGAGAAAACTAGTATTTTGAGACACCTCTCAAATCACTGATTTTGCTGTATTATATTATATTTCTGTAACAAAAATGCCAATTACATTTTGATCCTGAGGGATATATATCTACAACAGCAATAAGGGATTATTCAATGCAGAATCCATGGTAAAAGCACATACAGTGAAGGAAAAAAGTATTTGATCCCCTGCTGATTTTGAACATTTGCCCACTGACAAAGAAATAATCACTCTATAATTTTAATGGTAGGTGTTTAACAGTGAGAGACAGAATAACAAAAAAAAATCCAGAAAAACGCATGTCAAAAAGTAATAAATTGATTTGCATGTCAGTGAGTGATATAAGTATTTGACCCCTTTGACTTAGTTCTTGGTGGCAAAACCCTTGTTGGCAATCACAGAGGTCAGACAACTTTCTTGTAGTTGGCCACCAGGTTTGCACACATCTCAGGAGGAATTTTGTCCCATTCCTCTTTGCAGATCCTCTCCAAGTTTTTAAGGTTTCAAGGCTGACGTTTGACAACTTGAACCTTTAGCTCGCTCTACAGATCTTCTTGAGCCACTCCTTTGTTCCCTTGGCTATGTGTTTTGGGTTATGTCATGCTGGAATACCAATCCACGATCCATTTTTAATGCCCTGGTTGAGGGAAGGAGACTCTCATCCAAGATTTGATGGTACATTTCCCCGTCCATTGTCCCCTTGATGCAGTGCAGTTGTGCTGTCCCCTTAGCAGAAAAACACCCCAAAGCATAATGTTTCCACCTCCATGTTTGATGGTGGTGATGGTTTCTTGGGGTTATAGGCAGCATTCCTCCTCCTCCAAACACAGCGAGTTGAGTTGATGCCAAAGAGCTCGATTTTGGTCTCATCTGACCACAACACTTTCACCCAGTTCTCCTCTGAATCATTCAGATGCTCATTGGCAAACTTTAGATGGACCTCTATATGTGCTTTCTTGAGCAGGGGACCTTGCAGGCGCTGCAGGATTTCACTCCTTCATGGCATAGTGTGTTACCAATTGTTTTCTTGGTGACTATGGTCCCAGCTGCCTTGAGATCATTAACAAGATCCTCCTGTGTAGTTCTGGGCTGATTCATCACCATTCTCATGATTTTTGAAACTCCACGAGGTGAGATCTTGCATGGAGCACCAGACCGTGTGAGACTGACAGTTATTTTGTGTTTCTTCTCACCAAACTGCTTGGCGATGGTCTTGTAGCCTATTCCAGCCTTGTGTAGGTCTACAATCTGGTCCCTGCAAAAAAGAAATTTCCAGGCACTCAAAGTGTTAAAGCCGCAGGCAGATTTTAATGGAACAAAAATAGCAGCAATGTTTCGACCTTCACAGAGGTCTTTTTCAAGCTAACACCACAAACCAAACATTAGTGCATATTTAGCAAGAAATGCTAAAGGTTCAAACAATAATTCACTTAAGTGAAAGTCATTAGCACAAATCAATAACACAGAAAAGTACTAATCATGCACAATATATCTATAGATCTACTATATGCAATAATCTTTAACTTACCCTGGTGTGCCAAAGGAGGGAGAGACCAAAGTTGAAAAAATAAAGAATAAAAAATAAAATAAAATAAATGAAGTCTACAGTGAATAGATGCTTGTCAGAGAGCTAAGAAATCACGCAGACATGCGCACGAATGGGCTACACACCAATCAAGATAAGTGCCTGTTCGTATGCTAAAATACATGAACGGCACCCCATGAAAAGTGCGCACATGAGCACGAACGAGATATAAATGAAAATACTGAAAACCGAAACCAAAAGTTTAAATTTGAGTACAGATCATGGAATCACCAAGGAAGGGCAATAGGAATAAGAGATTACTATTACGTGAGGCCTATTGGATTCAGAAACTTGATACATTATATCCCAAAGGTTTCAATTATGAATATGATTTGTCTATGCTTATTTTAGTAATGGTTGCTTTTTTTGATGGTTGGCTATATGTAGCCTAATTTTTATATCTTCAATATTTTACAGGTTTCTGGGTAGAAATTTGGTGCTGGTTCTTCTTTTTTCTCCCTAATCCCTTGTTTTGAGCATGATATGAGATTCTGGATATATTTGGGACCTCTCTGATTTGGACACACTATATGGCTCCTTTAATTACACCATAAGTATTTAACTATTGTAATGATAATTGTAGTACACTCTATAGATATATTATGACACTCTGTCAAATACTTTTTGATTAGTATTTTTGACTTTTTAACACTTGGTCACTTTATATATATATATTTTTTCTGACACTTGTTCACTTTATTAATTTTTGCTTACTATTTAAGCTATACTATGACACTTTTGCACTTGCACTTTATTATATGAACATTTGTTGCATTTTTTGCATTTCTTGCATCTTTTTGCATATATTACATATACATTATGTTCACCTGGTGGCATTTCTTTATCCTTTTTCATACTATTTTTTATACCATTTTTCACTACACTATAGGCGATTTATGCACATAATGATGAATTCTATACTTTATTCATGCTATGTTTTATATATACAGAGATTGTGATCTTTTATAAATATATCATTAATTGTCACCTGTCCATCCAATTGTCCTTTATTCTTGGTAACAATTGATATACATTCTGCGCCAGCTCAATTTAGTTCACTGATGTTGATAAGGTTTTGAAGAATTATTTGCTTTATTGGATTATGCAATATATATATATATATATTTTTTTTTAGACTTTTCATGTATTGTTTGTATCTTTTGTGCCTTGTTGGGAGATTGACTTCCTTCTTTTTTCTGTATCTATGTATTTGTTTTGTATTATTATTTCTTATAACTCTCTCTCTCTCTCTCTCGTGTTAATTTTTATTTTCTATTTTTTGTATTTTTTTATATATTTTATTTTTGCTAGTATTTACTTTATTCTCTCCATTTCTACCCATCTTCATCTACAGTTTCCTGTGATTCAGTATTATTCTGCATGATTGATACATGCCTACAATAAGCCTTATTTGGCTTATTATCCATGGTTACAGTGTTTACATTTATTCTGACCTGAGATGACATCTCTTGCTCGTGCGCATATGCACATTTCCTTTTAGTACAGTTCAGCATTTTTATTTATATCTCGTTCATGCGCATGTGCGCACTTTTCATGGGGTGCCGTTCATGTATTTTAGTATACGAACAGGCACTTATCTTGATTGGAGTATAGTCCGTTCATGCGCATGTCTGTGCGTTACCCTGTTACTGTTTGTGTGTTTGGACACACAAACTGCTATTTTGTTTGGCTCCTAATCTCAGCTCTTTACCTGTATAAAATACACCTGGGAGCCAGAAATCTTGTTGATTAACATGGGATCAAATATTTATTTCACTCATTGACATGCAAATCAATGTAAAACTTTTTTGATATGTATTTTTCTGGATTTTTTTTTCTTTTTCTTAGTCTGTCTCTCACTGTTAAAATACACCTACCATTAAAATTATAGACTGATAATTTCTTTGTCAGTGGACAAACATTAAGAGTCAGCAGAGGATCAAATACTTTTTTCTCTCACTTTATGTGCAAATGATTGCTGCGAAAAAACCCTCACTGTATCTGTATGTTGGTACTCACGTCCTAAATATATGCATTTCAAAATCAGTGAGTGCCTAATTTTGTCTAAACTATGGAAACAATGCAATATATATATATATATACACACACATACATACATATATATACACACATACACACATACATACATATATATATACACATACACACATATAAATATATATATATAGCTAAAGAAAAGGACCTCCAAGGTAATTTTTTCAGAAATATTACCTGTGCCGCGCACTACAGCAGAAAGGCAGCGGGAGATTAGAGAGGTCAATGCGTGGCTAAAGTCTTGGTGCAGGAAATAGGGTTTTGGGTTTTTAGAGTACTGGGCCGGTTTTGCGCTTGGGTACAACCTGTATAGTCATGATGGATTGCACCTAAATGGAAGAGGGTCTGCTGTGCTGGGGGATAGGATGGCTAGAAGGTTGGAGGAGATTTTAAACTAGTGGTAGGGGGTAGGGTCACAGCAATCTAGAAAATGGAGATAGGATGGAAAGGAGATGGGCTTTAGCTCAGAACAAAGGGGGTGGAGATGGGGGGAGGGGAAAGCTCAGAACAGAGGAGGTATGTAATATTGATAATTCACAAAAAGTACAAAAGACATGATAATATTAAATTTATGCTTACAAATGCAAGGAGCCTATATAACAAAATATCTAGGGGGAACTAGAGGCAATAGCATACACTAAACAATATGATATAATAGGCATAACAGAAACATGGTGGGATGAAACACATGACTGGGCAGTTAATTTAAATGGGTACACGTTATTTAGGAAGGATAGGAAAAACAAGAAGGGTGGTGGGGTATGTTTATATGTCAGCCGTGAGTTAAAGTCAAATCTTAGGCATGTGGAGTGTGACAACGAAAAGGTGGAGGCTTTATGGGTAGATATCTGCTTGGGGCAAACAAAGGGAAATCAATTATTGGTTGGGATATGTTATAAACCACCTAATGTAAATAATTTTGAGGAAGAATAGCTGTTAGAGCAAATTGAGAAAGCTGCAAATCGAGGTAACACGTTAATTATTGGAGATTTTAATTATCCAGACATAAATTGGGAAAGAGGGACTAGTACTTCAGCAAGGGGAATCAGGATTTTGAATGTGTTAAATGACACCTTTATGTCACAACTGGTACAAGCACCAACTAGAAAGGATGCTTGTCTGGATCTTGTCATAACAAACAATGTTGATCTTTTAACCAACATTTAAGTAGGGGAGCATTTGGGAAATAGTGATCACAATATGGTACATTTTGAAATAAACTCAAAAAAGCAAAAGCAAGTGGGGTATACTAAAACATATGATTTTTAAAAAGCCAATTTCAATAAGGTTAGGGCAGCTCTACAACATATCGACTGGCATAAACTCCTTAGTGATAAAAACACTGAAGATAAATGGAAACTATTCAAACAAATATTAGAAAGGTACATTTCTCAGTATGTACCATTGGGTAATAAATATAAAATAAACAAATTAAAACCAATGTGGCTTAGTAGAGAAGTAAAACAAGAGATTAAAAATAAGAAAATGGCATTTAAAGCATTTAAATCAGACAAATCAAAGGCATCCTATTTAAGATATAAGGAAGCCAATAACGCTTGCAAAAAGGCAATTAAAGTGGCTAAACTAGAAAATGAGAAATTGATAGCTAAAGAATGCAAAACCAACCCCAAACATTTTTTCAAGTACATCAATTCTAAAAAAAACAAAAAAATTAAAGTGTAGGTACACTTGAAACAGAGTTGGGTTTATTAGCTAATGAAGACCAGAAAAAAGCAGAAATTTTAAATAACTTTTTCTTCAGTATATATTAATGAGGATCCTATGGCAAGAGATATGCAAATGATTGCTGCAAAAAACTTGCAAATAACTTGTGATTGGATAACTCGAGACAAGGTGCTACAGCTATTAAAGAAAATTTATGTAAATAAAGCTCTGGGGCCTGATGGTATTCACCCACAGGTACTTAAGGAGCTAAGTAGGGAAATAAGTGAACCTCTGTATTTAATCTTTCAAGATTCTTTTGTTTCAGGTGTTGTACCGGAGGATTGGAGGAAGGCAGATGTTGTTCCTATATTTAAAAAGGGTTTAAAATCCTTGCCTGGAAATTATAGACCTGTGAGCTTAACTTCTGTAACTGGGAAAATATTTAAAGGGCTATTAAGGGATAATATTCAGGAATTCATTGGGAAGAACTTTGTTATTAGCAATAATCAGCATGGTTTTATGAAACATAGGTCATGTCAAACTAACCTAATTGCATTCTACGAAGAAGTAAGTAGAAGTATAGATCAGGGTGTTGCAGTGGATGTGATCTACTTGGATTTTGCCAAGGCATTTCATACGGTTCCTCACAATAGGTTAGTCTTCAAACTAAAAGAAATTGGTCTAGATGAATATTCTTGTTCTTGGGTAGAACATTGGCTTAAGGATAGAGTACAACGAGTTGTAATTAATGGTAAATTTTCAGGCTGGACAAAAGTGGTAAGTGGTGTCCCTCAGGGTTCTGTTTTGGGACAACTTCTATTTAACATATTTATAAATGATCTTGAAATAGGCATTGAAAGCCATGTATCAGTGTTTGCAGATGACACAAAACTTTGTAAAGTAATAAAATGTGAGCAGGATATTGCTTTGCTGCAGAGAGATTTGGATAGATTGGGGGACTGGGCACTAAAATGGCAGATTAAATTTAACATAGAGAAATGCAAAGTTATGCACTTCGGGGTTAAGAATGCACAAGCAACTTACACACTAAATGGTAGTGAATTAAGGATAACCACACACGAGAAGGATTTGGGAATTGTTATAGACAACAAATTAGGCAGCAATATGCTATGTCAATCTGCAGTTGCTAAGGCCAGTAAGATTTTTTTCATGTATAAATAGGGGCATAAATTTTCGGGATGAAAATATAATTTTGCCTCTTTATAAATCGCTGGTAAGACCACACCTTGAATATGCTGTGCAATTTTGGGCGCCTGTTCTAAAGAAGGATATCATGGCACTGGAGAGGGTCCAGAGACGAGCTACAAAATTGATAAAAGGAATGGAGCATTTTATTTATGAAGAAAGGTTAAAAAAATGAAATCTGTTTAGTTTGGAAAAACGGCGCCTGAGAGGGGATATGATAACTTTATCTGGAAATCTATTCATAAACAGGGCTATACATAGGACACGAGGTCACACATTTAGGCTGGAAGAAAGGAGATTTCATCTAAGGCAAAGAAAAGGTTTTTTTACAGTAAGAACAATAAGGATATGGAATTCTTTGCCTGAAGAGGTGGTTTTGTCAGAGTCCATACAGATGTTTAAACTGAAATTGGATAAATACTTACAAAAACATAACATACAGGGATATAATTTCTAATTAGTGGGGTAATAGCTGCTTGATCCAAGGAGACATCTGACTGCTATTTTGGGGTCAAGAAGGAAGTTTTTCCTAGTTTGTGGCAAAATTGGAAGCGCTTCAGACCAGGTTTTTTGACTTCTTTTGGATCAACAGCAACAAAATTTGTGAGGAAGGCTGAACTTGATGGATGCAAGTCTCTTTTCAGCTATGTAACTATGTAACTATGTAACTATATATACATATACACATACACACACTCACAGTACAAAAAGTCCTGCATTTATTATATGATGAATTCAGCACGGTGCTAAAAACAGAAAATCCAAGATAAGGCAGCTGTCTAGGACTTTAGGAAAACAGTCTTCTTTATTCCAACATAAATAGAACTTTCATCAGGACATAGCTATTAGAATGTTCACTTGCTGCCTAGTAAAGCCCAGCCTTTGGCAGGTGCCATTAATGGGAAACTATAGTGCCAGGAAAATAAAATTGCACTATATGTCAGGATTATATTGATCAAGCACACAGAATCACACCCTAGAACTAAGGGTAACTTCTTACCGGGCCTTAGAATGGCCAGACTTAACGTACCCGAGAATAGTCAGAAAACTAGCCGAGGTCAGAGACACAGAACGAGACACAGCGATAAGGAAAAGTCAAACTTCAAGGGTATCAGACATGAGGGAAGTCAAAACAAAGCCAAAGCCAAAAACCAGAAAAACACGATCAGGAACACACTCTCAGATAACCATCTAAGGGAAACCATGACAGGGCAATGAGCTAAGGAATAAGTGGGTTTAAATAACCCTCTTGCAGATCCGATTGGCTGTACCTAGCCCTTGACCCCAAAACGTGTGTGCGTATCTTTTGTGTGACATCACCCACACGTCGACATTGTCTTTATCGTGGATATATAATTGCATGGGTCCGCAGCAACTGGCGTGCACCGACATGCTAAACAAGCCAGGCATTACGGCAGAAGGAACTCCCTTCTATCTTCGGAAGGTAATTATCTCTTTTTTTTGCCAAATAGATACCCCCCTCTAGTGCACTCTGTGGTGCAGAAGTTGTTAAAAATGTCCTTCGGCGCTGGTTCAGGTTCTGCCTCCACTCCTCTCCCACCGATGTCAGCCAGCAGGGAAAATCAATTGTGCATGCATGGAGATGTGCAAGCTTTAATTAGTAATTCCTCTATAAGGATTACATGATGCTAGATGTCCTCGTGCATAGCGTGAGGGTGTCCATCGTCCGTCTGGTGACCAAAAGTCACCTAATGACCTGGAAATCCAGGTGGAGTTAACCCTCAAAGGTAATTATTGTTAATTATATTATAATTAATAATGATGTTTATTAAAAACTTAAATATATACCTTTGCAGGGTTACGGGACCTGGAACAGTGCACTCAGACCACTACAATGAGCTGACGTGGTCTAGATTCCAATAGCGTCCCTTTAAAATGATATAATCAATGTTATTCACTTCACCTGTTAGTAGTTTTAAGGTTGTGGCTGATTAGTATAAATATTTGTATACATATTCTAAGAGGCATATCATGAAAATATAAATGAATAAGCAAACAAAAAGTTAATTCTGCAAGGCTAAAGGTATATGGCTAGTAAATGTATTCAGATTAGTTGATTCAAGGTCATCTAGCTTATTGTGATGCTTGTTGCTTTTTAACTCTGGAGCAGTAGAAATTTTTTTTTTTCTGGAGTGAAGAATTGCACTTCGCCATCTGGCAGTCTGAAGGAGAAGGGACTTTTTCCTGTTCCAGCATAACAATGCACAAAACAAGGTCCCTACAGAAAAGAATTGCTTTGGAATCAAATGTTTCATTAGCAGATGTCCATATACATTTTTTTCTGTGTAATAAATCTAAGTATAAATGAAAATATTCTTTAAGTGGGAAATTCAATAATATATTAAATATTCTGATGTAATAAAACATACATCAATATGTTCAGAAGTAAATTTTAGAAATGATTAAATATTTCTAGGCTGGTCCTACTGCAAACTAAAATTAAATCATCATTGCTGCATTTAAAAATATTTCTAAAATACCATGAGAATATACTTGATATCAAATGAACACTCTTGCACCCAAACTGTCAGGATCCTATCCGGACAATCAAAGTTATGTTTCATTTTTTTTCTGTTTTATTTCTACAAATTCCAGTTTTCCACCACTAGTGGCCTCCCTCACCACTAGTCTAATCCATAGTTTCTCTCACCTGTCTGGCGTGATCATTAAATCTGCTATAAGAGGCCACACCTCGCTGAACAAGTGGCCTTTACATTGAATGAATTAAGTTGATCTTCAACCTGAATAAACGTCTGATCCTGGCTCCCACAGAGAAAACCTGCTTTATAACATGCTTTTGAATAACATTGAACCCAACCTGATTTATGTGAACAACCTGCTTCATTTCCAATCTGCTCACTACTAATGACCTGATCTACAATACCTACCTGCTTAACTCCACACTGGACTTCGATTGCGTTGTTTCAAACCTACTTTACCCCTTCCTTATCTACCCTACAAACCTGCATAATGTCAACATTCCTGTTATTTTGCAACTGTCCTGAATGACCCTGTTACAATTATCTGAAATATGCAGTACTTCATCCAAATCAAGGAGGCTGATCTCCTAAACTTCTATTTATTTATCCTGTATTTCTAAAACCTTTATATTCTGTTTAGTTCTGTCTTATTATATTTGTTTACCAGTAACCAATATTTTAACTTATAGGTTTTCCTGCTACCTAATATCCTGTCTGGGGCATATTGCCTAACTTTCTGTTCCTGTTATTCCTCTATATGCTACCTATAATCTTGCTTATCGGTTCTTCTTTCTCCCTTTGACCTATATTTTCCTTTTTATAGGCGTTATTTCCTAAGTAACCTGTTCTGGACATATTTCCTAACCATCAATTTTAATATTCTCCTTTTTACTTTCATTCCTCTATATTATTTCCACTTCCCTTTAACTCCTGCTACATTTATTATTACAAGAAAACCGTGTCAACGATTATAAATAAAGAGCCTCTTATGTGACCTGATCGAGAACCTGACACAAACCACTTCATCTCAATAAAGTGGTTATGGTGTCTGGAGTCCCCTAGTGCTGTCTTACCTCTTACTGTTGAACTTTTTCAAGTAGTTGAGCAGCATTGGGGCAGCAGTGAAAGTCCTCCAGAGTATCAGCATTTGCGGAAAATCTCCTGTTTTCCATAACAAACCCAGCCACTTCACTCCTGCATTTATTGGAGTAACTCTCGCTATAAATAGTTCCACTTGTAATTTTAAGATGAATTTAGATAAGAGTAAAATCCTATTTATAAACCTATATATTCCCAAATTACAATTCTGAGGATTTATACACAGATTTGCTTCTGCAACATATAATAGATGACCTCAAGAAATGGAATCCACCCTGGTTCAGGTGGGTGGATAAAGGTAACATTATAACTATAAACATTTTACCTCACCTCCTTTATATAATGCAAATTCTTGCTATTAATGTGCCGAAAAAGTAATTTCTTTACATCAAAACTGCATTCACTAAATTTATATGTGCTTTAAAAAAACACGAATGCATTTTTCTTTATGGATTTCACCTAAAAACCTTGGAAGGGCTGCCTGCCAGACGCCAACCATTACTGCCTTGTAGTACATCTTGGTAGAGTAGCTGACACTACTATTCTCAACTTAAAAGTAGAAAAATACTACAGTTTATAAAATTGTACTGCGCTATCAGAGGGGGAAGGTTTAAAACTTCCAATGATTCTAGATTTCACTTTGCAATAAAATCAGCTTAAAAATATATGTTCATATAAAAATACATATATTAAAATAAACACCATAAATAAGGAAAAAATATTCAGTGTTAAATTCTCTTAAAATGAACTCTCAGGTCCAAGTGTGAGTTACAGTTGGACAAATAGTCCTTATTGCCTTATTAAGGTCTGTCCTTATTTCCAAATAAAATCGTACTGTATATATAGTTGTTATGGAAAAATGGTCCTGTAATCAGAATCTTGGATCCTCAGTTAGATACACCCCAAAGTAGTATTCAATAAATAATAAATACATAATAAATAGAAAATAAATGTTGACCCAGGCACTTATGGGGTATGAAGAATGTATGAAGAACCATTGAAGTATGAAGAACTTCAGTGGTCCTTAGGAATAAGTATGATAAATACTTTTGTGGGAACCTTGGAAAAGCACCCATCCCTCCACACCAGCCCTCCCCGTAACCTAAGGTACTCGTAACTCTTGAGGTGGTGCATTGCTGACTCCTTCCCAATTACCTTATCTGAATGCCTTCATAAAATTTGTGTTAATAAGGGGAATACTCTTTACACAAGATGAATAACACATCCCGTTTACAATAGTAACTGAATCATCCAGACCCTTCTTCTACAGAGATCACTATTTTTGTGTTTTGTAATTTTTAATATTATACTTTTACAAGATACATTTTGTTTTTGAATTTTTAAAACTCTAATAAAAAAAAAGATATGTTACCTTATTTCAGATTTACGAAACACTGAGCTCTCAATGTTTAGGGCAATTCTACAAAAAATAAAACCGATTTTAGGGACATGCTGTTTAATAACCTGTATTCGGTTAGCCTCTAAAAAGTAACTACCATGGCATTCAATACTCACATACTTGCTTTTTAGATTTTAGATTGTCGGAAATTGTTTATTTTTTCTGGAGTAGGTTCTACTCCATTCAGAATTAGGTATAAGCAGAAGAGTGAAGATAAAATCCAATAACCGAATAGAAATGTGTCTAATGGTCAGAGACCAATACTTCCAAATTGAGATTCCAGCAAATTAACTTCCAGACCATCAATTAAATGCATGTAATTAGCCCATAAAGCTTTGACACCACTGGATTACAGAGGTCTTGAAAACATAGATGATTATCAAAAAGCACATGCACAAGCGTATTGATACAGGATTTGCTGTGTTTATACTCTTCATAAATCCATAGATAGATAACGGTTAACACTACCATTGCAAAACAAACCATAACCATTGCAACACAAAAATCAATTCAGCAACATAATTTCTGTCCATTGTTCTATAACAGCTATTATATGCGATTGTACATTATAATATTTTACAAAAGACCTCTCAAAAAGGAAGCTGAATATCATTCTGGTGTGAAACCTTGCCACAATAACCCAAATGGTGGTGTGCCCATGCTTAAAAAACAATCAGATGGCACTGTAGCACTGTAGAGAGTCCTTCTTATATATATTTTCAAGCAATAGAGGAAAGTATAGTTTTGCAGATGGTAGGTATATCAAGCAATGCTGGGTTTTAAGTCTACACATATATATTATTATTGGCATTAATATAGCGCCAACCTATTCTGCGGCATTTTACAATATCATAAAGCAGGGAATTAAAGGAACACTATAGAGTCAGGAATACAAACATGTATTCCTGACCCTATAGTGTTAAAAACACCATCTAGGGCGCTTATACTCCCTTGCTCCTTTAAAAGGTAAAAAAAGTGCCTTATTTTCAGCACCATGTAGGTCTGCTGGTGCTAGTCCCGCCCCCTGATCTGCCTCCTTGGCTGACATCATCACAATTAATGATTTCCGCCACTCCTATGCTTTCCCATATAAACACTTTTGATTGGCTGAAATCATCAAGGTGGGGGTAAGGCAGGTCCAAACACCAGCATCGCCAATCAGCATCTTCTCATAGAGATGCATTGAATCAATATAGATTCAATGGAGATGCTGAACATCACTGCTGCACACTGCAGCACTGACCAGGAAGCACCTCTAATGGCCATTAGAGGAGTGACCACTAGAGGTGTTAATAGGCACTAAAAGGCAGTGTTTATATGAAAAAGCCTGCAGGTACAGGCTATACTCAAAAGAACAACTACATTAAGCTGGTGACTATAGTGTCCTTTAACAATAAATGAGACAGTTATAAAATGTACAGGAACAATAGGTTGACAAGGACCCTGTTTAAACAAGCTTACAATCTATATTAATAGTGGTTCATTGGCACTAGGAAGATCTGAATAGGGATAGGAAGGTATATATAATAACATCCATTATATGATGTTTGCAATGCCCACAGTGCATTACTATTTACTCTAATTTCCCAACCTCAAATGCTATACAAAAGGGATACAGGTGTAGATTTATCAACAGGCACTATTTTGAGACAAAGTGCTAACCATGGTGATTACTCCTTATTTAGCACTCTGCCACAGAATAGCACCTCCGTTTGCCTTAATAAATAATCCCTCCCCCCCAACCTCCCACCCACAGTGAAGCCTCTAAATATCAAAGCACAATGATGGTCTTGGGAAAATAGATCTTTTGGATACATTATTCCCGGTTTAGTACATCTTCTCCATGGTGTTCATGGAGTCAAATGTGCACTTTTGACTATACAATACGCCATTAGCAGTAAAAAACTAAAAAGTGAATAATGCATTTATTAAATAGGAGAAGAATATGTTAGAATACTTCTGTATCATTATTGTTGATATTATTGCACCGTTGGAAATATATTCCTATGTATGTATTCTCTATACCTCCTTTGTAATAACTATGTTGCAGAGCGAACAGCACATATAATCATGTTTGTACAAATGTATTTGTTCCCTAAAATGTTAGGATCACATTACATGATACAAATACCATTATTTGTTCTAGAAATATGGCACCTTGACAATGGTGACATTTGAAGTAAAGAAATGCTAAAGAAATGGTAATGTAATGATACAGTACTTTTCATCACATTTTCCACTTTGTTCCTACCTATTAGATGCAAGTAAAGATTTGGAATAAAAAAACAAAAACCAAGAACAAGAATGAATAGAACTGCCAAGTGCACATTGCGTAGATTTGGTGAGCAGGCATGAATTGGAGGTCTAACCTAGTGTGACGCAAATCCAATCATCATAAATTTGTTCTAGGTGGATATCAAAGCGAAATCAGACCAAGTATTGCAAACAGTGGTTAACCTTTCATGGGCTGATCTGAATAAAATAAACAAGAATGAACAGAACTACCAAATGCACATTGTGTAGAATTGGTGATCAGGTATGAATTAGAGGTCTAACCTACTTTTTGGGCAAATCCAATCACCATAAATATGTTCTAGCTCAGGGGTCCTCAAACTCCGGCCCCCCAGATGTTGCTGAACTACAACTCCCATGATTCTCTGGCTATCTATGTAATTCAAAGAATCATGGGAGTTGTAGTTCAGCAACATCTGGGGGGCCAGAGTTTGAGGACGCCTGTTAGCTGGATAACAAAGCAAAGTCAGACCAAGTATTGCAAACAGAGGTTAACCCTTTATGGGCTGATCTGTTAAATAATATTTTATAATTTACACAAAGTAAAACAAAAATCACAATGCAGAATGAGCTCTAAGCATTGAGCAAAGACTCACTAAATATGCACAATTACTGATAGTATATATTAACTGTACTTGCTTATTTGTCCACATAAAAGATGGTGTTAAATATCAAAGTCCCCATTTACATAACAAAGTAGATATGAACATGAACTAAACCCAGCCAAAAGAAGGTCAGAACAAAATTTATATCAGCAATTAGTATCTGACTCTTACATATTTTGATTCAACATAGCATAAGTGACTGGCCAAACTTTATGAAATTCATTTTCTTGTTAGCAAAATAGTTTGCATCGTTAGTTAGCATAACTGCTAAGAAATACTAGGACAGCAGAAAAGTATTATTGCATTAGCATAATTGTAGTCAATGGAGAAGCAGACATAGATAATAGATTTAATTAATTCATTAATAGTAAGAATATTAATAAAACATCATGTTAAAGAAGCAGTTTAAAATAAAAAAAAAAGTTTTTCGATCAACATGTACAAGGCTCTCTAGAGGTCAGTGCACTTAATTACACATACCTCCCAACTCCAGCATCCTTAGCAGTGGAACACCAGTGCGAGAGGGGATAAGGGGTGATGTAAAATCACATCCAAAAAAGGGGGCAGTACCACCCAAATTACTAAAAGTTCAGCCTGGACTGAATGCATGCCAAGCTGCCAGCCAAGCATGTAAGGCCAGCCTTCTGTAGGCAGACCCCTCAGTGAGCACTTTTTGATGCGCTTGCCCAAAAAGCAAGACACTAGCAAGACCTGAAAATATGGACTACCCACCAAAAGTATAGTTGGGAGGCCTGGTTACACCCTGCTTTGCTCAAACTAGAAAAGTCAACCTCTTTAACCTAGTAACAAACAGCAAAATATGGTAATAATTTACCAGGATTTAGTTTCCCTCACAATTGTTTTTATTTTTGTGTAAAAACTTTAACCCCTTAAGGACTGAGGACGGTTCAGGACCATCATCAGCATTTTTGCATTGCCGACCGATGACGGTCCTGAACCGTCCTAACGGTAAGATGTACTTACCTGATCGCCGTCGTTCCCCCGGCAGCTATCGGCGTTGCTCCCGGTGTGGGGAGACTGCCTGCAGCCCAGACAGTCTCCCCATGGTGGATTAGGACCCCTGGGGCCATGTGATCGCTCAACAGAGCGATCACATGGTCACAATAGGGGTCCTAGTGTCTGCCTGCAGGGGGACTCCCTGTGCTGACAGGCAGTCTCCCTGCTAGTGTAAATAAAATAAAAAATAAAGGTTAATGTTAATTAAAAAATTATAATAATTATATATGTGTGTATATATATATATATATTATATTATATGTCATATATAATGTCATACTAAGTGTATTTTTTTATTAATATGTACATATATTAATATAAAAATACACTTATAATTAAATTACACATGTATATATATATAATATATAATAACTATATATATTGTGTATATATATATATATATATTAATATAAAATACAAATAAGTAATTTAAATTAAATAAAAAATGTAAAAATAATAATAAAATTCAAAAAATTATATTTATATGAAATTTTATTCTAACTGTATTTTGATATTAATATATATATATATTTATATATATCAAAATACACTTAGAATGAAATTATATACAATATATCTATGTATATATAAATAAAAATAATGTGAAATATACATATGTCCATATTCAAAATTACATAAATAATTATATAAATATACACGTAGACTTCAAATATATAAATATGCATAAATATTTAAATTCTATGTGCGGATTTATGTAATATGTTTACATAATTAAGAAATTGTATTGATTGTAATTTGAGAGACCTGCCTGCCAACCCAGGCCGAAAGTCCAGAGAATTTAATTTGCTAGCACTGTATTTTACCCTGTATTCTATGACACCCTAAAACATGTACATGGGGGGTACTGTTTTACTCGGGAGACTTCGCTGAACACAAATATTAGTGATTCAAAACAGTGAAACATATCACAACGATGATATTGTCAGTGAAAGTGACTTTTGTTTGCATTTTTCACACACAAACAGCACTTTTGCTGATTATATAATTGTTGTGATACGTTTTCCTGTTTTGAAACACTAATATTTGTGTTCAGCAGTCTCATGAGTATAACAGTACCATACCCCACATGTACAGGTTTTATAGCATTTTTGAAAGTTACAGGGTCAAATATATGGGTCAAATATTTTTACATTGAAAATGGCCAGGTTGGTTACGTTGCCTTTGAGAGTGTATGGTAGCCCAGGAATGAGAATTACCACGATGGCATACCATTTGCAAAAGAAAACAACTCAAGGTATTGCAAATGGGGTATGTCCATTCTTTTTTAGTAACCACTTAGTCACAAACACTGGCCAAAATTAGTGTTCAATTTAGTTTTTTACTTTTTTCACACACAAACAAATAAGAACGCTAACTTTGGCCAGTGTTTGCGACTAAGTGGCTACTAACAAAAGTCTGGACATACCCCATATTTAATACCCAGAGTTGTCTACTTTTAAAAAAAAATATGTACATATGTTATTCAGAGATTTATGATGTATAATAGTGTTACAATGTCACTATTGGTAAATTTTAAAAATGTATGTTTTGAAACCTCAATATCCTACTGGTTTTTATAGGCCTATAACATGCAAAAGAATAGCAAAAAAGCATGTAAACACTGGGTATTTTTAAACTCAAGACACAATTTTGAATCTATTTAGCAGTTATTATGATTCGCTTTTGTAGATGAGTAAAAGATTTTTCAAGTAAAAGTAAAAAAACATGTATTTTTTTATTTTTCATCATATTTTTTTTAAAAAAATTAAAATTAAATTACATGAGATTATATAAATAATGGTATGTAAAGAAAGCACTTTTTGTCCTGAAAATAACAATTATAAATGTATGGGAACAGTAAATGGGAGAGCGGAAAATTACAGCTAAACACAAACACCACAAAAGTGTAAAAAGATGCCTGGTCGCAAATGTACAACATCGCAAAAACAGTCCAGTCCTTAAGGGGTTAATTGATATTTTCACACACTTATTTTGATTACACTGTATATACCATTCTGTTTTAATTATCATTATGTTCCTATCTTATACCTGCAGGAAAACCATAATGAAAAACTGTAATTTAGTTTTTAAAATTTTTACTCAGACTCAGCACTTTTGCGTGCCCCTGAAAAAACAGCCCTGATATATTTAATTAATCTCAAAATCTGGCCACCCAGATGCTGATGTCATACAACTCTCAGAATTCTCTGAATTCAATAGACGTTCGAAGTCGTAGTTCAGTAACATCTGGGGACCAGAGTTTGAGATGTCTGATGATAATAGACAGACAGACAGACAGACAGATTGATTGAAATGTGCAGTGTTGCAACATGTAATAAAGCTCTACAATATTTTTACTGCTTGAATTACTTTAAATCAACTTTTATTGCAAACTTTGAAAGACTTTTAAAACATAAATAGTTTATTTTTCTATTCCTGGAACTACACTTTAAAAGTCATCAATATGATTTTATCAGAGTGTGATAACATGTCTAGATAAGCCACCCTCCTGCACCAAAAAGGTATGGAAGCAGGGAGGGAGCGGGGGGTGGGGAGGGGGGTGTAACTATATAATGGAATCCTTGCGTGTATGTGTTATCTGTTTGCCTGAGTTATGTTTCAGTGTGTGTTTGTGTATTTGCATGCATATACCTGTGTATCTGTTTGTGTGTCAGTGTTTGTCTCTGTGTGTCTGTGATCATGCAACACAAAACTACTGTGAAGAAACTGGGCACAGCAGAGTTGCTGCACATTTCGAGGCACCTTCTAGGGGCTTTGATACCCCCGTGCCATGCTAAAGCAGTAGGGCTGGATGTCTACTTCCACATTCCTAAACAAACAAGAGCTCCAGATACAGTCCCACGGGATCTGGTGGTCCGAATTCAGAATGCCAAAGATAAACCAGCAGTTCTATCAGCTGTTAAAGAGCAAGTAACATATACTTTGGAAGGAATGTCCCTCATGTTCTACTACTGACTTGGCACGTTAGCATGTCCATGTTGCCTGAGACCATTCACAACCCTCCTCAAGAAGCACAACATACAGTACCACTGGTGCCTTAACCGCACGCTGATGGTTCTTAGCAAAGTGCATGATCTAATGAAAGCAACTGCCCTTTTAGCCACTCTAGGGCACCTGCACCAGCGATACTTGAGCATTCTCATCTGCAACTCACCTATGGGATCTTGCCAGATTTACCACATTTGTCCCACAACATGCCACACCGGACGCCTATGCAGCAGTCACCACTTGAATTCATTACTGGGACTCGGCAGTTGGTCTAGTCTGCACTAGCCAATGTTTCCATTTCATTTAACATTTAAGTTGCAGCTATTTACTCTTAAATACAAATAATATTTTTTTTCTAAACTACATATTTTAGCAAACTAAAATCTAACTGGAGAATTAACCTGTATGTATAATGTTGACTTTACTACAGAGCAGAGGAGTGTATGATAAATTAGCCCAACTGTATTAGAAGTATGTTTATTTTTGTAAACACGTCAATAAAAATGTGTTTTGTATATTGTTGTCTTCTCATCAATGTAATTTGCCAGACTCAGATCCACACCAGCTCATGTTATATAAAGTGTTATGTAAAGAGGCCAAACGTTAAGGGGCTCAGCGGGTGGCCCATGCTGTTAGGGCCACCCGATGGAAATTCATTTCCAGGGGGCCTGGTCATGCCAAAATGCTGACTGGGCCTCCCTGTGATGACATCAGAGGTGGGAGGAAGTGACTGCCCACTCCTCCCAGCTCCTGCCTTGATGTTGGCAGGTGGGCTTATCCTCTCATGGCCATTGGAGGTTACTAAAAAACCTCCATTTGTTTAAAAATACATAGGGATTAAGGAGAGAGCATAGGTAACTGTTTTTTCTTTGGTTTTTACTATATATTGGGGCTGATGTGTACTTTAGTCTTTGCTGCCGCCCAGTGATGGGAGTGAGCGCAGGACTTATCTTTCTGCATTTGTATCTATCTATCTATCTATGTATCGATCGTTAAATATTAAAGAGTAGAGAATCCTGCCTGTGAACTTTAGTTTAACATTTGAAGCACTTTAATACTTTTATAAACTTCTGTGTAAGTAGACCAGATAGCTTACAGTCTACGGGGACTTGGGGGTGGATGGTGCTAGAGAAATAGTGGTGAGCAAAAATATGCTCTTTGATGGGGGATGTAGCTGGAAATATAAAAATGCAATCTGTGTGAATTTATTGCATGCACTAAAGATGTAAAGATGTTTTATGACAAAACACAAAAAATACAAACAAACAAAAAGTAGCTGTCAAAACAAAGATTTTTTTTAATGGTGTGGGAGTCAAGCAACCAAGGGATTTGAGGAGCCATGTAAGTTACTGGCATGACTAGGATATGCATGGGCAAGGTATCATTATAGGCATAACAAAAGATTAGAAAACTATGCACCATATGAAATAGTTTATAAATTAGTATAGACTGCAAATGGGCTTTCTGACGCTGCAAACATGCAGGACTGAGGTGCAGCATGAACAAGAGAAATGTACTATAATAATCTGCAGTGCACACGCTTATATACATACATAAAGCAGTAACGTATTTCATTTATAGTGTCCCTTTAGATATGCAGTAAACCTGTTTTTCCAATCGCAGACCAATTATTATGATATAGTGCGTAATATATATTTCTTTATATGTCCTTATGTTCAGGGGAATGTTATTTAATGAATCTGTTCCTTGATTTTGCACAAGGGAAATAATGATACATGACCCATAGTTTGTATTAAGATGGAGAAAGCAAATGGTTACCTTTTTAATTCCTTGCCAAACATGATTCTTCACAGCTGCTAGAAAATAGATGCTCTAATTAATGTCAGATTAAGAATTATTTTGGATAGTGTCAAGTATTCGTCTGAAAAGATAGAAGTTAACAAAGGAGGCCAAAGTAGCTGTGAACACTGAAGCATAAAACTGATTAATTTTTGAGGAAGCGTTTGTTTGTGAAAAGTAAACATATGGTGGCAAGCAAAAGGCTTCATATTGAAGAAAATGCTAACAATGAGGGGATTTAAGAAAATATATTTTTTACCTTTATTTACCTCAGAAAAGGCTGTCAAAATCAACTTCAGTTTACTAAGTATAAAGATAAAAAAAAATGTCAGATCTGGAACGAATGGCTAACTAATTTCAAACCAAGTCAATAATAGATCTCAGACCAAAAGACTGGACATAGAAATGTAATGGGATTGCCCAATATGTTTCATTATTATGTAGCAGCAGTACTCACTAGAAGAAAAGATTTGACTAATTTTAAACAACAATGGTCATGGTTTTCTCTGGAGCAGAGATTTATAGATATCCCGCTTCAACTATTACCATGGGTTACTTGCCATATGCAAAGATTAAACCCATTATATCACCCTATAATAACTAATGTATGGACATTTTGGAGGAGATATAAAGACTTATGGAAATTATCACTAGGCGTATCGCACTTGAACCCATTTGAGGGGAAACCTGATTTCTTGAATGGCAAGGGAGCACCTATTTTAATCAGGCTTTATGGGCCCTCCCAACAAACTTTATATAATATAGTTAGAAGGGAACTCTATCCCAACACTCCATGATTATCTAAGCTCAATTAGAATCCCAACCTCAATAGAATTTTTTATGTATTTACAGCTCACTAGGGGTCAGAGCAATTTCCATAATATATGACATGTTACAAAATGGGGTAACTAAAGGGAAATTAAGGCATTTTCAGGAAAAGTGGGCAGGCACCCTTCATATACAAATTACAATTGGTAATTTATTTTCCAAGTAATGTATTATTCAGTAAGTCAAGCTAAAAGGGAAACATTTTACAAAAGAATAACACGTCGGCATAAAATACCAGCACATCTTAAAGGACCACTATAGTGCCAGGAAAACATACTCGTTTTCCTGGCACTATAGTGCCCTGAGGGTGCCCCCACCCTCAGGGTCCCCCTTACGCCCGGCTCTGGAAGGGGGAAAGGGGTTAAAACTTACCTTTTTCCAGCACTGGGCGGGGAGCTCTCCTCCTCCGATCCTCCTCCTCTCCGTCCATTCAGCTGAATGCGCACGCGCGGCAAGAGCTGCGCGCGCATTCAGCCGGTCGCATAGGAAAGCATTTACAATGCTTTCCTATGGACGCTTGCGTGCTCTCACTGTGATTTTCACAGTGAGAAGCACGCAAGCGCCTCTAGCGGCTGTCAATGAAACAGCCGCTAGAGGCTTTGGGGGAAGGCTTAACCCATTCATAAACATAGCAGTTTCTCTGAAACTGCTATGTTTATAAAAGAATGGGTTAAGCCTAGCTGGACCTGGCACCCAGACCACTTCATTAAGCTGAAGTGGTCTGGGTGCCTGGAGTGGTCCTTTAATCTATATTTGCAGAATATTAAAAATGAATGTTGGAGATGCGAACAGGAAATTGGGACATATGAACATATTTGGGGGTTCTACCCTAAAATTCAAGTGTTCTGGCAACAAGAAATAGATTATATAAAACAAAATTCTAACCTTACAATTTACGTTAACACCTTCTCAGATATTGCTGGGCTGGCCAAATTCTAGACATGTGCAATTCGGACGAATTTCGGGCAATTCGGACATTCGGGTACTTCCGAATGTCCGAATTGCCGAAGTGCTGAATTGCCGAGGTCCTGAAGTTCCGAAATTACTGAATTTCCTAAGTGTCGAAGTGCCGAAGAGCCGAAAATCTGAAGTGCCGAAGTGTCAAAGTGCCGAAGTGCCTAAGTTCCGAAGCACAGTATTGCCTAAGTACTAATATACTTACCCAGTGAAAGAAGTAGAATGTTACATTGTATACAATTTTAATCCACCATTTTTAAAAAATTTATTTTTTTAACAGCGCTCCCCAATGTAGCTCACTGTTTACTAGACATGCCTCTACTCGCGGTATAGCGAGTTGGGGCAAAATTTACTAATACTAAGTAATTTTTACTTAGTATTAGTAAATTCGGCTGAAAGACCAATGTAGGTCTTTCAGCCTTTTAGTAGATAACTCCCTAATACCATAGAAATTAGTAAGTTATCTACTAAGCGGCTGCAAAAGAAGTCCCGAAGTGCCGAAGTCCCGAAATTCCGAAGCTCCGAAGTGTCGAAGTGCCGAAGTTGCCGAATTTCCAAAGTGTCGAAGTGCCGAAGTCCCGAATTACGAAAGTCCAGAATTTCTGAATGCCGAGCCGAACCGAACCGAACCGAAAATTTTCCCCATGCACATGCCTACCAAATTCGTTGTTAGACACCAATAAGCAGAAGCTTCCATGATTCCTCTTAAACAAAGCGAATGTCTTAATACCCACCCTTTGGAAAAAAAGTTATAATACCGACTTATTTTAATGGGTGGACAGAGTCGAGAGTACAAGAGTGATGGAAGAACTACATTGGGGAGCACTTAATAAAAAAAACAATTCACTCCAATGTTTGGAAACCCTGGACTAATTATTGGAAATCAGGGAAAAGGAAGTAGGGGGAACATTCACAAAAGGCTTTTTTTTAACTTAAAACTTAATAGGGGATTAAGGGTTAGTTAACTAGGATAATGGTAAATCAGAAGAACAGATATCACTGATAGAGCTCTGAGAAGGTTTTTATAGGCACCACAGCCGAACTAGAGTTGAGCATGATTTGTTCTTTGTCCCATATTTCCTCTCTCCCTTTAATGTATTGCTCATAAGATCTCCTAGGGAGATTGAAGCTATATAAATTAGGATCTTTGGGAGGTGAGGGATAGTTGGATGGAAAACTGAATCAAATTTTTTATAACATTGATACACAGCTTGGAATAAAATGTTGATTCATTTTCATGTTGTTTTTTTCCCTTTTTTTGTTTTGTTATTTATAATTTACTGCTTTTTTTAACTTATTGTCTTTACTCCTGGGATACTATGAATTAGTACTGAGTAATATGATGACCAATAACGTGAAATGTTATGGATGCATACAATGTACAGTACTTTACCCCAAGAGTGTAAAACTGTATAAAATAATATGAATACTTAAAATAAAAAATAAAAAAAACACATACATTAAGTCAGCTACTGGGTAGTAGTTTGAATACATCAGAGTTCCCTTTAAATATTCTATTCATTCGTGATAGTATGCTAGTACATAGGTTGATGGCTGCATTTTTACAAGTGGCTACTAGATAATAGTGTTCATTATTCTATAGCTTTATTATAATATATAGGTGTACATATACATTTGGGCATCTTTACCATGATTTTACTGACATTTTTCACCTTTTGGGTTACTATACAGGTGGTGAGTAGAGTTGAGCGGACACCTGGATGTCTGGGTCTGGCTGGTTCGGCCGAACTTTGAAAAAAAGTCCTGGTTCGGGCTCGAACCTGACCCCGAATCCCATTGAAGTCAATGGGGACCCGAACTTTTGGGCACAAAAATGCCTCTAAAAAACTCCTGGAAAGGGCTAGACAGCTGCAAAATATAGTAAAATGGGGGTAAGAGTAGGACAAGTGCCCTGCAAACAAATGTGGACAGTGAAATCACTTAAAATAACATAAAAATAAAAAATACAGATGAGCCATAAAATAGCACTAGATGGAAACTTTGATTTTAGCTTTGGAAGAACCTAAAGCAAAATCTAAAGCATGGCTGTCAGGGGGATCACCAGAATTATCCATTTGAGAGAGGGTTGGAGTGCGGGGTATTCTCTTTCATTGTTCAAACTGAGCTCAACTCCTGATGCATGGAGAAAAGGCCTTCACAAGCCTCTGCTAATGTGTACCTAGTTTATACTAAGTGACCCATAGGTTAAGGACGCGGTGTAGGTGGAGGCAGCGGTGGAGGAGGAGGTGATAGCCAACACTGTTTTGTATTTGTTTGTTTTTTGTTTTTTAAATTGGGGTAGCCCCCAAAATATTGGGACATATATAAAAAGAAAACAAAGTATAAGTGCACTTGAGTATAACAATGGCTGGTTGAGGGCTGTATAAATGTCTATTCTGCACAAGGTACAGACATTTTCTTACTGTTCAGGACCAGGACTGTTCACAGACAAGCGCAGCCGCCTGTCCACAGCCAACGTGGACAAGCTCACAGTTGATGCACAGTAAATGAGTAAAAGTATTTTTATTTGTATACTTGTTTTAATATAATAAAGTCTGCTACTGAAGATCCATCAACATCATTATTTTTCACATTCAGAATGTCAAGAAGTCCTCAGCCATTTGTGGCACCCTTGCGCCAGCAATACAGAGCCTGGGACGGCTCTGGGCCATGTGTCACTTTTAATAGTCTTTTTACGGTTCACACTATGTTTTGTTGTGCTTATTGTATTTTAGGTCACCAGTGATAACCTGTATCTAACAGCTTAGAGACATATGTTTGTATAACTCGTTTATATGGTATTTATATCTCCACCTACAGTGTCACAGGTTGTTTTTTTCCTGGCTAGTTTAAGCATTATATTTTTTTATTTACATTTATTACAGTGTTGGAGAATCACTGGTTGTTTACTAGCCTTGACACATCACTAAGTTTGAAGCACCTAACACACTGAATTTCTCTGTTCTTTACCATGATGTTATTTAATTGATGTACTTAGTTGTATTACATCATTGTATAGGAGATGTTCACTAAATGTCTCTCTTGCTATTTCTTCTGTTTGCTTTTAGGCAGCTATAAGTAGGAAGTGATAGCTTATAAAAATTATCAGTTTTTTCTCTTCAGTTATAACAGCATAGGAATCTATCAGGACAATAGGTAAATAGTGGCTCCTTATTATTTTTGGAAATACCTTGCTATACCATAGATATATTGTGCTCTCTAGTGGGGGTATTAAATAGATTTTATATATATATATATATATGTGGAAATGTGTTACAAATTCATAAATAAATGCTATTTATCAATAACACTATTTTCTTATGTGTAATGTCACTATATGAAAAAAATATTAATAATAAATTGTTTTTTCAAAGGTTTTTGTCTCCAAACACAGTTTTTGTTTGCATTATATAATGTTCTATCTGTTGAAATGAATACATTTAAACATTACTTTCCAAAACACCCAAAGTACTTGCATTTTAGTGCTTGTTTTTCTTTTTTTGCCCCCAAACTTCTTGGTAGTGAACCTTTTAATCAAAACTGTTTTTTACCTGTGCTGTAGGGTCATCTCTGACACTGTGAAGAATCTAATTAAAAGTTTTTCTGAAGAGGTTCGTCATAAACATTGTATTGAAGACTGAGCAGTTGAGGTAATTCTGTGCACATATTTTGTGTCCCTCTCAACAATATTTATAACTCACCTTCAGATAGTCCTTTGCTCCTCCTCCGCTCCACCTCCACTCCGCCTCTGTTCTTCTTTTATATGCCCTGGTTGGGCTGCATCCCCAAGCAGGGTAAATCTTGTCAGTGATGTTGGAACACTGACTTTGTTGCCAGCTTCACTCTGTTCCTGTACTTCCTTTGTGTCTGGAAGTGTGAGTGTGTGTGTCTGGAAGTGTGAGTGTGTGTGTGTGTGTGTGTGTGAGTGCGTGTATCTGGAAGTGTGAGTGTGTGTATCTCGAAGTAACTGTGTGTCTGAGGGAGAGCTCCCTTTGATCAGGGAGAGAGTTAGATAGGACCCAGGGCTGCAGGAGAAGCCGACCTGTAAGGCAGATCACTCCTCCGGCAAGCAGGCTGTGTGGAGCATTGCCGCGCATTACCATAGCAATGCTCCACACAGCATTCTGCGCGCAGGAGGATAGGAGATAGCCTGCAGCTAGACAAGCTGCAGGCTGTACAGAATTCACAACTGGACCACCAGGGCTGGCTGTGTCCCAGCCTCTTTCACCAAAGGTAAGAAGAAGGGTGGAGGGGACATATAAATTTTATTTAATGTATAGTGGTATTAAAAAAACATTTGCTACCTGCACCCCTCAATCACACAGCACCCAACACACATATAGCACTCCACACACACGCAGCACCCCCACTCATATATCACTCCACACACACAGCACCCCACACACACAAACACATGCACTGCTTTGCCCGGGGGCTCATAATATTGTTAATATGGCACTGGTGTCTGTCAGTAAGTGTGTGTGTGAGCGAGTGTGTCAGTCAAGTATGTGTCTGTCAGTGAATGTGTGTCTGCCTGTCAGTGTGTGTGTGAGTGTATGTGTCTGCCTGTCACTTAGTGTTTGTCTGTCAGGGTTTGTGTGTGTGTGTATTATTGAGAGTGAGTGCCAGTGTGTCTGTCAGCAGGGCCAGCCTTTGAGGTGTGCAAGCTGTGGGGTCACATAGGGTGCCATGACAACAGAGGCACCCGGCGGCCAACACACCTCACAAATTTGGCACACCAGCATATTTAATTTAAACGATTCACTGGTGGTCCATTGGTGCGCACCAGCAATAGTTGCCTTAGATCATATCCTTTCCCTTGTGGTTCCAGTGCTCAGTTAGTGAGTCAGAGCACAGGCTCAGAGATTCTCAGCCTGCGCTCTAACAACATTGAAAGTCAGAGCCGCAAAGGAGTGGGTATGGCAAAGAGCTATTGATTAGCATAACATCAATATCCGTTATAATACAAGGAAAAGGTGGGCATGGATGGCGAGCTTATTCGGGGGTGCAATGGGCCACTTGACTGGATTTGCCTCCCAGGCCTGAGGCTGCCAGCCCTCCCCTGCCGGCTAGGCAGTTTCCATAGCAACTTTGGTGCATGCTCTGAGGTTACTATAGGAGGACAGTAGAGAGACTTCCTGACAGAGGTCTTGTCTACTCTCCCGTGTCAGTCAATACCAAAGCCAATGCTTTGACTAACAGCTGGGAGAAAAACATATTTTTAAATAGCTACTAGCACAATGTGTAGATAGAATCTTATGCTCACTCTAATGAGCATCAGGTGTTTGTGGTATAACAGGTGCACTTTAAATAATGTCAATGTTCAACATTATTATGGAAGCTCTGTGTGTGCAATTGCAATGTTTAAATGATTAATCAATTATGATATATGCCTTCCCTTCCTGGGTCTATTAAATGACTGATGGAATAATTAAAAAAACAAAAAAATAACATGTTTCATATAGAGTGTTTTAAGTCTAGTGTTTAATGTACAAACTGTATTTACACCCCCCCAGCAGCAGTCTCTTTATAGGACGCTTACACGCGTCTTTTCACAGCCCTCTACTTTAGACGTAGGTAGACGCTACATAGCGTGCCGACTACATTTCCCAAAATACATTTTGCAATCACAGAAGTCACGTAACCGTTTTTAATATATCATATTATATCACCAAACCCTCGATTTTAATATTAAATCACAGTACAATGTTCACAAAGTATTCCATTTTTTTTAATAAATATAAGTTAAAATCTGTTTTCATTTGTTTTAACTTATTTGTTTTTATATGCATTCTGTTTGGCTGACCTTAGTTTTGGCACCAATTTTAATTACTTGTACTCTTATTTAAACCTATACCAGGTACTATGCTCTATTCCATTTTGAAGAAGCCCTGTAAGGCGAAACACGTTGTGGATATTTTATATTGTGTATTTTAGCCCATTTAAGATTTTTTGGGTCACTTTGCCTGTGCCAATCATCTTTTTATACACTTTATACTGATTTTATTTTTTACCTGGCATTTTATCATCTTGATCCCCAAGTAATCCTAGGTGGGGATCATACCACCAATGCTATCATCAAGGAGCAGTTTGCCTGCTCCTCTCTTGTGAGTACCATTTTATTTAAAATACCATTATTTTATCCAGTGAGCACTATAGGTTGTCTCCTTTTACCCTTCTTTTTAAGTGTTGAACATACCCCTGATGGAAGAAGCCTACTCCATATCCCATAAGAGGGGATTGTACCGCTGTACGCCCTTCACACTAGAGCTAGCTATAGCTCCAATAAATGTGAGTTTATTACCCCTGACGGAAGAAGCCTACTCCATATCCCATAAGAGGGGATTGTACCGCTGTACGCCCTTCACACTAGAGCTAGCTATAGCTCCAATAAATGTGAGTTTATTGCCATCTTTTTATCATCTTTTATATTAGAGTGGACATATAACACTATTTGGTTCTCTATATTCTTTGTCTTTTTATGTGAGTGGATCTGCCCGGACAAGGACAGCAAGGACATTGTTCCTGACCAAGCACTTAATAGACTATCTGATCTGAGTAAGATCATTCCAGTTAAGACTATTTTATTTGGACTATCCTCAAATCCTGATTATCTAATGTTATAAGGTCTTTTGTTACAGCCCTTATCTCTCTTTTTCTATTCTTGTTGTATTTTAAGGTTTTTTTTTGAGGGATTCCCTTACAGGGTTGCTGCCCTAGTTGTAACTGAGCGCTTACTCATCTCTCTTGTTATATACTGTGTTATTTACTAAACTGAGAATTGTCCAGAATTAAATGTTAATTTGAAGTAAATTTCCAATTTAACGTCAATGCAGTTAAACTGGCAACATTCTCCAAGACAGTTATGCTTATAGTGCACCTACTTTGGCCCTGTATGTGAAATTCCCTTTGAATTCATGACAATTCTCACTATAGTAAATAAACCTGTATAGGTATTAGTAATACACTGAAAAGAGTTAAATAATTATTATCATTTCTAACTGCACTGCAAACTGTGGATCAAAATCCTGGTGAATAACTCAACCCAATATTAGTAAATTATTTGGTATAAATGATGGCTTCACTCTCTCTTTCACTAACCTTTCTAGATGTAACTACTATATTTATGCTAAAAATCCACAACCATAAAATTTAACTTAAAAAATTAAGACATGAACTACGACCCATAGGTCCATCACACAGCTATATACCTGGCATATTACTAAAATAGCAATTCAATACACATACTATACATGAACATTAGATGTGATGTGCAAATTAAACAGATTGGAGAATAATATCAATTGATCTACATGTTACTTCCATTCTAGACATATCCTTATAGCATTAAACCATACATCAAACATGACATATAAAAGCATCAAATATAGATTTTATTTTTCTTTGTCCAAGAGAAAGCTAGAGGCCGCTGGCATGACGTCATTTAAAATGAATGGATTATGGCTGTAACAAACACTAGCAGAACATAATAGAATAGTTATTTTTCACATTGCACATCACACATTGAAGCATGGACCAATACGTTCTACAATTTATGATTAAGTATTCAATGTATAGACTTAAACATGGGACTAAGTGAGACATCTGATGGCTTGCTAGTATAATCTTGCAATTAGACAAAAAAAGTTTATATAAATGAAGATATATTCACTCATGAATTAACTTATATTCATTAAGGTAACACATTAATTTAATGTGATCTCATGTCACAATGTAGATATGTGTATGTATGTTTGTGTAGAAAAACAGAAAAGTGGGAGACTGTTGAGGTGTAAATGTACTATATATTATTTCAGAAATTGGAAATTAAGAACCAATTTATGTTAATGCCTGGATTAACTAGCAAGTACAGCCACACTAAACTCTAACAAAATGATGGAAAATATTTTTTAAATATGGAGATCCACAGGTGTCACAACCTAGAGTGAAGGTAAAATAGAATATATATTGAAAATCAAAAAAGGACACAAAAATACAACATTTCAGCCGTGAGGCCTTAATCATTGTTCATTAATCTTCAATAAATATTCTATTTTGTCTTCACCCGATACTGTGACGCCTTTGGATCTCTATACAGTGAAGGAAAAAAGTATTTGATCCCCTGCTGATTTTGAACGTTTGCCCACTGACAAAGAAATGATCAGTCTTTAATTTTAATGGTAGGTATATTTTAACAGTGACAGACAGAATAACAAAAAAAATCCAGAAAAACGCATGGCAAAAAGTTATAAATTGATTTGCATCTCAATAAGAGAAATAAGTATTTGACCCCTTCGACTTAGTATTTGGTGGCAAAACCCTTGTTGGCAATCACAGAGGTCAGACGTTTCTTGTAGTTGGCCACCAGGTGTGCACACATTTTAGGAGGGATTTTGTCCCACTCCTCTTTGCAGATCCTCTCCAAGTCATTAAGGTTTTGAGGCTGACGTTTTTCAACTCGAACCTTTAGCTCCTTCCAAAGATATCCTATGGATTAGGGCCGGAGACTGTCTAGGCCACTCCAGACATCTTGAGCCACTTTGTTGCCTTGGCTGTGTGTTTTGGGTCATTGTCATGCTGGAATACCCATCCCCGATCCATTTTCAATGCCCTGGCTGAGGGAAGGACGTTTGACGGTACATGGCCCCATCCATCGTCCATTTGGTGCAGTGCAGTTGTCCTGTCCCATTAGCAGAAAAACACCCTCAAAGTATAATATTTCCACCTCCATGTTTGAAGGTGGGGATGGTGTTCTTGGGGTAATAGGCAGCCTTCCTCCTTGTCCAAACACGACAAGTTGAGTTGATGCCAAAGAGCTTGATTTTGGTCTCATCTGACCATAACACTTTCACCCAGTTCTCCTCAGAATCATTCAGATTTTCATTGGCAAACTTCAGATGGGCCTGTACATGTGCTTTCTTGAGCAGGGGGACCTTGCGGGTGCTGCAGGATTTCAGTCCTTCACGGCGTAGTGTGTTACCAATTGTTTTCTTGGTGACTATGGTCCCAGCTGCCTTGAGTTCATTAACATGTATAGCTTGGAGGAAAGACGGGAGGATATGATAGAAACATTTAAATACATAAAGGGAATCAACACAGTAAAGGATGAGACTATATTTAACCCCTTAAGGACACATGATGTCTGACGTCATGATTCCATTTTATTTCAGAAGTTTGGTCCTTAAGCGGTTAAAAGAAGAAAAACTACCCCAACAAGAGCACATAGTCTTAAATTAGACGGGCAAAAGTTTTAAAAATAATATCCGGAAGTATTACTTTACTGAGAGGGTAGTGGATGCATTGAATAGCCTTCCAGCTGAAGTGGTTGAGGTTAACACAGTGAAGGAGTTTAAGCATGGGTGTTATAGGCATAAGGCTATCCTAGATATAAGATAAGGCCAGGGACTAATGAAAGTATTTAGAAAATTTTGCAGACTAGATGGGCCGAATGGTTCTTATCTGCCGCCACATTCAATGTTTCTATGTTTCTTTATTAAAAAGATCCTCACATGTAGTTCTGTGCTGATTCCTCACCGTTCTCATGTTCAGTTAAAAACCACAAGGTGAGATCTTGCATGGAGCACCAGACAGAGGAGACTGACTGTTATTTTGTGTTTCTTCCATTTGCAAATAATCACACCAACTGTTGTCACCTTCTCACCAAGTTGCTTGGCAATGGTCTTGTATCCCATTCCAGCCCTGTGTAGTCCTACAATCTTGTCCCTGACATCCTTGGATAGCTCTTTGGTCTTGGCCATGGTGGAGAGTTTGGAATCTGATTGATTGCTTCTGTGGACAGGTGTCATTTATACAGGTAATGAGCTGAGTTTAGGAGCACTCCCTTTAAGAGAGTGCTCCTAATCTCAGCTCATAACCTGTATAGAAAAAAGACACCTGGGAGTCAGAAATCGTGTTGATTGATAGGGGATCAAATACTTTGCTCATTGACATGTAAATCAATTTATAACTTTTTTGACATGCATTTTTCTGGATTTTTTTTTTGTTATTCTGTCTCTCACTGTTAACATACACCTACCATAAAAATTATAGACTGATCATTTCTTTGTCAACGGGCAAACGTTCAAAATCAGCAGGGGATCAAATACTTTTTTACCTCACTGTATTTAAGGTGGTGGACAACCTCTTCACAGAGCTCAACTGCACAACATGTAATAGGAGTCTTGAGATCTCCACAGTGTCAGAGATTTGCCTTGTTAGCCCGTGATAATGTGCTCATACAGGGCAACCCATTGCCTCACCCCCACTCATGGACTGAGGACTCAACAGATCAGCCTACCCTAATGCAATTTAGGCAACCGCGAGGCCCCTGTCAGTGTAAGAGCTTAGGCAGCTGCTTAAATCTCCTAATTAGAGAGTTGTCTCTGCTGGGGGCAGTTATAATTTACACTATATACGTTTCCTATGACTTTCCTTTTTTAAATAAAAAACATTTGGTGCCACTAAAATTATTTTAAAAAAAACAGCAACTGTACATTTTTTGGTAGAAAAATTATCTGAATATTTGTCAATGAGTATACAGTCATCACGCACTGAACTTCTAATCAAATGGTATAAAGTAAGTTGCTGAAATGCATCGAATGTCTTTATACCACAGTGTTTAAATCATGAATTGATTGAAACAATGATTGATGAAGTGAATTGTAATTTTGACAACCTTAACGAAACAAATGGAATTTGTACAAAACAAAATATATTGACAATTACCAGTTTCATGGGTCAAGTAACACAAATACGTCTACATTTCCATCATTGTTCATTCTTTTTTCATTGATTTGCTGCATATTGTTTTTTGTTGACACACAAGGTTAATGGACCAAGCTATATTTGATTGTGTATTAACCAGTTTCAATATATACTTTCATAAAATTACTTTGAGGGATTGTTCACTCATCAAAAAGTTCTAGTGAAAAGACAACCATCTTTTTACTTACAATAAGCCAGCTAAATTTCTTAAATTAAAGTTCTGCTCTTTTACTTTTTTAAGTCATTCATTCATTGCTGTTTAGTAAATAAACAGTTATTAATCTTTATGGTTGTATGACAGAAATAAAAAAATTTTTAGCCAGGAAAAGGGAAATGTAGTTATAAAATAATATTCACTCAGAAAAGACTCAAGGTCAAGGCCCTGGGGAGATAGCACAGCTAAGCGAACAAAGGGCACATGTAGGAGTGTGGGGATAGATGCGGGGGAGTGGTTTAGGAAGTATGTGTAGGTGGTATTAAGTTTTTATGTAGTTAGTGGGGGGAGTGGCCTTACCTCAGTGCCACTTGGGAACCGGGCCAGCAGACAGCTTCCCGCCCACCCACCCCTTTTTTGGTAGTCGCAGCTAGCCGGGGGTATGTCCTTGCCAATTAAGTTTGTGGGGTTATGTTTTTATGGTTGGAGTGAGTTAATAAGTTGGCAAGTCTCAACCTCCCCTGCTTTAAACAGTTAACTTTAGGTTTCCTGAGGTATCGTGCCCATTGAGCATGGATAAGGTCGGCTGATGGCAGGCATTGGAATGGTATGATTTATGACGAGGGGGGAGGTGAGAGGAAGTGGTGATTAGGAACCATGGTATGTTTATTGGCAAGGACGGTTGGGTTACTGTATAACACTGTGCGTTGTTATATATGTATATATGTTAATTTATGCTTGTTTATGTTTAACAATTTTGGTTACAGAAAGAAGATTTTGAATAAATAAAGTTATGGATGTGTTATGCAGTATTTATTTATGTTATAATAAATGCTGTGGCTTGTTTCATCCATACTAAGTTGTCTGTCGTTATTGGGAGGGTTTAATGGGGTTAATTTATATATAAGGTAGCATCAGAAAATTCCCCACTACGTACATACATGTAGTTCAACCTTTTCCATGTATCTGTTTCTGCGGTTGATTGAAAAGAAGACTAAATATAAAAAATAATTTGATTCGATTTCTAATTTTCCCACAAAAGGAAAATTAAAACTTCCTTGACTCCAAAATGGCAATCATATTCCTACTTGGGTCAATAAACTGATTTAGCAGGATATTGTAGAAATATTTTATAAAACAGTTTCTAAACAATGTCAAAACCAGAACTGCTATCTAAAAATATATGATGGCTAAGGGATAAAATAATCATATGCACAATGGGCTTGTGGAAATATCAAATATGGGAACATTTTTACAAGCCCTGTCCACAAGGGCCTGACAAGTGTGGTGAACATAATCAGGATTCAACAGATGGAATTTGCTATTCATACATGCAGTTCTAAAGCTAATTCATAGTTCCTCTTAACATATAGTAATAGTAGTGTAAATGATGTTGCTTCTGTACTCTTCGATATCACAGTGTCCTACTGTATGTCTGCTATTTGTGAACATTAGTGGATTAAATGGACACTCTAGTGCCCAAATACAAATAATAAATTATATAAATATATATCTAGTAGATACCAATACTATTATGTATTTTTTCATTAGGAAAAGATGCAGATCTCCTGTTTGAAGCTGTTAGGTGGGGTATAGACCAAATCACACAGACCTAGAACACAACAAAGGAGAGACTTGCCAAGTTTTGGTCCTTAGAGATGCTAAAGGAAAACAGAGTCAGAGTAACAGCAAGGTCAAGTATACAAGCCAAGGTCTAAGGAGCACAGATGCTAGGATAAACAAGTCAAAAGTCCTATACCATGGAAACTGAATGTAAAAGAATGCACAATTGGGCTAACTAGAACAAGGCAAAAATGAGTGAGAAAGATGAGTATAAATAGATAATGCTTGTTTCCTATTGAAAATATCATCTTTTCATACAAAGAAACACAATTGACTCACAAGCAGTACAAAACCGTATCTGGCAGATGCAGATGTCATAGGAGTGTGCAAGATTTGGTCTGAAAAATTTGTCATTCTGACCCAAATTCAGGCGCAAATAAAAGGACGCTCTGAGATCTTGCAGTTTCTGGGAGAGGGCTGGAGGAACTAGGTAAGAAGCACAAAGCCTGACAGAAGCCTTTGCAAGCCTCCTATTTCTAACCTTGCCCAGACTTTCTGTGGTTGTCTAATCACAGACTTCCCAACAGGGCCGGACTGGCCCACCGGGATACCGGGAAATTTCCCAGTGGGCCGCGGCACCTGGGGCTGCAAGGCTACATATGTGCCACCGGGTGGCCGGTCCGGTGGCACACTGAGAGGGGGCCGGCCGCGTTCCAGACTGGAGCCGCCGGGCCGGGTGGCAGCTTCCCCGGTCCGGTGGCACTCCAGTCACTGGCTGCTGATGGCTGATGGAGGAGGAGCCTGTCTACCATGCTCCCTCACGGTTCCTGTGCCGGGAATTGTGGGAACCGCGAGGGAGCATGGTAGACAGGCTCCTCCTCCATCAGCCATCTGCAGCCAGTGACTGGAGCAGGGCCGCCGGACCGGCGAAGCTGCCACCCGGCCCGGCGGCTGCAGTCTGGAACGCGGCCGGCACCCTGCCTTCTCTAAGGTAACTTGGGGGCAGGGGGAGAGATAGGGAAAGGGGGTAGACACAGGAAAAGGGGGGGTAGGGAGGAAAGGGGGTAGACACAGGGAAAGGGGGGGGGGTAGAGACACAGGAGGGGTGGAGGAGAGGGAGAGACAGGAAAGGGAGGGAGAGAGACACAGGAAAGGAGGGAGGGAGAGAGACACAGGAAAGGGGAGGAGGGAGGAGGGAGGGAGAGGGAGAGACACAGGTAAGGGGGTAGGGACGAGAGGGAGACACAGGAAAGGAGGGAGGGGAGGAGAGAGAGACACAGGAAAGGGGGGGAGGGAGAGGAGACACAGGGAAAGGAGGAGGGAGAGGACACAGGAAAGGGGAGGAGGGAGGGAGGGAGGAGAGGAGAGAGACACAGGGCAGGGGTAGGGACGAGAGGGGAGAGACACAGGGAAAGGAGGAGGGAGAGGAGAGACACAGGAAAGGGGAGGAGAGGGAGAGACACAGGAAAGGGGGGAGGAGGAGGGGAGAGACACAGGAAAGGGGAGGGAGAGGGGAGAGACACAGGGAAAGGAGGAGAGGGAGACACAGGAGAGGGAGGAGATGGAGAGACACAGGAAAGGGGAGGGAGGGAGAGGGGAGACACAGGAAAGGGGGGGGAATAGGGAGAGGGAGAGAGACAGAGAAAGGAAGGAGGGAGGGAGATGGGAGAGACAGGGAAAGGAAGGAGGGAGGGAGATGGGAGAGACAGGGAAAGGAGGGAGGGAGGGAGATGGGAGAGACAGGGAAAGGAGGGAGGGGGAGATGGGAGAGACAGGGAAAGGAAGGAGGGAGGGAGATGGGAGAGACAGGAAAGGAAGGAGGGAGGGAGATGGGAGAGACAGGGAAAGGAAGGAGGGAGGGAGATGGGAGAGACAGGGAAAGGAGGGAGGGAGGGAGATGGGAGAGACACAGGGAAAGGAGGGAGGGAGGGAGATGGGAGAGATGGTGAGGGGAATAGAGAGGGGAGAGACACAGGGAAAGGGGGAGGGAGAGAGAGGGGAGAGACACAGGGAAAGGGGGGAGGGAGAGACACAGAGAAAGGGAGTGAAAGGATGCAGAGAGGGGAGAAATGAGACACACAAGGGGAGGGATAGAAAGAGGCAGAGGGGGAAGAGAGAGAAAGAGGAAGAAATGAGAGAGACACACAAGGAGAGGGGAAGAAAGGGGCAGAGGGGGAATAGAGAGACTGGGAAGGAGAGGCGAGACATTGACACAGAGGAGCAGTGAGGGGGAGAAAGAGGACCCGGGGCAACGCTCCGGGTCTTACGAGGGTGAACTCTAGCCCTGGAGCTACGGGCTAGAGTTCACTCTCACCGCTTCCTGGTGGTCACAGTAGTAGGAGTGAACTCTAGCCACACACACACACACCCCATACACATTCACACACTGCCCCCACACATTGCACCACTGCTCCTATACCCTACTACAGCCCCATATCCCAGCAGACTCCAGGTAAGTTGTCAAACTGTTCTTAAACGGTTTGACTACTTACTCTGGGAGGGGGTGCCGATACTCCTGGCACCATAACCACTACACAGAGGAGTAGTGGTTATTGTGCATGGAATATTTCTTTAAATAATCTACAAGTGCCCCTCCCGGGCTCAGGCTCTGGATCCGTCACTGGTATATGACATGTATATTAGTTAGATATATCTATATATCTATATATATCTCTATCTATCTCTATATCTATATATATATCTCTATCTATCTATCTATCTATATATAGATCTATATATATATATATATCTATTATATTTACACATATTAATGTACATTTATATCTGCATAATACACAGAGAAATTTCATTAAAATGTACCATATGTAATGAGCAGATATTAGCCCAGTCTTGTTGCTAGGTGCATACTCCAGCATAATAACATATTTAAGAGCACACCCACAGGACTTCAAAATAAACATTTTTTACAGTTGTGCCCTACATACATTCACCATTTCAGTCCCATTAACAAGCTTTCCTTAATATGTTAAGGTAGTTGGACTGAAACATTGATTACATGCAAAGGCACGTCTGCTTAAAATAAATCTGCACTTTTATTTATTTTGAAGCCTATGAGTGCGCTTTTTACGTTGAAGTACTTTTTAATTTTAATTTATCTGTTCTAACTCTGTATCTGCAAACTATACTGGCGTGACGCATTATGGGGCTGGTAAATATTTTTTTTCCAGGGCTGCTTTTAATTCCCAGTCCGGCCCTGCTTCCCAATGCAGCTCAACAATAAAAAACAAAGACACATTTTTATTTGTGCACTATCTCAACTCTCTAAATACATTTAAATAACTGGAGTTTTTTAGTATCCCTCCAATGTTAATTTAAGTGTAAGCTCACCTGCCACATCAAGGCAAAACCTCTTAGGTAAGTCCTACACTAAAAATTTACCTTGTTTTCAGCTAGAAGGTAAAATCTCTAATGAGAAAGAAAGGGGCATTTTTGTAAATTCCCGACACTTATTAATTCTTAATAAGGAACAGATGGGGTGGGTAGTAGAACTGTAACAGTTAAATAACTGGAGGTTTTTTTAGTATCACTCCAATGGTAATTTAAGTGTAAGCTCACATGCCATGCATGGGCATCCGCAGGAGCGATTTTTCAGCTTGTTCTGCTATTTTTCATGTGAGATTGAAAATACAGTGAAATACCGGCGCCGGCCAGTATGCGCTGTGTATAGAGAAAGACAGAGATAGGAAGCTACATCTTATCCCTGCTTCTCTCTTCTGACTGAATCCGCAGGGGAGCAGCACATGCAGCCAGCAACTCCCAGATTGCAGAGACAGTCTACAGATCAGGTAAGTGAGGTATGGAGTGGCAGCCTATAGATCAGGGAAGTGAGGCACGGGGGGGCAGCCTATGGATAAGGGAAGTAAGGCATGGGGGCAGCCTATAGATCAGGGAAGTAAGGCATGGGGGGCAGCCTATAGATCAGGGAAGTGAGGCATGGGGGCAGCCTGTAGATCAGAAAAAGGAGGCATGGGGGCAGCCTATAGATCAGGGATGTGAGGTATGGGGGGCAGCCTATAGTTTAGGGACATGAGGCATTGGGCAGCCTATAGATCAGGAAAGTGAGGCATGGGGGCAGCCTATAGATAAGGTAAATGAGGCAGCCTATAGATCAGGTAAGTGAGGGATGGGGCAGCCTATAGATCAGGTAAGTGAGGGATGGGGTGGATGCAGCCTATAGATCAGGTAAGTGAGGGATGGGGGAGGCAGCCTATGGAGCAGGTAAGTGAGGGATAGGGAGATCATCTACAGGAAGGGTCTGCAAGGACCCGGAAGGGTCTGCAGAAAGGTACACTAGGAGCACAAAGGTAAAGGAGCAGAAAGAATCAGAAGGAGCACTAAGGTAAAGTAGGAGAAGGGTCTGCAAGGAGCAAAAAGGGATCAGAAAGAGAAAGGAGTAGAAGGGCACAAAATAAGCAGAAAGTAGCAGAATGGTAAAGGAGCAGAAGGAGCCAAGGAGGAGAGAACACAGTGTCAGAAGAAAAATAACACTGTGTCAAATGAAGGAGAAGAAAATGAGATTGGAGCAGGAAATACAAGTGAAGTGAACCCTCCACTTTATTCTGGATACCACATCATAAGGCTTTGGTACCTGGGCCTGGTAGGACATTTTTTTTTCCAGTGTTAATGTGTTCACTTTTATTAACTGAGTGTCAGGAAGCACAGAGTGCCGCTGGGTGTCGCTGATTGGCTAGATTGGCCCTCTAAGCCAATCAGTATCTCCCCATTCATAAAAAAGTAAAACATTTTTATGAACCGGAAACTAGCGATTGGCCTGGAGCGTCAACTGACCACTCTAGACAATCTGCAGCACCCATGCCCGACGTCAATCTGCACCTCCTGACACTACGTTTCAGAAGCTGAATACTACTGAGCGACCTGGAGATCTGGAGCAGGAGGAAGCATTTGGGGGTTAAACCATTTGAGTGAGTTTTAACCCCTTAAAGGAATGAGAGCACCCAGGGGCTTCCTGGCATCATAGCATTTTCATTTAGATAAAGTTGTTATGTTGACCAGAATGTTCCTTTAATATGCTTAAAAGAACACTATAGTGTCAGGAATACAAACATGTATTCCTGACACCATAGTTGTAAAAAAGCTATTCACCCTGGCTTAATGTGAATATGACTATGCCCCTTCCCTTTAATGACCTGTGGATGCCCAAGACATCATATTCCGGCTCCAGGCATCATTCTGCGGCGCGCGAGGGAGCTGAGCAGAGAGCGCAGGGAAAAGTGCTCCCTCGCCAGCGCCACCCGACCAGATTTTTAGTTAGCCATGAGGCTAACAAGACATTTGCCCTGGGCATTTGGGGGCTGCTTTTTTGCCACCCCCTGGAAAATGCTGCCCAAGACAAAAGGCTTGTTTGCCTCGCGGCTAATATGTCCCTGGTCAGATACAAGAGAAACTGAATGTACAGGAATGCGTTATTGGGCTAACTATAACAACAACACGGCAACGAGGACTGTTCCTATTGAAAATGTCATCTTAGAGTTCCAAATGACTCGTAAGCAATACAAAACCATATTACTCTGATCCAGGACTTCACTGGAGTGCACAAAGTTAATCCGACAAATGCATCATTCGGACCAAAAGAAAACAGTCTCAAAGTTGAGGGCAAATAAAAGGAAGCACTGAAAGAGCTTGTAGCTTCTGGGAGAATACAGGAATAACTAGGTAAGATGCCACCAACTTGTTGTGGCTGTCAACCCATAGACTTCCCAATGCAGCTTAATAAGTCTTTGCAAGGCAAGTGCTCTGGGCAATTGCCTGCTTTTTGAGTTTATCTCCACTGAGGCAACCAACCAGAATTAACAGGACCGGTTGTATGATTGAAAGCTAGGAGTGTGTAACAAGGTTAATTTATAAAAGTACCAATTTCTTAACCCCTTAAGGACCGCAGACGTACTAGGTAAATATGAGAGCTAGAAGTCATTGTGATCAATTCCAAATGCTCTAAGGGTATTGCAGCGATGCCTCGAGGTCGACTGCTGTCTCCTGAGTGATTGCTCTCCAGGAGTGATCACTGCCGGGTTGCCCCACATGGCGCCCGGCGGTGTAACAGAGCATTGGAAGCCATTGAACAGGCTTCTATTGCTCTGCCTGTGTGCTGAGTGCCTGGAGGGGCACTCAGTGAAGACTTAACTTCAGGATATTATGGCACTAGAAAAAGTGCAGAGGCGGGCTACAAAATTAATAAAAAAGAATGGAACATATCCGCTATGAAGAATGGTTAACAAATTTAAACCTATTTAGTTTAGAAAAACGTTGCCTGAGAGGGGATATGATAACATTATACACATATATTCGGGGCCAATACAAACCATTGTGTGGAAATCTATTCACAAACCAGACTTTACATAGGACACGAAGTCATGCGTTTAGACTGGAAGAAATAATATTTTGTCTAAGACAAAGGAAAGGTTTTTTACTGTAAGAACAATAAGGATGTGTAATTCTCTGTCTGAAGAAGTGGTTTTATCAGAGTCCATACAGATGTTCAAACAGCTACTAGATGCATACTTGCAAAAACAGAATATTCAAGGATATAATCTTTCAATGTAGGGTAATAACTGCTTGATCCAAGGATTGTTGCAAAATTGTGCTTCAAACTGTTTTTTCGTCTTCTTTTTGATAAACAGCAAAAAACAAATGTGAGGCTGAACTTGATGGACGCAAAACTCTTTTCAGCTATGTAACTATATAACTATGTAACTAAATAAATAAAACTGGGTCACCAAGATGAACACCAAGATAAACAATATGTGCCACAGTAATGCCCCCTTCTTCCTCCAACCTGTTTGTAAGGTGGAGTGAAGTGGACAATATACTAAATAGAGGCAAGTGAATAGCTCCTATACTTTCCTCCTGCATGTGACGCTGTGGAGGGAATATTTCAAGTTATTGGTCTTTAGTACCACCTCTATTCTTTTGTATGTAGGGTTAGGGGCAATAATACTATAATAAGGATGGGATCGAAGTCCCACAAGTCAGCTAGTCAAATGACAAGTGGGCCAGGTGACACTTTATCCTTATTAGAAAGAATAACCCTCATGTCACACCTGCCTAATACCTACCTGAACCTGCCCAGTCCACTGGCCTTAAGTATCTCCCAAGGCTCTAGCCATCCATCAGCCACTGACCAATATAGAGAATCCTACCAGCATAATACTTACTAGAGGTTGTTAGGTAGATATAAGTTCCTATGAAAGCAGAAAAAAAATAATTATAGACTCAAGTAAATCGACCCTATTAACCCATTAATGACCAAAAGACAGAGTCAGCGCTATTAACCCCTTAATGACTGACAGAGAGTCTGACCTATTTATTAACCCCTTAATGACTGACACAGAGTCAGAGCTATTAACCCCTCAAGGACTGAGACACCGAGAGTCAGAGCTATTAAATAAAATCAATTTAAAAAAACAAATAAAATAAATGTATTAATCTGGCTTCCAATATGGCACTGCCTTTCTACAGGCAGTGCATCATGGGACTTCTGGGCAGTGCATCATGGGACTACAGACAGTGCATCATGGGAGTTCATCATAGAGGCAGACATGGGTCATCCAATCAGAGCTAACCCCTATAATATTATTACTAAGGTCCCCATTTGTCTGGTCAGGTCAATATTAGTAAATTATGACTCTGATCAATGTGGATCTCCCTCCCTCTCTTCACTTGTGTTTTAGTGAGAGAGAATTATCTGTGTTTAGGTAAAGAGGTTTAGGTAGTTTTAGGAAGGGATTTGTAAAATTGTGAGACCCAAAGGCTCTATTCAGAGCCATTAACCGCTATCATGCCAGTGATCACTATAAATCACTGGCTCTTGCACAGCAGCACTTATTTTGCTGTCTGTGCATTTTTGGGGGGTTCATTTTTTTGTGATTTTTTGGGGGGACAGATCACTAAATAAAGTGATTGTGATCATGTCACAGAGGTTATATAGTGCTAAGAAGGCGTATGCAATCCTTGCATTAAAGTCTGACGTGACTCTGTCTGACTCCGACCCTAATTTTGACCCTTCCAGTTGCTCAGATACAGTGTCTGCTGCTAGTGATGTATCTAGTGAGGTATCTGTGAATGCTAGGCCCCTGCCAGAAGGAGACGTGCTGCTCCAGCTGGCAGTGCTGCTGAGGAGTGGGTAGTGTCTCATCGCCAAAGGCATTGACTGTGTTGATGGGCATCATAAACAAGCCCTCCATCCACTCCTACTGGAGCAGTAGTCCCATCTGCTCTACCCCCATTTACTCCCAGTGTATGTCGAGGAAGAGGTATAAAATGGTCCAACAATTTCATGCATTTCAGCGACAACAGAGCATTCCCAGTTTTTCAGGCTTTATAAAATCCACCCTTTGATTACCCACTTCGCTGCCAGGTTTGTAGAGGTTTATACACCTGTGAGAGTGAGACTGGGTATACTCAGTCCTTCTGGGTGTACGAGGGAAAGGATAGCCACCTTGACCCTCCAGGTTGCCCAAAACATATTGAAACCAGTGATTGTCTGGAACCTGATATTCCCCCTGATGAACAAAGGGTTCCACTTTTACATAGACAATGTTTATACAAGTGTCCATTTGTTCAAGCTAGTTTTGATACAGTAGCTTGAGATACAATCAGAAAGAACCATGCAGGTTTCCCAGGCCAACTTGCATGCACCCGGCTACAAAGGGGGGAGACCTCAGCTCTGACCCAAGAGGAGCTGTTGTCAGTTAAGTACAGAGACAAGAAGGATGTGTACTTACTTACCACCATCCACACTGAGAACACTGTGGAGGTCTCTGTAAGTAGCAGAGCTGAGAGCACAAGGAAGTCAGTGTGCATCAAGGTCTATAACTGGCATATAGGTGGGGTTGATCTGGCAGATCAGCTGCTTCAGCCCTACCTAATTATACAGAAGACAAGGGCCTGATACAAAAAGGTTGCAATTTTCTTAATGCGGATTGCAACCCACAACGCTTTCTTGTTGTTCAAAAAAGCAAACCCCGGAATGAAACTGACTTTTTTACAGTTTCAGCTCCAGATCCTTTCGTGGATTTTGTACCAAGATACATCTGCTGCTCGGGTGGTGATGGGATAGAGCAGAGTTGGGGCTACCCACTTTATTTTTAAAATCCTCTTTACTGCGGCAAAAGAGAATCCTTAAAAAAGATGCAGAGTCTGTTTCAAGATGGGGCAGACAAAGGACACCGTCTTTTACTGTCCTGATTGCTTCAAGCAAATCACAGACTGGTCTGTTTTTAATTTGTTTTTTTACATTTGCCATTCAGTTTTGGGTTTTTTTGGTTACCTTTACTGTTCCTTTTTTTTTTAACTTTTACTGCGCCAGACTATTTTTTTTTATCAAGTTCAACCTATGCATGGGGGCATGAGTGTACTGCAGTGTTTTCTTGCAATAACCAACAACAGGCTCCCCTAAATCACACACACAAATGTGTGCATAAAAATGAAAAAGGAAAAATTACCACCAAACATTTTCTCCAGTTTTTGGCTAAAACAGTTGCTTTAAAGGCATCAAACCATTCTATAAACAATACCTTTTAAAATATATGCACGTTCATGGCAAGAAAATAAATTGGGATATATAAGGAGGCACCCAAAAAGAAGGTAGGCAAAGAAGAAATGTCAAATTTGAAAAACAGTACTCAGGAGATGTTGCTGAACACATATTGGGATATTATTTGGCAGAAATACATAACAGGAACACATAACAGAATCCATGCCTAAAGTACAATGTGAGAGAAAAATAACACAAACAAATGACTACCCATAAGTTTGACTAAGTTTGACTAAGACTGGTGGTAAAATTAGTGCAATGAAAGTGTTAAAATATCACAATTTGAAATACCTTAGGATGCTTACTTTTCAAAAATATATGGTTTGATGGGGATAAATTACATTGGCCGGCTTAAAAAATGGACATGTATGCAGGATGACCAGCTGTGAAAATTTCATGTTGGAAAACTGGAATGCACACCCTCCAAATAAGGTTTTTTAGCCCCCAGAGAACCTGACACCTGTACATGGTTCGTATCACTGTATTCAGGAGATGTTCCTGAACACATAATGGGGTGTTCTTTGGCAGTAACCCTTAAAGTTCTCAGTACATGTATTCTAAAATTGCTATGTGTGTGTCAAAAAAAACACCAATTATTATTTATTTACTTTTTTCATAGATTGGTGGTAAAATGGTTGCATGAAAAGAGTCAAAAGTTTAATACCTTAGGTTGTCTTAAAAATTTTTTTTATATATATATACATACATATACATACATACATATACACACACACGTGACATATTATTTAGTGATTCCTGACAGATATCAGTGTTACAATTTAACATTCCTTAATTTTGAAAAAAAAATGGTTTGAAAATAGCAAAGTGCTACTTGTACTTGTTGCCTATAACTTTAAAAAAAAAACCTAAGAACATGTTAAAATTGGGTATTTCTAAACTCAGGACAAAATTTTGAAACTAGCACAGGTGTTTTTTGGTGGGTTGTAGATAACAGATTTTGGGGGTCAAAGTTAGAAAAAGTGTGTTTAACTTTTTCATCATGTTTTATAATTTTATTTATAGTGAATGATATGATGAAAATAATTGCACCTTTAAAAAGACCATCTAATGGCAAAATAAATGGTATATAATATGTGTGGGTACAGTAAATGAGTAAGAGGAACATTACAGCAAAACACAAACACAGCAGAAATGTAAAAACAGCCCTGGTCCTTAACGGTAAGAAAATTGAAAACTGGTCTGGTCTGGTATGAAAATTAAAAAATGGTCTTGTCACTAAGGGGTTAAATCTGCACATTTTGTAAAATGAAAAGCATTACAGCAAGCTAAAGTAAAAGACAAAACAAAACCAAATAGTACTTACTGCATACAATTTATTGTGGATAAATACACATTAAAAATACAAAGATAAGTAAAAGTAGATGTATCTGGAAACATGCCTCCCCCAAATAGTCATGTCCTCTTAGACTTCGTCCATGTCTGTTGGGCTGACAGTATGGTGTTTTGTGCTGTTGGAACTAGGTGAGCCATCAAAACACTCTTGTTTGTGGGACAAATTGAGACATCTCTGTGACGAAGTGCCCTTCGCCACTTGTGCCTGGAGGGGACTACTGGCTAGCCTCCTGCCTTCTGACTATGGCCCCTGTGCTGATAGCTGTATTTTACCCTGCAGAAAGGCGTTCGGGACTTTCAGTATGTGAGTAGTGCTACTCCAGATAGTTATTCCATGGAGCCTAGACTATGAACTGTATGTATGTGATCTGAGCGCCATTCGGTAATAATGTGCGCTCAGATCTAAGCTATCTGGGGATATGTTGCATGTATATGTTTTATGTAGTAATTGTAACATTGTGTAATTTTATGTCTTTTTGTAACCATGTGGTTAATGGAGTCTTGCCTCTGTCCTGGGAGATAATTTGATTACTTCCCAATTATCTCCAGGATAGAGAGGAGGGATTGTGTTGTCCTTTAAGTGGGGTCCGCAGTGCTGGTAGCTGTATTTTACCGTGCAGAAAGGTTTCTTTGTGTATTTCTGCCGGGGCGTTCGGGACTTTCAGTATGTGAGTAGTGCTACTCCAGATAGCTATTCCATGGAGCCTAGACTATGGAAAAGACTTGGGCTCCATGGTGATTGAACTGTATGTATGTGATTTGAGCGCCATTCGTTAATAATGTGCGCTCAGATCTAAGCTATTTGGGGATATGTTGCACGTATATGTTTTATGTAGTAATTGTAACAATGTGTAATTTTATGTCTTTTTGTAACCATGTGGTTAAAGGAGTCTTGCTTCTGTCCTGCGAGATAATTTGATTACTCCAGGACAGAGAGGAGGGATTGTGTTGTCACTGTGGGAGTGTTTTGTTTGTATTGTCTGTGATTGGCTTATATCCAATATGTGTCCCATTGTTCCATCAGGTCCTCTAGGGGAATGTCTAACTGGTGGACACTTGCATAAATACCAGGCAGGTTGCCCTCAATAAACCAGACCTACTTGCACCTTTATTGAAGCCTTGGCTCATGCTTGGAGGAAGGGATACCTACACTCTGGGGAATGCTATAATCACTTACTCCCCAGAGTATGCTCTTGTAAGAGCTTGATTTGTTCCTGCTACGTTCTCTGGATTTAGGAGAGGTTCACACACTGGGAGCTTGATCCTGGTCGTGGATCCAGGGTGGGTGAGAGACAGAGAGACCCCGGCACAGCTGCATTGCTGGAAGTGGGGTCCGCAGTGCTGATGGTGTTAGTTAGAGTGCTCGGAGTCCTCGGCAAGCAATAGGAGCATCGATTGACGGAGGTACTCGGTCGGAGTGCCAGCGGTCTGTCACAATCTCCTTGTAGAGGTGGTGGTGGGACCATGTGGGAAGTGATAGACTGAGTCTCATACACATAAAATGAAAAAAAATCTCAGGCACTCACTGTGATTGCTTCCAGGCAGATTTATTGCACTGTTTTTACCTGTAACCAGGTCTTTATCAAGCTTGATAAAGACCTGGTTATAGGTCAAAATGTTGCAATAAATCTGCCTGGAAGCAATCACAGTGAGTGCCTGAGATTTTTTCATTAATACGTACTCCTTGGGGTTTGCTGACCCATACTCAGTAGCACCCTGTGTTAAAAAATTGTGACAGAGTGTGACCCTCCCTTTCTTGTATCACACACATAAAATGTCATACCTACCTATTTTGTGATGTTACTATCACATCCTTAGGGCTGTGGATGTCTGTAAACTTGCTTGGATGAAACAATCTTAATTGATTAATAACTGCTTGTTAAAATCATTGACACCGAATATGCACATAAGCATAAATTCAGTGTTTGAAAAAATGTTTCACAACTTGGAGACATCATATACAATCAATGGCATTTCTCACAATTGAGTTTGGTTAATGGGTGGTTAAATGATTCTGAGTGTGCAGGCACCTAACTGAAGCAGTGTAGCTAGAGGTAAGAGGTAAACTACTTGCCGATGTGACTCAATTTGCAACATATGCAAAACTCGACTTTAATTCAAGGGTTAGCATTCTACAACAAAGTCTGAGTAAGGAAGTGGTGGGATAGAGACCTCTTTAGAGGATGTTACATTGGCAGCAACAGAGTTAATGCGGCTGAAGAATGATGAAGGAATGATGAAAGAAATGTGAGTTGCAATTGAGCTGAAGGAGAAGAAATGTGGTTTGGTGGCTGAGTATGAACATTTAACTAGAGAAAAGTTTAACTAGAGAAACTTTGAGGTAAGACTAGGGAACTATTTGGTTAGGGAGAGCCTGTAGGATGGACAAGGACTTAGAGGAGGCATGACGTGAGTCTAGATAAAAGACCTAAAGAAGGGGAAACATGGTTTGATGGGGGTGGAAGTAATTTAACTGATGGGTATTGAGCAAAAACTTTTTCTTGAACATGTAAGAAGAAATGTGTCTGGAGCTAAGCTAGAAAGACTTGATAGGTGTAGGGGGAGTTTTGGGCGTAAGGTAGAAACTGTAGATTGTAGGTTAATGGAGAAAATGTTGTTGGTATTATGGGAGGAAACTAAGATTTAGGAAGGAAAGTATAAAAAAAAAATTATATATATATATATATATATATATATATAAAAGCTGTTAGCTACACAAAAGATACAATAGATAGCTAATATACACAGGGAGGAGAGGATATTATATGGCAAAGACTCATTTTTACTTACTCTTGATCTGAGTGAATATGCAAGCAGGTGATGTTCCTGCTCCAAAACTGAATTTAGTACACTGATTAATAACACTCAGCACTCTCCAGGTATAATCTCAGTGAAGACTTTTCAATCATCAAACCATGCCGCATTTTGTTTTGATGCTTGGATAAACTTCACAGAAATGATACCTATGGAGTGCTGGGATCATTAATCAAGGCACAGGATGACAAGGTGACAGACACAGGAGACATACTGGGTAACATTCACTAGCATTACCTGAAAGACGAATCTGGCCTGTAAAGTAGTAACTACATATATGCTGTATTGGTAAATAATACATTATGATTTTTAATGTGGCTGCAGTGCTGGAAATAAAATTAATTTGAAATAATAGAAAAATATATAATAATTATCATTTTTTTTTTGCTGTTCCCCGAGGCATAACTGGAAATTACCTGCTTTGGCATAGAATGTATTTGCTTTTTCAATAGAAATGCCAGGGACATGCAAAATGCTGATTTTTTTTTTGTTTTACCTCTTTATATTTTACATTCAAGGATTTGGTTACATTATTCTTTTCATTTATAAATGCACGTTTAATTATATATTTTTACCTTTGTTTTCCTGCCTTATATGTAAAATCAGCAAACGATATACAGTAATATATAGTCACAACTGGGCTAGTAGTAGTAAAATCTATTTTCCTTTCAATGTATCTCCATTATTATGTGATATTTAAGGCATTATGGTTGCATAAGGAGGATGCATAACTGCCAATATCTGTAATGACGTAACTTGTGCTAATTCAAGTAGACTGTCTCTGAAGAAAATACTCTAAATCTATTCACAGTGTCCACTTTTAAAGGACCACTACAGTGTCAGGAAAACATACTCGTTTTCCTGGCACTATAGTGCCCTGAGGGTGCCCCAACCCTCAGTGACCCCCTCCCGCCGGGCTCTGGGGGGAGGAAGGGGTTAAACTTACCTCTTTCTCCAGCGCCGGACGGGGAGCTCTCCTCCTCCTCTCCTCTTCGGCTGAATGCGCATGCGCAAATGCAAATGCAAATGCTTTCCTATGGACGCTGGTGTCTTCTCACTGTGATTTTCACAGTGAGAAGCACGCAAGCTCCTCTAGCGGCAGCCACTGGAGGCTGGATTAACCCATTTATAAACATAGCAGTTTCTCTGAAACTGCAATGTTTATAAAAAAAAGGGTTAACCCTAGCTGGACCTGGCACCCAGACCACTTCATTAAGCTGAAGTGGTCTGTGTGCCTATAGTGGTCCTTTAACTATTCTATAATTGGATCAGAATGTAATATATAACAGTATTGAAGTAAAGTGAAGTCAAACAATGATCATGAAAAATACTTTCTTTTAACATATGACTGCTGCCACTGAAGATTGGCATAAGTTACTGTCAAGTTTGCACATGAGGATGGGAAAAGGGTATGTAAGGGTCTTTAGTGGACCTTACTGAGTCAGTAGGGTAGATAGTTATATATATATATATATATATATATATATATATATATTTGCCGGCATGGTAGAGGTCCCAACAGTGGTGGAATTAATGTAGATTGGGGGAGTTATTTTCAGTGAAGACTGAAAAGTCGTCACTGAGATTATATCTGGAGAGTGCAGAGTGTTATTAATCAGTGTACTAAATTCAGTTTTGGAGCAGGAACATCACCTGCTTGCATATTCACTCAGATCAAGAGCAAGTAAAAATGAGTCTTTGTCATATCATATCCTCTACCTCCCTGTGTATAATGGCTATCTACTGTGTATATTTTGTGTAGCTAATAGTATATATATATTTCCTTCCTAAAGCTAATTGTTTTGGTCGCCCTCTAGTGCAAGATGTGCCAAAAGGTAGGTTGCCATCTGTTGTACAACTCTCACAATGCTATGCCATATAGAGATCTACCATTTGCCCATCCTTGCAGGAATGTATTTGTGAGCAGTGTTTGTACGTTTGAAAGTAAGCGTGTTTTGGTATAGAGTATGTGTGTGCATGTAGTGGTGTATTTGTATGTACTGTTTCCATTGAAATGCAGTGGTGTAATTGTGTGTAGTGTTTGAATGCAAGGGTATGTTAATATGTAGATTTGACTTTTAAATGCAGGTGTTTCAATGAACGGGTGTTTGTATGTCATTCCTGTGCTTTAATACAGCAGTGTGTTTGTATGTAATATTTGCATTTGATTGTAGAGGTTGTCACACCAAGGGTGCATAATTCATTGTTGCACAATAAAATATTGCCATTTAATGTAATTTGTGCAGTGCATATATGAATTGGCCACTTGGTTGGTTTGTAAATGGTATAGGAATGTGAAGGGGGGCAGGTGATTTGCAACATGGATTGATCTTTGATTATTCAAAGGCTCTTCAGGGTATGAGATTCTACACTTGAGATGCCTGGATGTCTATTTCCAATGTAAACTAGCTGACTTCAGCCATATGGCCTGTACCTTTTAATTGATGAATTGATTTCTTTGATATGTTAATGATCATTAGTGTCAGAACTTAACTGTCGGTTTCTCGCTATTCCGACACTTCCGGGTTGACGGAACAACAACATGCCCCCCTCCTCTGACGCGGCTTCATCACGCTACATAGGGGAACCGCGCCATTTTCAAAGTGCTTGGTTATTTTGAAGCTTCCTAGATCTTCTGACCGGCTACAAACAATTCTCTCGCTAAACTTCTCTACACAAGTACTGAACCTGGACTGTTAAATCACTGATCTCCATTCTCCTTCCCTTGACCTCGGACTACCTGTGATATTGTTCCTATTTCCTCTGGCATTTCAATACTATTGCAAATCTATTTCCTCACCTCCTGAGTTCAACTAATGAAATATCTAATCTTTGATATTCCATCTATAAACTGGTCTTCGCTTACCTAAACCAGCTGCAGCAACCACTCTGCTTAATTGTTCCAGCTTTTACCTTCAAATCGTATTCCTTAAAGCTACAGGAACTCTTCTCAACAAATTATCCTCATATTGTATACCTTAAAGTTACAGGAACTCTTCTCAAAAACTATCTTCATATTGTATTCCTTAAAGCTACAGGAACTATCCTCAGCAATCCACCTTGAAATCAAATTCCTTTATTAGGAATTGTTCTATTTAAATTCTAATTCTGATTCTCCTCTAAGGTTTGTCCTATTAACAATTTATGTATTTGAGTTCCACTCCAAGTCCATAGGTAGCATAACAATTAGCTTTCAAGAAAAATTAAAGAAAAACAAGCCTTGTGTTCCAGTATCTATCCAAAATAAATATTAATTCTTGCCCATGGAATAATCATTGAGACTCAATTTTGTTATATTTGGAATGGGATGGGCACAGTCTTCTAATCAAGCCTAACTTACCCATATGGGAAGGGATGGTGATTTCCGCTATATTGGGTCACAAGTAAGGACTTAGACATATATATGGAATGGAAAAATGGAACAAATTCATTGATGCAATTATTATTTCTGTGGCAAGTACATAAGAGGAGATAGAACCAAATGTTTCCATTTGGATTGATGTTGGTCTGGAACACTAGGGGGTGGTCACTTATTGTTTCTACAGATACTCCACCCCTGGGAAAGACTTGGTAATCCACAGGGAATATATCTAATCATTCTAAAATGTGTTAGGATTTACCTGAGTAAGTGATAAGAACTTCTGATATTTTATCATTTTTGTTTTTATCTGTTGTTGGTGTAAATAATGTGTTTATCATCTATTTTTTTGTATGTAGTGTGACTATTTTTTGGTCATAATTAATATTCCTTTATTAAGTTCTGCCTTTGTCTGGTAAAGAATCACGTTACCTGAAGAGGCTAATTAGTGTTTTGCAATTGCACAGTCATTGTGCTAAATTGTATTTGGTGGGTTTTTATTATTAAGTTACCTGGGGGACCAAGGCACAACATTTATAAATTGTCTTGGTGGTGGCAGCATTAAAATAGAAAGTGTGGGTAGTGTTAAGGGGGATTTTTATCATAATCTACGGTCTAGTGCAGACAAATAGTGAACTTTAACCATTTCACAACCACAACTACATCGCGCACACTCTTGAAGTAGGGTGCGTTCGTGACAGAGGTGTTTTATGTAGTAATGTTGAAAATGTTGAAATATATCGGAGCGCTAAATAGTCAAATAAAATCTCTTTAAATGCTCAGGGGTCTTGTAATGTGTCTTAATTAGATATGAAACCACCCAATATGGGAAAAATGTATACTGCTATCGCTACAACACTTTGATATGTACCCTTCACCATATCAAAAATGCAATAAACAAAATTAAAGTGTATAAGTGTATATAAAATGAGAACAATTAGTAAAATACTTATACCCCCCGTAGTTTAGTATTCACAAAGCCAGGGCAGTATGGTACATATCAAAGAGAAAAATAAATAATACTAGTGCAGATCTGTATGAATAATTTGTGGAATTTACATAAATTGTACCATAAGCACATGCATTTTACTCATATTTAGCATGGATGAAAAAAGTAACAATTTATTTTCACACAAATAATAAAAATGTCCCTTGGAGAGAATACAATCTTAAAAATGATTGTTATCAAGGAAAACGCAACCAAAGATGCTGCTTACAAGAAATAATGGTGAGTATAACGATATGGATGACAGTTTACTCACTGACTTGCTTTTTCCAACTGGGGATCTCCCATGCAGAGTGAAAAAAACGTCAAGGTGCAGTATGCTGAAGTTCCAGAGCTCAGCTATCTGGCCGCTGCTCGTATTTCCCGGCTGTGTTTGGCTCTGCCCACCTTAATACGTGATGACGTCTACGCGTTTCACCGTACACAGATGGCTTCATCAAGACGTTGATAGCTAGTGTAGTCCTTGTCAATGAAGGCTTATATAGGAGTGAATGTCAAGCTCTTATTGGTGCATTTCCCAAACCTTTATTTACATAATATGTATCGTTCATGGTTTTCAGGAATCACACAATAATTTAAAATGACAGTCATTTTCAAATGTAAACAGCATAATCAAATATAAATAAAACAAAGTACATAGTACTTAAAAAAAAATCATTCAGTAATAATTTGATAATGTAAAACAGAGATAATCTAATAAAAAAAGAAAGGAATGTTAGTAGACATTGGTCATATTCCACATAATTATATAAAAGCAAAAAAATAAAAAATAAACCCTTTTATATAATTATGTGGACTATGACCAATATCTACTAACATTCCTTTCTTATTTATTTTCAAATTATCTCTGTTTTACATTATCAAATTATTACTGAAACAGGCAGGTGACTAGAACATTTTGCAAGTGTGTGTTTGTGTATGTGTGTCTGTTTGTATGTGTATGTCTGTATGTATATGTCTGTGTGTGTTTGTGTGTTTGTCTGTATGTCTGTGTGTGTTTGTATGTGTGTCTGTATGTATGTGTGTTTGCATGCATGTGTCTCTGTATGTGTCTCTGTATGTGTGTGTGTCTATATGTATGTGTTTGTATGTCTGTATGTATGTGTGTCTGTATATGTGTCTGTATGTGAGTGTATCTGTTTGTAAGTGTCATGTATTTGTGTGTCTGTGTGTCTCTGTGTATGCATGTATGTGTGTTTGTCTGCATGTGTGTCTATATGTGTATCTGTATGTCTGCATATCTATATGTCAGTGTCTGCCTATGTATGTGTATGTGTGTCACTGTTTGTATCTGTATGAGTGTCATACTGTTTGCATCTGAATGTTTGTCATTAAGTGTTGTTTTGGACAGAAGAATTAAAATAAAATGGCTATTTACTTATGTCTATTTATTCTGTGTTCTGTGTTCTGTGTTAAAACTGGCTGCTAGAGTAAATATTACCTTCCCCCCTACAATGTGTTCAGTCACTATTTTCTCTGCAAATTCCTCCCATCCTGCTAGCTTCCATCCTTCCCATCGAGCAAGCCTCATGTAACAAAATTCCTCTGTTAAAAGAACATCTTCCTTTATTAAACTCCTCCCCCACTTCCTTTGTACAAAGTAACAGCTAACAAAATAGAGAATCACTGTTAAAGTAACTACTACTCACTTCCCCCCTCCCATCGTGTAACCAAGATGGAGCTGGAATGTGGGTGGGAGAAGTCTGTAATGACGACACTATATCCTGTAGGGGGGTTTAGACAAGACCCCTTAGACTGTTAACCAATTGATGAATGTATACTGTATGTTAACTGTGACTCTGTACATGACGCAGTTCTGCTTTAAAAGGGAATTGCACCCCCTGGAATAAAGGCCACTCTGGAGTTCTTCATAAACCTGCAATGTGTCCGGTGTGATTTACTTCCAGAAGACATGCGCACAATCAATTTATAAAGGAGTAGATAGACAAATAATCAAAGTTTTCTTTGGTATCTAAATCAGTGTCTGTGTATCTGCATGTGTGTCCGTGTATGTATCTGTATGTGTTATATGGTGTGTATCTGCATGTATGTCAGTGTGTGTTTGTCTGTCTATCTGCATGCGTGTCTGTATAACTGTCACCCCAACACACTGTCATCCCCCTTCACCCTGTCACACTCAAAATAACTCCCCAATCCTGTCACTCATCTCCCATCACTCTGCTATATTCACCTTATCACAATCACCTTCTCTAGCGCTCTGGCACGTATTCTCCATCACACTGTCACACTCTACCCCTTTCGCTCTATCACATGAACCCATCCAATTCTGTCATACGCATCCTCCCAACTAAGCCACATTCACCCTGTGGAGCGTGAATGAAACACATGGAAGGGCTTTTGAATGTGAAACATGGAGGGGAGGGGGGGATAAGTATGTGGGGGCCAAGGCAATGTTCGAACTCGGGCCCTGTGGTTTCTAGTTACGCCTCTAATGGGTATCATGGACATTTGATTATAAAATATTTTTACTGGTTGTGCTCCTCATTCAGTACTGAATGTACTATATTTCATGGCTCAATGGGGAATATGGCTGTTAAGTGAGCACCCTGATACTTTACTTATTTTTGCAGATATATTCTGTGGTTTAACTCGTATAGTATGCCTGCCTTTGTAATTTTTTTGTATATACACACACACACACACACCTTGACATACATATACACTTACGCACAGATATACAGATTGCCATATAGATACACCCTGACACATATACACATACACACTGACACACAAATACACAGATTGCCATAGACACACAGATACACAGATAAACTGACACAAACACATACATGTCATAAGTTTTATATTTGCAGCATATCTCCTGTGAACATACATTTTTTATGCAGGAGGGTGGCTTACTTGGGGTCCTGCTGCTGGCTGAAATTGATGTGACTGTGGGTTCTGGAGCAGCTCTCTCTTTTTGATCCTCTTCTCCCATGCTGCCTGTGCCCCTGCCTCCTCCCTTCCCGCGTGCTATCACATTGTAGCTGGGAGTAAGTGACAGACACTCACTTCCTCCCGGCATCAATGATACTACAGATGCCCCATCATGCTTTTAAAGGGCCACAGCGCCTGACTGGGCCCCTGTTCAGCAATACCAATCGGGTGGCCCTAAGTGCATGGGCCCCCTGAGCTTACAGACCCAGATGCAGCCGCATTAGCTGCTCCAGCAGTAGTTCTGCTGCTGGATCCCAAAGGCAAAAAGTCCCACAAGGATATAAGGATATATTTCTGAAGCAAATCTTCTACTTAGAATATCTTATCTGTGTACCATCTTTCTTTCCATTCTTCTTATTATAATTTATAATGACCATTTATTTTGATGTTATCATATGGTATTATCAGAGTGACAGACTGTCAGGAATAGAGTTATCCTAATATATATAAACCTAAAGGAAACAGTAAAGGTACACGTAGCGGTCCTTAGAGTGGCTGGGTTAGTGCCTGAGAGAGATATATGAATTGTCTGCAAGCAGACAGAGAATAAACAAGAGATAGGCCAATGTCAGGATAACAGAAATATACAGAATCTTGAGGCGTGAGCTTTGATTGGCGAGGTGTACTAAGGCCTCAAGATTCTGTATATTTCTGTTATCCTGGGGCTGTATAAAGAAACTGTATGACATTTTATAGTATTAAAAAGAAATTAAGGCATAATATGAAGAAAGACTATGTAAGCTTGGCATCTTTGCAAATACTCGTTACTGAGCAAAAAGAGTAGTCTGTTATGTCTACTGAGGCTTGGTGAGAACCAGCAAAAAGAGCAAAAGAGTGGGAGTGAAAATCATAAGTGCACCTAACGACACTGAGGGGCATAGAATGGCTACTAAAAAGCAGATTAAGACGCGAGAAAAAAAGGATGATACTAAACTCTATGGTTTCTTTTTTCCAATGTTTAGCAAAGAGAGACAGGAAGATAAGAACGATAAGATCCCTAATCAAGATCGAGACACAGTGGGAAAATGCTCAAGTAGCAGAACAATACAATTATGTCACCCAAGAATTTCTGGTGGCCAGGCTAGATGATCAATTGCTCCAGATTTCAATTCAAATTGACAACAGTTTTAAGGCATTTAAGGTGGAATTGGCGGATTTAAGCCTAGAAATAAAAACAGATGAGAAGGCTACAAAAATAGAAGAGCAAGTTTCCCTACTCCAAGCTGCTAATAAACAACACGAAGTTGAGAGACTTCAAAGATCGAGCAAGAAGATGCAACTTGAGATTTAGAAACATACCAGAAACTATTACTCAGGATCAATTGAAAGCCTTTCTGATAACATATTTCAAAGAGGCCAGACTTCAGACAGAAAACCAATACCCCATACTAGAAAGAATCCACAGACTGTGAAAACCAAGGGATGTTATTTATTTTTTTATTTTTTTTATTATACTTATAAACAGCAAGTACTAAGGTTGCTGAGGAATAAAGAAGATATGCCTGAGAAATATAAAGACATTATTATTTTTCAAGATCTCTCAAGTCAAACAAGATTATGGAGAAAGTCATTCCAACAAGCATTGGAGCCTTTGAAATTACATAAAACAAAATATAGATGGGCACCATCTAAAATTCTGGTTTGTTGGGAGGAAAAATGGCTGGCGTTCAATTCCCTACAGAGCTGGATTTATGGACTAAAACTATTATATTTACTTAAGGACAGGATCCACCTCTATAATAGGAGGATGACCCTGAGATATATATATATATATATATATATATATATATATATATAGTCAATCGAGCCCTTGGTGGAGAATATTAGGAAAAACTCGGGAATAAAGGGATATAAGACGAGAGACAATAAATTTAAAATAAGTCTCTATGCAGACAACGTTTTATTGTAAATAACATTTCCTCTTAATTCCCTGGAATCCCTGATGGGAGAATTTAACAAGTATAGTCACCTAGCAAACTATAAGTTAACTAAGGATAAAACAATTTTGATGAGTATGGGGTTAGAAAAGGAATCCAGGGAGGAGATAAAACAAAAATATGAATTTGCATGGGCACTAAAGAAATTTGAGTATTTAGGGGTAGTGATTACTAAAAATATAGATAAGTTGATGGAAAACTTTCTAAAACTTTTGAAATCTACAAACCTATTACTCAGAGCTTAGAGAAATATGCAGATTACATGGTGGGGGTGCATTAATGTAATTAATTCCTATATTATTCCTAAATGGAATTATCTATTTCAAATGAAACCCCTAAGAACTCCAGATAGCTGGCTAACACTACTACAATCAAAGTTTGAAAACTTTATTAATATATCAAGATAAAATAATGTCTTTTGAGTCTCTCAAAAATACCATCTATCGAATGCAGAAATTCTCGTATTTGAGGGTTAAATATTTTGTGCAGAAATATATGATTTTACCAACTAATAAACCTTCAACGTTATTAAAGTCCCTTTTTTTTTTTTAAAAGAAACAACTTCTAAAATTTTAGCCAAGGCAATAGAAGTCATCAGAAATATTAACCACTCAATATGCCAGTTCCAAAAGAATAGATGGGAAAAAGATTTGAATTGTGTACTAGATCAGCAAGAATGGTGTAATTAATTTGTTAAAACTCAGAAAGAAGTACAATGCCTGAACCTTGTAGAAATGCATAATAAGGTTATGAACAGATGGTATTTGGTACCTAAAAGGTTAGCTCGGATGTACCCAAATGTTTCTGCGGGGTATTGGAGATGTGACAATGGGGAGGGGTCATATCTCCACATATGGTGGAGCTGCCCTGGTATCCAGATTGCAATAGATCTGTTATATGAATTTATTAGAGCTAACACGGAATTAGTGCTGGATAGGAAACCTGAAGTTGCATTGCTACATATGCATTGGCCTAAAATGTTTATAATTCATTGTTTCACGACATATAAAATGATAATTGCACGCAATTGGAAAAATAACCAAGAGATAGCATGGGGACTTATAAAAGAACAAATATCTGTCCAGATTAATATGGAAAAATATTTAAGCATTCCTTTTTTGAATAATCCAAAATGACAAGCTTTCTGGCAAGAATGGGTTAATAAGATCCAGTGAGGTCATGGTCATAGAAATTATTGGTAATTCCTGGGCACAGAGAACCTTTCCCCATCCCCAAACTTCGCAGTTATAAGTGGCTAGTGCTATGTATAAGTAAGAGAATAGAATTTTTAGATTGTGCATGTGACGAGACCAATCTCGCCACATTGCTTTGGACCAGCCTCCTTCCACATGACTATGGCCCCTGGGAGATGGTGAAAATGTATGCACTTTTATTGGGTGTGTATGGCCCTTTAAGACAGTCAGTGGGCATATTCTGGCTTATGGACTCTTTATGGGACTGGTGCTGGCCCTTTAAACACCTTTTTGGGACATTAGGAAGATTGGGACACTGCCCCTTTAAGACGGTGTTCCCAGACTTGTTTGGGACACTGCCCCTTTAAGATGGTGTCTCCTGTGTCCCCAGACCTGGTTAAAACTCTTTGTGCCTGGCTATTTCCCACTTGGTTCAGTAAATGGGGCTTACTGAACCAAGAACACACAGGCAGACCACCCAGAAGTGGAAGTGTGCAGGCAAATTACCTCCCAGAAGGTAACCGCAGCTTAATTGACAATGCTGGGTGGTCTTTGTTCGTTTGCCGAACACGTGGCGGCGGCCATCTTTGTTAATGCGAACGAGGTCAGCGGTATGTGTAGCCAAATTCATGGAACTAAAAATCGGCTACACATTTCCACGAACACCGCTGAGCTCTACCTTCTCCCATACTGATTTTACAGCTGCAGCTGCATTCAGCGATGGGACTTAGTCGTTTTTTCAGCCTGAAATAGAGCGGCCGCACAGCCCAAATCTATGTAACTGTTTTGGGCAGGAAAATGTGCTTGCGGTCGGTCATAAAGGCACCTCCAGCTAATATTTTAACCTCTGGATGGATTTGGCTGATTTGTGGTTATGTTTATGTTTAAAGTGTGCTGATTAATAATATGTAAGTTTATTAATATTGGATGTATAGTTTTAAAGTTACAGTGTATGGATAAAAACTGTATTTTTACTGCCTGTGTTAATTATGTTAAACCATTGTGTAACATAATTATATTACAGGCAGAGGGGAGGATTTTTGTGTGTAATTGCTGGGAGTGTTTCTGTAATGTACGTTTATGATTGGTTGTTGTGTAAAACCCTGTGGGCGGTACTAATGTGTATATAAAAATAATAAACCCACAGGTCTGTCTGTTCACTGCTTGACCGCCAACACGGAGCCTTGTCTCGTCTTTGGGGGGGATTTACTGAATGCTGATAGAGACTGACTGCTAGGAGTGTAAGCCGCTTGGATGCTTTTCCTATTCGTCTGCTAGCAGCGATTCGTATGGTTCCATTGTTTGCCGTTCGGGAGTTTGGAGCATTCCCTTATTGGCGGTTGGTGAGTTTGGTGTTCTACAGTAGCTGTGCCTGCATCTCTGGAAAGGGGGACGAATAAATGGTTTTTACCCCTCGTGTGCAAAACGGTCCGTTACAGAGCATTCTATGGTTGTATGAATGTTCGTGTATTAATGTATATATGTTATTATGTCTTGTATATATATTTGTTCTAAAATCAATAAAAGAATTTATAAAAAAAAAAAAATACACAGAATCGATAGCCAGGCCAAGATCAGGATAACAGAGAGCGAGAATAATCAAACAAAATGAGGTCAGATAACAGGAATCCAATGCACTATATAAACACACTCTCAGGTAACAAGATTCACAACAGGGCAAAGAAACGAGAAAAACCAGGAAGTATATATACCCTGTACTGGGTTGTGATTGGTAACAGAGGACCATGATGTAACAAGTGTGTATACATCATCAAAAAGCAACACATAGGCTGACACTATTAACCCCTTCAGGACGTGTGACGGACGAGGTCCGTCACACAGGGGAGACCCTTAACGACGGGTGACGGACCTCGTCCGTCACGCGGTAAAATTAACCCCGGATCGCCGCTATCGCGGCGATCGCGGGGTTAATGGTGCTCCCGGTATGCCTCCGCATTGGAGGCATACCGGGAGCACCCGGTCAAGCTGCCCAGCACATGTGCTCGCTCTGACCACAAGTCGGAGCGAGCACATGTGCTCTGTATACTCACCTACCGGCTCCCTGCACTTCCGGGTTCTGTGTGAAGTGCAGGGAGCCGGATCAGTGCTGATCCTGCCCCCTGCTGTTAAAAAAAATAAAGTTTATTTAAAGTCCCCCCCCCTTACCCATTTTAATAAAAAATTAACCCCTTCCCTGCCAATTGATCACTGACTACAGTGATCAATTGGCAGGGATTACATTTTACTATGATCTGATTTTTTTTTTTAACCCCTGAGGGTTAATTTTTTTTTTTTTAACCCTCAGGGGTTAAATTAATTAAATTAATTAATTAAATTATTTTTAAATTATATATTTAGATAGCTGGGGTAGGTGGAAGTTAGTGGGGAATTGGGGGATTTGACGTTAGGCTAACTAGGGGTTAACGTTAAAAAAAAGTTTTAAAAGAAACTTTAAAAAGTTAAAAATTAAGCTTAAAAAATGTTTTAATAACATTTAAGTAATAAAAACAAAAAAACACACTTTACCTAGTCCAAATAAAAATTAACCCCTTCCCTGCCAGTCGATCACTGCCTACAGCGATCAAATAGAGATCACAGTATTATACTGTGATCTAATTTTTTTTAACCCCTGAGGATTAACTTTTATTTATTTTTTTAACCCTCAGGGGTTCAATTTATTTAATTAATTAATTTAAATATTTTATAACTATATATTTTGCTAGCTGGGGTGGGTGGGAGTTATGGGAAAATGGGGAATTTACTGTTAGTGCTGCGTACTGCTAGTTAGGGGTTAACAGTAAAAAAAATAGCTTAGAAAAATGTTAAATCTGTAAAAAAGTTTTAAGAAAGTTTAGGAAAGTTTAAAAAAAATTTATAAGCAAAACAAAAGTTTAAAAACTAGTTTTTAAAAGTAAAAAAGTTATAAAAAGTAAAAAAATACATTTTAAAAACGCTCATTACCACTACACCTGGAACAAACTAGAGAAAAAATTATCCCACGCCAAGGTTCAAAATATGCCTTTTGAATTACCCCAGGGTGTATTCTTTAATAAATAGTATGTGTTTGTGGGGAAGTTTCAATAACCAACCGTCTAAACTATTCCAAATTGGAACATGGACACAGCGTAAAACTTCAAAGTTAGAAAAAAACTGAATGGCTGCGTCTCAAATGCGCCCCTTCAACATCCACATATACCTGGCAAAGGTACATACGGGGGTATTGCTGTACTCAGCCGACATAGCTGAGCAACATATGAAGTATTATACAGTCATAGTACACATAAGGTTTGCAAAATATGCTGCGCAAACTCACTTTGTATGTCAAAAAGGCAGAAAAAATGCTTATTACCACTACACTTGGTACAAGCTAGCGGAAAAATGATCCCACACTAAGGTTCAAAATATGCCTTTTGAAATACCCTGGGATGTCTTCTTTAAGAAATGGTATGGCTTTATGGGGAATTTGGATTATATAGCCTGGTAAAATACTCTAAAATGGGACATAGGCACAGCATAAAAATTCAAAGTTTGAAAAAAACTGGAATGGCTGTGTCCCAAATGTGCCCCTCCGATGTCCACACATACCTGGCAAAGGTACATACGGGGGTATTGCTGTACTCAGCCGACATAGCTGAGCAACATATGAAGTATTATACAGTCGTAGCACACATAAGGTTTGCAAAATATACTGCGCAAACTCACTTTGTATGTCAAAAAGGCAGAAAAAATGCTTATTACCACTACACTTGGTACAAGCTAGCGGAAAAATGATCCCACGCTGAGGTTCAAAATATGCCTTTTTGAAATACCCTGGGATGTCTTCTTTAAGAAATGGTATGGCTTTATGGGGAATTTGGATTATATAGCCTGGTAAAATACTCTAAAATGGGACATAGGCACAGCATAAAAATTCAAAGTTTGAAAAAAACTGGAATGGCTGTGTCCCAAATGTGCCCCTCCGATGTCCACACATACCTGGCAAAGGTACATACGGGGGTATTGCTGTACTCAGCCGACATAGCTGAGCAACATATGAAGTATTATACAGTCGTAGCACACATAAGGTTTGCAAAATATACTGTGCAAACTCACTTTGTATGTCAAAAAGGCAGAAAAAACGCTTATTACCACTACATCTGGTACAAGCTAGCGGAAAAATGATCCCACGCTAAGGTTCAAACTATACCTTTTGAAACACCCTGGGGTGTCTACTTTAAGAAATGGTAGGCCTTTGTGGGGTAGATTGAATTTAAAACCTGCGAAGATGCTTGGAAATTGCACATAGGCCCAGCGTCAAAATTCAAAGTTTGGTAAAAACGGATATGGCTTGGTCTCCTATATGGCACTGTAGCTTCACAAAATAGTGACAAAGACATTCATTGGGGGTGTATTTTTACTCAAAAGACTTAGCTGAGCATAATTTGGGAGGTTTGAACTTAGTGGCACATATGAAATATACAAAACGCCCAGCAAAAATGCAATCCGTATGTAAAAAATGCACAAAATAATTTTTTACCACATACTTTGGCATATATTGGTGAAAAAATGGGGGTATGTTAAGGCACAATATGCACCTTATGAGATACCCTGGAGTGTCTACTTTTACAAATGGTAGGCCTTTGTGGGGGTTTTTTGAACAGTCAAACTGTTATAATACCCCAAATGGAAGCTAAGGCTCATTAAATCCGTCTCTCAAAATTCTACTGTGAATACTGTAAAGGACAGGTCTCCTATATGGCACTGTAGCTTCACGAAATAGTGCCAAAGACATTCATATGGGGTGTCATTTTACTCAGAAGACTTAGCTGAGCATAATTTGGGGGGTTTGAACTTAGTGGCACATATGAAATATACAAAACGCCCAGCAAAAATGCAATCCGTATGTAAAAAATGCACAAAATTTTTTTTACCATATACTTTGGCATATATTGGTGAAAAAATGGGGGCATGTTAAGGCACAATATGCACCTTATAAGATACCCTGGAGTGTCTACTTTTACAAATGGTAGGCCTTTGTGGGGTTTTTTGAACAGTCAAACTGTTATAATACCCCAAATGGAAGCTAAGGCTCATTAAATTCATCTCTCAAAATTCTACTGTGAATACTGAAAAGGACAGGTATCCTGTATGGCACTGTAACTTCACGAAATAGTGCAAAAGACATACAATGGGGGTGTCATTTTACTCAGCAGATGTAACTGAACACAAAATAAAACTTTGTACAGGAATAGCACACACCAACTTCACAAAATATACACGAGAATTTCTCTGTTATAAGTTTGTGTGCCAAAAACCAAAAAGAACACAATTTTACTCCAATATTTAGCAGAGGTTGGCGGTAATATGGCTACGTAGAAAGTGTCAAAACAACCTTAGGTAAATAGCCCGTGATGTCTACTTTATATAAATATATACTTTTGTGTGGCAATTTTGTTTTCTTTTATGGCTATTAAGCTTACAAGACAAACATACCAAATTCTAAAATCGCTCCACATTAAAATTTTATTTTACTCCTTGTGCTTTGTGACCTGTAACTACCAAAAAAAACTTAAAATCCCAGACACATTATATATTCTGTAAATCAGAACAAATAAATAAATTTATTTTCAATTACTTTCCTTAACCTGCACTAATTATGCACACATTATTATTGCAAAAACTGTAAAAAAAACCCAATATTTTTCATTTTTTTTGCATTTTTCTGTATTTTTTTTATAATAAGTAAGCATTTATATATATATATGTTATATCAAATTAAAGCCCTTTCTGTCCTTTAAAAAACAGTATATAATATGTGTCGGTGCAATAAATGAGAGAGATGCAAATTGCAGTTGAACGCAAACAGCAAGAAAATGCAAAAATTGCTTGTGTCATTAAGCGTAAGTCAAGCTTCTGAAGCTGTGTCCTTAAGGGGTTAAAGGAGACTAGTGATCCAAATCATATATGATGTCATAATGAAGCACTAGGAAGCTAGGGATGTGTGGGCGTGCTTCAGAACTCAAACAATACATATTTTTTGGGGTCGCACAGTGCCACAAGTGACAGATATTGTGACACAGATATCACAATTTTGTTTTTAAATAATTGTAAATCTCCTACACCAGTGATAAATTGTTTTAATTTTTTTATGGTTTAATATATTATTAGGAAGAGTCAAAGGAATCAAGTACAAAGATTACACATATTCTGTGGTGAAAATGAATATTACAGGTTCAGAAATTTCCCTGTTCACTATGTTTGAAGGAGAAACAGTCTGTGTGATAGACTTTTATAGATTGTACTATTATATGATTGCTTAACCCCTTAAGGACACATGATGTGTGTGACATGTCATGATTCCCTTTTATTCCAGAAGTTTGGTCCTTAAGGAGTTAAAGGGATATTACAGGCACCCAGACCACTTCATCTCAATAAAGTGATCTGGGTGCTGCGTCCCCTGCAATTAAACCCTACAGAAAAGCAATGTTTTCATTGTAGGGTTTAAATGTCTCTAGTGGACAGCCACTAGAGGTGCTTGTTTTAAAATAGCTGAGTAAAACTTTCATAAATACCATCTGATTGGCGCAGCATGTCGTTTGGCATGAAAACGCACTAGCTTCCCAATGTTTTCCTATGGGAGGCCGCACAGAGACCAACGCTGCCATGGAGAAAACTTAAGTAAACTACTATTTTCATCCCTGTGGGAACGGGGGGGGGGCAGTAACCGGGACACTACAGCATTAGGAATACACCTAATGCTACATTGTTCCTTTAAAATCTGATGACAATTGGTTTTAATTAATTAATTACGGGGTATTTTTCCAACTGCTGAAACTAAGTGAAGAAAGTATATCCATAACATCCAAATTCTGACTACTTTAATAAAATCTTGACTTTCAATCACTCTGTCAGGGAAATCCTTTCATTTTATAAACTACGTTGAGCGACTGAACAAATATGATAAATAGAAGCAAAGTATCTTTTTGCTAACTATAACAGACCAGATGACTGTGTGTGAATCACACATGTCATTCTGTAAATTGACACAATGAATCAGACGTTGATCATGAGAGCCTCACTTTGCCATTTTTCTGACCCTTAATGAAGACTCATTTATTTCAGCTGAAGAAAGGTCTTGTCTTCTCAAATGATTTCAATCAGAAGCAAATTGAAAATTCTTTTGGGAAGCCACATTCTGCATATTGTATTTTTCCCTTAACCATGGCTTTATTGAAATCATGTTTTAACTTACTTTCAGCATTAAATGTCACAAATATTCCAATTATTTTTTTCTGTATAATTACTGAGGTCCATCAAAGAACCCCTTCTTTTAACAGATAAGAAAAACATTTCCATTTAGATATGTTTGAGATGCAGATATGCTTCAAAATGTTACTTTAAATGGCACTTTAGTAAAGTTCACACATTTTCATTTTGTTTCAATTATTTTATATATTTATTGTTCCTTTCTGAAACCATGAAAAACTAATATTTTGCTGTTAGTTAAAACTCCAAATGCAAAATCAGGGTGATTTCTTAATCATATAAAAATAAACTATAAACAAGTTAATCTATAATTTCATTTTACAACTATATACATAGATAACAAGCAGATATAGAGCAAAGATTAATCATCAGAAGTCGACCAAATAAGACCACTAAATCCGCACACCAGTGGGGATATACCATGAGGCAGGATAACATCCACATTAAATAAATTCAGATTAAATACAGAAAGTAAGAAGGAATAAGACACAACCTCTCTCCCTGGTAATTTTGCTAAATAGACATTAGGAGAAAAAGAGTAAATAGAAGATCGGCTAGATTAAGCCATAGAAAACATATGAAAAAAATATGAAAAATTAAATAAGTGAAAATTAAATAATGAAAACCCTTTGATCTCCCCATTGGTCTATAATGAATAAATGGGCAGGTATATCATACGCCCCTACATGCTGTGTTCATCAAAGCTGATTGCTCTCACATTAGGTACTCCTATATAACTTAATTTTCATTTCTCTGTTTAACCCTGATGAAGGTGCAAGTTGATTGGCACCAAAACGTGCTTTGGTTTTCACTATGGGGGGTTTAATAAACTCCACTTTAATTTAATTTTCACTTTGATTTTTTCATATGTTTTCTATGGCTTAATCTAGCCGATCTTCTATTTACTCTTTTTCTCCTTATGTCTATTTAGCAAGATTACCAGGGAGAGAGGCTGTGTCTTATTCCATCTTACTTTCTGTATTTATTCTGTATTTATTTAATTTGGATGTTATCCAGGCTTAGGGTGACTCGCAAACCTGGTATTCTCGCTTGTAATACTTGGATGGAGGTAGGATGGTATACGTTTTTATTGTTAAGACTACATTAAAGCATTTTTATTTTTTCACATTTATGTATCCATCTGTAACGGATCCCCTATACTCCGGCTGAGTAAATGTCAGGAACATTCAGGGATCCTACACGCAGAATGCAAATACTAGTAAGGTATACTAGGCCTTAGGATGGCCGGACTAACACTACACGCATAAAGAATAGTCAAGTAGCAAGCCGAGGTCAGGGGTACCAGAAATCAGGATCAATGATAATGCAATAGCCAAGGTCAAAGGAACACATAATGAGGAATAGTCAAACGAAGCTAAAGTCAGAATACAAGAATACCAATACGGAATACGCGCTCTTGGGTCAAACAAGAACTACAAAAGGGCAATGAGTTTCTCCCTGGTTTCTCTTTAAATACCGTGTTCACTTAGGTATGTAACCATGCCCCCAAAATGTTCTTGTTCGAACACCTTGGCAGGTTGTGGCATTCTTAGCGTCATGACGTCAGCGCTCATTAGCTGCGTCATAAAAGGAGGCAGGTTTATCTTGGCTGGCGTGAGAATCGCTAGAGACAAGCTGAAAGTTGGTAGGAGTGTCCCCAGTACCCTGCAATGAGATGCCAGCCTGTGACATACTCCTGACTGATACATAAGGTAACCTGACAGTACCCCCAACTCGAGGACAGAACACCGGACAGGAAGAGCCACGGTGGTTAGGAAACTGAGAGATGAATGAACGGATCAAGCGGGGAGCATAAATGTCAGAAACAGCCACCCAGGACCTGTCCTCAGGACCGTATCCCTTCCAGTCCACCAAATATTGGAGAAAACCCTAGAAATCCATGAGTCTAGGATAGCACTGACCTCGAATTCCTCCTGGTCCTCCACCTGAACCGGAGAAGGTGATAACACAAGACTAGTGAACCTGTTACATGTCAAGAGTTTCAATAAGGATATGTGGAAAACATTGGGGATGCGAAAGGAGTGAGGCACTTCAATATAATACGCCACAGGGTTGACTTATTTGGCCCAATGAATCTTGGTGCAAATTTCATAGTTGGGACTTTATGGAGGATATGTTTAGTACTCAACTAGCCTTTACCACCCAGGTAATATACAGGGGCATCAAGTCTACACCTATCTGAATGCTTTTTATCAAAAGTCGATTTATGAGCCAGCAATATGTGAACTTGCTCCCAGACATTCTTTAGGTCCTCAACATGTTGATCCCCGTGAAGGAAATGCTGATGGAAGGACCACAGTGTGAAAACCATAGTTTAAGAAAAATGGACTTTGTTGAGTCACATCAGAAATTGCATTATTTAAAGCAAACTCAGCCCAAGGAAGCAAGCCAATCCAATCATCTTGGTGAGCAGAGACAAAACAACGTAAATATTGTTTTACTCTCTGATTAGACCTTTCTTCTGTCCGGTTAGTGTGAGGATGATGAGCAGACGAGAATTTGTCAGGGTCTTGAGTTGGGAGTCTGTAGCGCAAATATGTTGCTTACCCTTGCAAATAGCCACAGGCCAAGGTGGTCAGGTAAGAATTCACCTGGCCTGTGGATCTGTGCATGGGGGCTGTGCAGGATGATGTTCCAAAACGCAGCACAGGCAAGGACTCAAACAGCAGGATAGTCAAGGGATACCAGAGGTCAGAGTAAACGATGCCAGGAACCAGGGTCAATAAGAAGCAGAGAATCAATAGACAGGAACACTGGTATAGAACACACACAACAGGATCAAAGACTTGATCCAGATCACAGGGCGAGGCTGAGTTTATATACCCTGCTGATATCTGATCAGGATCAGGTGAAGCACGGCTATCGACAAGGGCCATTCCCCAGTGCTGCAGACAAGCCAGGATCAATAGAACTGAAATAGCTGGTAAGAAACAAAGCTACTGTGGCTCAGAGGTAGGAAGCAGGACCAGAACTGCCAAGTACCCAGGTTTGAATCCTGACAGAATTTAAGTGAAATTCCCATCTGTGAACAAAATGCTTTCCAGAATTTGGACACAAATTGAGAACCTCTGTCAGAGATAATTTCTTGGGGTATCCCATGTATACGGAATACCTCTTTAGCAAAGACTTTAGTGCTTATTTATTTGAAATAACTGTCAGAAGCCAGTGAAGACTGTGTATTTATTCTAGTATTAGCAATAATACTTTGCTGAGGAACTATAGAAGTGATACTGGTCTAAGGACATGCAAGAGGTTCGAACTGTCTGGACAATGCATCAGCCTTGGAGTTTTTTGACCCAGGTCTATATGTCAGCACATAGTTAAACCGGGTCAAGAAAAGAGACCAACGTGCTTGTCTGGCAGACAGATGTTTTGACTCTCCCATATAGGAGAGGTTCTTGTGGTCTTTAAGTATAGTTATTGGAGTTGGAGTACCTTCTAAAAGATGGCTCCATTCCTTTAATGCCAAAATAATAATTTCAGTGTCAGATAGTTTTTTGGAATAAAATCCACAGGGATGGAGAGGTTGATCAGGCTCTTTATGCTGAGACAACACTGCTCCTATACCAGTCTCTGATGCATCAACTTCTAACAGAAATGGAAGACTAAGATTAGGATGGACTAGTATTGGGGCAGGACAAAAGGACCTTTTGAGATCTTCAAATGCCTGAAGAGCTTCATCAGACCATTTTTGGGGTTTTTACCTTTTTATTTAGATTTGTTATGGGTGCTACTATGGACGAAAACCCCTTGATGAATTGTTGATAGTAGTTCGAAAAACCAATAAATCTTTGAACTGCTTTAAGGCCATTAGGTACTGGCCATTTGAGTATGGAGTCAAACTTACTGGGATCCATAGCGAATCCTGTCTCAGAGATTACATAACCCAGAAAACTAATTTCAGTTTGGTCAAAACGACATTTATCTAACTTACAAAATAGATTATGTTGCAAAAGTTGAGACAATTTTTTTTTTAACCTATTTGTTATGTGCTTCTTCATCCTTTGAGTATATTAGGTTATCATCAAGATACACTATCACACACTCTTGCTGGAAGTCACGTAATACGTCATTAATGAGGTCTTGGAAGACAGCCGGGGCATTACATAATCCAAAACCATATATTTGTAATGCCCATATCTGGTTTTAAAGGAGCACTATAGGGTCAGGAACACAAACATGTGCCTCCCTAAAGAGAGTAAAATCTTACTTGTATTCAAGTCTGAAGCTGCTGCCTCTGCCAGTGAACTTCCTCTGACCTCTGACATCATCAGAAGTGGTGGATTGATCCAATCACAATGCTTCCCCATAGGATTGGCTGAGACTGACAAGGAGGCAGATCAGGGGAAGAGCCAGCACAATTTAAACACAGCCCTGGCCAATCAGCATTTCCTCATAGAGATGAATTGAATCAATGAATCTCTATGAGGAAATTTCAGTTTCTGCATGCAGAGGGAGGAGATACAGAATGTTTGGATGCATTTTAGGCAGCCATGACCAAGGAGTCATCTGAGGAGTGGCCAGTGAAGTTATCACTAGGCTGTAATGTAAACACTGCATTTTCTCTGAAAAGACAGTGTTTACAGCAAAAAACCTGAAGGTAATGATTCTACTCACCAGAACAAATTCATTAAGCTGTAGTTGTTCTGCTGACTATAGTGTCCCTTTAACCCCTTAAGGACTGAGCCAAATGTACACGTTGTGATCAAAACAAAACATAAACAAAAACTGCGATGTCTCACGTATAAAACAGTATGCTGATGAGGAGGGCAATTTCCACACTGGATATACTGTAGTCTCTGCACACGAGGTAATTAAAGCTGAACCACTCGCCCCTCACTGCTCTGCACAGGAGGTTGAGCTGAAGGGACTCACTGAAGCATGCAATCTGGCCTCTGGTAAGACAGCTAATATTTACACAGACTCTTGCTATGCCTTCGGTATAGCCCATGATTATGGCCTATATGGCGGGCTTGTGATTTTCTCACCTCAGCAGGAACTCCAATCAAGAACCCTGAAGCCGTGAGTGCACTTATGTACGCTATCCTGTTACCTACTCAAGCAGGCATCATCAAGGTGGCAGCTCACGTGAAGATCACAGATGAAATCACAAGAGGAAACCACAAAGCAGACAAAGCTGCCAAGCAAGCAGCAATCCAACTTCATCCTTCTACAGGTAATACCTTCCTGCAGGTTGTCCTTCCAGAAAAGACTGTTTACTACAATATATTGTTGAGCCTGCAGAAGCAAGTAATCAAAGAAGAACAAGATCTCTGAAGGAAACAAGATGCAGAACCTAATGATGACAAGATATGGAGAAAAGGTAAAATACTGTGTTTACCACGAGTATTGTACCCTAAGATGGCTCAAGTAGCCCATGGACACACCCATTTATCCAAGATGAACATGAACCGTATAGTGAATACTCATTGGGTGGCACCTGGGTTTACTGTTTTTTGCAGCTAAGCATAGCGGAGCTTGCATGATTTGTGCTAGGAATAACCCTGGACAGTCTGTCAAAACACCAGATAAACTATATTCAACTGCTTAAGGTAGTAGTGTATAAATATGTGTTGATGTACATTGATCTCTTTTCAGAGAGGCCTACCCAGTGTCGAAAGCCACAACGAAGGTCACAGCAAGTAAGCTTCTGAAGGAACTGGTATGTAGTGATTGAAAGTGGTAGCCATTTCACTGGGGAAATAATGCAATAAATAATGAAAGCACTAGGGATCAGTCAGGCCTTCCATACCCCTTACCACCCCCAGAGTAGTGGGAAAGTGGAAAGGGCAAATGGCACCCTAAAGAATAAAATTACAAAAGCCATGCAAGAGATAGGGAAGCCTTGGACTGAATGCCTTCCCCTAGCACTCTTCTCGATGAGATTCACTCCTCAGCCAAGAAATGGCCTATCCCCTTTTGAGATTTTGTTTGGATGTGCCCCAAGACAGGACTTTATTTTCCCCAGACACTCCAATTACAACATAGTAACATGACCTCCTATGTCCAGGCCCCCCATAAGAAGTTAGGGCAGGTGCATAAACAAGTGTTTGATTATATTCCAGATCCAGACTCCAGTTCTACCACTCATAAACTACAACCTGGAGATTGGGTAGCGATAAAAAGACACGTGAGAAAATGGCTTGAGACAAAATTTGATGCTAACCACACTGGTGAAACTAGAAGGAAAAGTCACATGGATACACGCCAGTTACTGTAAACAAGTTACTCCGACTGATCCACCGACATGAAGCTGTTCTTATCCTTTACCATTGTATGCTCTGTTCAGATATGCTACTCCGAAATGAGACCAGAAGAAAATAATGCATGGCATGGAAATATATGGATGCGGAATGCAAAGGCTTTTAATTGAACCTTCTTTTGCCTCAACCCTCTCCTCAGTTCTGAAAATGCCATACAATCTTGTCTTATAGCTGTCTCTACTCCATCTCACTTTTGAGGAAGTACCTACATACCCATAGACCCCATAAATCTCTACAACTACATTCTTATGCTCTCAACCCACTGGTAGGCAAGCCCCCCCAGCCCTAAAGACAATTAATGTGACAGCTGCTCTACTATGTTGTTTCACATGTAATTGTTCAAGCTACCCTACTACTAAATCCCTGTTTTACCCCACATGGTGGAAAAATACCACAAATTGTAGAGCACCGAGTACCACTATAAAATGTACCAAAACTCACCAAGTTTTCGAGTTACCACCACCATGTCTATCTCCCTAAAGGATGGACTTTCTCCTGTGGAAATGTCACTTATGCTTATTTCCCAGGTAATATTACAGGAGGTCCCTGTACAATCTCACGCCTAACCATGACCATGTTTTCCAAATCTGACCTGATCTCTGACACCACCCAGCTACACAAACTGCAGAGAGACAGGAGAGATGTAAATAATTTCCTTACTTCAGATTGTAACCCTGAAATCAATCTCTTATATAAATTGGAATACTCTGTCCTTGCATACTCTATGTTAGGAGTCTCAGGCTTAGCACTGTATAATACCTGAGTAATTATTGCCCTAGTCTGTTCCCTCGCCAAAGGTTTAAATGCAACATTCCAAGCCCTGGAGGAACTTCTAAAGTGATCCTTGAAAATAGGGCAGTTATTGACTATTTGTTAATGAAACATGATTTAGAGTGTGAGGCAGTAAAGGGCATGTGTTGCTTTAATCTTTCGTATCATGATCCATGAGCATATACAGAATCTTCACGATCTAGTGAAGGAAATAAAACAAGATACAGGGATCTTTGGGGATTGGGATTGGACCTTTGGTATTGGTATATGGCTCAGTATGTTAATTAAGAAAACATTGTATTTCTTACTTATCGCAGTATTTATAATAATGAAGATTTTTCTGACCATTACGTTCTTGTCCTGTCTTCTATCATCCTTGTGTAAATCAAAACCTGATGTTGGTCGTACCTTATCTTATATGCCAGCTTCCTCAACCCTGACACCTACAGCACTGTATAACTGATGAAGGAACATTCTTTCTGTGACCCCTGGCTTTCCCTGTCTGAGGGAACCGTGGTGAAGACATAAATAAAAGTTTTGACTAGCATACCTGGACATACCTCAGACACCTAGGTGAGCCTTGGTGTCAAAAAGAGGGGAATTGTAATGGAAGGCACCTTGACCCCAGACTCAAGCTACTAAGATGACCAGATGTCCAGTATGTTTTTACTTTCATGTTATGCTTTCAACTATTAGTCTAGTTTCAGTGTCTGATAAGTAAGCATAACATTTTGACTTGTGACATTCTGTGTTTTCTGCAGCTTCACCCTCAGCACCCCTTCTTATGTCCTAACTTATGTCCTAATGTTTTTTATATATATATAACCATTGAAATATGCTTAGTTCTGTAAATTCCTTTTCTGGGTCAGGGTGACTTCAAGCATCCTGTTTTTGTCGCGCAAGTCACAAAGCTCGGACATATAACAACTTGGTTTCCCCTGAACATATCTATGGGTAACTTTATATCCGTATCAACATGCTCCTGACTGATACATAAGGTAACCTGACAGTATATGCATTATGAATCTCCCGAGTCACAAGGACTGTAGTGATTATTGCCCAAGCAGGAAACTAGCCGCTACACTCCTACAGGGACATTTGAGAAGTGCTATTTTTGTTTTCTGATATATCCATAGATATACTGAATGTTAGAGACTTTATGGTTTACATGGAAATTGTTGAAGGGATAAGGTAGACTCTGTAACTGCTTCATCTCATTGAAATGGTTATATTGCCTGCAGTTTACAGGTGCCATCATTCCATTCACTGTTAAACTGTTTTTAATGTTTTAGTGGTAAACAACAGTCCACAGGAGTCCATCCCCTCTGTGTTGCTTGGAGTAATGATAAAGTCTGAACAACAATGTCTGAACAGCAATGAACAACTGTGATTGGCTGAAAGTGTCAGCTTAAGACTCTCAGCCTAACGGAGCTGTTGCTAATGTCAACTGGGATACCTAGAAGGATGTGTATAGTCTCTCCATAAATCATACCTCCAGTAGAGGCCAGGTTGTGGGATGCCAAGGATCATAATTTATTGTTAAACTGCTCAAAAATGGTGTAACACTGAAGAAGGGACAGTGCCTTTTCATTAATGAGATGAACTAGTTATAATGCTTACAGTACCACTTTAAAGGGGAGTTGTCACATCCCAGGATATTTAATATTTTGTTTATGTATCACCTATATTAAGGGACATTCTAAATTTCAGAACGTTAGCTTAGCAGTTTTGGTGTATAGATCATTTTCCTGCAGAGTTGGCACTTTTGTTTCTGTTTATGCAGCCCTAGCCACACCTCCCCTGGCTGTGACTCACACAGCCTACGTGAAAAAAATGGTTTAATTTTTAATCAGATCTTCCAGCACTTTAGACATTCTTATCTCCTGCTCTGTTATTTGAACTTTAATCACACACAAGAGGCGGTTGCAAGCTCAAACAAGCTGTTAGCAGAGCAATTTATATATATATATATATATATATATATATAAAAAAAATCTAATTTAAACACACTGTGCAGTGATAAAATCTAAAAAAATGCACAGGGTAATTCACTAAACACCGGATTTTGACCAGATGGCCAGAATCCAATAGAAATAGTTGAATACCTACTAAAATAGCAATTCTCATATTTACTTAAGCTCATTCTGGTCAGAATTTTGCTAACACAAGCAAATCTGCACCAATTTGACTGGTGTATTCTATTAATAACAGTGTTTTTTCACATCTTAATCCTATGCAAATTATAGGAATTGAAATATTGATAAATCACAGAAAATTCAGGACTGAATGCATCCAGTAGGATGCATATTTGCTAATTATTTTTTACTTACCTTTTGCAAGCGAACATTAATTTAAAGTACTATTTGCCTGCTGAACAAATAGTTAAAAAAAAACCTTGGCAGAGTAAGGGTTAATAATATGGGAGCTGGGCAACACTTGCTAGCCAGCCACCACATTAAAATTAAAAAATAATACAAAATAAGACTGTAAGTGGTTAGTATGACCCTCATGCAGGGCCAGCCTTAGGCCTTTAGAACCCTGTGCGAAAAATCTTCACAGCACGCCTCCCCCCGCCCCATCATCCATGTATAGTGTGTGTATATAGGAGTGAAGTGATTGTATAGGGAATATGTATGCTATGTGTTGGCTGTGTGTGATATTTGTAATGGGTGTATTAACTGTATGTTATATACGTGTATTGGTCGGCCACAGAGCGACCCCTGCTCCTATTGCGACCTATGCGGCCACACTGCTCACACACCCCGAAGGCCGGCCCTGCCCTCATGTCAGTGTGAGGGAGATTTTTGTGATGTGTCTGCTCTGATCATGCTCCACGGGTCTAGGACTCAAAGTCTAACTGCTCCTAAAAATAGGATAATAACTCTCCCTGGCTCTTTTTCACCTGCACACCACATGCAGTAGAGCCCTTTATTTTCCATCTCTGGAACAGTTCTACGGGACCGGGCAGCCGCAACCCCTTCAGCAGGGTCAGTCATTAATTTCCTGGAACTCTAATTCAGACAAGTATGAGGCAGCTGCCCGGTAAAATTTAAACCTATTGCTGCTCCGTTACCAAGTCACCCAGGAGAGAAGAGATAATTTGAGGTGAGATGAGGCATGTGAAGAACAATCAAAGCGCAGAGAGAACCAGAGGGTCGTCTCTTCTCTAAAGTCAGGAGTACTATTTATTTTGGGGACTGGTACTAAGCAGCAGCCTGGAACTCTGTGCTAGATCGTAAAATGGCTAAACCTCACTCTGTTATTACTCAGGCTGGATTTTGAGGTTACTGTTGTAAGGTGCCCTGTTGTCTGGAAATTATAACCCCCTCAGACACAGCAGAGCCAGGGAGGGAACCTATTGTCATCAGTGATGACCTCCATTTTGACTGTCTATTTAAATATGTGCCTGTGTCCCAAAGTGTTGTTGTTCTACCTCTTCACCAAGTGTTTTCTGGTGTTTCAGGACAGGGTTATAGACACTTCAGCAGTTTCCTTTTAGAGGGAACTCTGACGAAGGAACTTAAACCTTAGTTATGCCCCCACCTGCCATACAACAAATCCAGGCATATATACTAAACAATCAACTAAACGATGTGAGTATAAACTAGCGACTGACAAGCTCAACCATTGCTACCTCTAGAAAGGGCCTATCCCCTGGAGGGTGTGTAAAATAGCAAAGGGACCTCCCCCTCACATGCCTCTACCCAACTTAAAATGAAATAATGGAGGGTAGACAGATCTCTGTTTCCCCCAGAACCAGCCTGTGATCAGTGGGTGGAGCGGTTTATTAAGTGGCAGACCTAGTGACCCCCCCAGGCCTCCACCCATAGGTGGTAGATGGATAAATGATAATTTAATACTAGGTGAGATCTAGTTCACCCCAACCCCAGCAGCAGTGTGTTCAGGTTACTTATAAAATATGCATACATGGTCCATCCCCCAAATATAACATTACTATTAAAATAAAAAATAAAAAAAAACCCTGAAGACAAAATGAAAAATCTGACGCAACAAAAAATAGATTCAAAAAAAGATTCCACTATATGACCTTCCCCATCAACTAACTTAACTGTGTGCTGGGCATTAGTGAAAAAGTGGGTGAACAGCAGGGCTAAAACATGCCTTGCAAAAAATTTAATAGTCCAGAAAACTCATATCAAAGTACAGCACAGAGTGATAAAAAATTTTATTGAGCCCTCAGTAGGAAATTGAACACTAAACTATGTACAAAACGAGGATATAGATTTATTGGACATAGATGAATTTTAAAAATAGGGTGCTCTTGAAGAGATATTGTTTGCACAGATCTATTGAATAAACAGAGAAACAGAGTGAAAAATCCATATGTTTTATGGGCAGTTCTTTTAAACTAGGTAAGATCTGGGAAAAAAAAATCTCACTCCACTGCTTCTCAGCAATAATTACATGTTATTGAGCAAAACATGTTATATAATAGGTCACACTGCAAAGGGGAAAGATTATTACGAGAGTAATCAATACAGACAGCAAGAACTGACTAATTAGTAGAATCTATAATTTCACCTAAAAACTTTTGTAGCTAAGCTTGCAGTTACATATAGTGTTATTTACATAGATTTACATTTTGAAGAACAAACTTGTAAAAAAAATTAACTTTCTCATGGAAATTTGCTCAAGAAATTATTCTTTGAACACGGTTAAATACTGGCATTTGCTAATCATGAGGTAATAATCATGAGTGCTAAAATTGTGGAGATCTATCATGCAGCTAATAACAACATGACTGCTAAAAGAATTGTCTATTTTGCACAAACAGTTGCATTGCTAGGGCTTGGAAACACCCAAAAAATTATCTGGTGTTCCCATGCCTGTCCCCAACTCCACTGCTTAACACACCTCTTTGCACAACCTAAACATACACTCCTATATCACAACAAATAGACTTTCCGTGTGCCAGTCCTTAGAGTGTCTGGTCAGAGAGATAGTGTCAGAGAGATTAGCTAAGGACAAGGACAGGAGAAAATCGGATAAACAGTAAACTAGCCAAGGTCAAAAGAGTACAGAGATCAGGATAAACTTCAAACAAGCCAAGAATCAGATACCAGAATAAGGATACACAATAATTTGCTATTGGGCTAATTACTGTAGATCTTTGTTTTTCTATTAGCGGAGTACAATGTGACAGAAGTGGTGCCATAGTACTACCTACGCCATTTTAGTTTAGTGTTGTCAGCGCAGCTATATTTATTTGGTATATTAGATATTTGGTTGATTTGGGCAATTTGGGTGGGTAATTATGTAGCAGTAGGCAATCTGGTGTTTTTGGAAGGATAATTACCATTACTGGTGGATACTTATATCCAATATTTAAACAGCAGGGGGCATTCCCACCAGATATGGAGCATACTTCCTATACCAGTTTTGCATCTCTAACAACATTTGGAGGTATTCAGCAACATTTGCTTGAGGCGCATTTGCACCAAGTAACAGCGATATGGTATTTTCCATGATATTTTCCGTGATATTTCCATATGGTTGGCGCTCAGTGTTAAGGTTTTGTGGGTCTTGAATATCTTCTGACAAGTGCCTTCAGAAAGAGCGAGATATAAATCTTTCCCCCAAGTTTGGACAACTGGGTATCTAGTGCATATTTGGTAGTTCAAAACATTAGAAAAGAAAATAAAGACTTTTACTGCTGGTTTGAGTTTCAGTAAAATCTGTTAGAAGCTCATCAGCTGTTGTTTACTTTGATATTTTTTGATATCTTGATAAATGTTATATGTATATTATATATATTTTTACATTCTAATAGTTTGAGAAATCTTTTTAAAAGTTTATCAGCAAATATTAGACCATAATAGCAACCTTACCCAAACTAGGCAAATCCCCAATCAAATCCCCAGAATTTACTCACAATTTCACGTTTGAATTCAGATCTGAAGATATTGACCAAAGTAAATGAAGCAAGACTCACTAATATTACAGTTGCAAGAAAAAAGTATGTGAACCCTTTGGAATGATATGGATTTCTGCACAATTTGGTCATAAAATCCCAATCATCATCTAAGTCACAACAATAGACAATCACAGTCTGCTTAAACTAATAACACACAAACAATGAAATGTTGCCATGTTTTTATTGAACACACCATGTAAACATTCACAGTGCAGGTGGAAAAAGTATGTGAACCCCTAGACTAATGACATCTCCAAGGGCTAATTGGAGTGAGATGTCAGCCAACTGGAGTCCAATCAATGAGATGAGATTGGAAGTGTTGGTTACAGCTGCCCTGCCCTATAAAAACACACACCAGTTCTGGGTTTGCTTTTCACAAGAAGCATTGCCCGATGTGAATGATGCCTCGCACAAAAGTGCTCTCAGAAGACCTACGATTAAGAATTGTTGACTTGCATAAACTGGAAAGTGTTATAAAAGTATCTCCAAAAGCCTTTGTAAGACAAATTGTCTATAAATGGAGAAAGTTCGGCACTGCTGCTACTCTCCCTAGGAGTGGCCGTCCTGTAAAGATGACTGCAAGAGCACAGCGCAGACTACTCAATGAGGTGAAGAAGAATCCTAGAGTGTCAGCTAAAGACTTACAAAAGTCACTGGCAAATGCTAACATCCCTGTTAGCAAATCTACAATACGTAAAACACTAAACAAGACTGGATTTCATGGGAGGATGCCACACTGCTGTCCAAACAAAACATTGCTGCATGTTTACAGTTTGCACAAGGGCACCTGGATGTTCCACAGCAGTACTGGCAAAATATTCTGTGGACAGATGAAACCAAAGTTGAGTTGTTTGGAAGAAACACACAACACTATGTGTGGCGAAAAAAAGGCACAGCACACCGACATCAAAACCTCATCCCAACTGGGAAGTATGGTGGTGAAGGCATCATGGTTTGGGGCTGCTTTGCTGCGTCAGGGCCTGTACGGATTGCTATCATCGAAGGAAAAGTGAATTCCCAAGTTTATCAAGACATTTTGCAGGAGAACTTTAGGCCATCTGTCTACCAGCTGAAGCTCAACAGAAGATGGATGTTGCAACAGGACAATGACCCAAAGCATAGAAATAAATCAACAACAGAATGGCTTAAACAGAAGGAAATATGCCTTCTGAAGTGGCCCAGTCAGAGTCCTGACCTCAACCCGATTGAGATGCTGTGGCATGACCTCAAGAAAGCGATTCACACCAGACATCCCAAGAATATTGCTGAACTGAAACAGTTCTGTAAAGAGGAATGGTCAAGAATTACTCCTGACCGTTGTGCACGTCTGATCTGCAACTACAGGAAACGTTTGGTTGAAGTTATTGCTGCCAAAGGAGGTTCAACCAGTTATTAAATCCAAGGGTTCACATACTTGTTCCACCTGCACTGTGAATGTTTACATGGTGTGTTCAATAAAAATGTGACAACATTGAATTCTTTGTGTGTTATTAGTTTAAGCAGACTGTGATTGTCTAATGTTGTTACTTAGATGATGATCAGATCACATATTATGACCAATTTGTGCAGAAATCCATATCACTCCAAAGAGTTCACGTACTTTTTCTTGCAACTGTATACCAGAATTGGTACATGAGGATCAAGTTGAGTTTGTGGGAGGTAGGCAAGGCTCAGATGGTACACAGAAACTATTGAACCTTTTAAATGAGCTGAGGTGAGGGAAAATACCCAGTGTATTCCTTTCTCTGGATGCTGAGAAAGCATTTGACAGTGTGCACTGGGGTTTCCTCCTCTCGGTACTGAAAAAATTTGGATTCACAAGACAATTTATTTTAGTAATACAGTGTCAGGATTACAAGTTGATCCAGCATGCAGTACTGTGTCACACCTAGGACTAACACAAACAAATATTCTAATTTTAATATATACCTTTAAAAAATTATATATTTTTTACAGCCACGCTGTCAAGATCTATAGTTATAGCAAGAGCCTCTTACTTCTGAATACAAAACGGTACTAAATTATGTACTAAATATAAACTGTACTAAAATATGTACTATATATATCCACTTACTAAGCTGAAAAGCTCATTATCTAATTTTCGTAATACTTACTGACACCAAATATATAAATCAGTTAAAGAACCAATAAAGGTAATTAGTGACCTGGTTGCACTGGTACTTTAGTTTAAACCCTGCTGTTTACGAGATGCAAATAAAATGCTTACCTTGCAGGGTTACATATACCTCTATTTTAGACCAAACCAAGTGTTTGCTTGAATTTCTGCTCCTGTCCATATATTTAACGTGAAATGATGCGTGCACGCTGAAGAAATCACACACTGACAACAGGTTCAGTTAAAGGAAAACTTTGAAGTGTATTATCAGGGGGCTACTTAAAAATGCAAAAGAATGCAACATGTGCAAATACAGAAAGTAAACTTTTCAATTGGTTAAGTGTTAGGTGTTTTAGTAAAGTAAACATTTAATTGGTTAGATGTTAAGTGTTTTATCTTGATGTACTTCCTCCAGGGTGTGATGTCATCATCGTCTTAGGTGTAGCTCCGGATGGAGCTTACTACACGAGGGTCCTGGTCAATCAATATCAACCTTTTAATTGTTCCATGAGAGTTTAAAAGTGGTGGAAGTGCTTGGGCAGGCTTCAGAGGGTATTGCTCTTGCAGCCATTTTGAGTAATGAATGAGCACATGTACACATAATAAATACAAAAAGCAATGTGTATACACAAACCACAGTGCAATAGATAAATAGCAGAAAAACCCTCCCTGAACCAGGTAGGATTTTCCCCAAAGACTTCCTCTTGTCTTCAATAGAATATATGTAGCAAAAAAGGGGATGATCTGCTAAATGAATAACAAGAACAATGCATAGTGCATAACTGTGTGTATGAAAAAAACAAATGTATAAATGACAAGTGGCCACTCACACTTTCATTGAAATAAGAATGCCTTGAGAATAAATTTCTTTTTTCAGCATAAATGCTTTTCCAGGAAAAGTTCTTCCACCACTTTTAAACTCTCATGGAACAATTAAAAGGTGTGTGCTCAAAAAGAAAAAAAAAATATAGAAATCTAAATATAAAACAATGGATGTATTCTCACTGTTACCACCAGGGGTCCTACGCGTTTCGTCCGTATGTAGGACTTCTTCAGGGACTTCAGTGACCAGAAATGACAGCATACAAATGAACAATATCAATTCAATTCAAAATCAATCAATATCAACCTTTTAATTGTTCCATGAGAGTTTAAAAGTGGTGGAAGTGCTTGGGCAGGCTTCAGAGGGTATTGTGGCTTAGGGGGCAGGCTGGCCCCTGGAATTAACTTCACCAAAACTGGAGGTACATGGAGGCGACCAATGTCTTCTGGGCCTGTTGACCATGTGAAGTAAGAGGGGTAGTGAGCAGAGGGCTGATGTATCGGCTGCAGATAGGGAAGAAGACATTTGAATTTGGCCATCTGGGGTAAAGGTGATAGAAGCCTGCAAGGGAGAGAGGACATCTGCACCCAACAGATTCATAGGGCAGGAGGAAGATACTACAAAACGGGCTAAGAGGTCAGGGAAGGTGCCAACTTTCAGGGGCTGGGTCAGAGGGCTAGATCAAGGAGTGCCTATGCAAGAGACATCAATATTAGACAAGAATGAGGAGTCAGGCAGGTCTTGTTCCCTAAGAACGCTTCTGGCTGCGCTTGTGTCAACTAAGAAGGTGGTAGGGTGGCCTTCTACAGGCAGGACCACTGTGGCTAGGGGCCCCCCATTATCCCTTGAATACACTGCCATGACAGGTGTAGGTGACACAGGTTTGCCAGTTACCTAACATAAGAGATTCAGGTGGGCTTGGTCAGGGCCAGCGGAGGGATGGCTGGCAGCAGGATTGCTGGTTGCTGGGTATCTAGTTGCAGTGTAGCTGGCTGCTGGGTGACTGGCAATGGAGGGGCTAGCTCCGGGGTAGGGCAGTCTCACATCCTGTGGGGGAGCCTGTCTAAAGATTCTTGGGGTGCCACAGTCCCTTTGGAAATGACCTGGTTGTCCACAGTTGAAACAATTTTTATGTTGTAGTATAGGGGGCTGACCAATAGGTAGGCCCAGGCCTGAAGGTTGGGACACAGGACAGGCGAACATGAGGGGGGCTGGCTTCCTGGGGAGTTGGGAAGATTCTAGGCCCTTAGCAACCAGCAGGAGGGTGTCCAAGGGAAGCACCCTATACTCGGGGTGGGACAGAAGCAGGCCTTTGCGTATGGATTTTTTAAGGCCTGCTACAAAGGCTACAGATAACATTTGGGAATGGGCCTTGTTATACATGCTGAAACCCAGATCGGAGAAGACTTGGGATAACCTGGTGTGCTATTTCTCCACAGACTCTGTCTTATCTTGGGTGATATCGTTAATGCAAGTAGCATGGTCAGCTAATTTATCTTTGACCCAGTCTTGGAGCTGCTCACAGAAATCTATGCCCGAGGCATAATTGGCCTTGTTAGTGAATCGGGCATTGGAAATACTTTTCTCCATGATAGGCCAGTAAGCATCTCCTGCTTTTATTCACAGAAACTAAGTAAGTCACGCCATGAATAGATCTTTTGGACCTGGACATTCATTCACACTAGGGTTGCAGCCTGGGACGGAGTGAAGGTGACGTACATTAAGGGTGCCCATTCTGTGAGAAACCGGGCCTTGTGGTTCCCATCATGAGGTTATGGAGGACAGGCCCCAAATAGGCTACCGTGATCAGGGGGAATCTGGGACTCAGGGGACTGGCAGTCTCATAGGAGTGTGAGGTCTGTAGGCCGCCATTAAGGCCATACATAGGGGATGGCGTATGGGTTGAAGGGGGGTGGGCAGGACCTGGTCTCACCCCTGTTGCCTATCATCCGTGGTAACTAGGGGTCTGTCTATGAAAAGCATGACAGGGGCGGGCATGACGGGAGCTGAGGTAACAGGGGCGGGGGAAAGAGGGGCGGGAAGACGTAATAGGGGCAGAGGTAACAGGGGCAGGCAGGAAAGGCATAACAGGGGAAGGCATAACAGGGGCAGGGGAATAGAGTGTTCCATCCGCCTTAAGGACGGTGTATATAGGGGATGAGCCAGAGGGGTGGTGGTTGTCAATACTAGGAATATGGTGGAGGCCATGGGGGCTGGGCCAGCCTCATTCACTTTGTGCCGGCCACCATCATAGGGCGGTGGCTGACCTGTATCTTCAGCATTACAAGTACCTTCATGATACACATACGTTATCTGACCACTTAGATCTATTTCTTCTTCTACCCACCCCTCCTGATGAATTGCTCTGGCAACTCTAAACCAGGCTTCTGCTGTCTGTACTAGCTTGTTGTCCTGCAACAATCCCTTCTTCTGTTTCAGCAGCTTGCGCCAGCCTTCTGGCTGTAGTCGCCCACTGGCAGACATATTAATGCCACATATCTTAGCTACCTTCTTCACCTTCCTCACTGCCTCCTCACCCTCTCTCTCTCTCACTATATCACATGCAAACCAACCCTTACTGGGTTTCCCTAGCTTCTGTCCCATTTTCTCTAATCAAGATGTCACAAGATAGAGACAACAGGAAAGAGAACGTCTACAGTGCTCGACTGCCACAGAGGTTTACCCTGCGTGCGTCTTCCCAAAACGTAAACTAGTCACTGGGTCCGCCCACCCGAGTTGACCGCAGACTGGAGCGGAGCGAGTAGTGTGTGACCAAACACTTCTCTCAACCAGTGGGACGTCCAGTGGTGACATTTGTTTTATCCTTATATGTAAGTTATTAAATTTCTTTTTGTACTACATTCTGGAAGTGCACTACATTTTTTGTATATTTCTCTTTTTTAGTTATATATTCCAATCCACTGAGGGGAGTGTGAACAGGAGAAAACACAGTGATTACTGGAGAAAGGATCATATTTAAAGCTGTTTTCCATCCTAAACTTTGTGAGTGGCCAATTGTAAATTTAATAGTGTTACTCACTCCCACACAGTTAAACGCTATGTTTTTCCATTCTATCTGTATTTAGCAGATCATCCCCTATTCTATTACCGTATATCAGTCTCCGTCCCATCACTGCAGGTCTGCCCTGGTGTCTTCTAGGTCAGCTGTCCATCGGGACACAACCCGGAGCCCTACATTGGGCGCCAAATTGTTTTAGACCAAACCAAGTGCTTGCTTGAATATCTGCCCCTGTCCAAATATTTAAAGTGAAGAAACCACACACTGACAACAGGTTCAGTTAAATGAAAACTTTTAAGTGTATTATCAGGGTGCGGCATAGCCCCTTAAAAAGGCAATAAAATGCAACGTGTGCAAATACAGAAAGTAAACTTTTCAATTGGTTAGATGTTAAGTGTTTTATCTTGATCCAATGTTTAGCCAACGGGTAGGTTATATTGATCTATAATGCTTACGTATCTAGAGCACCTATGGATTACTCAGAGAATGCAACGTATATCCATGGAAAAAAAATGGGTTTTACTATTTGATGAATGTCATGTGATGTTTCACCATTCATTTTCTGGAGCCTCGGAACTGCAAGACTGACAAATAATCCAAGGTGTGATGTCATCATTGTCTTAGCTTCGGATGGAGATGCCATCTTACTACACGAGGGGCTTGGTCGATGGGAGAGGGTACTCTAGCAGCCATTCTGAGTAATGAATGAGCACAGGTACACATAGTGAATAGATATTTTACTCACATTAATTTCTATCCATCACACCTCTAGAGAATGTCTACATGGTAGACCAGTGGTTTTCAAACTCCTCCTCAAGGCACCCCTATCAGTCCAGGATTTAGGGATTACCCAGTTGTGTATAAGGTGGATTTAGAAGAAAAAAAACATTAGACACCACATTTATTTTCTTGGATACCACAATAAGTCTCCTACTAAAAGACATAACTGGGTAATCCCTAAATCATGGACTGGAAAGGGTGCCTTGGGGACTGGTTTGAGAACCACTGTAATAGACAATAAAGATGCTTCCACTGTGAGAACTGAGTCAGCTTTTGTACTTTGGGGACTCGACCTTGGGGCTGGAAAAAAGTAAATATAATATCTTTCATTTCAGTTTTTTATATAGATTTAGGGGGAACTCTATAACTTTAGGTTTATATTACAAACGCTATAATATTACATCAAAGAAGTTTGGAAAACTATACTTTAACCTCTTAGTTCTTAATAAACAGTAACTGTAAGGTGAACTTTCAGGGTGCATTTATGTTAAATACTAATTGTTTTGTTTATCATACTGAATGTGCCTTTTAAAAATGTAATATTAACATTAATGCTATAGAATAGTGAAAAACAAACAGTGGAATGTATTATTTTCTTGGATACCACAATTAATCTCCTACTAAAAGATTCTGCAGGACATTTTAGCCATACACTTATCTACTGTGATTAATAATAAATGACGACCAATACCTTTTATGACTTAACAACTAATTGGTTGGAATAAAGCGGTTGTATGGGTTTATTGTGGGCAGTTGAATTAGTGTTGTTAAAACAGCTGGTATTTTTCTTGTGGTTTAGAATTGTTTTTTTGTTTTTTTTGTTTATTTGTTGTTGTTGTTTTTTTTTACTATTACTGCTAAGTAATGCAGAACCTCAAACATAGAAAAGGGAATATTTCTGAATTGGATAAATAATTTATTTGTCAAAGTAAGAAAGTGATTTATAGTACCTTTCTGCCCGCAAGAAGATAGAGGTAAGCCAAACATTGCTGATAGAGTAATGCAATTAATTGCGACAAATGTGGCTGCTGACATAATAGATTATAAAGGGAAAGAAAGCATTCTCTGAGTAATCCATAGGTGCTCTAGATACGTAAGCATTATAGATCAATATAACCTACCCGTTGGCTAATAGTTTACTTCTCCTTTGGGAATCACCTGTAGATCTGTATTCATCCGGTGATCTAATACTTGTATAGAGCATTTAGTGGATTATTTGTCAGTCTTGCAGTTCCGAGGCTCCAGAAAATGAATGGTGAAACATCACATCACATTCATCAAATAGTAAAACCCATTTTTTTCCATGGATATATGTTGTATTTAATAAATCAAATGTGTTTTTTTTTTGTTTTTTTCTGAGCAGAAATGTACCGTTGTTTAAAAGGGCGGATATCTCAATTAGCTCTAACTGCGAAAATATATAGCGTAGGAAATTCATATACAGTATTAAGTAAAAATGCAAAACAAAAGAGGGGGTGTCTGCATTTAGCTTAATGATTTCCACCCTCAATTTTTATTTAGCACAGTATGTTCCTAATTTCCCATCATTATAACTCATTGGCACAAATACAACTGTGGGTAGAAAATAGAGAGGAAATGCTTGGGTGAATTGGTTTAATTTCAAATTATTTTATTATCACTATGACAACAGAGGCTTTAGATTGAGTTGATTTATGCAAAATATGTTTTCACATTGTAATGTACTGGATTAATATTTTGCTCTTTCATTCTGCCTACAACATGTTTTGTTTTCTTCTCCCTGGGAGTCAGCTGTTTTTTTTTCTTGGAAACCTATTTTTTTTTTTTTAACCTCCTATTTCACTATAAAAATCTCGTACTGTAAATGTATTAGACATTTTTTATTGCAGTGTCTCTGACTCCACATTATAATTAAACATTCTTAATATCAGAAGTTACTCACATTGAGAACTAATGTTTAAATATGTGGGAGTGAAAAATTTACATTTTGGCAAACTGCAGATCCGTAATCTGCATTTTATAAATATATTATTCCCGATAGTAAGCAAATTTAATGTGTTGAAAAAAATATGCTCAAAAGGGAAATTTTACTAAAGGATGCATTGTGCATTGATTTAGAAACTACTTTTATGGCAGCTTTTCCTATTATCCAGGGCAGGTAATCTCAGTACTGGATGTGAATGACTATTTTTGCCATATTATTATATTATTTTGTTTAATTATTGTATGCGATTGACTATCATTACTGTTATAGGGGAACTCTTGTAGTTATGCGTGTAGACGCCAGCCAGTGTGAGGGGGGGGTGTGCTCACACTGGCTAGCGTCTACGTGCATAACTACATTTCCTAAGGAGCTTAGCTCCAAATTATGTCGGTCACGTGATGCCACGTTTTTAATCATATTTCAATACAGAAGCCTTGTTTTAAATGTGTATTTATACCAATTTGTTCATATTTGTCCACTTATTAAGCCATATAGGTTTTATTTGTATTTAACATGTCCCATTACGTTTTTTACAATCTGTTTCCTGATTGGCTGATCGAATATTTGGCACCAATTTTAAATTTACATATCCTTATTTAAACTCTCCATGCCAGGTATGATGTCTTATACCATTTTGAAGAAACCTTGCAAGGTAAAACTTGTTAATGGTTTTTACTTGTGTATTTTAGAAATAAAAGTTTTTTGGTTACTTTTTTCCCGTACTAATTCTCTTTTTATTGTATTTTATATGCACTTTTTACTATTACTCTCCCTGGCATTTTTATTGTATCCTGTACACAAGCAATCCGAGGTGGGGATTATTCCACCAACTCTGTGTTAATAGAGTAGTACCTTCTGCTCTATATTTGTGAGTATATTTTATATAATATTTTATAACTCATTCTTTACATATTAAGAGCACTATTGCTGTTTTTTATATATCCTGGAGCATTGAAAAATCAGACCAGATTGTCGGATGCACCTCTCCACTATATCCTCTAGCAGGGATTATACCGCTATACGCCATTCACTCCAGAGCTGGTTAGAGCTCTCACAAATGTAAGTTTATTACATTCTTTTTATCTGTTTTACCATTGGATCTTGACTATATTACACTATTGGTTGTTTGTCGTATTTCCCCTTTGTTTCTCCACACATACAGATATTTTAACCATCCGGACAGATCATCTCCTGAGGATTGTACCCCTACCTTATCCTGATATATTAGTAAGACTTTTATATCACTTGTATATGAATATTTTATTATCTGGACGGATCAACTCCTGAGGATTACATCCCTATTTTATTATGTTGTCTTAGCAAGACTTTTCTTTTTATTATTTGCATAGGCCTACTTGTTGTTGTATCTCTATTTAGACCATTTGGTCTGGTTTTTACTGTTATAGACTACTGTTATTAGCCCTGAGCGCAGCCCTCACCTCCTTCTCATCTTTTATCTTGTTTTAATAAGGGTCTTGAGGGATTCCCTTTTTTTGGGTTGCTGCCCTTCATTTTGTCATCTAGCACTGACTCTTCCCCCCTGTTCTTAGTAAGAGGCATAAGATAATAATAAAAATTCGCCTCCTGTCATTACTAAAATTAAGGGGAGGCCCAGCCTGCAGGAATGTGTCCACCATCGTGCACTCCGGATGCAGCAGCCAATTGAAGAACACTGAAGTCTTGTGATCTCTCTAAAGGAGGGGGAAACAATCTGTGGTAAGATGTGTCACCGGTGAGGTAGTCCGCCCTCAGGGGAATCCTGTGAGGGAGGCAGAAATCAAAGATGCCTTTTGTGATGTCTGATAGGAGATGGGAGCAGGCTCTGTCCAGGCAATTGACATACCAGACTGCCGACGCTGAATCTATCTGGAGTGGGATGCAACCATCGGATAACTCCTTCACCAGGCTGTGGATAGTGAGGGATCCCATTAAGAGTTCCAGACAGTCAAAAAGCTACTAACTGAAAAAACAAATTAGCCCCTAGCCTCCTCCCATCAAAATTTTAAAACACAATTTTTTTGCTATTCCACTACAAGGTGTCTTTAGTTATGGTAGTTGCTACACATGCAAATTTCAGAAAAGGAAAACTCATCAGTTCATGGGTACATATACTTATCAGAGTGACAATATTAAAATGTTTATACAGTGCTCCTGTATAAACTTTGCAATGTGGGTGTGGAGCACAGTATATTGGGCGTGCTACCCGCAAGCTACATTCCTCTTTCTTTGCTGCTCCATCAAGCAGACAGGTTAGAGTATTACTCTTCTCTATTAATTTATGTTTCTTTTGCTTCTTTGGGACTGTTTTGGGGATTGTATGTCTATAGGCTTTGCTATTTGTTTTGCTGTGCTTCTATTCTATAGGCATCTGGGGATTTTGTCTATATTGTTTTTACATTTTACCTTATTATGGGTGATTGGCCCTCTCCCCTCCTTACTTTCCTTTCTCTGGGTATTTAACAACTTTTGGGCCTTGCTGGGGCTTTTCCCCTTCTCTCCCGCCTGTTCTGCCAGTTCCTGGGCGGTTGTTGCCCTTCCCTCCAGTTTTCTAGTAAATCTTGGCACGACCACGGCCTTTCCTGCCCTTGCCGTGCTGCATTCTCGAGTTTGGTGCCAGCCGCGCTGGCTATCTTTAATCTCGTGTCTCGCTAAATTGAGGGTGGCCATCTTGCTACACCCGGTATCCCTAACTCTACTATCCGTAAGGAATGAGAGACAACCTCCGGTGCTCCAAATGATCGGATAGAGAATGCAGAATGCGCAGATGTGCTATATATTGTTTTTCCTCAGGTATGCGCCCCTGGGGTACCATCGACTGTACTTTCTACTATATACAAAAGGAAAAAAGCATCTACAGGTGGTGTAATAAAAAGAACTATAAGACACTCAAATGATGAGTATCCTCTGGAAAACTAATGACCAAACAATAATGAATGTAAATAAATGCTATACAAAATAATAATAGATGGAAATAGACACATTATAGAAATACTGTAGAGCGATCAAATGGAAATCAGAGCGACCGCCAGAATGCAGTGTTTTTTATTTGGCACAGTGCACAATGGTGCACAAGGGTGATCGCACTCCGGCCAATTGGGCCTCGCCGGGGATGTATGTTTTTTCACTCCTTCGCAATGATTGCAAAAACTCATGATTATCTTGTTGTTCAGTGAAAAAAAACACCTTGACCGTCCTGCTGTTACAGAGTCAACCTTGTTTCCCGGACCTTCTGGGACTGACTGATGAGGATCTCCTCCTCTTACATTCAAATCCTACTATTCTCACGGTCCAAAGGGGAACCCAAATCTTCTATTCCTGGATGGTGGGCTGACCCTGGTGGCCTGGACTTTTTCTGGGGTTCCTGGCAGATCTGCAGACTATCGCAGACTTCTGTGAATGCCCCAGGGACGTTACGATGCTACCTCTCCATCTAGGCGTTCCCGGGCTGATTGGTGTTTGGATCAGAACCTTGATTCATTATGTAGTGGTTTGGACAATTCAATGGCCCGTGTCCTGGTCTGGGGACTCCCGATGGACAAGGATCCTCTTGTGTACCAACCAACCAGTGACATCCACCTTCGGCTTATAGGATGTGGAGGATGTTCTCCATTTTTCTACTGGACTGGGCATTTACCAACAGACTTTTATGCTTGATCTGGTGGCTTTCCATCAGGTAACAGATGTTCGGGTGTTTGACAGAGATGGTTCTCCCTTCTAGGTCTCTCGTCGCACTTTCAGATCCTTCATTAATTTTCTATTCCTTTCTCAGTGTTAAAAATGCAAAATACGAAGCCTCCTGTTATGTTTTAAAATTGAAGATTACGCTAGCTTTAGTGTGCTAATAATCTTAATTTTAGTAATGACAGGAGGCAAGTATTTTCCCTCCCTGCTTTGCTAGCCCACACCTTCTGTTCGTTTTCTTTCTGGATCTGGAATTGTGATTGGAGTTTTACATTATAGTTATTCAGTTATCAGATTGTAATTTACAATTTACTACTATGGGATGATGTATACGGTACGTTACTTGGATTTCCATGTTCATGACTATGTGCCTAAACCTCTCACACATTCTTTTTTCAGTATGATTCGTCCCTGAAGACATTTGGTTGTTCGTGTGAAATTCTCTGGAAGTTTGCTCCTTTGGATTTTGATTCGTCCCTGAAAACATTTTGGCTGTTTGCGTGGAATTCACGGGGGAGTTTGCTCCTTCGGATGTTGGTTTTTGGAGTTATTGTCATTGCTTGTTATATGTTTGCTTCTGCTTGAATTCACTTTCTGAAAGAGGAAGTGACTAGGTCACTATGCCTCATGTAAATCCTACTCTCTTGTGATTGGTTCTTTTTTTTCTATGTGTTTCTTTGCCACTGTGGAGCTAGTAAAGAGAGATTATGCTAAATACTTGCCTCCTGTCATTACTAAAATTAAGATTATTAGTACACTAAAGCTAGCATAATCTTCAATTCTTGTCCTAAATTCCACTGGAACAATTTCATAGCTATTGAAATTGACAAAGAAGCACAACCACAAGGAAGCCCAATGAATACATAATTTCAAAACTTTAAAATATGGTTTAAATCAATATATTGATCTAAATGGCCTTAGCTCTTATCTGATTTTTTCTTTATCCATTCTATTTTTTAACTATTTTTATGGATTACATAATCTTGTAAGATATAACATTTATTGTAAATGTACATCCACATTTTATGAGTGCATATACTTTTTTCATACTTCATATTTTTTTATACTTATTTTTATTTGTTAAATATTCCATATTTTTGCCTTTTTGGCTCATAAGCAAGAAATGTAGGCATGTAACGGCTACCCAGATGGTGAGGGGGTATCAGCCGTTGGAGACGTCCTTTCCCTGGCAAGATGCTGTATAATAGTGGAGTTGTTCTTATTCCCATCCACGAGATCCAAGGGTAGAAGCAGGTATAGCTGGAAAATGGAGCAGAGTAATGGTGTAGTAAATCCCCTTTCATAAATGAGACGAGGCTACGTTTTGAAGGGTCAAGCAGAACTAAAGCTTTAATGACAGACACTCTCTTTTATGTGATTCTGCCCATGCAAGGGAGACACCCACATAATTAACAGTGCAGCCAATAAACACAATATACATCCCATACATCGCCTCCCCTTAGATAACCCCATAACATAATTAAAAATGAACATGTTTTTCCCCAAAGTTTGGATGTACCCCAGATAGCTTGTTTCTGGGGGACCAATATATCCCAAATTCAGCTCATTCGGTTCAGCCGTTCGGCGTTATGGAGCTTGAAAGTTTTGACCGACCGCACAGGCACACTGGCCGAAAATAGTTCCATAAGTTTTGGCCTTGCAGTCGGTCCCCGTTCGTGCGCTGAAAAAGCACGAAAATCCTGCATCCGCATATAACTTGGTGTTCGCTGGAATCCCCATACATAATATATCCTTTCTACCAAACGCCGGACCGTTCGGTAGTTTCAGCATGAAATTACATTGTTATGGAGGTCTCAGCGGTGTTCGCCTACTCGAGTGTCCGTTTTTAGTTCCAGACACTCGATGGCAAATCACCGCTGTTTGTGCGTAAGATGGCCGCGAACACGTGCAAAGTCCCGAAATGGCGGCCACCTAGATTTTACACAAAGGAATCGTGCAGTTATCATGTGAATGGTATATGCCGGTCTGGGAGGTAAAATACCACTTAACTACACAGCAGGGTGGTCCGGTGTTTGGCAGTTTGCATTAGTTTTTAGTGCTATAACAATCCACATACACAGGCAAGTATGCTCTTTTGTATTCCCAGGCTTATGTCTTGTTAAATATGTCCAGGCAGAGATTATAGTTCTGTTACAAGGCAGTCTTATGTTATTGTTTGATATTGCAATTTTGTTCTCTTTGGTTTTGCCCTATTCCAGCCTCCATACTTTTATTCACAAGGCACATAGCATATGCATGTAATCACGACTTTATGGATGCGTACACTTACGGCCGAAGAAGGAGTCATCAAACTTGTAAACATCCATAAAGAAGTCTTTGCTTGGATGAAATGTGGTAGATACAGAGGACTACATTCTATAATTGGATTTTATTCTCAGTTGTTTTTATCAGCTATTTTTGTTTTATTTTGTTGTTTATTTTTATCTTTATTCTTTTTACTTTTATTTTTCAATTTTGCCACTCTCCTTTGGGTTCTTCATCGAGCTGGGGAACTTTGTGATTGGAGATACGCCTATTACCACTTTATGTTTGTAAGTGCATTCTAATAAATCTTATATTTGGTTCAAACAATATTTCACTATTCTTCTTTATTATACACCTATATGGGGGATCTGTCACTAAAGACGTTTTACCTAATATAATTCAAGAGTGTGATGAGCCTGATATCACTACTCGTATGTAAGTGTTCTGTCTTTTGGTGTCCATAATACTTTTATATACTGCATCACGCTATGTGTTGTTTGTAATTCTTTTTCTAGATATTTATGCATTTTATTGGATTTAGACCTACATTATATTTTTCAGGTTGTAATTTTAAATTTATACATGATTTTTGTATTTCTTCTATTTATTTTTTTGTTCTTCAGTATATCACTTGACCGGGTTTCAAATTTTAGTGATATGGGGATCTTGGGGTCCAGAGGATCCGCGTTTAGCAGATAGAAGGAACTACTTAGTTACCCTTTCCTTTCTTCTCCAAATGTCACGATTGAGTTGTTAGTAGTACAGCAGTTGAGCATCCTATCTTTTCGCATAACTGTATGTAGTGGAATAAAGCTTCAAAATAATTTCTTTGGAGTGTAGAGTACCCCTTCGTCAATGGAAAGCCAGGTTCTACCAATGAAATTCCCAGGTGTTGGCTTGATCATGTACTCAGCAGAATAGAAGGAAAAAAATCATGTTTTTCACCAAACAACATCATCATATGTGTTGATGCAACCAAGGCTTAATAAAGAGGGGCTTTTGTTGTAACTCCTCTTATTCCTTTCCTCTTTAGAGTGTTACGTTCTAGTATTACATTTGCAAACCAGAGATAATGTTTGACCTCCTATTAGTTGAAACACAAAAGTCCTCTATTTATGCTCAGGAATTAATAGAAATACAAAAGAATAGTAGAAAACATGTTAATGTAACAAACAAAGAGCCTAAAAGCCAAATAAGAGGTTCTCAGATGTAGGCTGTTGGAAAAAGTAAGGATGTGGCTATGCAGTCTCTTTAACCCCTTAAGGACCAAACTTCTGGAATAAAAGGGAATCATGACATGTCACACATGTTTTGTGTCCTTAAGGGGTTAAATTTATTTGCATTCTGCACTGTGATTGCTTGAGTTTAAATGTTCTGCTCTATTACTAGTTTAACATCAATTAGCCATATTGTTTACTTAATGGATGAAAAAAAGTTCAGAGCTGTTCTTTATTAAAAGCCTAGGGTGTCCTTGTGAAGGTGTGCGATAGTATACCCTGCATGTAGATTAATGTGATAAAACAAGCACACACTTGTTCACTTAGTGAATCGATTAGTGTTCAAACTCAAAAAAAATCGGTCTAGATGAAAATGCTTGTTCTTGGGTAGAACATTGGCTTAAAAACAGAGTACAAAGAGTTGTCATTAATAGTATATTTTCAAGCTGGACAGAGGTGGCAAGTGGTGTCCCTTAGGGTTCTGTTCTGGGACCCCTTCTATTTAACATATTTATAAATGATCTTGAAAAAAACATTGACAGTCATGTTTCAGTGTTTGCAGATGACACAAAACTCTGTAAAGTAATACAATGTGAGCAAGATATTACCTTGCTGCAGAGGAATTTAGATAGATTGGGCACTCAAATGGCAGATGAAATTTAATGTTGAAAAATGCAAAGTTATGCACTTCGGCGTAAAGAATGCTCAAGCAACATATATGCTTACAGCAGCAGTAGCTTAGTATCCAACAGCTTAAAATACATAGTAAAAACAAAGAGAACGTTACCTGCGCTCTGGCCTAAATCCCCATGTACATTTAAACAAAATGGAGGCTCTTTAGTTTTATTCCAATGGCCATTTTAATATATCAGGTGTGAAAGGGTTTATAAAATACCCCTTCCTGTCTTACTGGAGATTCTTGGCTGATATCAGCATATTTAATGGCTAGTGTAGGAACTCACCTATTAAGTCAAGCAACATATACCCTTAATGGAAGCAAATTAGGGATAACAACACACAAAAAGGACTTGGGAATTGTTATAGACAACAAATTATGCAACAATGTGCAATGTCAATCAGCAGTGGCTAAGGCCAGTAGCGTATTGTCATGCATGAAAAAGGGTATTCATTCTCGGGATAAGAATATAATTTTCACTGATAAGACCACATATTGAATATGATGTGCAATTTTGGGTACCTGTTCTAAAAATGGATATTATGGCACTAGAAAAAGTGGAGAGGCGGGGTACAAAATTAATAAAAGGTCATGGAACATATCAGCTATGAAGAAAGGTTAACAAATTTAAACCTCTTTAGTTTAGAAAAATGTCACCTGAGATATGATAACATTATACAAACATATTCGAGGCCAATACAAACCATTATGTGAAAATCTATTCACAAACCGGACTTTACATAGGACACAAGGTCATGCGTTTAGACTGGAAGAAAGAAGATTTCATCTAAGGCAAAGGAAAGGTTTGTAAGAACAATAAGGATGTGGAATTCTCTGCCTTAAGAAGTGGTTTTATCAGAGTCAATGCAGATGTTCAAACAGCAACTAGATGCATACTTGCAAAAACAGCATATTCAAGGATATAATTTTCCAATGTAGGGTAATAGCTGCTTGATCCAAGAATTAATCTGACTGCCATTCTGGGGTCAAGGAGGAATTTTTTTTCCTAGTTTGTTGCAAAATTAGAAGTGCTTCAAACTGGGTTTTTTGCCTTCTTTTGGAACAACAGCAAAAAACAAATGTGAGGAAGATTGAACTTAATGGACGTAAGTCTCTTTTCAGCTATGTAACTATGTAACTATGTAACTTACTGCGAGGCTTTTAAGGCCATAAGGAACATTAACATTGATTTGTATAGATACTAAACTATCTATACAATGCATCTTTTTCATCATATGCCACAATGTATATGCGGGGGTTATATTAATCTTGTTATAAGATGCAGCTTGTTCCTTATCTTTATATAAATCTCATTTTAAGATGCATCATACTCTATTTTCAGTACACACATTCTTAGTATCATTAATTATGTAGAGAAGTAAATTTATTTGTAGTTATGCACAGTGGTAATTCACTATGGTCTGAAATGATAATTTCAGTCACTAACAATTCAAGGGAAAAAACAGAGGAAAATGTTCACAGTCAAGGGAAAGGAAAAGTTAGAGAAAAAAATGAGTTTTGTTCCCAAGACTTACGTAGGAGCTGCACATTTAAAGGAGACATTGAAGAAGAAAAAAAAAGCACAGTGAGGTCCAGAGGAGAAGATGCAGGAAGGTGGTTTGCAGTTAGCTTCATGATGGTGAAAATGTTGTAACGATCGCTATGTGTTTGTGTTAATTGCAAAATTGAATATCTGACCTCTAAGCTCTGACCTTTCCCCTTCACCTGCTTTATATGTGTTATCCTTCACCTCAATCAATCTCTCTGATTTTGCTTTGCAGCCCATACTTTTAACCCTATGTTGATTTAAACATGTCTACCAGTTTACAGGAATGAGCAGTACTTGACTCATGAGGGTGAGAATTGAGACTGATTATTAAAAGTATGATGCAAATGCATGAACTTCAAATGTAAGTATCTTTTCTATCTTTTATAATTTAGAATATTTGTTCATATGTTTACATACATTATCTACATGATGCATTAAAAAAGAATATGTGTTGTGGAGACCGGCTTGGAGACTATGGTGAGGCCTAATAGAAAGCAGTTGTTGTTGGGTGATTCCATTATAAGAGGTGTGAAGATGGACAATGGTGGTCTTGTGAGGTGTCTTCCCGGAGCTACTGCTCACAGAGACAGGAGACGTATCTGTAATATTGTTAAGCAAGCAAAGCAGGAAGGGGAATTGGATGTACTTGTCCATCTAGGGACAAATGACTTGGCTTGCAATGAGGTTTCAGAGGTTAAGGAAGTTTTTAGTGTTTTTGCCAATGATATACGGCAGGTTGCTTCCACACTGTCATTCTCTGAAGTTCTGCCTGTGCATAACACTCAGAACGACAGGCGGATGCGTATTAGGGACTTTAATTTGTGGCTTGGTGAATGGTGTCGGGAGCAAGGATTTGGCTTTATTTCTCATGGTAGCTCTGTTTGGAATGGAGATAAGCTGTACAAAAAAGATGGTTTGCATCTTTCTCAAAAGGGAACAAATGTTCTCAGTGAGCAGTTCAGAGGTTTTGCTAGGATGTATTTAAACTAGGAGGGGGGGGCAAAAGGGTGATAAAACATCAATCCAATTGTCCCCCAAAACAAGGACAGAAGGTGCCTGTAGCAAGTGTGTTAAAAAATGATAAGCTTAGAGTCATGTCTACAAATGCTCGCAGTTTAGGGAATAAGATCCATGAACTTGTGGCAATAATGGCAACTGATAGTGTAGATTTAGTCGCTGTTACTGAGACATGGTACAATGAGAAAAATGACTGGGACATAGCAATACCAGGGTACTCTTTATATAGGAAAGATAGGGAAGGCAAGAAAGGGGGAGGGGTGGCCTTGTATGTGAAGGATAGCATAAAATCTAGCCTAATAAAAGTTAGTGAGGCAAACATAGAGTCCGTTTGGGCTACGTTAGAATTTGGTAATCACACAGTAACTCGTGTAGGTGTGATTTATAGGCCCCCAGGACAAATTGAAGAGTTAGATAATCTACTAGTTGAGGAAATAGCTAAAATGACAATGAAGGGGGAAGTTATCATCATGGGTGACTTTAATCTTCCTGATGTAAATTGGAAAACAAAATTAGCTACTTGTGCCAGGAGCACACATATTCTAAACTCCCTACTGGGATTGTCTCTAAAACAAGTTGTTGAGGAGCCAACTCGTAAAGAGGCCATACTAGATTTAGTGTTAACAAATGGAGATTTGGTATCAGATGTTACTGTAGGTGAAAGTTTAGGATCCAGTGATCATCAGTCAGTGTGGTTTAATATAAGAACAGTGACTGAGTCACACCACACAAAAACAAAAGTTTTAGACTTTAGAAAAACAGACTTTTCTAAAATTAGAATATGGGTAGAGGAGTCATTATCAGACTGGAGCAATTTAAATGGAGTCCAAGAGAAATGGGATTATTTAAAAGTTGCACTATTGAAGGCAACAGAAAATTGCATTAGGCTTGTCAGTAAAAGCAAAAAATTCAAGAAACCACTGTGGTACTCCGCAGATGTGGCCAAAATAGTTAAAAACAAAAAGTTAGCATTTAGGAATTATAAAAAAACCCAGAGTGAGGAAGACAAAATGATCTATAAGATTAGGCAGAAAGAGGCTAAGCAAGTTATAAGAGCTTCCAAATCACACACAGAAGAGAAAATAGCACAGTCAGTAAAAAAGGGGATAAAACATTTTTTAGATACATAAATGAGAAAAGAAAAGTAAAACAAGGATTAGTTAGATTAAAAACAAAAGAAGGAAGGTATGTAGAAGAGGATAAAGGTCAGGCTGACTGCCTCAATGAATATTTTGTTCTGTATTTACAGAAGAAAATGAAGGAAAGGGACCTCAGTTGAGAAAAAGGATAAATGAGTCATTTATTACACGTGAGTTTACAGAGGAAGAGGTTCTATTTCAACTGTCAAAAGTAAAGACAAATAAGTCAATGGGACCTGATGGAATACACCCAAAGCTATTAAAAGAGCTTAGTGGTGTACTAGCAAAACCATTAACAGATTTATTTAACCAATCATTGTTAACAGGAGTAGTCCCAGAAGATTGGAAGTTAGCGAATGTTGTGCCCATTTACAAGAAAGGTAATAGGGAGGAGTCGGGCAACTATAGGCCAGTAAGCCTTACTTCAGTAGTGGGGAAAGTGATGGAAACCATGTTAAAGGATAGGATTGATGAACATCTAAAAACACATGGATTTCAAGATCAGAGACAACATGGGTTTACTTCAGGGAGATCATGCCAAACTAATCTTATTGATTTTTTTGATTGGGTAACTAAAATTATAGATCAGGGTGGTGCAGTAGACATTGCTTACCTAGATTTCAGTAAGGCTTTTGACACTGTTGCACATAGAAGGCTTATCAATAAACTGCAATCTTTAAGTTTGGATTCAAATATTGTTGAATGGGTAAGGCAGTGGCTGAGTGACAGGCAACAGAGGGTTGTAGTTAATGGAATATATTCGAAGCTTGGACTTGTCACCAGTGGGGTACCTCAGGGATCTGTACTTGGACCCATTCTCTTTAATATTTTTATTAGTGATATTGCAGAAGGTCTTGATGGTAAGGTATGTCTTTTTGCTGATGATACTAAGATATGTAACAGGGTTGATGTTCCAGGAGGGATAAGCCAAATGGCAAATGATTTAGGTAAACTAGAAAAATGGTCAGAATTGTGGCAACTGACATTTAATGTGGATAAGTGCAAGATAATGCATCTTGGACGTAAAAACCCAAGGGCAGAGTACAGAATATTTGATAGAGTTCTAACCTCAACATATGAGGAAAGGGATTTAGGGGTGATTATTTCTGATGACTTAAAGGTAGGCAGACAATGTAATAGAGCAGCAGGAAATGCTAGCAGAATGCTTGGTTGTATAGGGAGAGGTATTAGCAGTAGAAAGAGGGAAGTGCTCATGCCATTGTACAGAACACTGGTGAGACCTCACTTGGAGTATTGTACACAGTACTGGAGACCGTATCTTCAGAAGGATATTGATACCTTAGAGAGGGTTCAGAGAAGGGCTACTAAACTGGTTAATGGATTGCGGGATAAAACTTACCAGGAAAGGTTAAAGGATCTTAACATGTATAGCTTGGAGGAAAGACGAGACAGGGGGGATATGATAGAAACATTTAAATATATAAAGGGAATCAACACAGTAAAGGAGGAGACTATATTTAAAAGAAGAAAAACTACCACAACAAGAGGACATAGTCTTAAATTAGAGGGACAAAGGTTTAAAAATAATATCAGGAAGTATTACTTTACTGAGAGGGTAGTGGATGCATGGAATAGCCTTCCAGCTGAAGTGGTAGAGGTTAACACAGTAAAGGAGTTTAAGCATGCATGGGATAGGCATAAGGCTATCCTAACTATAAGATAAGGCTAGGGACTAATGAAAGTTTTTAGAAAATTGGGCAGACTAGATGGGCCGAATGGTTCTTATCTGCCGTCACATTCTATGTTTCTATGTTTCTATGTGCCACAACTTAGTTAACAGGTCTACCACCCTCTATCTCTGAAAAGGCAATGTTTACATTGAAAAGCCTGAAGGGACAGACTGTAGACACCAGAACCACTACATTACGCTGTAGTGGTTCTGGTGACTATAGTGTCCCATTAAGGTATGTGAGTCTGGCAGAGGCATTTACAATGATTAAATGTATTTGACATGTTGTCAAGTTAAATATAATAGCCCACTAAGTAGAGCTTAGACTCAATATGTCCAAGAATATAGCAAAGGGTTGTAGTGAATTTCCTGACATTATAGTGACATAGTAGATCAAAATAGCAAGGTCAGAGAAAAAGCCAAGATCAGAGATACAAAAGAATTTAATGCTAAACCAGGTCAAGAAGTACAGAAGAGAACGTAGTCAGATAAAGCCAAGCTGGTAACCAGGGAATCACACAACACAATCTCACAGCATGCTATTCTGAGCCACAAGAAACCACAATAGGGTACTGAGCAGGACAGGTCATTATATAGGTCTGGAGCCTATAACTTGCTCACATCCCTCCAAAATGTTAACCTTCATGTGTAAAATAACACAGTATAGTAGTGGTTTGCATAATTTTGGCTCAAGATTGACACTAGACTCACCCTCGGAAACTCCGGCTATCAAAGCCTGGAGGAGAGCAGAGAGGAGACCCCGGCCAGCTGTTGCCAGTCTACTTTCTGGAAGGCCCAACACCTGCTATTGCATTCCTGGGATGAGGGTCCTGAACGGAAAACTTCCCAAGCAAATCTCTCACCCTATGCAGATGTGCTTACAACCTCCTGGGACATTGCTTGTGGTATAAAAGGTGACAGGAGAATTAGGAAAAGCCTGTGGGCTCATGTGATGGCCTGGGGCCAGCAGAGTAGCAAGTGCTCTATGGCCGGAACCTGGTCTCCCTATGTGCCTCTCCTACTAAGAATGGGTAGCGAGTGAAGGCAGGAGAGCAGAGTGACACACAGTCCCCTCAGAACATTATTTATGTGTTATTATAGCCTGTTATTATAGCCTTGAATGCTTTCATGCTTGACTTTTCAGTTTTGTTTACTTGCTTTTGACTTTGATACACGTGTTGGCCTATAAAGTCTCAGACAAAGGGTGAAAATATTCACCTGTATAGTCACTATAATGGCTTCACCAGCCTATTGATCTAGTATCAGATGACAAATCAGCTAGTGTTGAGAGTATACTATTTAGCATATGCGTCCCTTATCCAACTGTTTCTTTAGATTTTTTTAGCACTCCTTTCTTTTAATGCTTGGATAGGACTGCTTATCTAGAAATCACACTACTTAGTCAGATCCAGTGCAACAGTAGTGTGCGCAGTGTTCCATCTTTTTCTCTCTTCATTAATATCTAAAAAATGCTGTTTTACAAATACACTAACTGTATCTAATGTGCCAATTATTTGCCGAATATTCGGTGTATATTGCACAATTTTTCTTTTTAACATGCACAACAAAAATAAAGATTGACACTAGTCAGGAATTTATATCTGAGTGGCTTCAATGTTGGTGTGCATGGTAAGCAAGGCCAGTGTCACTTTAGACCTGAGTAAGTCACAGAGTTGGTCTCATTATAATTATGGAATATTTACTATATTGACATGAGCTTGAAGCTTACTTGAGGGAGCAACTGCAGGTAACCTTACATTAAACCCCCAATAATTGCCATGTTTGGTTACCTCTGTAGAAAGAGGAGGTGCAGTAAATACATTGATAGTCAAAAGGGGACTAGCAGAAGTAATGCAGCCTCCAAGAAAAAATATACAAAATTTAGTTATTTGTCCCTCTACTCAATCTATTATGCTTCTGTAACCAAGATTGGGGAAGATATTCCAAATACAACATTAAAAGAAGTATAGAAAATAACCTATAATATAGCTACTTCCTAGTGTAAAATGCCAAAAATTAGCTGGATAGGAATGGTGCAATTGTAGAAGTCTGAGGTGATCTACCATCTATGGCCTTCATGCCCAAGGGTGTCTTTTTTTCTCTCTTTAGAGGTAGATACTGTCTGTCATCAATGTTACAGTCAAATCTATTGAATCTATTAGTGCTTTAGCATAAACTTTATGACCCTCCCAAGATACATTCAGAGGGAGTAAAAGCTGCTTTTTATTAAAGAATATTCTGGAGGACATGTCTATCACATCCTCCTCTTTGCTTTAGATACAGGAGTTTTACTGATGGTTTTTTTTTTTACAATATAAACAAAGGAGCTGCTTTCTGTGGTATGGTTTTCAGTTTCAGATGGTTTAGTGAACCCTGATTCTATTGGCTTAGGTTATTTAAATAATTACCTGAAAGCACTAACCAAATCATAATAGTTATACACCAAAGGACTGTTCTTCTCTTCTTGGGGGTTAGCATGTATCAGTGCCTTATCAGTTTTATGATGACTTAAAGTTAGCTCTGATTTAGGGTTAGAGCAAGGTAATAGTGATTGCTTACTTGGATCCTCTGTAGCAAACAGAAGAAGTCAAGCTGGAAAAATGGCCAGAGGCAACCTGGGTCTCAGTAACAGGACAATCTATAGAGGAATTGAATGGGAATTGTGCTTCAGGTCTCAAACCCGCAGTACAGGTGAGTAGAATCTGCAGAGCACAAGCAAACTGATGCATATGATGGTCCAGGTCCTTGAAGCAAGATAGCCATCTTTTGGTCTCTGTTTTCTCTCTTCTTTGGCATGCTTTGAATTATGAGATAATTCTGAATCTCTTATTAAAACATTTATGAAATAAAGTTACTAGTCCAGAAACTATTCATTGTTTCTTGAACCATTCCTCACGAGGATCAGGAATATCCAAACAGTTTTAATTGATTTCACAACTAATGACATATTATGAACAATATCTCCCAGTATTAATAGACGTAGATTCAACATTGTTCAGTTCAGATCAGAACAGTTCCGTCTTCATTCACACTCTTCACTTGCTTCCTGATTGCATCTTCAACTGTAATGTTTTACAGATTATGTGAAATTTTTCCTTATGACCCTTACATGAAAAGGCATAGACCTGCATCAACAGCAAGATTAGAAAGGCAGGATTGTACCATATTATCAGGCCTTAGAATGGCCCAACACAATGTAGTACCTACAGCAAAGTAAAAAAAGTGAACCCACAAGCAGATGGTATAGTCAACGACCAAGCTTGTAGAACAGAAGTCAGAAAAGACAAAAGGACAAGTTGAGTGAAAGCTACAAATAACAAAATACATGTAGTCAGATCAGGATATCAAGAGAACAGTCATAATGCAACATACTTCTGGGTGTATGACAAAAAAACTGACAAGTGAGATTCTCCTGTTGAGGCCTAGCTGGCTATGGTACTGCTCCATGTAAGTGAGGTATGGCCTTTCACCTACCTCATCCCCCCTCTCCACCATGCAACACCCTAGGGATAATGAAAGTGAGAGATACTTTTCATTTGATGGCTCTAAGACACATATCATTGCAGGCTCGTCACTTACCCTCAGATGCCCATACAAGACACCCTCAATAACTTGTAGCCCAGGATTACACTACAATAAACATGTATTTAGTTTTGTTTTAGGACACCATGACCGCCCTACAGTCTAATTCACTCTCACGTACTTCTCTCCCGATCACAACTGTGTACCTACTTACTCATTAATAGGCATGTACCCACTGGTTTTCTAAGCAATCTTTGGTAACATCTGCCTATCATCACATACTAGGAAACAGGATCTACGTTAAATTAATTCTGTTCCCAGATAAATTAACATTGTTCAATGGAGAAAGATTACTATTTAGTGAACAACCAACTGAATCTATATATAAAAATATGGGATACATTCTAAACATCTTACTTTGCTAATTAGAGTTAGAAATTCCTAATAAAACCATAAAAGAGGAAAGCCACTTAACACCAAATAATTTTTAATATAAACGTGTACTAGAAATTCAAGGTTTGGTCCCTGCCCACTTACCCCTCCCCTGCGTCACAATGAATGTTGGATGAAATATGAGTGATGATCGCAATGTACGTAGGTTTACATTTACATTTTTGGATGTATTGATATTGTAACTAAAATATTTATTATAATAATGTATTTTTGTATACATCAATATCTCAATAAAGAAGATATAAAAAAATATAACTCTGTTCTATGTTTTCTTGTTATTTTACTAAAAAGGAAAAAAAGAGGTATTTATGTATAATTGCTGTTTACCTGCTACAGACTAAGCACATTTGTGTACTTTGCTAATGTGTATTGCACAGTTTGTTATGAAAATCTATTTACCTCAATAAACAATAGAATTACACACACAAAAAAAGCAAACAGAGCAAGATATGTTCTGAAATATTTAAATAGGCATTAGTAATGTCCAGTATCTTTCCTACACTCCCAAAATGTGATTGCTTGTCAGGTATTGAATGGCTCTATAAAACATGTGTTCAATAAATGACACGAGCCAGAAAAACAAGAAAAGGTCAAAGGGGATAATGTGCATCCCCAGACAGAATATCAGGATCCAGGATGACTACAGTATCAAGATGGAGGCTAATATGTGATGTGACTAATGTTTTGGGGAATTATTGAAAAATCCAGTATTTAATTGTTGCCTAGGAACATTCTAGCTGCAACTGAACTGAGAAACATTGCATTATGAGTCAGTATGCAGAGGATTAAGTAATTATACATGGAAGTGTTACTTTTTTGCATGCTTTTGACAAGAATCACTGTACATTGCATTTGTAGCACTCCCATATATGCTGCTGATTTGGTTTTACTAAGAGAGAGGGTACTGAGATACATTGCCCCCCCTCCTGTGTCCATATAAAGTCCATATGCCATTATATATACTGATCAGACATATACAGTATACCATATAGTAGATAGGGAACAGGGGCACTGTGGTAGATAGGAAGCAGGTACAGTGGTGTAGATAGAGAGCATGGCACTATAGAAGTAGATGGTGGAGCAGGGCACTGTGGTCGATAAGGAGCAGGGGCAATTGGGTAGACAGGGAGCAGTGGCATTATAGCAGTTGATGGGGGAGCAGGTGCCCTGGGTCAATAGGGAGCAGGGGCACTATGGTAGACAGGGAGCAGGGGCACTGGGGTAGATGGGAGTATAGTAGGGGCACTGGGATACATGGGGAGCAGGAGCACTGGGTTAGATGGGGAGCAGGGACACTGTGGTAGATGGGGAGCAGGGGCACTGGGGTAGATGGGGAGCAGAGGTACTGGGGTAGATAAGGAGCAGGGGCACTATGATAGATAGGGAGTAGGGGAACTGGGGTAGGTAGGCGAGCAGGGGCACTATGGTAGATAGGAATTAGGGGTACTGGTGTAGTAGGGGAACTGGGGTAGATGGGGAGCAGGGGCACTGGGGTAGATGGGGAGTAGGGGCACTGTGGTAGATAAGGAGCAGGGGCACTAAGATAGACAGGGAGTAGGGGCACTGGGGAAGATAAGGAGCAGGGGCACTATGATAGCAGGGTGTAAGGGCAGTGGGGTAATTGGGGTTGTAGGGGCACTGGGGTAGATGGGGAGCAGGGGCACTGGGGTAATACTTCAAAGTTGCAGCGGCCTGCGTCTTCAATGTTTACAGAGCTGGCCGCTGTGAGAGGAGGAGGAGCCACCACTATGGGTGAGTGACAGGCGGCATTCCCATAACCATGCGGGAATCCCGCTGGACCAAGACATGCCCGCCGCTCCAGATCGCTTCCGGGTATGAGCGGAGAGGTGGGCAGGTAGGAGATCAGCGGCATTCCCCTTAGTGTGCGTGAATGCCGCCGCAACGATGCGCGCCCGCCGGGACCCATGCCACACGGTGCCCCCTGCTGCCATGGCGACCACACAGCTTGTACACCACTAGTAGCCTGCAGGACCACTAACGGGAACGGCGTTCCTGCTGTGGAAAAAGTGCAGGAACACTGTTCCCATGCGTTTCTGCGTATGTCTATATATATATATATATATACACACACACATCAGAATAGTCAAACTAGAGACATTGTCTTCTTCAACTATATTTTCAGTTTGTCTTAACCTCAAATTTGAAACACACTTTCAATTCACTTTGAATTCCAGACAAATTGCAATTTAGTAAAAACCAGTATGTGCGGTCTTTAAATTTCTAACACTAATACACATGTATGTGAAGAAATGGCCCTTAACTCTATAAATATAGTAGCTGGAATGATTCACTAGCACATCTGCTGATCACTAAGCAAAATACTGCAGTTTAACAGTTTGCCAACTTTGCTGATCCTTAGCATACTGTATATATAATCTTTTTTCTGTTTTTTCTTTCTTGCCTTGAAAAGTACTCCCTCTACTTCACCTTGTTTTTTTTTATTTTTCTAATTCACAAACAAGCATCGTGCACTAGTATACCTTCACTTGCTCTCTCTTTCTCCCTCTGTTTTATTAGATCACAACGTCATCTAATAGATACTCATCATCTGATAGATACTCCCCAACCTGCCCCCAGCTTCCCTTACTGATTATGAACCTTCTAGTAGATGCATTATCTATATAATGCATTGCACGCTTGAAGATGTAATTTTTAAGCTACCACGATCGAATGTAATTCTTTCCTGAATGCCCTGATTTCATTTCATCGAATCAGTCCATCAGTGAACTGATAAGTTTGTGGCTTATATTTCATATGCATTTTTTTTCATCTTTATTGCTTATCTGAATCATGTCTGCAACTTAAATTCAACAGCATAATCTGCTTTATCTTCAATTTCCTGTGCTTTTTCAACACTATTAATATTTTCCACCTTCATACATTTGCTTTACTATTCTGGAGAATACTCTCAGGCTCATGTACTACCTATTAAATGAATAAATGTGTCTTGCATTTGATTTCTTGCACTTCTTTTTGTTCTGCTTTTCCATAGCCACTTGGAAATGTGTTTCTATTCCTATTACATTTCTTGGCCTAAAATGGACAAATCATCAGATTATTTATCAGAAGTATTTATCTTTGGCCCTTATTCTATCTTTTTCACGCTTAATGTGACTTAAAATTTGCATTAAAAAAAAGGATGAATTGTATTATGTTGGAACATTAACTTAACTGTACTAGCTTCAAAGACAACCCTTTCATTGTAGTTTTACAATTGTGTAGGTTCAATTCTTCACTCTATATCTACTATCATAGTGTAGTTTATTTTGAAATGTCATTGCAGATTTTTTTGCTTGCTAAAAGATAAATAATGTTAAATAAAATGGCAAGTGTAAGCAACAGGTATTGTCCACAAAAGGTGAATTATCCATTATCATTATGGGAGGGCGGAGCGATGACGTGACGACGCACGCCGGTCACGTCCCGCGTGTGGTGAAGGGAAGGAAACAAGGGAGTAAGGACAAAAACCCGCGAGATCCCGGGAGCTGGGAGACCATGGCGGCAGACAACAAATATAGATCCGATAGCACGGGAGGGCTATCTGGTTGGCTGGAAAGTCTAGGAAAAGAACCATGTGCTAATGCTGGAGCATGCTGAAGTGGAGGAAAACTGAGCATAAACTGAATTCAATACTCTGTGTAGTAACAGCAAACTGGCTGTCGATAAGTTTATGCTGATATAAAGAGGGATGAAAGATTTTATTGGAGATGAGGTAAAGGAGAAGTAAAGGTGTGGTGCACATAAATATACAATCCACATAAGCTCTCAACGTTTGAAAACCTGTTGGAATTTGGAATAAATTGAGTAATCTCCTATCGCATGCAATTTCAAAGAGGGGTCAAGAGGAAAACTATTTACATTTTAGCTACCAAAGACCTCGATGCTATCTGGATTATTTACACTCTCTAATGTGTATACGCTGATTATGTATACAAGCTGAGTATAGAGGGTATATTCCTGGAAGTCGGAATAGACCGTATGGTCCCAGAAATTAAGCACAAGAGAAGAAGGAGAGTTAAATTTATATATATATTTATATATATATATATATATATATATATATATATTATTATTCGCTTTTTTATTGCTGTACAAGTGAGCAATAATGGCAAATAAAAAAAGTGAACCCAAGCTGGGAAATAAAAGAGAGAAAAAGACACATCAAAGAATTGAAAAGAGACAATCACATTATTTTTCCCCTCAAGATACAGATAATATGGAGAGGAGAATTAGTCTAAATGAAATAGACTCTTATAAGAAGGATACAATCCAGCCTGTGACACAAAGAAATCCTGAGCAAAAAAAGGATCCATGTTTGTTTGGTAAAGAACATCTGAATGCATGTTTACAAGTGCAATTAGAAAATATAAAGAAAGAGATACACCTAATAATGGATGACTTTAAATTGGAGATAGCCAAAATAATGGCAAAAGTTAATTCAATGGAAGATAAAATTGAGCATTCAAAAGTACAACAAGGGCTACAGGAAGAAAAAATCTTACAGATGGAAAAGAAAATTGCTTTATTGGAAGTCAAGATTACCGATAATGAAGATAGAGCAAGGAGAAATAATATCAGAATAAGAGGAATCCAGGAAGAGGTGACACCAGGAGGGCTGGACGACTATTTAAAAGATTTCTTAAAATTTTGGGGAGTACATCAAAATAACAGTTTATACTGCACAGAAAGGATCCATAGAATCCCAAACTCTAGTAATTTTTCAGCTCAAGCCCCAAGAGATGTCATTGCAGGATTAGGTTCATATAGACTTAAACAAGAAGTCATGATGGCAATGAGATCTAAATCATTACATGGCTCAAAATATGAACCAATCAAAATATTTAATGATTTATCTAGAAGTACTAGAATGAGTAGAAAGAACTTTTCACAATGTACCCTTAAATTAAGGGACCAGGGAATTAAGTATACATGGTTATTTCCAGTGGGATTAAGATTGTCATATAGAGAAAAAGTTGAAACGTTTCGGGAAGTTCAGAGCTTGCAAATGTGGATACAGGAGAATGTTAAATAGCGTGGGCTCGGGCCTACTCCGGATTCCCCTCTCCTTCTCCCTCTAAAGGGGGATGGGAAGAGGAGATCCCGTAGTGGTTCTACACCCGCGCAGGGTCTCTTACTAATCTCCCTAATTAAAATGGGAAAGATTTGAATTTTTCTCTTTTTTGGGGGGGAGGAGGTGGGGGAGAATTATATAGGAGAGATGGGTTATTCTTTATAATTGAAGGAGTATTGGGTGCAAAAGAAAGTAAAATGAGTTAATAGTTATTATACAGTTCACGTATAGAAGTTAGATATATGATTTGATTAAATCACTAAGGGGGAACAAATAGTTTAACTATCATAAGGGGCACGTTTATTATTGAAATAAGATCAAATAGAACAAATAAAGAATGATTATTCATAAATATCACTACGTAAAAGAATAAAAGTAAATATATAGAATATGATATAAGAATCAACAAAATGAATATATAGGAAATATAATAGTAATTATTAATAAAGAGTTTTAGATAAGTAATATAGAACAACACATAGATAGGCTTGAGACACATAGACTGTTGAAGAAATGGGGAGAAAGGAAAAAGTTGAAAAAAGTAGAGAAGGGAAGGGGAAAAGATAAAAAATATAAAAGTGTTAAAAAATAAAAAAGAGGCTAATCACAATAAAATAGATTTTGTTAAAATCACCTATATAAGGCTCATTTTAAATTCAAATAAGAAATTAATGGTTAAAAAGAAATAAAATAAATACTTTAAGGTTTTTTTTTGTTTTTTGTTTAGAGTTACATGATACACTCCTGGTAACTTGTAGTATAGATAAATGGTAATGTGTATCCCTTCACCTAACCGTTTAGGGCGGTTAATTTTGTATATTCTTTTCCTCCTGATACAAGGGGAAGGAATACAGGGATAGGGATGTTTTTTTTTGGATAAGGAACCGAGTATTTTAATGTTAAATGTAGGGGTGCAATGTAGTGTTTGTCATGTTATATGTATGTTTCCCGCGCTGGAGAGAAGGGAGTTGGATAGGATGAAGACATGCTTAAGATAGCATCCTTGAATGTAAGAGGGTTAAATTCACCACAAAAAAAGAGTTATTCTTGCAGACTTTATTAGGAAGGAATCAATACATATATGTGGAATACAAGAGACCCACTGGCTGGTAAAAGAGAAAGATAGATTTAGTTCAAAGCAATTTCCGTTTATTTTTAAATCTTCTATGCTTAAAAAGAAAAAAACTAGGGGTAGCAATTATAATATCTTCAAAAGTAGCTTTCAAACTAATTTATCAGGACTCTGATACTGAAGGAAGAGTCATCATAATAATATGTGAGATGAATAATCAGCTATACACCTAAATAAAGCCCCTATAAAGTTCTTAAATAAACTTGTGGACAAAATTGATAAAATCTAACAGGGTAAAATAATATATTTGGGAGATTTCAATTGTATATTGGACCCTACTATGGATAGAAATAAACTAAGTAATAAGGAGAATAAAGGATATTTAAAACAATCTTCCCTAAGATTTAATGAGATTATCAAAAAGGCAGGCCTTATGGATATTTGGCGCATATGGCATCCTATGGAAAAGGATTATACGTGTTTTTCCTATCCACATCAAGTCTATTCAAGAATAGATTATATATTGACAGAGATAAATACTGCCAGAATGGTTAAAAAGATTTTAATTACCAATATTCCATGGTCAGATCACAATGCATTAATTCTGGTTATTAAAGACGATTTTGTCAAAGCTAGATCTAATTGGAGACTGAATGAACATCTATTAAAAAAAAGTCAAAATGTGGATATAATACAAACAGCTATAGATGATTACTTTAGAGAAAATAAAAATTCTGAGACATCATTGTCAACACTCTGGTGTGCATTTAAATGCAAAATTAGGGGATATTTCATAAAATTGGGTTCAGAAGAAAAAAAAAACACAAAATTTTGCACATTTATATATCAAATATGAAATGCTGGAAAAACAGAATAAGAACAGTCCTTCGATTAAAAGTAGTGAAGAACTAAAAGAAATAAGAGAGACAATTAACAATATTTTGATCTATAAATCTAATCTAGCCTTAGAACGTTTAAAAAAGACTTGGTATTATAAAGGGAATAAGGCGGCTAAATTACTAACAAATAGATTAAAAAAAGAAAAAAGTAAAAAAAATATTTCTAAAATAAGAATAGGAGAACAAGTAATTCTGTCACCAGATTAGATCGGTAAAGCTTTTCAGGAGTATTATTCAGGCTTATATAATCTACCAGAGAGAAAAGGTACTTATAGGATGTCTGAATTTTTTTCTCAACTTAAACTTCCAGGTATAACAGAGGGTCAGTTGACACTATTAAATTAACCTATCTCACAAAGTGAAGTAGAATTAGCGTTTAAAAAATTAAAAGCAAAGAAGGCTCCAGGGCCGGACGGGTTCAGTAATTGCTTCTATAGAATCTTTAAGGGAAATATCATAGATCCGCTTACTAATTTGTTTAATTATTTTATGATACATGGAAATATCCCCAAAGAGATGTCAAAGGCTCATATAGTCCCTATTTCAAAGCCAGATAAAAATCCAGAACTAGTAACAAATTATAGACCCATCTCACTGTTAAATAGTGATATCAAAATATATTCCTCTGTGTTAGCAGATAAGATTGCTAAAATAATACCAACAATTATTCATCAAGATCAAGTGGGGTTTATAGCTAGTAGATCCCCAATTTTTAACATCAGAAGACTGATAGATGTTGCAGATGTAGTAACTAAAATGAATTTATCCCTCTTTGCCCTGTCATTAGATGCCGAAAAGGTGTTTGACAGGGTAAGGTGGGATTATTTTGGAGAACGCATTACATAGTTTTGGAATTCATGGCCATATTATTAGGGCTATTATGGTCTTAAATACAGTTCCAATAGCCAGAGTTGTAGGGAGTGGTTTCTTCTCTGACTGGTTTCAGTTGACGAACGGAACAAGGCAGGGGTGCCCCTTGTCCCCACTCTTATATTTGATAAGCCTACAACCCCTAGTGCATAAAATTAGAGATAATGAATCTATAAAAGGAGTAGAGTTAGAGGGAGAGTCATTAAAGCTAACAATGTACGCGGATGACGTGGTACTCAGGTTGACGGACCCTTTGACATCCATGGAAACAGTTATGAATATCATAAGGGAATTCTCTATAAATTCAGGATATAAATTAAATTTAAATACGTCAGCAGCACTCCCGTTTAATCTGACACTAAATACCAAGCATAATTTATTTGATAAATTTGGATTTGATTGTAAAAAGAATTCTTTGGAATGTTTAGGTATAGAGATTACTAACGAGCCAAATAGAATGATGGAACAAAATGTTTTGAAGCTATTGAAAGATACGGGTAAAACCTTGAAAAAATGGAAGGAAATAGAGGCATCTTGGTGGGGAAGAATTAATATGATTAAATTCTATATATATCCAAAGTGGGTCTATCTCTTCCACATGATGCCGTTGTATTGTATAGAAAGTTGGCTCTCCTTAGCACAATCAATTTTTAATCGATTTATATGGGGTGGAAAATGCCCAAGATTAAGTCGTGATCATTTAACGTTAAAACCTAATTTAGGGGGATTGGGAATTCCACAGTTGTGTCAAACGTGGAGAGCATGTAATATAGCTCAAGCAATAATTACCCAATCAGATTTGGCAAAAGATCAATTTTGGTATAAAGCTGAGCAGAGTTTACTTAATGATGAAATAAATGAAGATCTATGTTCCCTTTTCTGGAAGACAGATAATAAATATAAATATTGACAGAGACTCACTTCTAATGGTTTGATCCTAAATAATATCATTCCTATATGGAATTAACTAAGGAAAGATTTGGACTTGCAAGATAAACTTATTACTAGTCTTGATCTTAGACATTTGCAAAGTAATATGGTAGATTTAAACAAACAGAGTTGGATTAAATGGTTGATTAAAATAATTAATAATATAGTAGAGAATGGTAAAGTAAAAGATTTTAATGGTCTAGTAGAGGATTATAAGCTGGAGAGTAAAGAGATATTTACTTACATAAAGGGTTATCTTAAAGAGCACTTACCCAAAGATTACTCTTGTAAACAATTAATATTCAAACAAATATTAAAAAAACAAAATACTATTAAAAAAACTGGTTTCAAAATGCTTTAATTTAATTGAAAAAGATCTGGAAAATATTATCTGTCTTGAAATAAATAAATGGGGAAAAGATCTCAGTAATAACATAAGCTATGAAGAATGGAAAAGGGTGTTAAATCTGCTCACAAAGAACGTACATTGTCTTAACCTAGTGGAACTTCAGTACAAAATTATGAATAGGTGGTATTTAACACCAAATAGGTTAGCTAAAATGTATATAGATGCCTCAGATAAATGTTGGCGCTATAGGGTTGAAGAGGCAGGAATGATGCATATATGGTGGGAGTGTGGATCAATTAATTTGTATTGGATAATGATAGCATCAAAGATTAAAGCACTGACTAATATTAAATTTGATATAAAGCCAGATATTTTTTGTTGCAACTCTATATAATCCAGAATTTTGGCCAATATGCTACATTGGTAATACATATTTTGCTAGCAGCTAAAGTACTAATTGCCAGAAACTGGAAATCTATTAAAGTTCCAGTCTGGGAGGAAGTTAAAGTACAAGTGATTTATCAGATAAAAATGGAGATAGGTATTGTTAAAGAATCAAATAAGATGAAAGAATGGCTCGGTATGATACAGCAACTTTTTTGTATCATATTCTGTAAAATAGGAATGAAGCAACCCTTCTTACATTAATTTAAAGGTATTTTATTGTCTAAAAGAATTTAAAAGGATATTAGAAATTTATCCCGGTTCCCCTACCCTCTTCGCTGGAAATATTGTTAGGTGTCTTTTCGTGTGTTATATTATGAATAGAAAAATAAACTGTTTTCTCCCTATATGAATCAGAATTAGATACTGTACTAATATATACAACTAGAGATCTACGTTAGGGATGTTAATAAAATCTGAATAATGTAATATTTAATGTGTTTATGTCCAATGTAATGTATCATGTTTTGTTTTTTTATAACAATAAAAGTAAAGTATTAAACATAAAAAAAAAAAAAATTATCCATTATCACTTTGCGATCAGTTAAAAACAAAGAAAAAATTAAAACTGACTGTACTTCTGTTTGACTGGACACTCACCCTTATCAACTTCTGATTTTATTTTCCTTGTTGGCAATCTTAAGAAGAGAGAGAACATAACTTGCCTTGTTGAGCGGTGTCTAACATATTTGACACGGACAAATTATGTGGACACTGTAGAATATTAAATTGTAGGATTTTTTTCTTACATGCATTTCACACTTAGGCATGGTTGATCTTGAGTTATGTGAACATCTCGTTTCTATTCATAGGGATGGGAGGACCTAATAAAAGTATTGGCATTGCTAACAATAGCATGTATTGCACAAATAGGATTGACACTGTAATAATGTGTTTTTACAGACCCATTTTTATGGTGTTTACATATGGAAGGGGAGACAGAGCATCAGGGGCAGCTAGTCTCCACCTTTAGCTGGTGACCTTTATCACCAATGTCACTGTAAAAAACTTTGTAATTATGCAGCCAGAAGACTTTTTTTATTTTATATATATATATATATATACACAAGAAAAGCAAGGGAAGTCTAATTGTATTATATGTTTATGTGACACAGAAGAACATATGTATGAGAGAGAGCAAAAAACAAAAAGGTTATGGTGGGGGAAAAATTGTGATTGTAAACCCCTTCCACCTTTAGTCTGTGGATAGTTAATACAATGTTAAAAAAAAATCTTCACACCAGTCAAGGCATAAGACTTGATTTTAAACCACTTTTTTCCCCCACCATAACCTTTTTGGTTTTTACTTCCCAAGCACTACCAAGCCTCAATAGGAAACCACTAACTAACCTCATGCTGATGATTTGCATTAACAATGACACAGCTGTCCATGAGTGGTTCACTGGCTTTGCATCTTTTCCTAAGTTGTGTTTCAAAGCTGTTGTACACAGCAAACACAGACTCAAAGAAATCCATGTTTAAAATGCAATGAGTCAAAAATGTTAAACTAATATTCATATACCCACCCAGAATCCTTTGCGGTAGTAACATTACTGCAGATGTGTGATTTCTGTGGGAAAAGCAAGTCTTATGGCTTGGCAGGTGTGCAGATTTTTGTTTAACATTATATACGTATATATATATATATATATATATATATATATACACACAGTTGTGGTAAAAAATGTGCATACCCTAACAGAAATTGTGAAATTGTGGCATTGATTTTGAAAATATGACTGATCATGCAAAAAAAATTTTTTTATTGAAGAATAGTGATCATATGAAGCCATTTATTATCACATAGTTATTTGGCTCCTTTTTAAATCATAATGATAACAGAAATCACCCAAATGGCCATGATCAAAAGTTTACATACCCTTGAATGTTTGGCATTGTTACAGGTTAAAATGGCAATTAATGGTTACCTGTGGATTTTTAAATTGCAATTAGTGTCTGTGTATAAATAGTCAATGAGTTTGTTAGCTCTCACATGGATGCACTGAGCAGAAATGAACTGTCAAAAGACCTGCGCCACAAAGTAATGGAACTTTTTAGAGATGGAAAAGGATATAAAAAGATCTAAAGCCTTGAAAATACCTGTTAGTACTGTTCAATCACTTATTGAGAAGTAGAGAATGTGGGCATCTCTTGATACCAAGCCAAGTTCAGTTAGACAAAGAAAGGTTTCAGCCACAACTGCCAGAAGAATTGTTTGGGATACAAAGAAAATTCCACAGGTAACTTCAGGAGAAATACAGGCTGCTCTGGAAAAAGATAGCATAGTTGTTTCAGAGAGCACCATACGATGATACTTGACCAAAAATGAGCTCTATGGTCAAGTTGCCAGAAAGAAGCCTTTACTGCGCTAATGCCACAAAAAAGTCTGGTTATAATATGCCCTACACCTTGACATGCCTCACAGCTTGTGGCACATTGTAATTTGGTGTGACAAGACCAAAATAGAGCTTTATGGTCACAACCACAAATGCTTTTTTTGGAGAGGGGCCTATAGTGAAAAGAATACCAACCCCACTGTGAAGCAAGGTGGTCGCTCACTGATGTTTTGCGGGGATGTGAGCCCTAAAGGCATGGGGAATCTTGTGAAAATGGCAAGCAGCATGTTATCAGAAAATACTGGCAGACAATTTTCATTCTACGCACGAAGGCTGCGCTTGGGACACTCTTGTACTTTCCAGTATTATAATGACCCTAAGCACAAGGCCAAGTAGACCCTCCAGTGGTTACAGCAGAAAAAGGTGAAGGTTCTAGAGTGGCCATCACAGTCTCCTGACCTTAATATCATCAAGCAACTCTGTAGAGATCTCAAACGTGTGGTTAATGCAAGACAACCTGGAGACATTTTGCCAAGATGAATGAGCAGCTATACCACCTCCAAGAATTAGGAGTCTTATACACACTTTTCCAAAAGACTGCACACTGTCATTTGTGCTAAAGGGGACAATACACAATATTAATAACTAAGGATATGTACTTTTGAAAAGGGGCTATTTTATCTTTTTATTTGTTGCCATGCTTAGTGTTATGATTGTGTAATTTTGTTATAACCTACAGTTGAATAGGAATCCTATTAGAAATACAATAAATGTGTTTTGCCTGCCCACTCATGTTTTCTTTTAAAATGTTACATATATTACCAATTCTCCAAGGGCATGCAAACTTTTGAGCACAGCTGTATAGAACTCCAATAAAGTGAACTCCAGAGGAATTTGTGATAAGAGTAATGCTCTTTATTGTGTCACACACATACAAACCATTATCTTTTCCGTCCACATACCAGCATATTTTCAATACAATAAACAAAAGTGATGAAACCTGTTATAAAGGGAGTGGGCGTGAAGTGATTCTATATGCAAGCTCTGTGAATTTACAGAGAGAATTGTATAGAAATACCAAGAGTGTGCTTATCTTTGTCAAGACGTGTGTATATGTGTCAGTGGGTGTATCTGTGCCAGGGTGTGTGTATGTGTCAGTGTGTGTATGTGTGTATCAGAGTGTGTATGTAGCGTTATAACCCAACACGCAGAGTGAAAATCCACTAGAAGAAATAGAGACAGACAAAAGATTCCTAAACCGGTCCTTAGAATGACAGAAAAGAATGAATAAAATACAAGGAATGTCAGAACTAGCAAAGGTCAAGGGAAGTCAGAATTACACAAAAACGAGAGTCAAAGCCGGGTCAGAGGAGCCAGAAATACTTCCATACGAGAAACATGGCTGAGTCAGGGAAACAAGAAAACAGAGTAGTCGAGAGCAAGCAGGGTCAATACCAAAATATACAAAATAAAAAAAAATTACCTGCACTCATCCCACATCCCTATGCATATTTAATCAAATGGAGGTTATTCAGTTTTCTCCAGTGGCCATGAGAGAGTTTAGCCCACCTGCCACATCAAGGCAAACCTACACCAACCTTTCACCTTGCTTTCTTGAGCTTCTGGCAAATATATCTCTAATGAGACAGAAAGGGGCATTTTTTTATATACACCCCAACATGCTTATTAACCCCTTCCGAGGAACACATGGGATGGGAGGTAGCATTGTAACATATTTGTGATACTAATGTGAATACAAATACAAAAAAACAAGTCCTGTGCTCAAACTCCCAGCACTCCTTGGCGGCAGCAACAACCATAGTACACATCAGCCCCAATACATACAGTAAAAACCAAAGAAAAAAGTTACCTGTGCTCTTCCCAATTCCCTATGCATATTTACACAAATGGAGGCTATTTAGTTTCTCCACTCCACCCAGGAGTGATGGGAGTTTGAGTGCAGGACTTGTTTTTTTGTATTTGTATTCACTGCCGCCCATCCCATGTGTTCCTTATTAGGGGTTAATAAGCATGTAGGGGTGTATATAAAAAATACCCCTTTCTGTCTCATTAGAGATATCTTTGCCAGAAGCTCAAGGTAACAAGGTGAAAGGTTAGCATAGGACCCACCTGAGAGGTCTGCCTTGACGTGGCAGGTGGGCTCAACTCTCTCATGGCCATCGGAGAGACTAAATAACCCCCATTTGTTTATATATGCATAGGGATTTGGGAAAAGCACAGGTAATTTTTTTCTTTGGTTTTTACTGTATGTATTGGGGCTGATGTGCACTATGGTCGTTGCTGCCACCCAGGTGTGATGGGAGTTTGAATGGAGGTACCAAAATATACAAAACTGACAAAAGTATGCACTATTGGGACACTAGGAACCACAACAAGGCACTGTGCCTTGGGCAAAATTAGGTTTTATACATTCTGGGGGGGTGGGGGGCGTGGTGCTTAGCATAGCCCCACCGCCAAAATGTGAATGTGTGTTGATCTCTAGTGTTAGGAGCTCTAATGACGTCATGAAGCTGACTCATAAAGCCGCATCATAAAAAAGGATGGGGGCACATCCTCCAACTGGCTGGCTGTGACAGTAGGCAGCGTGGGAGTGGCGGTCCACCGGATTAGAGGAACATCTGACCAGCGGACCACCAGTGTGAGTACATGAATGCTGACAGTGTGTATATCTCTTTTTTATGGTGTGTGTAAGTGTGTGTATCTGTGTGTCAGATTGTGTGTATGTGTCAGTGTGAGTATCAGTGTCAGAATCACAGCAAGCTGTGTTGAGCCACAGCATGGACTAATAGGTAACGTATTACCAGACCATAGAATGGATGGCCTAAATGTACCAGAGAATAGTCAGAATACTAGCCGAGGTCTGGGATCCAGAAAGAGACACAACGATAAGGGAAAGCCAGAAGTCAGGGATACCAGAATACAGGGAAGTCAATACGAAGCCAAAGTCAATAACTAAAAGTAAACGCTCAGAAATACACTCTCGGGACTACCACTAGGGAAACCACGACAGAGCAATGATGAAAAGGCATAATGAGTTTAAATAAGCCTATTTCAGCTCTGATTGGCCAAAAGCCAAGTTGAGCAGTGTACTCTACAGCCATACGTTCATAAGTGTAGGACGGATGTATCTTCTCAATGAGCTATGATCTAGGGTTTCAAGTGGTTTCCACTGGAGGGCAATTAGATGTCTGGCAACCTGAGTTATGAATGGGCCCAGCATGGAAGCCCTGGAAATATTGCTAGGTAACCATAAAAAGAGGCACATGTTAATATTAGTGGTTACTATTTCTGTTAGTACCCATGCATTATGTTGCTTTCACCTTGTCCACAATGCCAGCATAGGTCAGAGGTTAGAAGGTACATTTTGTGCAATCATTTTGGTGTGAGGTGCCATCTATAGATCAATCTTCAGCACTTAGTGACTCCTTCCAATGATCATTGATTGCTGAGATCCAATATTTGGATGTCAGCTCACAGTCAAGCTCTAAGGACCATTGTTTGGTGAAGGGGAAATCCCTATCAGGCATCATCTTGTAGCATTCTGAATGATATTAGGGAAACTAAACACACAGACAGGTCACAACACACGGAATTGCAGTACCGATCCTTAGAATGGCTGGACTATGCAAACAGAAGAATCACAGTACAAGCTGAGGTCAGGGATAACATAGAGCTGGAACACGAAAGGTCAAGCTGAGGACAAGGATACGAGAAGACATAAAAAATGTGAGACAAGACAAAGTTCGGTAACCTGTATTATCAGACACAGTATAATTGATTGAATGTCACGATCCTCATTAAGCCTGCCAGTATGCCAAACATGGACCTGTCTGGGATAGAACCTGGATCCTCTTCATCCCAGTCAATGACTTTACCTCTTCGCCACGCATATTTGTTATATTCTGGTTCTCTTTGTATCTAGTTATGCCTGAGTCTCTGGTCCTGGACTGCTGCACACCTGTTCTTGGTTCCAGATTAAGTGGCTATTATCTGCCTATATAAACCCTGCCTTGCTTCTGCCTTGTTGTCAGATCGTTTTGTTCTCCTTCATGGAAACTACTCTGTTCAACTGACTCCTGCCTTGACGTTTAGCCCGTTTATCGTTATTGCCTATTTGCCGCCTGTCTTGGCCTTTGGTACCATACCCGACTTCTCTTTTGGATTATCCTCATCTGCTCTATGCATCTGGAAGCGCTGTGTCTGTACAGCCCCAGTGCACTATCTTCCAACCTTGGAGATTTCTACTTTGAGTCTCCTTGGCTTGTGTTAAATTGAAAAGGGTGCTTTAACTCTGCACATCAGACTCCACCTCAAGGTAAGATCCCTGACAAAAAAAGACCACAATGAGGCAAAGGGAGGGTTGGTTTATATATATTTGTTTTTTTTTTGGTTGGCTAATTTCCATTTGGTATTAATCACAGCACATGGAAGGTGTTTATTCCTTCCAGTGTGACTTGATGTCATTACTGTGCGCCGGGTAATGTGACTGACTTGGGCGCACGTATAAGGACGTGCAACGTACGACACTGCCGGTTGGAAGCGCGGCGGCGGTAACAGCAAGTGGCAGATAGGGACCAGAGGATGCCACTCGTGGTGACGGGGCAAGTAAAGTCGCCACAAGCAGCACAGAGGAAGGGGACCTGACACTAAGAGGGCTTTGGGTTTCTTAGGTGATGTCCTACATCTATCATAAATAGTGCGTGCCATTGGGAATGATACTGGTTTCGGGTCAGTGTCCAATTGGATGTGGGATGTAATAATGCTCTTCAGTTGTAGGTATTGAAAAATATATAAGTTTGGCAGGCGGTATTTGCTTTGTAATTTTGGAAAGGGTACAATATTCCCCTGACTCCAGACGCCTTCTATGTATTTTATTCATTTTTGGAGCCAGGTGCGGAAAGTAAACCATGTTGATAATGTTGCTAGAGCTGTGAGTGGGGTGTGAAGCAGAAATTTATGATTTTCTCCCAACCATACCCTAAATTGGTCCCATTGGTGTTTGGAGAGGAGTGTGGACGGAAATAGCGGCAGAGTTTTTTGTCTAAAGTGTTTAGATGTCCATAAAACCTCGACCAGGAAGTGCCTATAATGCGAGAGTTCTCCATATCTACCCATTGTAAATCACCCTTTGGGGCATGCATCTGAATTGTTCATTCCAGGAGAGAAGCATTGTGGTATATTGTTAGAGGGGAGACCTACTGCGCCTTTGGAGGAGTGATGATGCAGAGGGGCGAGGAACATGCATGATCTGTGGGAGTACTAAATGAATCAGTTAATAGTTAATAGTTGATTGGATGCAATTGCTAGGGAGGAGAGGCAAGCATAGGGGCAGAACCCGAAATGTGTATAGTGACTTTGGTAATATGACCATTTTTAGTTGTGTTGACCTTACCCAGTTTTCCATTTTGAGATAGTTTTGGGGTAATGTTTTTTTTTTTTTTTTTAGTTTAAGTTAAAAACACCCTGTAAGTTATAGTATTTTTCCTCCAATCAAACATATACAATTGCATGAGTTGCTGTACCACAGGGGCCAACATGTCTATCGGCAGACCCTAGATTTTTGACTAATTGAGCTTATAGTAGAAAATGTTTCCATGATCTTTCAGTTGCTGAAAAAGCTAGGTTGCCCAGGGTTAGCAGTATGTCAGGCGAAAAACCTCACTTCCTATTTTTCCCATTTGTACATCAGGATGATGTCTAATTTTTTGAGTTAGTAGCTCTAAGCATAATATGAACAATAAAAGGAAGAAGGGGCAACCCTGCCTGGAGCCATTAATTAGAAGAAAGGGGTTGGACAGGAATCCTGCATTAGATACCCGAGCTTTCAGGAGGTTGCTCAAAGCTAGGATGCCAGCTATAAAAGTAGGTGGGAAGCCAAATTTGCTGAGCATATGCTGCATATACTGCCAATTGAGCTGCTCGAAAGCCCTCTCCGCATCCAGCGCAAGGAGAAGACCCTACGTTTTTGATGACTGCATGTGGGAGATGATGTTCAGCACTTTGTGTGAGTTATCTGAGCCTTGTCTGCCTCACTCAAAGCCGGATTGATCAGTATGGATTATGCATGAGACAATCTCAGCCAGCCTATTAGCTAGAGTTTTAGCATAGAGTTTTTTATATCCACATTCCAAAGTGAGATGGGGCAGAAGTTTAGGTACATAGTGGGTGGTTTTCCCAGTTTAGGTAGGGTAGAAATAAACAACATGTTGCACGGAAATGCCCCTCTAGAGTAACAGTCATTAAAAAGCACGGTCATGTGCGGAACGAGGATGCCTAGGAATGAGTGATAGTAAATATTAGAGTAACCGCCTGGGCCTGGGGCTTTATGAACTGGATGGTGTTTGATAGTCGCTGATATTTCTAGTGTGAAATTACATCAAGTTCATCCTGTTGCAGAAGTGGCAAATCTATGGCGCTCAAGAAGTTTTGTATGGACTCTGTAGTTGGGGGTGCTAGAATATATAGGTTGCTGTAGCAGTGGCGCATTAACGGGGGGGAGGTGGTTCGCCCTGGGTGCCATTCACTAGGGGGGTGCCCGAAGCAGACTGTATCAGGTCCTGGGTCACTGACCGAGGACTTGACACCAGGAGGGGGCCTGGCGGCTTGCCCGATATGCCCCTCCTGCGCCCATCGCAGACACCGGTCTGTAGCTCCGCAGTGTGCAGAGCTGCAGACCATGTGTCTTGCAATATATGATCCGAGCATTGCCGTGGGTTACCACACTCTGACTGGGTCTCGCAAAATTCATGGACTGAAGCTCTGCGGAACTGCAGACTGGATATTATGCCAACCGGACTACCAGGGAATTAAGGTATTTAGTCTCCCTCTCACATCACCCCCCCTCCCTCTCACCATCACCTCCCATCCCTCTCACCATCACCTCCTCCCTCACACCATTATCCACTATACAAACACACATTGCATTCACTATACAAACACACTACATACACTATACAAACACACAGACACACACTTATACATTTGTCTTTGTATCTGTATGTGTATCTGTATGTGTCAGTGTGTGTAGGTGCATCTGTCTATGTGTCTGTGCTAAACACAGTGATTTTGTGGGGGAGATGATGGGAGCTATCTTGGACTGAGTCATGCACACTTTCAGCTGCAAAGCAAGTTGTCCTTCTCTGTAGCCATAGGCAAAAAAAATTATGTTTGCATTTTCTAAGCATATAAGTCATTTTGGCAAGTTACATTTCTTGTAGTCTGTTCTGTAATAATTTGGCCTGGATTTCTGGTGAGTGGTCATGTTTGTTTTTGTGTGTAAGGTCAGAGAGCTCCTGGATCGTCTCTGTGCATAGTTTAGTTATCTTTTGTTTGCAAAGCTAGATGCTTTTATAAAGCTACCTATAACTACTTCCTTGTGGGCTTGCAACATGGTTTCTATGCTTGTGTTTGACGTGGTGTTGAGTGTGAAATAATCAAGGAGATCTTTTCGTATAATTTCCACAATGGAGGGATCATGTAAGAGAGTATCATTAAGTCTCCTAGACCCTGAACCTAGAGCAGGGCCGGTGCAAAGAATTTTGGGTACATAGGCGAAGATGCATTTTTCCGCCCCCCCAAAAACATCTTCACCCATGTGCCTCTTAACCTCCCTTTTGTGTTTCTTATCCCGTCTTTTAAATATCTGACTCCCTTTAGTGTATTTTATCTCCTATTTTTTCCTTTGTGTGTCTCCTATCTCTCCTCTTTGTATGACTCTTACATCCTCCCACATTTTGTGTCTTACTCCTCCCAGCCCCTTTGTGTGACTCCTTTTCTCCCAGCCCATTTGTGTCTTTTATTCTTCCCAGCTCCTTTGTGTGTGTCTCTTTCCTTCTCAAGCCCCGCTGTGTGTTTCTTTCACATCCGGCCCCTCTCCCCGTCCCTTAATGGTCCCCTCCCTTCTCTGACCCTTACTGTTCCTTTCCCTCCCGCCTCCTTTCCCTGTCCCTTAGTGTTCCTCTCCCCTCCCCCATCTGTTGGCTGTCGCTTAGTGTTCCTCTCCCCCCCTCCCTCCTTTTCCTGTACCTTAGGATATCTCTCCCCTCCTCTCCCTGTCCCTTGGTGCGCCACCCACCCCCATAGTGGTCCCCTCCCCTTCCTGGTGTGCCTCCTACCTTTTTTTGTAGCGTGGCTGAGCGGAGCGAATCCCGGTACACTGAGCTTTTCCTGTAAGTTCTGCCAGGTACAGGAAACAGAAGTTCCTGTACCACGGTACACTCCGCTTGGCCACGCTACAGTCAGGGGTGTATAAACACTGACAGTCACACACACTCAATGACAAACATACAGACATCTCTGACAGCCAGACTCACTTATCTGACACACTCATTCATTGACAGACACTCACACGCACACTGACAGACTCATTGAAAAACACACACTGACACACACACACACACAAACTCACAGACACTGACAGACACACGTACTCACATGCGCACATGCACATACTGACAGACACACATATCACACACACACTGACAGAACCACACATACACACACACATACTGACAGACACACATACTCACACACACACTGACAGACATACTCACATGCACATACACACACTGACAGACACACATACTCACACACACACTGACAGACATACTCACACACACACTGACAGACATACTCACATGCACACACACACACACTGACAGACACACATACTCACACACACACTGACAGACACACTCACTCACACACACACTGACAGACATACTCACTCACTCACACACTGACAGACATACTCACTCACTCACACACACAAACTCACAGTCACATAGTCACACACACACTGACAGACACACATACTCACACACACACACACTGACAGACACACTCACTCACACACACACTGACAGCATGCTGAAGCTTTGAATCCTCGTCCCCATGACGAAGGGAAGATTTTTATTTGTTTACTGAAGAGTTTTTTTTTTTTTACAATTTTTAAAAAAATATATTCCTAGGTTTTGTAGTCTTTTTAGTTTGATATTTGACCTTGCAGCCTTCTAGGGGTGGAAGTGTGCCAGGTCCGTGGGGAGGGCAGACCTTCATGGGGTAGCTGGTAACTACCATAGCCATCTGTCTCCCAGCCAGCCTCCCCTGTTGCCACAAGCTCACAATTCGGTCCCCACAAAAATGCGTCACTATCAGGATAGATAACATTCCCAGTCTGACCATCAATAAACCAATCTATTTGCCACACCGCTTTTTGCCCATTGTTTATCAGCATAGGGCGAACTGATTCCTGGCCTGTATGTTGGGCATTGACCTGGATGTTGCAGTAAGAGCAGTGCCGGGTTTCTGCCTCATTAAAAAAAAAAATGTATGCCCATAGACTAGCCATTTACTGGATGTGTTTGTTTACTGCATTATTTTCTCTAAACCAAAGACATGTAGTGCATGAAAATCCCAGGAGGTTGGCTGTTTTTGAAGCTGCAGCTACCACTACTCTACCTATTTCTGACAATTATCTCATTGTAAGTAACATAAGTCTTGTGTCTTAACAATTCTAGTGATTTATTAAAAAACAACTAATACTCTGAAGTCAATTTCTTTTACATATTCAGTTGCCATTTAGCATTGTTGTCACATTATTTGCTGTTTTATTCAGTTTTTGTCTATGTATTCGTATGAGGAAATGCAGGCAGTCCATTTCAAAACTGACAGAAAGCATTTTAGAAAACAGATGCCTGGACCAATTTTAATTCTACCATAGAGAAAGCCAAAATTGTTTTTCAAATGCAACAAACTAACACAAAGTAAGACATCTGGCCTACATTCTAATATAATAGATCATATCACATTTTCTTTGTTCTAAAAAAAAAAAAAAATCCCAGCTTATATAATGTATTTTCCTGAAAAATAATGTTATTTTGTTTGTTAAACATATTAATGGTTTTATTTTTAACATTCTGTTGCTAGTCTGTGAATAAAAATGCATTACTATAATGCTTGGAAACCTTTCAAAAATCTCTTCAAGCTTTTGCAAGAATAAAAATTGAAATGTATCATATTATTACAGTACTAGGAAATATTACTGTATGTATTAACTTTATTGAACTTGGTAATAGACTTTATAGTACATTCAAGAGAAACTGGCAACTAAAAGGCATGACTTTTGCAAGAAATGCCTTAACTATAGCTGAAACGTGTGTAAGAGTGAACTCCTTGTTAAGCCCTAAATGACCAATTCTCATTATTTATAATTATTACCTTATTTAGGGCTCGATTTTATTAGGAGAAATCTATTGTAATTGAGAAACCTATCTCTTATAAATAAATAGATCAGAGTGGTGCCAACTAAAAGGAAACTGTAGTGCTAGGAATAGGACAACCTACAGGGAGGACCTAATGCGCATGTGCGGCAAATGCTACAATCGCATTGTGACTATGCATTATGAATCAATGCTTTCCTATCCGGTTTTAGCTGATGCTGGATGTCCTCATACAAAGCACGAAGATGTCCAACGTCATTTAGCAGACCAAAAATCTGCTAAGACCCGGAAGTCCCTCTAGTGGTTGTCTGGAGCCACTAGAGGTTAAGTTAACCCTGCAAGGTAATTATTGCAGTTTCTTAAAGGGACACAGTGACCCTTTTCCAGAGAAACTGCAATGTTTACATTGCAGCTCTAAGTTTGCCCTCAGTGGCTGTCTACCAGTCAGCCACTAGAGGGCTTCCTATATCGAAACAGACCTGTGGTGCGGTATCTGACACTAGACATCCTTACGCTCTGCATAAGGACCTCCAGCGTCAGACTTTTTTCCCCATAGGAAAGCATTGATACACCAACTAATAATACTTTTCAGAGCAAATAATCTGACCTGCACATGTTTCTGTAGTGTGGGAGAGAACTTACTATCCATTCACGGAAATGTTTTAAAAACGTTATCATTAGGTGTAAAAATAGCATTGAACCATACATGCAAAAAAAAGAAAAGAAAAGTGATCTCTCTCTCTCTCTCTCTCTCTCTCTCTCTCTCTCTCTCTCTCTCTCTCTCTCTCTCTCTCTCTCTCTCTCTCTCTCTCCCTCTCTCTCTCTCTCCCTTCTCTCTCTCTCTCTCCTTCTCTCTCTCTCTCTCTCTCTCTCTCTCTCTCTCTCTCTCTCTCTCTCTCTCTCTCTCTTCTCTCTCTCTCTCTCTCTCTCTCTCTCTCTCTCTCTCTCTCTCTCTCTTCTCTCTCTCTCTCTCTCTCTCTCTCCTTCTCTCTCTCTCTCCTTCTCTCTCTCTCTCCTTCTCTCTCTCTCTCCTTCTCTTTCTCTCTCTTTTTGGGTTGGGTTGTTTCGTGGAGGTGGGATTCTCATAGATCACCCCCCTACAGCTCATGGAATATCTGTGTCCCTTGGTAGGAGCTGGGTTGATGGGAAGGATGGGGAGAGGACTGTGACCTCTTATCCCATCCAGTCGGCTGTCGTGGGGGTGGTGGGGTGGGGGCTTGGGTGGGTTGCTGAGCTGTTGGGTGGGTCTTTTTTTTTTTTTTTACGTGGGTAGGGGCTTGAGGCGTGAGTTGCGAGCTGTTCAGCGGTTTTCCCGGCCTTCCACGGGCTTGTGGGCTGTACTGCTTGCATATGTCTTGCTGTGTTGTGCTGTGTTCGGTGCTCTCGTTGCGGGTCTTTCCAGATGTGCTTGGATTGCAGGGTTGCATGGTCGTTCGTCTCCCTTTTTGCATTGCTGCTATCGTGTTCGCCTCATAACGCTCGTCTGATTTTCCTCTTGCCCGGTTCACGTTTTGTACATTTTTCTTTGCTCAGTTGCACCTTTGTGATGGTCGCTGGCGTGTTCTGTGCTCTGGTTGCCAGGTCTCTGCTCCTTCTCCTGTGTGGCCTGCTTCTTGACCTCTCTACATGGGTCCACGATCGGGCCCTCGCAGAGGCATACGTGCTCGGTCACTATTCTAAATGGCTCCACAATCTGAGCATGCAGAGGCATACGCTCTCGGACATCATTCTACAATGGGTCCACAATCTGGCCCACGCTGAGGTCCCCTTTTAGCAGATAGTACTGGTTGTTAGGGATCTAGGTGCCCACTATGATGGTTTCTGGCCTCTATGCCATAGTCTAGTGGTCCCGCAAGACCAACACTCATGCTCGGAGGTACCCCTTATACTCGGAGCACTAAGCCATTGGACCAATGCATAGTTATTCACCTCACATTGTTGCATAGGGAGGGCCTCACCTGTCACTCCCATTCTATCTGATGCTCTAGTAGTCACTGACAGGCCATCACCCCGCCAGCAGTGTTTTGGTGGCCTCTACCTCCCCTCGGGCCAACGCATAGATAGAGCCTCTCATGCCACTTGGCAACTAGCAGGGCCTCACCTGTCATCCTCATTAGTTAAATTCTTTGCCACTTTGCAATAGCTAGCTTGCCGGTACATTATAAGGATCATAATAATTGTGGATTTGTATAAAAACATATGTCTCGAGTTCCCAAGTCACTGGGGGGCTGTCTCTACCCAACACCTTTGCAAGGTCTGGTGCTTTAATATATAGAAACTTGAAAATGTATCACAAAATTTTGACATATTTCATACAATTATGAAGTATTTTGCAAAAAAATTAAGTCTCATAACAAATCTACCACAAATCTGAAGCATGTATTCTATAGTTACAGAATACATTTCTTTCCATCCTAAACAAAAATGCACCTCTTAAGAAAATGAATTACTACAGGAGTCAATGTAAGCATTGTCTATAGTGTTTATTTTAATTATTTTAGCAAACTTGTTATATTAATATTTGATGAAACAATTAAAAAAAAGGAAAAAATCAAAACAGAGAACACAGATTAAAAGAAATGTTAAAACTATAAAAAGCTTAGCCTAAGGAGACATACTGCACAGACATTGATTTCCATTAACTAAACCTCTGTGTCTCTGTGGCAGTCAGATATATATAATGGTTATAAAAAATACAAAGCAATAATTATAAATCAGATTTATTCACTAAACAGTTAATTGTGGTTACTTGAAAAATGAACAGTGGACTTGAGGCCAAATTAGTCAGGCCGACTAAAACTAAACTGGATAATTATCATTATCAACAATTTTAACCTACATTTTGTCATATAGTCTTTAATTCACTGCAACTTACTGTTTAGTTTATAATTCATCATTGTATGTTTTTTAGGCAACTAATATAAATCATTTCTACAATAAACATTAGGTGGCAGTAGCACAGTAACAAGCACCTTTATAAAAGTAAAATTAAAGGAACACTATAGTCACCAGAACAACTACAGCAAAATGCCTGAAGGGAGCTTAATGTTGTTGTAGAGTATAATAGCTCCCTTCAGGCATTTTCATGTAAACACTACCTTTTAAGAGAAAAGGCATTGTTTACATTGCCCCTACGGACACCTCCAAGTGGCCACTCCTCAGATTGCCACTGGAGAGGCTTTCTGGCTCAGGGCTGCACAGTAAGCAGCCCTGCCATTCAGCGCCCCCACGCTCTGCATGTAGACGCTGTATTTTCCTCATAGAGATGCACTGATTTAATGCATATATATAAGGAGGTAATGATTGGCCAAAATGCCCCCTCCTATGGGAAAGCATTGGATTGGCTAAAAATCAGTCATTTTGTTGATGTCACAAAGGGAGCGAAGCCAGTGCCCGCGGATCCACACGGCGCTGGAAATAAGGTAAGTTTTAAACTTTTATAGGGGGGCAAGGCACCTATATGGTGGGTTTAGCACTATAAGGTCAGGAATACAGATTTGTGTTCTTGACCCTATAGTGATCCTTTAAAGACTACCAGAAGAAATATGCATGATTAGCTGGTTACAAGGGGTTTTATCATACTAATTTTATTTGCACTATGTTTACAAGACTTCATTTGTAATTGAAGTTGTTTTGTTTATTGATATTTTGCTATTGTTAGCTATGCAATCTTTTCATAGTATTCATTTTATTTATTAGGTTTATAAATCCTTAGTTGTATGACTTTTCTTTATTCTATAAATACCTCAGTGACCCATTTTTCACCTGATACACTATATATAACGACATTATTTTGCTAAACATTATCATTAGACTTTTTTCAGTGTTAAAGGAAATCTATGGTCCTGAAAATAATATATTATTTTCTTTTGGGACTATCAATTACCTGCTATTACCAAGATCACCCCCTTGTATGTTGAAAATGCAATTATATGAATTTAACTCTGCTTGTCTCCAGCCTGGTTTCAGCTGTCTGCTCATTCTCCTCCTAGGTAGGCAAGCATGCCAACAACTTTCCTTCAAATCTAATTCACATAAAGAAGCATCAGGAATGAGAAGCACATGGTTAGCCACACTCTTAAAATCAAATACTTCTTATAGGGATGCATTGAAAACAAGGCTTCCCTATGATCACCCCTGTGACATTTAACATCAAACATCACATAACCGAGTCACACTAGGTCATCATAGCAGAAGCACTCTCTAGTCGCTGTCAGGAAGACACCTACTACAGTTATGTCTAGTTATGCAATGTAAATATTGCCATATATACAAAGCGTTAATGTTTTACATTGCAGGATGTGAGCTACAAGGCCTCTGCACCAAGACAACTTAATTGAGCTGAAGTGGTCTGGGTTCCTACATTGGTTCTTTAAGAAGTCTCCATTGCACTTAGGAAGGCCATGCTGCTGTTATGGTAACAAGTGTAATGTGAGTACTTACCTGGGGCCAGATAATAATATACCTATTTCAACCCTTGAGGATTCACTAAAGTAGCATGGTCATCAAATTATTTGGCCAGGCACAGAGTTCAGGTACACTGGCTTTTATAATCAAAACATATAAATATGTAAATGACATTGGAGCTAGTGTAGGGTACAAAAATCAGAAAGTGAGATCAGCAAATAAGTGTACGGTAAATACCCAGTGATAATGTGTGTATCAAGTGCCACAAGTATATACCAGTATATAAAGTGATGATGTGTGTTTAAAGTACCAGTAGGATTCCAATCTAGTACTATACCCTGAAATGTCCTATTCTTTTAGCAGTGGTAAGTTAAAGGTGCATGTTAGCATAACCTTGACACTAGTGGTTTGGACACTCTTTCCATAATGATTTTTTCTTATGGCATTTATGATTCGAAATACACCTTTTCAGCAGCCTTCTTGATGTTTGCAAAAAATGTCCGTCCAGGCCTGGCTAAGTCCTAAATTTGTATAATCTGAAAGACAGAAACATTACTCACTTTTCAATAAAAACTATTATGGAAAATCAAAGGCTAGATACCAACATTCGTCTCCTTGCATGTACAAACATATGGTTAATTTCTGCTTAAACATTGCATGTTTTTATAAAATTGAGTGAGACTTTTATTGTGTAGCCAATTTATGTATTGATATATAAACTACCGTATTTTTCACTCCATAAGACGCACCTCACCATAAGATGCACCTAGTTTTTAGAGGAGGAAACCCAGAAAAAAAAATATTCTGAACAAACTGTTCCATAGTGTTTCTTACTATGTGACAGTTTGTTCAGAATATTTTTTTTCTCCCCTGTCCCATAATGATCTTTAACCCCCCCTTTCCTCTGTCCCATAGTGATTGTTAACCCCTCCTTCTCTGTCCCATAGTGATTGTTAACCCCTCCTACCCTGTCCCATAGTGTTCTTTAACCCCTCCTCCCCTTGTCCATTAGTGTTCTGATCCCATAGTGTCCCCCCCTCCCATTGTCCCATAGTGCACTTTCCCTCCCATAGTGTCCCCCCCTGCCCTTGTCCCATAGTGTCTCCCCCTCCCCTTGTCCCATAGTGTCCCCCTCCCCTTGTCCCATAGTGTCCCATAGTGTCCCCCTCCCCTTGTCCCATAGTGTCTCCTCCCCTCCCCTTGTCCCATAGTGTCTCCTCCCCTCCCCTTGTCCCATAGTGTCCCCCTCCCCTTGTCCCATAGTGTCTCCTCCCCTCCCCTCCTCCCCCTCCCCTTGTCCCATAATTACTTACCTGTCTTGGAGCGTGGGCCGGCTTCACAGCGCGCTCCGCGGTCCAGGAACTTCTATTTCAGGTTCCGGTTTCCGGCGGGACTGAAAGGAAGTGTGCACACTGTGTGTGCACTTCCTTTCAGTCCCGCCGGAAACCGGAACCTGAAATAGAAGTTCCTGGACCGCGGAGCGCGCTGTGAAGCCGGCCCACGCTCCAAGACAGGTAAGTAAATCTTCACATTCGCTCCATAAGACGCACAGACATTTCCCCTCACTTTTGAGGGGAAAAAAAGTGCGTCTTATGGAGCGAAAAATACGGTACTTTAATTTTCTATTTTCAGTTTTGAATTATTCAATTTTACTTTGTGGGTGCATTGTTATCATAAGTTCCATTATTTCTAGATTAGCTAGCATGATAAAAAAATAACACACATATATGACTGTACTGATCATCCTGTCTAGTCAAAGAAGGAATTGGTAGTAGTTTATTGACCAGAGAAAGTTCAAAAATGGAAACAATTCAGTAATTTTTGTTTGCCTAGTATAGTAAATCTACAACTAGAATAATCTTCTTTAACTTCCATTTACAGGGTAATTATTAAAGTTGGAATTCAAAGTGAATTTCCAATTTAATAAAATTGAAAGCAAAGTTGACTTAAATTTTTTCCAGTTTGGATATTTTCATCAAAAATATTGAAATTCACTTTAAATCCACCTTGAATTCTTACTTTAATCAATAATCTTGTTGTCCAATTAGTCATATTCTCATTTGTTTTGGGTTTTTTTTTGTCACCTTTTTTTTTATATAACACCTTTACACATTTCATTATACAGTTGTAATCAAAATTTACAGACTGCCAGCTGTCTACAATGAACAAATCAGACAATAGCAATTGAAATAGCTCAACACAAAGAATTCAACTAAAAAAAAACAAAAAAAAATCTCCAGTATCAAAATTATTAAAACCCTGAATAAAATCCCTCACAATCGCACAAATATGCAAAAGAGGTACTGCCTCAAACACAGCTGATGCAACTAATCAAGGGCTTCATTAGTTGCACCAGGTGTGCTTGATCTGGAACACATGAAATACCTGAACTGGCTAGGGGTTTGTTGAGTGTCAAATTTCTAGTTGAACATGACAAAGTCAAAAGAATGGTCCACAAAGTTAAGAGAAGAGATCATCTCCCTTCACAAACTCTGTGGCTGCTTTGCATACTCTGGCATGGGAAACCTGCAGTGTGTGGAAGGTAAGATGGATTCATTGAAGTATCAGGAAATCCTAGGAGGAAACATTATGCCGTCTGTGAGGAAGCTGAACCTTCCATAAGACAATGATCCCAAGCATACCTCAAATACCACCAAGGCATGGTTACAGATGTAGTCCTGGAAAAATCTATAGTGTATATCACAGTTACCTGACTTGAACACCATAGAAAATCTCTGGTAGGATTTAAAGAAGGCAGTTGCAGCATGCAAACCCAAGAGTATTATTGAAGTGGAGGCCATTGCTCTTGAGCAAATGGCTAAGAATCCTCAGGAATGCTGCCAGAAGTTGGTGTCTGGTTTTGCATTCTATTTGCAGCAGGACATAAGAGCAAAAGGGTGCTCTACTAAGAAAAAGATGCTTGCCATGAAGGGGCTGAATACATTTGAAACTGGAGAAGTCATAATATTGAATTTTGAGTTGAATTTTGGAAAACCACTTGAAGTATGTGTTGTGTAAGCTATTACAATTGCTTTTTGGTTGATTTGTTCATTCATTGGGTTGAATAATTTTTATTACAATTGTAAATGATGCATCAAAGGTCTATTATCACCTCGATACTATTTTTTTTTAATATAATATTTGTTTTTAAATAACCTATATATACACAACATAAGAAAAGCTAATCCTTGCACAGAAGCAGGGAAGACTGTAGAGACTGTTGGATTTCAAACACTGTCTGACCCAAGTATATGTAGGTATATGGCTAATGGATTATGTCATATACTATAGATTATTACTATTTATTTTTTTGCATATACTTCAAATTTACAAACATCTATTTCCTTTCAAAACTCACTGACAGGATTATTAAGTGTTCTTGCACAGCAAGACCACTTAATGTTATCTCACATATATATTATTCTTATTATAGCCAAATTTGCCACCCTAACTCCTCCCACAGTTTTTACACTAAATAGACAGTAATATACCGAAACGTGTGGATTGTTCCCGATTGGTGTGCTATTACTTTGTGGAACATTTCGCCGAATGGTTCACGGAATATCGTCGTTCATGTGGCAAAATTGGTCCCATAGGAATGAATGGCAAAACTTTCAAAACTAGAGTGGGAGCTGACAAAAGCTGAAAAATCAGGACATGATTTCTAAACTGCCACCTCATTGTCAAGCCCACCGACACAAATCTTATATCAAAACGTTCAGCTATCCCTGCTGCCACTAAACATGTCCACAGCTAAGCCATAGTCCTGATAGTTTTCACAATATGACCATTTGTTTGCAACTCACGCCTTCCATTGACATTCATTGAAACTCCACTCTAGCCACCTAAAATTCCAAGGGCAATATCTAAACTGACACTGTGCCTTCATTTTTAATATTTCAAAGACATACTATCCATCAAAATGTAGGTCTGGGTCTTGTGATTCTCACAATATAAAGCTCTTCACTGTAGGATTTATAAATAAGACTGTTTGAAGATGGCAACCGCCAAAATACTCTGACCTGTGCCAGGCTGGAGCAGCAAGTGATGTCATAGACAGGGCCTTTTGTACACCTGCTAATGTTTTTATAAATGTATGTTTTAATGTAACTGTGAAGCACTTTGGGCAACAACGTTGCAATTAAATGTGCTATATAAATAATTAAAAGTTGAAATGCATTTCTCACTCTATCAAGCTTGCCATGTGCACTTTTTAAGTTTGATCAATCAATTGGTTAGTGTAATGTAATGTTTACTATCTTTACTCACTCCAAACACTCCACACAGTTACTCTTCCCACTCCATAAAGTTACTCTGCCCAGTCCAACCTTTCCACAGTTACTCCATCCACTCCAACCACACAACAGTTAATCAAACCACTCCACCCAGTTACTCCGCCCACTCCACTTGTAGACTACTGGTGGAGGCAAGAACACGTCACACAATTTCCCCTGAAATTGTAGCTTTTCTAGTTATAATAAAAATAGTTTTAAAGTGACAATTGTCTTTTTACATTTGAAAACCACTCTTACACTTGTAAGTCTATTATATGTTCAGCTAGCTTATCAACAAATGGTTCCTGAAAATTTGAATATTTCTTTGTTTAAACTGGCTAAAAGCAACCCATTATAAAACTTTGTTAAAACAAGCAGTTTTGATCTACTCATATTTGATACTGGAGAAAAAGTGTGTTAAACGTATTTTGATATTACAACTGAAGACATTCAATAGATGTTAAAACACATGCCTCTGTGTGACATCTGGAGTGAACACAAGGACAAATAGCAGTAGACTGTGACCCAGTTACTGAGCTGCACTTCATCTGTTTTCAAAGACCCAGCGATCTCAAAAACGCATTTGGTAATTCATCTAAGGTACAGTACACTTGAAAGGTCTCTTCCCTCTGAATTTCTAAGCATATCATTTGAAACTATTCAAGAGCAAATATACCTGTTTGAACAGCAAGTAAGAGCTGCTAATAATGCAATTTTTAGCTTTCTCTATCACCAGGGACTTAAATATAATTGTGATGTAAATATGAATCACTAGGGACTTACATGTGACTGTAATGTAAATAGCAATCATAATTTAAAGTTTTCTTGTGAAAGCTATCCTTCTGAAAGCTTCCTTTTCTTTTACATGCATCTTGTTTTGTTTGAAACTTTTTTTAGCTGTTATAGCGTCAACAGTTTTTCTGTTTTACGAAATATTATCATAGAATTTAATTGATGTTTTTTATAATTGTGTATTTAGATGAAAGTTCACAAAAGATATATACAAGTTGAAACTGTAAATTAAAAAAATAATCATTTTTGAAAGGTTTGTTCATACAGAATTACGATGCGTATTGTGAACACAATGACATCCCAGGGTTAGGATCCAGAACTTACCTTGCTACTTCAACTGTTACTTCTCTTCTGCCACAAATAGACTGCCTGGGGCATCCACAGCATTTATTCTGGATAAGGTCTTGTCCTCCACTGGAACTGATTTGCCCTAAGTCTAGATGTATACACACAATACAACAGTAGGTCAGCGCTAATTAACAGACAATATGTAAAACGGTAGCAACCGTAGCGAAGGGAACCACTCAAACCCTGCGCCAATAAAGATAAAATAGTCCCAAATGGAAAGTATCACTATAGCAGCAGTAGAAGGTCAGTGATACTTGATAGAATGTAGACAAATTAACTCTTTAATAGAAAAAGGTGCGTCAAACTGTCTCAAGATGTTCATTTATATATGGAGACAAAAGGAGAGATGCAGGCAACCAATAGTGCAATAAGTTTAAAATCCAAGATAATATATAGTGGAGAGAGGTATAAAACTCACAATTTAAAGCGCTATGACCAGCTCTGGTGTGAAGGGTGTACAGCGGTATAATCCCCGCTTATAGGGTGTGTAGACAGAGTGTGTCCATCAATACTGTCTGGTTTTCCAAGGCTCCAAAAAAGAATACAAAAAGGCAACAATAGTGCTCTCAATTATGATAAAATAGTATAAAAGTAGATAAAATTATACTCACAAGCATAGAGCAGAAACACTGCTCTATAGACAAAGCGTTGGTGGTATGATCCCCACCTTGAATTTCTTTGAGTACAGGTAAAATGCCAGGAAAGATAAAAAAGAATAAAAGTGCATATAAAATACAATAAAAAGAGGAATGTCACAGCAAATTAACCAAAAGACTTATATTGATCTAAAATACACAATTTAAAATAACCATTACCAGTTTCACCATATGTGACTTCTTCAAATGGGATAAAAATAATAACCTGGCAAAAGGTGTTTATATAGGGGTCTAATGATTTAAAATTGGCACCAAAAATGCAATTAGCCAAACAGGAATTGATATATAAAAGACACATAAAAATGTACCTGTTTGAAGCGATCTTAAGCTCTCTGTTGATCACCAGCATATTTAAGCCTGGAAAGTTGTGCCCCAATGGGTACTCACCTCGTCCAGCCCTAAGGCCTACTGAGGCTGGTAGTCTGGTAGTTGTGGGAGGTGGCCGACCTCCCGACTCTGGGCCCGTGCTTCACAGCTGACACCGTTACCTCTCCATTTGGACTAGTGGGGGTTATTCTGGTCCCCACTGGGGATCACAGACCTGAAGGTGGAGAACCCCCCGACTGATTAGTACATTGCGAGCCACGAGGCGCAACCAAGATGGCCGCTGCGTTGGAACTACAGCCCAGCTGACCAGATCTCACATGCCAGGACTGGAAAATGAGGTTCTGGAGGTAAATCAACAAAATGCAAGCAGCACTCACCCCTTCTACTGCTACGAAGACCATGACAGCTGCCTGCACCACCCATTCCTCTTCTGGGCCAGGAGCCAACCTGGAGTAACACCCGGGAGGCCGTCCATACACCCATGGGGGTGTCCGAGAGTAGGATAACTGGTGGGCACAAGATCCAGCCACCTACAGCTGGGGTGTCTATTTACAGGAGGCTCTAGTCCACATCAAGGCCTGGAGCTGAGGCTATAGAGATGCAGTGCTTGGTGGGCAGCTACACCCCACACTCCTCGACTGCTTGCTTAATTTCCATACACTGGTGTCAGAGGAGGTGATCTCTGTTCAAAACAAGGCGATGATCTCCAATGGTGGCCTACATGTGGTATTGGATGAACTGCCTTGAACTCATAGAGCCACATAGTACTGCCATCCAGCTGATGATACGAACAGTAACGCATGCACTCTATACATCTTGCCTCACTTTTCCTCCTTCTACGCTCCCACCTTGACCCCAGTGGCTCCTTATCTCACCTGTTAGTCACTATAATCAGCAGTTCTCTGTATGTTTATTCTGTGACCACTCGACAGCTAATCCATTCAGCCCCACAGTTTAGCATGTTTTCCTTCTAGTAACTGTCCTGTTGATTTACATGCCTAGCTAGCCTACCACATTACATACTGGCCTAAAGCTAGAACATGAAAGCTTGTTATTAAATATAAAATTGTGCACATTTTTTTTTCATGAGCCCAAATGTTATATATCTGTTGATTAGCTTGTGGAATGCTGTTGGGGCACCACACGCATGTTGTACGCATTTGCACTGCAAAATTATAAAATAAAATAAAAATATATATATACAAAGGAAAAATGTGGCTAAAAAAGGGGGTATGGGGATGCTAAGGGTGCAAGTATCTTTAAAAATGAAGGTGTAGAAAGTGCAAATAGTACTTTAAAGTAAATCACGTGACGCGAGGGTGGTTGGCGTCATGGGAAATGTAGTTTGTCCGCCCGTCGGCATGACGAAAGGGGGGCCGGACTTTGCAGGGAGCGAGTATAAGGATAGGCACGTGCGGCCGCCGAGGGACGTCAGCCAATCGAAAGAGAGACATGCGCAATCAGCTAAACGGAAAGGTTTGGTCAGTGTCGGTAGCCATCTTGCGGCCTGCAGAACTCGCCAAACAAAAATTGGGGAGAGAGTGTACATACGGCCAGTCGGCGTGAAGCGGCAGACACGTATGACATAAACAACAGCCGGCCTTGCATGCTCCATACTGGCTGAGTTAGGTTGGCAAGTGCCAGACGCCATCTTGTGGCACTCGTCAATAGCAGGACAAACAAGGAAAAAAACAAATCTATATAAAGCAATAGTGCTGAGGGAGGGAGAAGGAAATAGTGATTTGAACATGTATATATAAAAATAAAATAAAAAATAATAAATAAAACAAAAGATAAAACAATAATCTGACCATATAAAAACATAGAGATACATGGATATATAAATGTTATATAAAAAAAGAAGTAATATACACTTTATATGGTAAGATGAAAAAGTACACATAATTAAATAAAATTAAAGAAGTCAAAATCTGTGTTTAGACCAAAAGGAATTAAGGTTTTTAGATTGAATACCCATTCCATTTCAGCCTTGCCAAAAATGTTTTTAATAGTCCAACCCAACAGGGAGTGACACATTTCTTAATACCTATGCATTTGAGTGATTTTGTGTCTTTATTATGCATACAGAAGTGTTTAGAGGCTGAGTGATTGAGATATCCCTTTTTAAGGTATCTACAATTTTCACTCAGTCTTTTGAGGCCACACGGCAGTATGTAGATTACATTTTTAGTGTTGCAGCTGTTGAAGTCCTTAATTTTATAGTTTTTGTTGGTTATATTTGATTGAAACAAAGTGGTCAGTATTCTTACAGACAATGCATCGCTTACATTTATAAAATCCACTGGCATTGGGAATAAAAGAGGTAGTATTAGGTTTGATCTCTCTGGTAAAGTTAGTGGTTAAAATTGACTTAAAATTGGGAGTGCCTCTAAAAACAATATTAGGTTTATCCGGTATGATATTTTTAAGTATTTCATCTTGTTTTAATAAATGTCAGTATTTTCTAATTACTTTACTTTAGAAATGTGAGCACTTTTGTTTTTAAAATTTAAAATAACCAAGTTTGCCCGCCAGGCATGTCCAACGCATTCGGCTGTGGATTCATCATAGCTGTCCCTTTCTTTTGGAGGTAAAATGAATCAAGAAACCAGAAATAGTTTTTTTTTGTTTGTTTTTTACGATAATATTAATGCCTTCTAATATAAACTCAATTTGAGTGATAGGGATTCTATTTTCTTTGATTAAAATGTATTTTACTGCCTGGCATCCTATGTGGTAAGGGATTATGATATATCAGGATTGTACATCACATGTGGCTAGGATAAAATTGGATTGCCATTTAACATTATTTTAAACCGTAGTAGTGACATAGAATCTTTAAGATAGGATCGCATTAATTTCACAGAGGGTTGGAGAAGTATGTCGATATACTCCGATAAATTACATAGAGGGAGCTATCCCGGCCTGAAGGGTTGTTAACGTTTTTATGTATTTTAGGCAAGAAGTATATAACTGGAATTTTTTGATATTTTATATTTAAATTGTTAAAATATTGTTTACTTAAAATGTCAGCGTATATACCTTTCTGTAGAAATGTGGATAAAATGCTTTGAATATTAGAGGGAGGCCCCCCTTTTGTCACGCCGACGGGTGGACAAACTACATTTCCCATACTCCTCATGACGCCTACCACCCTCGCGTCATGTGATTTACTTTAAAGTACTATTCCCACTTACAACACCTTCGTTTTTAACGATGCTTGCACCCATTTACCCTATGCATATATTTTGTATATATATTTTTTTTTTTTGATAGTTCAAATGTGTACAACATGCTTGGGGTGACCAAAAAACTTTCCACAAGCTAATCAACAGATATATAACATTTGTGCCCAATTTTATATTTAATAACTTCAGGCCAGTATGTTAGTAGGTAATGTGGTGGTAGGCTAGCTAGGCATGTAAATCAACAGGAAAGTTACTAGAAGGAAAACATGCTTAACTATATGCCTGAATGGATTAGCTGTCGAGTGGTCACAGAATAAGCATACAAAGAAATTTACACATGACTGTAAGCAATGTGTATGGTAATACGTTAGGAATTATTATTATTATTATTATGATATTTATAGAGCGCCGTCAAATTCCGCAGAGCTTTACAATGGGTGGACGAACAGACAGGCGAGCATCAGAGGTGGGAGTACGGACAGAAGATAGACGTAAGTCTTCAGCAGATCGTAAGGGCCTAGACTGGACATACTTGTGTATAAGGGAGGATAGATAGGTGGGAGCAGCATTATGTAGAGATTTGAAAGCAAGAACCAGAATTTTAAATTGAGCTCTATATTTTATAGGAAGCCAATGTAGGGACTGACAGAAGGGTGAGGCATGGGAGGTGCGGGCGGACAGGAAGTTGAGCCTCGCCGCCGCATTCATTATGGACTGTAACGGCGCAAGTTGGGAGCACGTAAGACCACTGAGAAGCGGATTACAGTAGTCAAGGCGAGAAAGGACAGTGGAATGGACCAACACCTTAGTCGCATCTGGCATTAAGTAGGGGCGGATGCACGCAATGTTTTTGAGATGGAAATGACAGGATTTGGCGATAGATTGAACATGAGGCTTGAAGGAGAGGTCGGAGTCAAAGAGAACACCTAGGCAGCGAGCCTGCGTGGTGGAGCTGATGGTAGCACCGTTGACTTGGAGAGAGACAGACACAGGAGTAACAACACTTGAGGGAGGAAAGACCAGAATTTCAGTTTTGGTCAAGTTTAGTTTAAGGAAGTGGGCAGCCATCCAGTTAGAAACAGCAGAGAGGTGTTGGGGAGAAGAAGCAGAGCCAGAGAAAGAAACACTGAAAGAGCACTGGGAGAGGTAGGATGAGCACCAGGAGAGAGCAATATCTTGGAGACCGATATTGCGGAGGATGAGAAGAAGCTGTTGATGATCAACAGTGTCAAAAGCTGCAGACAGGTCATTGTAGCACGCATACAACTTGCAAAAGAATGGAGCAAGTCTGGCATAGTTAATATGCAGACAGAAAATTCTTCTATAATGGTAATCATGTGTAATCACAAATGACAGTTAATCAAGACATATTAAAGAAAATTCTAAACAATAATTTGAAAAGCATGATATAATTCCCAATAAATGGTATTAAGGATGGTATTAAGCAACAGATCTACTACTTGATTATTTTGGGGCTGTGATTAACAAAATATTCACAAAATATCTCAGAAAATACTATTACATTATTACACTTACAGTAAATATCAAAAATAATAAGTAGGTAATGATCTTCTTTGGATTTCCTATAACTAAGTCATTAGTAACTTTGGTCAGGGCAGTCTCTGTAAAATGTTGAAAGTGGAAGCCAGACTGAAGTGGGTCAAGTAGGGAGTTGGACTTCAGACAGTCTGTAAGACACACCTAGGTAAACCTTTCAAGAAGGTTAGAGGCAAAGGTAAGAAAAGAGAGATCGCTAAGCACAGCATTAAGGTCAAGAGAAGACTTTTATAGTATTGTGTAATTTGTGTTTGTTTTAAGGACAAGGGGAAAATACTAGAGGGAAGAGAGGTAGCTAGCAAGTTTTATTATTACTCTAATCTCTTTCAAACTATATATGAGGCAAATATTCTAAATTGTTCTAGTTTGATTCTCGATAAAATGTTATAAATGGTATAAAATAGAATCTAAATTCTAAATGTAATTCTTAAACACTAAATAATATGTATATTATAATTTGAGTAAACAAATCTCTCCTTGGACTCAGGATCTATGCAAATAGACTTACATGGCAAACCTCTTTCCTCTTTCCATTCTGAAATGAGGTGTAGAAGGAAAAATAGTGTTGCTTTGGTATTCTAAAAGTCAGGGAGGGTTTGGAAAGCATTTATGGATTATACACTGATTAGGCACAACAATAAAACCCCATGTGTAATATTGTGTCTTCCTCGTGCTGCAAAAACAGCTTTGATATTTTGAGGTATGGATTCCAGAAGACCTCTGAAAAAGTCTTGGTGTCAGATACAAGACTTAATATCTTGGTATATGACACCAAGACATTAGAAGCAGATTCTTCAAGGTCTGAAAGTTGAGAGGTGCATCCTCCATGGATTGGATTTGTTGTTCCAGGACATCCCACAAATGCTCAATAGGATTGCGATTTGAGGAATTTTGAAGTGAAGAGGTATATTTGGTCTGCAACAATCTCAAAGTAGGTGGTATATGTCAAAGAAATAAACCCAAGGTTTACCAGCAGAACATAGCATATCACAGATCATACCACTGCCTCTGCCGGCCTGTCATCTTCCCAGTGCATACTGCTGCCATATATTTCCCAAATAAAAGGTGCACATCCACCTGATCTAAATGAAAATATAACTCATCAGTCCAGACATCCTTCTGATGCTCATGTTCCCTCACGGACAACACTCCAACCAGTCTGCAGCTAAGCAGTCCCATACAAACTGTGATGCACTGTGGGTTCTGACACACAAATCCAATCATGGCCCGCATTTATTTTTTTAGCAATTTGAGTAACAGTAGGTCTTCTGTGTGATTGGCCCAGACTAGCTAGCATTCACTTGATGTCCCTGTGCATCAATGAACCTTGGGCACCCAGGACCCTGACTTCGGTATGGCCAGTTTACCAGCTGTCCTTCTTTGCATCACCAGTTGCCCTTCTTTGCACCACCACATACCAGCAACACCCCACATGTATTTCTCATCTATACTACCCCTTAACAGGTGCCATTGTAGTGATTTAATCAATGTTATTCACTTCACCTGTCAGTGGCTTTAATGCTACGGCTGATCAGTGCACAGAGTGCCACTGCGGCTCTCAACCCCCTATATAAATAGTATGGTACACTACACTATCACTGGAGACGCAATTAGAATGGAATATAGATTTTTCATTCACATATTAAACTGCCTGACCTCACTTTTAAATGCATTTACATGTACATAAATTGTAGATTATGCTAACGTAGTGTTTCTATAATCTTAATTTTAATAATGACAGGAGGCGAATATTTTGCATAACTTTCTTTACTTTATGCCTCCAGCAGCACAAGTCAATCAGAAAAAAAACTTTAAACCAACCAGTAACAGGCATCACATCCATATATAAAGCCCTGACAGACACATGACTCCCTCTTTCTTTGATGTGAAAAACAGTCTATTATAACATCAGGGAATTCAAATAACAGTCCTGAGTAACGTGTAGCACATAACTTGAAACAAAACGTGAAACCTTCCAGCTTTATGTTGTCGAATCCATCTATGATGATTACACTGAAAAGAGCAGAAATACGTGAAAAGTGATGGAAACCAACTGTTGTCCACATTAAATCCAGTACTATACGTATCTATATGTAACAACCATATACGTACTATATGTAACAACCATAGTATACTTAATAATCAACATGGATCTAACACATGTCAACCAGATAAACATTCCATAAATGTACTGAAATACCAAAACCTTATAATTACACTGAGAAAATGAAAAACCAGAATATTACAATTTTCCAGAGTAAAGGGAGGGAAACAGGGAGGGAAAATATTCGCCTCCTGTCATTATTAAAATTAAGATTATAGATACACTACGTTAGCATAATCTACAATTTTATCACATGACAGGAGGCTTCATATTTTGCAATTTTAAAGCTGTGGTATGAGCGAGAAGGATGCGTGTGTGGTTGATGAAAATAAATATACGGAAGTAGTCTATCCGTGTCCAATTCGTCGCTGTAAAATATAGAGGCCCCCCGTGAAGGCCTGAGAAGCAGCCGCGCCTCGTACCGAATGAGTACCCAAAACACGTCTCCACCCCTGCTAGCGATAACAACCAATGAACCCATCTAGACAGAATGTTCATGATAACTGGCTTGAATGGTTGGTATCAGACCAGCAGATGTCCTGAATGTGACAATCTAAGTGTTGTCGTGATCTCCATGTAACGAAGTACCGCTTTAACTACACAAAGACTTGGAAACTGCCAGGAACAGGGTAAGATACGGACGTGGATAAGATTTAGTTCTATGAGACACCGTAGAAATCATTCCTTCTGGTGATACCGAAAAGACCGTCTACGTCCAACTCCAGTACATCTGATACCCGACGAAAAGACCTAAAAGTAACGTGACTATGGCTGACGGCTGGCGGAAGGATAGGTCCGTGTTATCTGACTAGTTCCAAAAGAACCAAATCAAAGTCCCACAACGGTGATACTTTGACGCATGGTTCTGGGCAGTTTGATACCCCGCAGAAAGCGGCATATCAAAGGCTCCTGATCGACCGGAGTGTCGTGAATCGTACTATGCGTCATCGAAATCTCGGAACGTATCCCGTTAATGGAACGGTCTGATCGTTCCGATCGGCCTGTAGCGAAAAGGTATGATAAAGATTCAGCATCGAGGAGATAGGGGTAATAAAGGGATCGCAGTCCCTTCCCATATACCAGCGACTCCAGGTGTTCCATGCGGATAAGTTATTTAGGGGAATACCTGGTGTCCATGAGTCCAATAATAGGTCTCTAGTTGGTTGCGATAGTCCCTTGACGTACCAGTCTCCCTGAAAGACACCAATCCACCAACTCCAGACGCTCCTGCATTATCAATGGATGATGTTCTCCTTTTGGATCTGCCCGAAGGCAAGTTAAAACTGAAGGAGCAGAGGATGATCCCGATTAAGGACAACTATTCTGGGTGCCACGCTTGACTCCTTTACCGCGGTAATGAGTACTATCGAAGTTTTCGCTATTCTGATCCCAATTTCATAGGTGTGTCCGGATCTCAGGCAGTGAGCTTTCAGCCACTGTCTGGCCCGGTAGTGAAGCGGTCCTGGGAAATAGTCAAAGGGTCATGGTGCCTTTCCAATGTACCCGTTGAATTTCCTTACGAATCGTCGCTATCAATGATGTGGTAAGGTGTACTCCGCCCAAGGTGGAATCTATTCCGAAGTAGAGGAACTGAATCACTCGGAACTGGGATCGAACTGACTCCTCTCTGTTCACTATGAACCCCAACAATTTCCAAAACTGTAAACATAAATCTCGTCTGTAAACGTAGTCAGGAATTGGATTTGCGAAAGGTCAGTAAGTCGTCTAGGTATGCGACAGCGGATACCCTTTGCTCTTCAGTGCACCATGACCGGCTTCAGAAGGTAAGTGCCCTTCAAATCCAACCTTGCAAGCCCCTTTCAAGGAGTAGATCCCCTAAGAGATGGATACTTTCCTTTGTGAGGTGTCATTACGTCCCAAAACCATTGGGTCGGCGTACGTTGATGACTGGGCGATAGTCTCCTGTCTTCTTCCTTACTACCAAACCGTTGCTGAGATAAATGGCTCTCCAAACAATAGTCCTCCCACCTGAGGTCCTCGCTCTTTCGTCCCTAACTTCAATAGTTTGAAATCCATCTATAATCTGCCTGTTTTGCGTCGTTCTGTGCATCTGTCTGCCTTGCGTTCCCCAACCTACATATTGCCCTTTGCACCCATTCCTTCACATCGTGAGCTTCTAGAGGTGAGTCTTGGGTGGGGTCAGGTCCACAAAGTATAGAATTTTTTCCCGGGGCTGATCATGTCCAGTATTTCATCCTAACTCGTTTTGAGTCCTTCTCCTACACCTTTACATGGACCCCAGCCTGATCTGGACATAAATATCACCACAGTGATACCGAACTCCATGGTGAGGACTATCTTGTTCGGTAATAGAGGGCGTGGGCATTCCACCCTGCGCTTGTCTCGGACTTCTTTTCCCATAGACTTCCTGAGCCAGAAGTGGGCAAAGTGTGCCCGGTGCTCCGGTAAACCCCATTTGCATGACCCTGGGTGTTGGATGGTGCGTGAGTCAAAACAAGAGTGTCCAGTGTGCCAAAAAAAACCTTTCTTGCTAGGCGGGTCTTGTCACTTTACCTCTTCAGATGGAGACTCTTCTGCTCTCCATTCTTTCATGATCTCCAGAGAAGGGGAAGGGATGAAGTCCTCGTCCCCTGATGATGGAGCCTGAGATGATTAATGGACAGGACGTTCTGAGAGACGGCTCTGCTAAATCGGGGTGTTCCCTTTCCCCTTTGGAGAAGCCGAGTTGGAGCCCTTCCAATGGTGTTTAGGTGATAAGGTGTCCTACCCAATGTTGTCGGTATCTCTAGCTTCCATTGGTGTTGGTGCAGTTGCACTCGCCCTGTCGGATGGGTTGTTAGCCAGCATATTGGCGAGGACTTCTTCCCCCGAAGCTGCCATGGCGGCCTTAATACTTGCCTGAAAATCTGTCAGGGATATTGAGGGAAGTCCGACATGTTGGTTCACACCCTTTCGGTCTGTGGGAGATAGGATCGTACAACAGTACACTTATTGCTACTCAGTGGGCCCCCGCGCATAACTGGGGTCACCCAGAATTTCGATCAATCAGTACCACTTTCACAGGTTCCGGGGAGTGGTCTGAGAATGAGGACACCCTCAGTAAGACCGGGATGAGCGGTCTGCAATGTCGGGACAGAGCCCGAGTATGGGAGACGTGAAAGCCTTAATATGTATAATCCAAGGGGGTCATCCTTATATGGCCTAGAAGTGTGGAGTTTTGGCAGCACTGTGAGTACAATGACAGAGCGTACTCTGAAGGTAGAAGCCCTAGAAAGGGTGCGGGGGGGTCACCCCTTTGTACGTATGCCACTAGCACCGGAGTAAGATTTGCTTGGGGGTCACCCAGCATAGGGGGGGGTCACCCCAGTATGTATGTCTCTTATGGCATGTTGGGACACTCTTTCGGTCTGTGGGGTACCGAACAGGTGTCAGGTACGGTAGTACACTTATTGCCACTTAGTGGGCCTCCACGTATGACTGGGGGTCACCCAGAATTATTTCAATCAGTACCACTTAGAGATTTCCTGGGAGTGGTCTGAGGAGGGGGTCACCCTCAATAAGACCGGGATGAGTGGTCAGTAATGTCGGGACGTAGCCCGTGTATGGGGAGGTATGGTAGCCTCCAAATTATCCAAGGGGTTACCCTTATGGGATTTAGTACTGTGGAGAATTGGCAGCACCGTGAGCTCTCCTTCATGACATCCAGTGTGTCCCGGTCTGTGCATGCAGTAACAGATCATACTCTGTGGATATGAGCCCATCCTAGTATACGTATGTCACTAGTACCGGAATAAGATTTGCTTGGGGTTCACCCAGCGTAGGGGGTTCACCCCAGTATATGTATGTCACTAGGACAGGAACCAGATTTGCTTGGGGGTCACCCAGCGTAAGGGGAGGCCACCCCTGTACCACAATGTCACTTTGGAGAGGTGTCTGCCACGCTTGGGGGTCACCCAGCACAAGGGGGGTCACCCCTGTTAATCACTCCGTGATGTGCCTCCACAACTGTGTCCTGGGAGGTGTATCCCTGTGGGGAAGGAGTGTATCCAGTGGTTGTGAGGTCCAGTGGGAGTAGGGAGTAAGTTATCAGCTCTATTTAATTTCCCTGCCAGCAGACAGGGCCAGACTGGGGACACGAAGCAGCTGTGAAAAAAAACTATGGCAGCCCCATAAGTCATTGTGCTATGTAGTGTGTGTGTGATAACACACACTACATAGCATATATACACACACACACACACACATATATATATATATATATATATATATATATATATGTTATTGGAATATTTCTTTTTCAATTCAAAATATTATTCCTTTTAGGGTAATTAAATTATACAGTAAAGCATACTCACATGCAGACACAGACAATCTTACTGATGCACACAAATAGGCTCATTGACAGACAATCTCAATGACACACACAGACAAGGTTACTGGTACACACACAAATTTAGTACAGACAAACTCTGATACACACACAAGCTTACTACAGACAAGCTCACTGCACATACATGCTCACCACAGACAGGAGCAGACACACCCATGCTCCCTACAGACAAGCTCACTAACACACACACGATCCCTACAGACAAGCTCACTGACACACATACACACATACAAGCTCACTAGCAGGCACACACACAAACTCACTAGCAGGTGCATACACACAGAAGCTCACTCACTAGCAGATGCGCGCACAGACACACACAGAAGCTCACTCACTAGCAGATGCACACACCCAAAGACATCCACACACACAGAGGCAGGCACCCACACACACAGAGGCAGGCACCCCCACACACACACAGAGGCAGGCACCCCCACACACACACAGAGGCAGGCACCCACACACACACAGAGAGAGTCAGACATCCACACACACACACAGAGGCAGACAGTCAAACACACACAGGCAGATAGCCACACACTCACACAGGCAGATAGTCATACACACACAGGCAGATAGCCTCACACACACACACAGGCAGACAGTCATACACACACAGGCAGATAGCCTCACACACACACACACAGGCAGACAGTCATACATACACACAGAGGCAGACAGTCACACACACACACAGTGTCACACACACACACACACAGTCATACATACACACAGGCAGAAAGTCATACATACACACACAGGCAGACAGTCACACACACACAGTGTCACACACACAGGCCGTGTCACACACACACAGGCCGACAGTCATACATGCACACACACAGAGGCAGACATTCACACACACAGACAGTGTCTCACACACACACACAGCCATACACACACAGACAGTGTCACACATACACACACACACCCAGGCAGACAGTCCTACATACACACAGAGGCAGACAGTCACACACACACACACAGGCAGAAAGTCATCCATACACACGGAGGCAGACAGTCACTCACACACAAGCAGACAGTCATACATACACACAGAGGCAGACAATCACACACACACACAGGCAGACAGTCATACACAGACAGTCACACACAGTGTCACACACACAGGCAGACAGACATACATACACACAGAGGCAGACAGTCACACACACACACACACACACACAGTCAGTCACACACACACACACAGACAGTGTCACACACACAGGCAGACAGTCATACAAACACACACACAGAGGCAGACAGTCACACACACACACACACACACAGTCACACACAGACAGTCACACACACACACACACACACACACAGGAAGACAGTCTCTCACACACACTCACACACACAGGCAGTCACACACACACACACTGACCTGCTTCTTACCTCCACATCCATTGGAGCTCCTGGAGGCTTGTTGTTGGGGAAGCAGGGACACCGCACGCTAAGCCCCGCCCCACTGCATACTAAGCCCCGCCCCACCACATTTTAAATCTTTTTAAATTTATTTTTAATGATCTCGGCCGGCCATGTGTGAGCTGTGCCGGCTGCCTGGCTCCCCCTGCTCCCATAGGGTCTTGTGCAGCCGCACACCTTGCACATGGCCGGCCGGGATCACAGGAGCCTGATCAGTTCTGAATGGGGCTGTCAGCCCAGCCCCAGGTGCTGCGGCCCACCAGGAAATTTCCCGGTATTCCGGTGGACCAGTCCGGCCCTGACAGCAGATAATGTAATGCATCCACTATATGCCCACAGCAGGGAACAGTCCATTCATAATCCTCCAGACGTACAATAAAACTGTTATTCAACATGACAATTGTATAGAACAGAATAGAGCAAACTGCCAGCAGACATGAGTACTGCATCCACTATATGCACACAGCAGGGATCAGTCCTACATATTCGTGCAGAGTTACATATAAAACTTTTATTTCACATGCCAATGAAATATGACAGTATAGAGCTCAGCAGTGAACAGTCCATTCATAATCTTCCAGAAAAGATACATATAAAACCATTATTCCACATGCCCATGATATGTATTAGTATTGAGCTCAAAAGTACTTGTAAAACTTTTATTTTGCAGGAAAAATATTTTAAACAGTATAGATCTAGCTAAACAACGTGAATCTCGCGAGTGCAAAAGCGCCGTGCGGCCCGCGATCGGGGATACAATCGCGGCCCACCGGTATGGAACAGAAACCCCCCGACACCCCGAACCCCCAGAGACCTGTCCTGAAGTCCCAGCACCAGTGAATAAAAAAGCCTGCTCACGTTAAAAAGCCGAATCGCGGTAAAATGGCGCGATCCGTGCGAGACCAGAGTAAAGAATAGGAAAGAAAAAGTGCCAGCAACAGAAAACCAAACAGGCTAATAAAGCAGAAAATAAAGGGTTAGTTTGGGGGAAGGGTAACAGGGGGAGAATATCACACTATACAAGTCCAAATGGAAGGCAAGTGCAAAAAAATGAAAACCATTTAGGTCAAAATTGCAGGACAAGCTAATAAAGTTTAACTAAAGCGACCATGCATATCCAGAAACAGTTTGGGGCAAAAACTGAATGTCTAGCATTAAAAATCTAACTAAAGTGACCATAGCAATATTAATAAAAACAGTTGGAGCAAACTGAAAGTCAAGTAACAAAGTTTAATTAAAGTGACCATTGCAATATCCAGAAAACCAGTTTGGATTAAAACTGAATGTCTAGCATAAGGTGTCTAACTACAGTGACCATAGCAATATTAATAAAAAACAGTTTGGAGCAAACTGAATGTTAAGCAATACATGTTTAACTAATGACAATTTGCAATATCAGTAAAACAGATTGGAGCAAAATACTCTGACCTGTGCCTTGGCTGGTAAGCAGCAAAGAAAGAGGAAGTCATGTGTCTGTCAGGGCTTTATATATGGATGTGATGCCTGTTACTGATTGGTTTAAAGTTTTTTTTTCTGATTGACTTGTGCTGCTGGAGGCATAAAGTAAAGAAAGTTATGCAAAATATGAAGCCTCCTGTCATGTGATAAAATTATGCACATATACAAAATTTTTTATCATCTGTCGGTATTTAAAAAAAGCTGCTTTGCTATAGACTCCTCTAGGTTCCTTACTAATAACCCAGAATTTTAATGTATCTTTATCTCTAATGTTTCAGGCCATATGAGAAATATTGAAAGACAAGGATTCCAAAATGAGTGAAATTTTTTATCCAGTCAAAATTTTTGCAAAGGATAAGCAAAAAAAGTATGATGTACCTATGAACAGTAGTTGACACCCACAACTGCTTATTCACGCCAGTTATGCATCTCTTCTTTAAAATACATCTTAATAAATAATATTCCTAAAACTAGAAAGGTTAGTGAAAGTGATTACCACATGCTTATATGATAGTTTTGTGAGTAACGGTGTAGGCGGAATTGGTTGTGGAATTAATATCACATTCTTTACAACACCTTTAATTATAGCATATCTTTAATGTATGAACCCACTTGGTAATGTTAGTAAGAAAACAAAATGACGAATAACTTTAAAAATGTGTATCTCTCTATTTATAAGATAATATATATGAGATAGTAAATGATTGCATGTAAAAGTGTCTCACATTTATGGCTGGTTAGGTTTAAAGATCACTAACCTCTGACTTGTTGGGATCTGCCCATTGACATAGCCCTGATCCACTGAGCAGTTAAGCACAGTCTAATTTCATAAACATTTAGATACACATATTTTGGAAACCATAAATTAGGATAGACTGCACCCCATGATGCTGTTACCCCATGTAATATCTAGTTATCAGACCATACAGATTCATAATGGATCAATTTCAAAGCAAATCGGTGAATTCAGAAATCTTGTTAGGTTATACTAAACATTATATTATAATTATATTATTATACTAAACATGTCTAATAGGTCTATACTCAGACAATGGGGCATGTATTCAAATATCTCTAAAATCCTAATATGATTAGTTACTCAGGCTTTAAGTAGCATCTCCATCAGTAAGAAAACTGTTCTTGAATAACACATTTAAAAAAAAAAAAAACACTTATCTTTAGTACTTACCACTTAATAAAACCATATCTAAAAAAAAAAAAGCAAGCTTCTTGAAAAAGCCAGGAATAAAACTGTGATTACAGCTTTTCACAGAAGATAAAGAGGTATATGTTATCGTCCAGCTATATTGTATACTCTATCCTATTAATTTAACTTTTATTAATGTACATGTTGAATAATGTCCTGTGGTAATACGCAAGTAACATAAATAATTTATCATTTCAAAAGCTAAATTGGCACACATAGTACTATACACTTTACAAACGGTACCAGATTATCATGAGTCAGAAGTCTTGAGTGAGTTAAATACTACTGTAAATACAAACAGTTGCACAATTTTTAAAATAGATATTTAGAACTGCCAGGAGAGGCTTAGTAATCAAACGTTGACACAGATATAATACACTATGTGTTTAGGTAGGAATGTAAAACTCTACATAAACACTAAACTTTTTTTTTTTTTGTGCCATGAACATGTATTAACGGTGTCACAATTTTAGTTTACAGGATAACATGTAGAGTATTGCTTGACAGGGATTAATTCACAACAGAATATTCACATTGCAGAATATATACTATATAACACAGAAACAGTAAAATCCATTTTATAGTGAATGAGCCTGCAGTATTTTATCCTTTAATTGTCAGTGGTGTGAACCACAATTGAATAAAGGTTTGAATTCTTGAGGAAAATGCTAATTCTCAGGATTTACAGTAAGTCTTTGTGGCTAGACTTCTGAGAACGCAAAACATAAAATGTTTTAATTGTTCCCATAAATGCTATGCAACTCAGGTTATATGTAGGTAATTCAAAATAGGAATTGTATTTGTTGCAACTGGAATTTTTTATAAAATACACTATATGCCCTAAAATATATGGACACACCTAATAATTATTGAGTTTGGGTGTTTTAGTTTCATTTCTTGCTAACAAGGGCGTACAATCAAGCACATAGCCATAACATCCCCATAGACAAACACCGGCAGTACAATAGGTTGTACAGAAGAGCTCAGTGACGTTAAGTATGACATTGCCATAAGATGATACCTTTGCTACACTTGGTAGTAGATCTGTCCTGGTTAACTGTAATTGTTATTGTTGTAAAGTAGTAGTATCTAGGAACAACATATGCTGAGCCACAAAGTGGTAGACCCCTCCTAATCACAGATTGGGGTGCCAATTGCTGAAGAATACTAAAAGCGGCAACTATGAATACAAATACAAAAAGAAAAGTCCTGCACTCACTCCCATCACTCCTGGGCGGCTGCAATGACTACGGTACACATCAGCTAATACACACAGGGTCTGCAGTGCTGGGGGATAGGATGGCTAGAAGGTTGGAGGAGATTTTAAACTAGTAGTAGGGGGGGAGGGTCATAGCAATCTACAAAATGGAGATAGGACAGAAAGGAGATGGGCTTTAGCACAGTATAAGGGGGGTGGAAACGGGGGGAGGGGCAAGCTCAGAACAGAGAAGCTGTGTAATGTTGAAAATTCACAAAATATACAAGTGATGCATAATATTAAATGTATGCTTACTAATGCAAGGAGCCTAAATAACAAAATGGGGGAACTAGAGGCATTAGCATACACTAAACAATATGATATAATAGGCATAACTGAAACATGGTGGGATGAGACACATGACTGGGCAGCTAACTTAAATGGGTACACGTTATTTAGGAAGGATAGGAAAAACAAGAAGGGTGGTGGGGTATGTTTGTATGTCAAACATGATTTAAAGCCAAATGTTAAGCAAATGGAATGCGAGGAGGATAATGTGGAAGCTTTATGGGTAAATATCTGCTTGGGGGAAAAGAAGGGAAATCAACTATTGGTTGGGATATGTTATAAACCACCTAATGTTAATATTGACGAGGAACAACAGCTGTTTGAGCAAATTGAGAAAGCTGCAAATCTGGGTAACACTTTAATTATTGGAGATTTTAATTACCCGGATATAAATTGGGACAGAGGGACTAGTGCCTCAGCAAAGGGAATTAGGTTTTTAAACTTGTTAAATGACACCTTCATGTCACAACTTGTGCAAGCACCAACTAGAATGGATGCTTGTCTGGACCTGGTTTTAACAAACAACGTTGATCTTTTCACCAACATTCAAGTAGGTGAGCACTTGGGAAATAGTGATCACAATATAGTGTCCTTTGAAATAAACTCAAAAAAACTAAAGCACATGGGGAATACTAAAACATATAATTTAAAAAAGGCTAATTTCAATAAGTTAAGGGAAGCTTTACAATATATTGACTGGCATAAACTCTTTAGTGAAAAGACACTGAGGATAAATGGATCATCTTCCAACAGATATTACAAAGGTACATTTCTCAGTATGTACCGTTGGGAAATAAATATAAAAGAAACAAATTAAAACCAATGTGGCTTAGTAGAGAAGTAAAACAAGAGATTACAACTAAGAGAAGGGCATTTAAAGCATTTAAATCGGACAAATCAGATGCATCTTATAAAAGATATAAGGATGCAAATAATGCGTGCAAAAAGGCAATTAGACTTGCTAAACTTCAAAATGAAATAATGATAGCTGAAGAGAGCAAAACCAACCCCAAAGCATTTTTTAAGTACATAAATTCTAAAAAAAAACAAAATGAAAGTGTAGGTACACTAAAAACTGAAACGGGGGTGTTAATTAATGAAAACCAGGAAAAGGCAGGAATTTTAAATAACTATTTCTCCTCCGTATATATTAAGGAAGAACCCATGGCAATAGATGTGCAAATGATTGCTTCTAAAAACTTGCAGAATAATTGTAATTGGTTAACTCAAGACAAGGTGCTGCAGCAACTAAAGAAAGTTAATATAAACAAAGCTCCAGGGCCTGACGGTATCCATCCACGTGTACTTAAGGAACTAAGTGCAGAAATAAGTGAACCTCTGTTTTTAATCTTTCAAGATTCTTTTCTTTCAGGAAGTGTTCCGGAGGATTGGAGGAAGGCAGATGTGGTTCCTATATTCAAAAGGGTTCAAAATCCTTGCCTGGAAATTATAGACCTGTGAGCTTAACTTCTGTGGCTGGTAAAATATTTGAAAGGTTATTAAGGATAATATTCAAGAATTCCTTGAGAAGAACATGGTTATCAGCAAAAATCAGCATGGTTTTATGAAGCACAGGTCATGTCAAACTAACTTGATTGCGTTCTACGAAGAAGTAAGTAGAAGTATAGATCAGGGTGTTGCCGTGGATGTGATCTATTTGGATTTTGCCAAGGCATTTGATACAGTTCCACACAGTAGATTAGTGTTCAAACTCAAAGAAATCGGCCTAGATGAAAATGCTTATTCTTGGGTAGAACATTGGCTTAAAAACAGAGTACAAAGAGTTGTCATTAATGGTAAATTTTCAAGCTGGACAGAGGTGGCAAGTGGTGTCCCTCAGAGGTCTGTTCTGGGACCCCTTCTATTTAACATGTTTATAAATGATCTTGAAGACCGCATTGAAAGTCATGTTTCAGTGTTTGCAGATGACACCAAACTTTGTAAAACAATACAATGTGAGCAAGATATTACTTTGCTACAGAGGGACTTAGATAGACTGGGGGACTGGGCACTCAAATGGCAGATGAAATTTAATGTTGAAAAATGCAAAGTTATGCACTTCGGCATAAAGAATACACAAGCAACGTATACCCTTAATGGAAGCGAATTAGAGATAACAACACATGAAAAGGACTTGGGAATTGTTATAGACAACAAGCTATGCAACAATGTGCAATGTCAATCAGCAGTGGCCAAGGCCAGTAAGGTATTGTCATGCATGAAAAAGGGCATTCATTCTCGGGACAAGAATATAATTTTACCTCTTTATAAATCACTGGTAAGACCCCATATTGAATATGCTGTGCAATTTTGGGCACCTATTCTAAAGAAGGATATTATGGCACTAGAAAAAGTGCAGAGGCGGGCTACAAAATTAATAAAAGGAATGGAACATATCGGCTATGAAGAAAGGTTAACAAATTTAAACCTATTTAGTTTAGAAAAGCGTCGCCTGAGAGGGGATATGATAACATTATACAAATATATTCGTGGCCAATACAAACCATTGTGTGGAAATCTATTCACAAACAGGACTTTACATAGGACACGAGGCCATGAGTTTAGACTGGAAGAAAGAAGATTTCGTCTAAGGCAAAGGAAAGGTTTTTTTACTGTAAGAACAATCAGGATGTGGAATTCTCTGCCTGAGGAAGTGGTGTTATCAGAGTCCATACAGATGTTCAAACGGCTACTAGATACATACTTGCAAGAACAGAATATTCAAGGATATAATCTTTCAATGTAGGGTAATAACTGCTTGATCCAAGGATAAATCTGACTGCCATTCTGGGGTCAAGAAGGAATTTTTTTCCTAGCTTGTTGCAAAATTGTACTTCAAACTGGGTTTTTTTGCCTTCTTTTGGATCAACAGCAAAAAACAAATGTGAGGTAGGCTGAACTTGATGGACGCAAGTCTCTTTTCAGCTATGTAACTATGTAACTATGTAATATAGTAAAAACCAAAGAAAAAAGTCACCTGCACTCTCTCCTTAATCCCTATGTATATTTAAACATATGGATTAAGGAGAGAGCGCAGGTAACTTTTTTCTTTGGTTTTTACTATATAGTGGGGCTGATGTGTACTGTAGTCATTGCAGCCTCCCAGGAGTGATGGGAGTGAGCGCAGGACCTTTCTTTTTGTATTGGTATTCACTTTTTGTATCACACAGCTAGGTTACAATGCCGCCGCCCATCCCATGTGTTCCTTATTAAGGGTTAGCAAGTATATAGGGGTGTATATAAAAAATACCCCTTTCTGTCTCATTAGAGATATTTTTGCCTGAAGCTCAAGGAAGCAAGGTAAAGGGTCAGAGTACGACCCATCTAGGGGGGTCTGCCTTGATGTTGGCAGGCGGGCATTCCCTCCGGTGGCCATTGGAGTAACTAAATGACCTCCATTTGTTTAAATATACATAGGGATTAAGGAGAGAGCGCAGGTAACTTTTTTCTTTGGCAACTATGAATACCCCGTCATGCCGTTTGGGTTATGTAATGCCCTTGCCGTTTTCCAGGACCTCATAAATGATGTCCTAAAGGAATATTTTTATTATTTTGTGTTGGTATACTTTGATGATATACTTTTATACTTATCTGATCTGAGTATTTATTAAGAGCATGTTAAACAAGTCCTGCAGATATTGCTTGAAAACGGTTTATACTGTAAACTGGAAAACTGTTTGTTCGATCAGATGGAGGTGTAGTCCTTGGGGTATATTTCTGCTTATGGCTTCAAGATGGATCCACAAAACAAGTGCTGAGAAAAAATGCAGAGCTTCAGTATTGTTGGTTCTGTAAATGTGAGATAAGGCCTGAAGAACACAGATGGAGATGGAACAGTTATATGAAGGTATTTGCAGGCAGGAGGAGTAAAGGAAAGAGTGGGAAGGGGAGCGTAGAGTAACCATGTGTTGTATATAATTTAAAAGTTTAGCAACTACATTCTAACACCCAACATATTAATAACTGTGTACATAAAATACTCGTCAGAAACATTAAATGACAATGATAAAAAAATGCATGCACAGAAAATTACAGTGACAAACTACAAGTATAAATGGTAACAATTCTATAGTAACAAATGATAATATGGTAACAATGTAAGAATAAATGAGGTGGAGTATCTTCCAAGGTTCAATCAGTAATTTTGACTACTTTTATACTGTGATTGTGCTATTTTCCTTTTTTATTGCTTTTTTATTTTTGCTTGGCATCCTATTCATCACTCCTGAGAGGATCTCACGAGAGAATCCTAGGTAGGGATTACACCACTCACGCCTTATTTATTGAGCTGTGTGTCTGCTCAATTAAATGTGAGTACATTTATTTTTATTTATTACTCCTGGTTTAGTGTACACAGTGAGCACTATTGTTGTAATTTTTTCTTATTTTTGGACTTATGGTCCCTATACCACTGTGAAAACTGTGCTGCTGACTACACTACTATATGTATCCTATAAGTGGGGATTATACCACAGTATGCCCATCGTAATAGACATGGTCTTAACTCTATAAAATGTGAGTAAGGCCATATAAGACTTGTACTTTAAAAGTACCACAAAATATTTGAACATATTGCACTATTGGCTTTCTTCTTTGTTATATTTTGTATATCTATAAGAAGATAAAAAAACTTTGGATCCAGAATCCCTATAGAAAATTATGAAGACTCCTCTATGGGATTTGGCTGCTACCTTTGCAAGTTTACACACTTACTTTGAAATTTTATATTTGCTACTTGTTCTTTTTAGTTTTTTGTTTTAGTGTTTTAATTTTTTAAACACATTTGTTCACAATTGGCGCAACCTTTTCCTGTATTGCTGATTTATCAATAGTACTCAAGACTATTGGTTGAGTCTCAGATACATTGAACTACTATCTAATGAAGTTTTCTGCTTTTAGCCTCAAAGTGCCTCAATTAAATTAACCACCTAAATGGTTTCTTAACAAAATGACAATTTTGGTTTTACTTTGTGTGTTGTGGGCTTCTTCATGATTCTTCATGATTTATACATAGCCCATTAACATTTCCCAGTGATTTATTTTTCATGTGAAAGCTATTCTAATGATCTAATGTATAGATTTTACTTTCATGTCAATTTGACATACATATCTATATGTTTGCATTTGGGACATTGTTATGTTGTCATTTCAGTGAATACAAGGAACCTTTATGGAAACATATATTTTTATATTTGTTTTTATTATATTTTTATATTCTCTTTTTTTCTGCAAAAGGGGTGCCTTAAGCTTACCTGCCTTTCTTTTTGGGGGGTTGTTAGCAACAGTCTTATTCACTAAACACTGGATTTTGTAATGATGCACAAAAAAAGTGAAAAAAGCAATGGCATTTCTCATATTTGCTAAAGCCAAAATGGTTAGAATTAGACCAGCCCATTATTTTTAAAACACTGTAATTTTCTTAAATTTCCCATTATTTCTATGGTTTTAATAAAACGGTTGGTATTGTTTTATTTATAAATGGTAAAGAAGTATCTAATATCACATCACAAAATACACAGATAAGGTTATTCAGTAAACTCCAAATTTAGCAATTTAAATTCAGATGGTGAAACGAAGGCTAAATAAGCTGATTTAAAAACAAATCTCAGACTCTCAGACTTTTTTCTATTAAGATATAATTCGCTAAAATTTGGAATTTGCGTTTATGCTCAAATTCTGAGTTTAGTTTTATGCTCTTTATATACAGCCACCTAATAAGGTAATTTAAATCAATGTAAAAATGCTAGTAAATCTCAATGCTAATCTCTTTATATTTTCTATAATAGCTTTCTATTTCTTTTTGTAGACATATAAAGTATATACTTTCTATCTTTCATTAGGATTTCAAGAGTAGATGAACCATTTCTTTACAACTCTATACTTTTCATTGGAGAGAATGGGGAGTATATTGGTTTTCAAGAGGTCATTATGGCTGCCAAAGAAATTGTGTATTCTTACATTTGCTGTAAAAGTTAAAAAAGATCACCCCAATTGTCTGTCCTCTTTGTGATGTTTCTCTGCTGAAGTGAGTTCAAGAAGAATCCATAGTTAACAGCAACAAGAGTTTTTCATTACCAAAGAAAAAAATTCAAAGAGAACAAAAAATGCCAAAATAAAAAATCCTGTTGCAAACTAATTTGCATGTACAAATGATATTGAATGAGGACTGGGACATTAAATATTTTGTTTAATAAACCAAACATGGAGCATGTTTTACTTACTAACTGCTGTCAACATGAGCACTTAAAGGGAAACTCCAGTGCCAGGAAAACAATCCGTTTTCCTGGCACTGCAGGTCCCCTCTCCCTCCCACCCCCCAATCTCCGATTGCTGAAGGGGTGTAAACTCCTTCAATAACTTACTAGAGGCAGGGACGAGGCAGCCACCGCTCCTCCCTGTGATTGCGTCGGCCGGTGGGCAAGACTGATCCCGCCCACCGGCCGGAGAGACCTAATGCGCATGCGCGGCAATGCCGCGAATGCGCTTTAGCGCTCCCCATAGGAAAGCATTGAAAATGCTTTTCAATGCTTTCCTATGGGGAAATGAGTGATGCTGGAGGTCCTCACACAGCTTGAGGACATCCAGCGACGCTCTAGCACAGGTTTCCTGTGCTATGATACAGGAAGTGCCCTCTAGTGGCTGTCTAGTAGACAGCCACTAGAGGTGGAGTTAACCCTGCAAGGTAATTATTGCAGTTTATAAAAAACTGCAATAATTACAGTTGCAGGGTTAAGGGTAGTGGGAGTTGGCACCCAGACCACTCCAATGGGCAGAAGTGGTCTGGGTGCCTGGAGTGTCCCTTTAACGGGTAGCCAAGCTATTCTCATTTATTAAGAGTGATCGACATTGAACATGTTGGAAAAACATGTTGCATGTCAGGAAATGTTAAAGGAAGACTCCAAGCACCATAATCACTGCAGTCTGCTCTAGTGGTCACAGAACCAGAACTTTTAAGAACGGTTTAACAAATTACCTGAGTATTTATGGGTGCCTGTGTCCGTAATGCCTTCTTCCTGTTTCTCCTGCAGGGAGAAACCAGTTAGTTCCACTTACCTAAGCAAATTCATGAAAGCAATTACAGTATCAGCTAGGCACTCTTCTGGTTACCACCGCCCTGTATCAGGCCTTGCTTAGCTCATGGAAAACAACATACATTTTGTCCAGGAGAAAGAAGGTGCATGGGAACCCTGGGGATCCAGGGTTATTTAACAACTTCCTGGAAATTACCACTGGATATAAGTTGTCAAATATGTACTACTGTTACCCTATACTTTATTTGTTCTTTCTTTGTCTAAATATTAAATTCAAAGTCTGAGCATCAAAACCTCTACAACCTATTGTATTGGTTATTGTTTCTGGAGTGCCCTGGTGACCTTCCAGAGTAATTTGTCAAACTGTTTAAGGCTGTGCAAGTCACATGCAGGGAGCTGTGACTAGGGCTGCATAAGCAAAGTTATGTAACTCCTTAAAAGCAGAGAATTTAGCAATTAGACTGCATAGGCATGATCTGTACACCAAAACCACTCCTTTCAGCTAAAGTTGTTTTGGTGATTATAGTGTGCCTTTAAGCTAGTAATGCTATGGTATGCTTCCAGAAATTAGAGGAAAAGGTGAGTGGACAAAGCTACTCAATCACCCTGAGAAGAACAAAACTTTCGCACGCGCCCATTTTTGTTAATCAGGTGGGTGTGAGGCGGGTATGAGTTAGGGACAAAAAAGTCCAACCATCAAAACCGCTACAATTTGTTGTACTAAAACTATGTCTGCAGTGGTAAGGGAAACAGCAGTGCTGGGGGAAATAGAATTATCATTACTGGTTTCATTACTGCCATCAGGTCAAGGACCATATATTCGGGACACCACTTTCATAGTTAGTGCTAGGTCCTCTTTAAAGTTTGACTCTGTGACTCTTACAAAGTAGACTTTGCTGCTTTCTCCCTTAGTTGTCTCTTGTGGTGGCACCAAGACCATAAAGTGACATCAAACATAATGCAAATAAATAGATGTGCAAATGAATCATGTCACAAGAAAGTCATGTGACCTCAGAGAGACAACAGTAGGGTGCGTGTAACACTGAAAAGTGACAGTGCATATAGAAGTAAAAGTGATGGTAAATATATGACATAAAGGTGCACTTGTCAATGTCAATAGGTATCAAAATGGTGTAAAATTAAACTACAAAACCTTTTTTCCTAAATAGGATACAATCATTTTAACTGTAGCACGTATATGTATTTTAAATCCACAAACAACAGAATAAAGCTTAATAAAGTTCTTAAGATTAATCCTAAAAACTTAATATTTCTTAGAGAAATATTCTAAAATTTGTACCTATATTAAGAAATATAACTGGAATATAACTTTCAAATAATGGTGTTGTTTTCCATTTTTTTTTTTGAGGTGTGCATATACAAGGAGGCTGGCAAATTAGAGACCAACCTCTTTGTTAAAGGAACAATATTGCTAATGCAATTCTGCCACAGTCCCCATTTGAGCGGATCCCCGCTGTCAGTGTTAAAAAGGTGGCTTTACTTACCTTTCCTCCCTTGCAGTTCTCGTCTCCAGTGTTCCACTTTGCTGAATTGGCATTGCAATAGATGAGCTTGAACAATCTAGTAAATTCCCATAGGAAAACATTTGGAGGCTAGTGTGTATGAATAGCAAAATGCTGGGATGGGCTCTCTGACACCATCTGATCAAAATAGTAGGGTTTCACTCCACTTTTTTGAGGAAAGACCTCTTTAGGTAAGTATGTTAGTATGACAGCCACTAGAGGCAGGTTAACTCTGCAATAAAAATATTGTGGTTCCTGCAGTATGGGGGAGAGGAGAGCATGGCACCCAGACCATTTCACTGAAATGAAGAGGTCTGAGTGCCTATGTAGTCCATTTGAAGAAACTGATTAAATAATTTATTACTGTTTGACAGAATAAAAATTTTGAATCTATACCAAAGAGCCAGTACATGAGTGTGAAAAGAATTGTATCTTATGAGACTATTTTAAAGAAACATTTGGGTGACATGACAAGTAAATTAAAGACGAGTGGATACCCTTAGGCAATTTTGTCGACAAAACATAATATTGTAAAAAAGATGTCTAGATCTAGCTTGTTAGAAACAAAAGGGAATGTAAAATGAAGAGCAAAGAGAATGATTTTCAGTACTCAGTTTGGCTCTCATAGTAAATCTATTCTTCATTCTATTAGGAACATTGGTGGATGCTGAGAAAATCAGTTCAAGGAATCAAGGAATTTAAATCACCTACACACATGGCCTACAAAAAAGGTAAATCTATTCGGGACCAAATAGTGAAGGCTGACTACAAACAAGTGCATTTTTTTTTTTAGCAATCCTAAAATGGCCATTTGCCCCCGCATCTCCCACGTGTCATGCAATGGCATCATTAGGGGAGACAGGGTTATGCACCCCAAAACAGGCAACACTTGTAATGTTAAAAGATGTTTCACTCACAATTCCTCTTTTGCTATATATGTTCCTAAATGCCCCATCGTTAAATTCTATAATTGTGAGGCTACCCAGAGAATTCAAGATAGAATAACTAAGCACAAGTCAACCATTAGAATTGGAAGACTAAATTTGCCAGTTGCTGAGCATTTTAAGGAAGCCCTGCACACCACTGCACAATTACATTTCCCTATTATAGAACAAATCCCTGAACTAAGAAGTTGGGTCAGCAGGCTCAGGCTGTTAAAACACATGGAATGATACTGGATCAAAGAATTAGATACACTTGAACCAGCAGTTATGAACAGGGAATCTATATTGTAAGCTCTACCTATTGTTCCTGTAGAAATGTGTAATTGTCTAATTTATTGTTAAATGTACCCCTTTGTAATATAGCTAACTGTTGTGGAATAAACTAGTTCTAAATAAATGTCATTAGCAATAATAGTAATAATCTATTAAAAATCAAATTCTTTCATACATTTAACATTTTCAGATTATATGGATTCCCTAGAATATCACATTGCACCATTCTAGGCTCTTCTGGAGTTCTTTAACCCCTTAAGGACCAAACTTCTGGAATAAAAGGGAATCATGACATTTCACACAAGGGATAATATAATGCTAGAAGGGATAATATAATGCTAAAGGGATAATATAATGCTAGAAATACAAATTTGTATTCCTGGCACTATTGTTCCCCCTCCCTTTTGGCCTCTCCCCCCAGCAGTGTAATAATCCCTTACTGTACTTACCCGATTCCATTGCGTATCTCCTTCAGTGCAGGGTTGGTGCTGAACCTCCTTCAACATCCCCTGCAAGCGCATTAGGCCCTACCCATAAGAAAGCAGAGCCGGACAACATCCAGTATTAGTTAGGCAACCAAAAGTCACCTAGTGTTACGCTACTTGGGTGAATTGGATTGGAACTCAACTGCAGCTTGTAAACCTCCCTAATTACTTTAGTGAAGATCCGGAGAAACTTTAACGTATCAATACTGTAGCTTTAAGAAAGGAGGGAATCGCTGGTAACTTGATTCAAATGAAGTTTTAATAAGTGTTAAACTTTAATGAATTGCATTTAGGCAATAATCCAATAAGAAGAAGTGCAAGTAATCAACAACACAAAGTTCATTAATAAGTATTTCTTCATAGAAGCATTAAGTAACATGCTTTGGTTAATGAGAATAATCTTCAATAGTAATGTTAAGCAAGTAGCTGAGAATAGTTGCAAAGCAAGAACAGTTCATAGTTAATAAGCATGATGGGAGTTGTCCTCCAGATAATTAGGAGCTTGAAGCATTGAGTGTATTTGCAAAGCAAGAAACAGTTCATAGCGAATAAGCATGATGGGAGTTGTCCTCCAAATAATTAGTAGCTTGAAGCATTGCAGATTTGAGTAAGCAAGAATAAGTTCATTATTAAATGAGATTGTAGATTAGTAGATGAAAGATATACTTAAGGTTAGTAGTCCTCCAATAATATAGAGATATCCACTTGAATTTGACATAAGTTTCCGTTCTCCTGTAATCCTCTATGACATGCTATACTTCCCTAGCCGGACGGCTAGAATGCCTTCAGAGCTTGAAGAGCCGGCGTGTCCCAGGAGCCGGCGTGTATTCTCTGAAGTTGGAATCACATCGCCAGGAAGTAGCTTGCACAATCACCCTCTCTCTGGCGCGGTCTCCCTAAATACTGTCAGAGCCACGTCAGAGGGGGGCGGGGTCCAGCTCCGCATAGGGGAGTGCCAAACCCGGAAGTGTTACCGCATGACAGGACCCCCAACCTAAGGAGCACACTCCGGGTGCTATTACCTCGGTTTCTGAGGGTATCCTCTGTGAAAAATGAAAGTGCCCAGGACATAGGTTCATCCCTTAAATAGGAAATCATTGAACAGACCTTAATCCTGTCTGTGGGGTAAGCCCTAGGTTTGAGAGTAAACAATAATTTGCATGAATTCAAAAATTCTCTATATTTAGAGTGATCTCCAAAAAATTTTTCAGGATTGCAGACAACAATGAAGACATTTCCATATTTTGAAAAGAAACCATTGGATTAGAAGTTGTCTTTGGATCTTCAGGAAACAAGGAGGGATGGAATCCATAATTTGAAAATAATGGAGTCATTTTGCTGCTTGAATGTATGGAGTTATTATAGGCAAATTTAGCCATGGGTAGCCAATTACTCCAGTCATCATGTAAATACGTACAGTAACAACAAAGGTATTGTTCCAGACATTGATTGACTCGTCCTGTTTGACCATTTGTTTGAGGATGGTATGCTGAAGAGAGTTTACGTTGGATTTGAAGTGAAGTACACATTTCCTTCCAAAAACGTGAAGTAAATTGAGAACCTCTGTCTCAAGTTCTTTGTGAGATAATTGTTTAAGTTCATCCAATATAGTAGTTGTAAGTCCAATAATTTTATTATTTGTTAATATTGAGAACGTTTTCTTTTCTAGCGAAGGACTGCACGGAATTCAAGAGCATCAACTTTTCTGTTACGAGATCCAGGTCTCCATTTTTTCTGACTTAATTGAAGTATAGGTGTCTGTGGGAGGCAATTATCCTTACAATATTCTGAATCAAAGGTGAGAGAAAAAGGAGTCCAACGAATAAAGGGATTATGGGTTTGTAACCAATGGATACCCAAGATGATTGGAAAAAGAGGAGATTTTATTATATCATAAACAAGAAATTCTGAATGGTTATTATTGATAATTGTCCTGATAGGAATAGTCTCATTTTTATAGGACCAGAGGGGATTAGAGATCCATCAATAACTCTGATGGAGATAAAAGATGCTTTTTTCATATAAGGAATTTTATTGTTTTCAACAAATGAGGAATCTATGAATATTCCTGGAGCTCCAGAATCAATAAAAGCTTCAGTCTTGATTCTTTCTTTGTCCCACTGTAAAATTAAAGGTACAGCGAACTGATGAGAGCAGGAAGAGGGAAGAGTTTTCAGAATTGATGTATTAAATTTAAGCTTTCCTTCCTTAGCGCGTTTTAGTAGATGACATTCTTGTAAAAGATGTTCCTTAGAAGCACAATACTGTTGTATAATCCTTCTCTCACCACCAATACTTCCAATTGGTATCCTTTTGAGAGAAATCCACTCTGCGTTGTGTATTAATAGTGAATGTAATATCCCTGTGTAACCTCTTCCAAGAACTAACATATATCTTTATCCCCTTGCCCAGATAAATATATGACTAGAACTACTAAGGTATTCTACCCAATATTACAAATAAACAGCCAACACCATAGTTCTTCCCAGAGAGAAATCTTTACTTAGAATCTGCCCAATTAAATATTACAGAAGAAGAATGTTACAGAGTTATAGTATTACAGTTACAATACATTCATAACACTCACACATTCCATCTATCTAATACTATCTGCTACATTGTGTATAATAATATTGGCTACATTGTGTATGTGCTGTGCAATGTTATGTGCAGCTTGTGTGTCTTACCAAAACCTAACCTAATGTGATGTCAGTATCTTCTATTTTTAAAGGAATTGGTTCCCATGTTGTAAATAGCAAATTCCTCAGCTCAATTTGACATGGAAATGTGATTTCCTTTCCCAAGGCCCAAAGTGTTGTCTATCCTGTTATTTTATTTAAGTGTTAACTCTCCCAGCCATCCCTTTTCCTCTAACCCAAGGTGTGTTTTCCTAGATAGGGACTCCTTTGAAGACCAGTTGATATGTAAATGTGATTGGTGCCTTTCAGGTGCTGTATCTTTCCAACTATCTAAACAGAAACTCCCTTTGAAGATAATTCCTGACCTCCCATACACACAGACTCAATCAAGCACATATTAAACAGATATATACATAATATTTTCCCCAACAAATACATACAGAGATTTAATTTTCTCCTTCTTGTTTTTTCTTCCATAGACAAAGGTCCGCTAATAAACCCAACTTCCATAGGTTCACCTGGTTGCAAGGGTTTATTAGGCATGCGCAAGGGTGGATTGGGTTTTTTCCAATGTGAATTAGAGAGAGCCTTTTCAGCTTTACGTTCTCTGATTCTCCTATCTATACTGATAGAGAGCTGAATTAAGGTATCAAGCGTTGAAGGAAGAGTAGTTCTAGATAATTAATCTTTAACTGTTTCAGACAATCCTAAACGGAACTGATTATGTAGAGCTATATCATTCCATTGGGTTCCAGAAGCCCTTCTTTTAAATTCAGCTATATAATCTTCCACAGGACGATTTATTTGTTGTAATAATCTAATAGCAAGATCAGCAGTAGCTTGTTTATTAGGATCCTCATAAAGTTGTGACATTGCTTCAATAAAATTATCCAAAGAATCCAAAATAGGATCTTAATTTTCCAAAAATTAAAGTGCCCAGGACATGGGTTCATCCCTTAAATAGGAAATCATTGAAAAGACCTTAATCCTGTCTGTGGGATAAGCCCTGGGTTTGAGAGTAAACAATAATTTGCATGAATTCAAAAATTCTCTATATTTAGAGCGATCTCAATTTTTTTTTTCAGGATTGCAGACAGCAGGGTCACTTGAAGAATGAGCAACTTTACTTTGCATTTATCTAATATAAGAAAGAAGTCTTTCATTAGCAATGTGCAATTCCTGCATGCCTTGAGTGAGCATTTCAACCCTGTGGGTTATGAGGTAATTTGGGAATTTACTTCTGCTGGTTCCATTTTGAGGCTTGGTGATTCTGTTACGCTACTTGGGTGAATTGGATTGGAACTCAACTGCAGCTTGTAAACCTCCCTAATTACTTTAGTGAAGATACAGAGGAACTTTAAAGTATCAATACTGTAGCTTTAAGAAAAGAGGGAATCGCTGGTAACTTGATTCAAACGAAGTTTTGATAAGTGTTAAACTATAATCCAATAAGAAGAAGTGCATGTAATCAACACAAAGTTCATTAATAAGTATTTCTTCATAGAAGCATTAAGTAACTTGCTTTGGTTAATGAGAATAATCTTCAATAGTAATGTTAAGCAAGTAGCTGAGAATAGTTGCAAAGCAAGAACAGTTCATAGTTAATAAGCATGATGGGAGTTGTCCTCCAGATAATCAGTAGCCTGAAGCATTGAGTGTATTTGCAAAGCAAGAAACAGTTCATAGCAAATAAGCATGATGGGAGTCAGGGCGGCCATCAGGGCATGACAACCGCAACGGTTGTCATGGGCCCGGCGGTCCTGGGGGGCCCGGACTGCTCAGGTCGTCCGGGCCCCACATTCAGTGGGTACATACCGGGTCGCAGGGGGTCCTGCGACCCGGTATGTACCCACAGGGCCAACCTCTTCTCCTGGGGGGCCCAGCAGCCGGCTCCGGCATCAGTACGGTGCGCGAGGGAGCTGAAGAGGAAGCACACAGAGAGTGCTCCCTCGCGCGCCGGCCCGCCGCTGAGTGTCAGGTGGGGGGAGGAGGAATTAAATGGGAGGGAGGGGGAAGAAATTAAATTCCATGGGAAGAAATGGAATTTGAGAGGGGGAATAAATGAAATGGAGGGGAATTAAATTGAGGGGAGGAATGAAAACGGGAGGGGAACTTAAATGAGGAGGGGAAGAAATTAACCTGAGGGCTGGAAGAAATGGAATTTGAGAGGGGAGTAAATGAAATGTGAGGGGAGTAAATGAAATGGGAGGGGAGCAAATGGAAATGAGGGGAATTAAATGGAGGGGAAGAAAATGAAATCTCTATGGAGGGCGAACGAAAAATGGGAGGGGGAGGAATTAACTTGAGGGGAGGGGGGGGAAGAAACGAAATTTGAGGGAGGGGTGAGGAGGCACCCAAATTTGAGGAGAGGGGGAGGAAGGAAGGAAATGGGGGGGGAAAGAAATGAAATTTGAGGGAGGGGTGGAGGAATGAAATTTGAGGGGGGAGAGGAATGGAATTTGAGGGAGGAGAGGAAGGAAATTTGAGGCAGGGAGAGAGGAAGGAAATTTGAGGCAGGGAGAGAGGAAGGAAATTTGAGGGAGGGAGAGAGGAAGGAAATTTGAGGACGAGGGAGAGGAAGGAAATTCGAGGGACGGGGGGAGAGGAAGGAAATTTGAGAGACGGGGAGAGGAAGGAAATGAGAGGGAGGAGGAGAAGAAGGAAATTGGAGGGATGGGGAGGAAGAAAAATTTGAGGGACGGGAGAGGAAGGAAAAATCTCGGGAGGGAGAGGAAGGAAATTGAGGGGGAGAAGAAGCTGAATTCTGAGGGGGAAGAAGGAAATTGAGAGGGAGGGAGTGGAGGGGAGAAGAAGGAAATAGGAGGGAGAGGGGGAGAAGGAAATTGATCGAGGGGGGGAGATGATCCATCACACACACAATGCACCCCCCTTGCACACAGCAGAAAAACACACAATGCATTACACACAGACACACGTGACAAGCAGCAATGCACCCCTTAAGGGACATACCGCCACAATGCATCCCTTACAGACGCACACACTGCATCCCATACATACACAAACTCATCTTGCAGCCCTTACACATACAAACACAGATTCACACAGTGCATTCCTTACACACATCAGGACATCCCCCACACACACACTCCACTCCCTGTGAACAAACTCATTGGTGGAACATGAAGGTGGACCCTGGGACCCAGATCTTGAGCTGTGTAAAAGGCCCTCAAAAAAAATGGAGCTGCTTCCCGTTCTCCCAGAACAGTGATTTTTGTGACCACAGTTACAAACCGCCTCCAGAGAGCCTGTTGTACACCAGACCAGTGGAGCCAGACGGCAGCTAGAGCCCATCATCATCCCCATCTGGTTGTAAGTAGGCAATCTAGTATATTATTCGTGGCACTAATCTCTAATTTACCTCACATTAAAGGGACACTATAGTCCCCAGAACCACTGCAGCTCAATGTAGTGGTTCTGGTGTCTAGCCTGTCCCTGCAGGCCTTTTAATGTAAACACGGCGGCACTGCAGCACTGGTGTTAGTTAACATGGCAGATCATATGGGTGGGGCATTGTGATGTCCCATTGTGATGGGATTCGGGGGGGCAGCACTTTGGGCGGACCGGGGGGCCCAGACCTTGAGCTGTGTCAGGGGCCCCAACATTTCTGATGGCAGCCCTGATGGGAGTTGTCCTCCAAATAATTAGTAGCTTGAAGCATTGCCGATTTGAGTAAGCAAGAATAAGTTAATTATTAAATGAGATTGTAACATAAGTACATTATTAAATGAGATTGTAGATTAGAAGATGAAAGATATACTTAAGGTTAGTAGTCCTCCAATAATATAGAGATATCCACTTGAATTTGACATAAGTTTCCGTTCGCCTGTAATCCCCTATGACATGCTGTACTTCCCTAGCCGGACGGCTAGTATGCCTTCAGAGCTTGAAGAGCCGGCGTGTCCAAGGAGCCGGCGTGTATTCTCCGAAGTTGGAACCACATCGCCAGAGACTGTGCAGAGGAAAATCTGGCCGATGTAGCTCCCAGCATTTCCAAACCTGTGGAGCCCGCGGTATCGCGGAAGTAGCTCGCACAATCACCAAGCACCCTCTCTCTGGCGCGGTCTCCCTAAATACTGTCAGAGCCGCGTCAGAGGGGGCGGGGTCCAGCTCCGCACAGCGGAGTGCCGAACCCAGAAGTGTTACCGCATGACACCTAGCAAGCAGGAAATGCCTTTAGTGGCTATCTGATTGCAGGGTTAAGGTGACAGGATCACTGCACCCAGGCCACCTCTATGAGCTTAAGTGTCTTGGTGCAAATAGTGTCCCTTTAAGGGAAAATAGCAAAATAATTTTACAGATATACTCCTGCTCTTATTATATGCAATAATTTCTCGTATAAGGATTCTGAGGCATCTAAGATTTATCTTAACAAATAAAGACAATTAGGTGAACAGCGCGAGAGATATGAATTACATACGTAGAAAGAGAGAGCGATATCCAAACATATATATAAGTTATAGAGCTATATAAGCTCTATTTCTTGAGCCTGGATGGAATAATCCCCGTCTAAGGATCTCTTTGTAGATTTCAGCTCTGCTTAACTCTCAAGTGGTCATCTTATATAAAGAGAAAGGAAATAAACCTAATGTGACGAAGTGCCCTTCGCCACTTGGTCCTGGAGAGGCCTACTTGCCAGCCTCCTCCCCTGTGACTATGACTCTTTCATGTATCTGGCTTTAAAGCCCCTAGTCTACCTTCAGACAGACTATTTATGTAGGCTGCTTTATTTATCTTATGTTTTAGTCACCCTGTACCCATTATAGGTGCAGGGTGTGTGTAATGTAATTGTTTATAGTGTGTGTGTGTGCTGTGTAATGTATTGCCTGCTCTCTTGTATTGCTGAGGTTTGCTACCAACTAGGTGGGTTTGGCTATGGAGCTGGTCTAGTGCCCTCTGTTGGTAGCAACAGCAATATGCACTACCTGAATTGCAAGACTGGTTCATTTGCATATTCGGGTAGATTTGCATATTGCTAATTCTGCAGGCAGGTGAGATATTTACTGTTAAATATTGTCTCCCCCCACCCCTTTAAAAATGTGCCATTGTGTTGTGATAAGTCACTGTGTGTTGCTTGATATGGTTTGACTGTTTGTGATTTTATTGAGGTTTCACAACAATGTTATTGTGGTGACCCTATTGGCTGGTCCCAAGGGAAATAAAGGTTTTGACAGTTCTTCTTGATCCCTCTAAATGTAGCCTTGTCTCGTTATTGGAGGGAGCTGTTATGATCACACTGGGGATTGCTATGCTCTGCAAGCTCCCCTGAGCTTGAGTCACTTAGCTCTTTTAAGAGCTTGTTCCTGACACGCTCTCCTTGGAGGAGGGGTCTTCACCACACAGTCCTGGATGCTGGAGGTTCATACAGGGTGGAAGGAAGAGTTCTTTCCCACACAGTCCTGGAGGACAGAAGCTGATCCAGGGTGGAAGGAAGACGGTGAGACTCCAGTCAAGATACGGCGGTTGCGGAGTCTGCGGTGGTTGTGGTGTCTGCTGCAGCGCTTGGAGTCCTCAGGAAGCGCTAGGAGCATCCGTCAATGGAGGGTACTCAGTCGGAGTACAAGGAGCTCCGTTACACCTAATATTATAGTATGTAGGATAACATTAATGGCAATTATCCAACCTGTGGATTGAAAAGAAGTATATTAACCCCTTTGCGACCGTTGACCGGCGGTGCTCCCAGTGTGGGGAGACTGCCTGCAGCCCAGGCTCCGCTACAAAAATCATCTCTACTGTAGTTGTCAACTGGATCTGTCTTCTCACTACCGCTTTCATCCTTCCATCTCTCACTCCTCAAGCCTTTTAAAGACTGTACATTCCCTGATTTTATTATTCCTCCACCTGTGGTTGTGACTGGGGAATCTGAGTATGAAGAACAAGACATCCTTCTATTAGCTCATCCACACGAAGCATCGGGTAGGCATCAAACTTAGAGATATCATTTAGCTTACGGAAATCATTACAGAAACGGATTTCCCCATTTGGTTTGGGCACTAACACAATTGGGTTGTTCCACTCACTTTGTGACACTTCAGTCACCCCCAACTCAAGCATCTTTTTAACCTTTGCACTAACCGCTTCACGTCTAGCCTCAGGTATCCTGTAGAGCTTCAGATTGATCTTCTTCCCAGGTTCCCAGCTTCCCTTACTGAGGTGTTGCAGAGAGTGATATTGCCATCTGCAGAGAGCCCCCCTGGGGAAAGGGATCCCGTATCCATGCCACTGACTTCCTGCATAAGATGACAGAGGTAGATGACGTGGAGGCTTATCTCACCACTTTCGAGAGGGTTGCTGTCCAGGAAAGATGGACCAGTGGGCTGGGCTTCTAGCTCCATGCCTGAGTGGGGAGTGCCAAAAAGCCTATGAAGACCTACCTTCCGACCAGACCCAGGATTACAAGCAACTTAAGCTGAAATTCTAAAGCGCATAGGCGTAACACCAGCTATTAGAGCCCAAAGGTTTCTTAATTGGGCATACGACATAAGTAAACCTTCCAGAGCCCAGATGTATGGATTGCTCAGGCTCGCTCAAAAATGGCTGGAGCCAGAGCGCAACCCTGCTACCAAGATAGTGGAGATGGTTGTTATGGACTGTTTTCTCAGACACCTGCCAACAGGACTGCGACAATGGGTCTGCCAAGGGGACCCTCAGGATCCAGAAGCAATGATGTGCCTGATTGAGAGGTATTGGGTCGCCAAGGAGCCAATTGATCCTCATCAGAAGCCCCGACTGGCTAACAACCGGATAAGCGGGAAAGTGGGAAACAAAGGACAAAACTTTGTACCGAACCTTGGACCATATGGTGGCAGAAGGTCCCCAGGAGCTCAATTACAGCTACAAGACCAAGTTGAGGGACAACTCGGGTGCTTTAAATGCCATGAGCCTGGACATTTTGCACGTAACTGTCCAGAGAGTGAAGAGCCCATGCAGTGTGTAGGAACAAGGGCTCTGCATAGGACTGTATTGACTTGCTCAAAGATGTGTGTGGTGACTAGTGCTGCTAATGCAATGCATTTAATAATGGTGAGGGTGGAAGGAAAGAATGTTCAAGCTCTGATTGATTCAGGGAGTGAGGTTACCTGGATAAAGTGTTCTGCTCCATCCAGGGAAATTAGATACCAGACAAGTGATTGATATTGTGTGTATACATGGTGACACCCACACATACCCCACGGCAGAGGTTGAGTTTGGCACCGAGGTAGGACAGGTTAAATGCTCTGTAGGGGTAGTGCCCCTGTTACCATATGATGTGGTATTAGGGAGGGACTTTCCCCATTTCTGCCACCTATGGGAAAAGCGCTCTGCTTATCAGAAAATGCGCTCTGAGGAGCTACCTGGGGTAGAGTGTATAGATAATATTTTTCCTTTCTCCGATATAGAATGTGAATTAGGTGCCGAGCAAGAGACACCCTTGGTGTGCCTGGGTAATGAGGTAGAACCTTTCCATACTGAAGACCCTATAGAAGAAGTGGAGTTTCAGGATCTCAGAGTCCCCCTGGTAACTTCTGAGCAGCCCAATGGGAAGATATGTCCTTGACAGCAGCAAGGGAGAATGTGCAAGTAGTGTAGGGTACAAGGGTGGACCCTGACGAGCCCTTAAGCTTTCCTTATTTCATGGTGAAAAATAATCTGCTGCATCGAGAAGAGAAGAAAGGGGAAGAGCAGGTAGAACAGTTGTTAGTTCCCCAATCTCACTGAAACACTGTTTTAAAGCTATCCCATAGCCATGTGTTAGGTGGGCATCTTGGTTTTGAAAAAACGAGGGAAAGAATTCTGACCCGATTCTATTGGCCATTTTAGTTGTTGTTGATTATGCAACACGGTATCCAGAGGCAGTACCTCTACGGAATGCCACGTCTAAAAGTGTTGCAAGGGAATTACTGATGATGTTTAGCAGGATGGGTATACCAAAGGAAGTTCTCATAGATCAGGGAACCCCTTTTATGTCAAAAATCATGCGTGATTTGTGCAAATTGCTCAGAATCAAGCAACTGAAAACCTCAGTATACCATCCGCAAACTGATGGACTGGTGGAGAGGTTTAATAAAACTCTAAAGGTTATGCTGCGGAAGTTGATAGACAATGATGGAAAAAACTGGGATTATCTCATACCCTACCTGATGTTCTCTATTAGAGAAGTCCCACAAGCTTCCACAGGGTTTTCACCTTTCAAATTAATGTATGGTAGGCCCCCAAAAGGCATATTGGATGTTGCCAAGGAAACATGGGAACAAGAGCATACCCCCCATCTTAGTTTTATAGAGCATGTAGCTCAAATGCAAGAGCGAATTGAAGCAGTAATTCCCATAGTTAGGTAAAACATGCAAAAGGCCCAGAGAGCCCAACAAGGAAGTTATAACCGTGCAAGGCTACGGGTATTCAAACCAGGTGATAGGGTTCTAGTTCTCATTCCCACGGTAGAAAGCAAATTCTTAGCCAGCTGGCAAGGGCCATATGAAATCACTGAGCGGGTCAGTGACGTGAACTATAAAGTAAGACAGCCAGGCAGACGGAAGCCAGAACAGACCTATCATATAAATTTATTAAAGCCATGTGTAGAACAAGAGGTTCTCATCATGGCCAGAGATAAACCTACTCAAGCCACTCGTGAGCAGGGTCCAGAGGTGCATATCGCTGATACTCTTGCCCCCCATCAGAAACAGGAAGTCAGGAAGTTTGTGTCTAAAAATAGGGATGTGTTTTCCCCAATACCAGGGAAAACACATATAATCAAGCATGATATCCTAACTGAACCTGGGAAGAAGATCAATCTGAAGCCCTACAGGATACCTGAGGCTAGACGTGAAGCGGTTAGTGCAGAGGTTAAAAAGATGCTTGAGTTGGGGGTGACTGAAGTGTCAGAAAGTGAGTGGAACAACCAAATCGTGTTAGTGCCCAAACCACATGGGGAAATCAGTTTCTGTAATGATTTCCGTAAGCTAAATGATATCTCTAAGTTTGATGCCTACCCGGTGCCTCGTGTGTATGAGCTAATAGAACGATTAGGTAAGACTAGATATCTGAGCACCTTGGACCTCACCAAGGGATACTGGCAGGTACCCCTGACAGAGAAAGCAAAAGAGAAAACCACATTTTCTACCCCTGATAAGTTGTTCCAATATAAAGTACTACCATTTGGGTTGCATGGTGCCCCAGCTACATTTCAGCGTATGATGGATAAGATACTTCACCCCCACAGGGAGTATGCAGCCGCCTACCTGGATGATGTGGTAATTCACAGTGCGGACAGGGAAACCCACTTGATGAAGGTTCAGGCAGTTGTGGATAGCATAAGGGCTGCCAGTTTGACAGCTAACCCTGCTAAGTGTTCTTTAGGGGTAGAAGAAGCAAAATATCTAGGTTACACTATCGGGCGGGGGCTCCTTAAACCACAAGAGAGCAAAGTAGCGGCCAGTTGGCCACGTCCTGTAACTAAAAAGCAAGTCAGGGCTTTTTTAGGCTTAACTGGCTACTATCGCAGGTTCATCCCTGGGTACGCTACCATTGCCAACCCATTGACTGAACTTACTAAGGTAAAAGGCCTGATTATGGTTAAGTGGACCCCGGAAGCTAAGCTTGCCTTTCAAGTTTTGAAAGGAGCTTTGTGTGCTGACCCTGTTTTGGTGGCTCTGGATTTCACTAAACCATTTGTAGTACAGACCGATGCGTATGATGTGGGCCTTGGAGCGGTTCTTTCCCAGGTACATGAAGGAGAGGAACATCCTGTCATGTATCTGAGCCAGAAAATGAATCCCCATGAGCAGAGGTACTCCGTAGCGGAAAAAGGAATGCAATAAAATGGGCAATAAAATGGGCTTTAGAATCCCTGAGATATTACTTACTGGGGAGACGTTTTTTACTGATCACTGACCATGCTCCTTTAACATGGATGAGGCAAAACAAAGAAAAAAATGCCAGGGTGACTAGATGGTTCCTAAGTCTTCAGCCTTACCAGTTTACTATTACTCACAGGGCCGGAACTGCCCAAGGTAATGCAGATGGCCTCTCCCGATTTCACTGTCTATGGTCCCAGGCCGCTCGCCCCGATGGGTCTGAACTGGGGAGGAGGATATGTGATAAGGTGAATGGGGGGGTTCTGTAAGGGAGTTTATATTTCGACTGAATTGTTAAGAGAGGCATATGATTTTTAACCCCAGGGGGAGTGTGTGTGTCTGTGTGTATAGAACTTAAATGAATATTTAGTTATGGGCCCCTGGGGTGGAGCATTTGGAGAGCAGGGTGGGCCAGTGCTCCACTCCTCTGTTTATTGTTTTGTTCTGGGGAGACTAGGTCCCGACCAGGGTTTGGACTGTCTCCAACCCACTGCTCAGCTGTAGGTAATCAGCTGCAGCAGTGGGAATAAACCCCTCCCTGCTAGGCAGGTAGGGGAGAATGTTTGTTTCTCTCTGGAAGGCTGGAAGCAGCAGGCTGGCTAAACACTGGAGTGCAGAGAGCCAACAAAGACACTAGGTTGGTGAAACCAATATTGTTTTGTTACTGTTTAACCCCTGATAGATAGGGAATCTGAAGTTAGTTAGTGCTCAGACGAGCTAGGTTTTTGTTTATAGGGATTTGTGTTACATTATTGTTTTTTGGTTTTTTTTTGCCGCTGTCTCTGTAGTGAAGCTCAACAATAAAGTGCCTGGAATTAGGTTACTTTTCAAGACTGTGCATGTTTGTACCCAAAAGGACCGTGCTAACTCCAGACAAGGATCACAGTGTATTTAAAAATCGTGTTTTTAGTCACTTTAATTTTTTTTTTATTACGCCGTGCTGCGGGGCTGGCATAGATTATTTTTTTCCAGGGCTGCTTTGTATCCCCAGTCTGGCCCTGCCAATGCTTGAACTTTCTCATAAGGGGGAAGTATAGCAGAGAGTCAAAAGCCCTCTGAACACTGCCTTATGAGCCAATCATTGTTATACCTATGATGGTTTCAAAAGCAGGGTTGTCAACAAAGTAATTTGTTATTGCTGCTCCTAGTTTTAGTAATATGCCCTGGGTCATCTAAAACTGATTTGTTTAATGTCCATTTGCCTCTAACTCGAGGTACAGAGACCTAAGAGTAACAACAACTATCGCAGAAATGTGCAGTAGGGTTAGCTTGTCAAAAAGACATACATCAATTCGAGAGTACGTCATATGTACTGGAGAGAAAATAGAGAAATATTTAACAGATGATGGGTATAAGCTACACCATGTGTCATATAAATCATGAGTATGGAGTAATTTGGTTGTCAGGTGCTGACAGACATGGAAGGATACCGCTTGATATCTAAAGTTGGGTCTAGAATACAGGTAAACTCACAAATAATGGTATGGCCCTTTCTGATTTTCATAATTTTCTTGATCGCCTTCCTTGAGATTGCTTGTTGAGTGTCATTAGGGGCATGTAAGGAAGCAATGGTAAACTGTAAGCCATTTAGAGCACCTATTAATAATAATAATAATAATAATGTGATTATTTCTGATGACTTGAAGGTAGGCAAACAATGTAATAGAGCAGCAGGAAATGCTAGCAGAATGCTTGGTTGTATAGGGAGAGGTACTAGCAGTAGAAAGAGGGAAGTGCTCATGCCATTGTACAGAACACTAGTGAGACCTCACTTGGAGTATTGTACACAGTACTGGAGACTGTATCTTCAGAAGGATATTGATACCTTAGAGAGGGTTCAGAGAAGGGCTACTAAACTGGTTAATTCATTGCAGGATAAAACTTACCAGGAAAGGTTAAAGGATCTTAACATGTATAGCTTGGAGGAAAGACGAGACAGGGGGGATATGATAGAAACATTTAAATATATAAAGGGAATCAACACAGTAAAGGAGGAGACTATATTTAAAAGAAGAAAAACTACCACAACAAGAGGACATAGTCTTAAATTAGAGGGACAAAGGTTTAAAAATAATATCAGGAAGTATTACTTTACTGAGAGGGTAGTGGATGCATGGAATAGCCTTCCAGCTGAAGTGGTAGAGGTTAACACAGTAAAGGAGTTTAAGCATGCGTGGGATAGGCATAAGGCTATCATAAAAATAAGATAAGGCCAGGGACTAATGAAAGTATTTAGAAAATTGGGCAGACTAGATGGGCTGAATGGTTCTTATCTGCCATCACATTCTATGTTTCTATGTTACCCTGCTGATCTTCGTATAGACTCTCAAGTTTAAATACCCAATCTAAATGAAAGATAATGGATACTCCCCATTTTAAAGAGAATAAGCATTATAGTCTGTAAGGTATTTTTTTTTTTTTTTTATTTGAGCTGAAGGGATTGCATTTATATATGTGAGTTTCCTGGAAACTGATAGCAGCTTCAGACCTATGCATATCTCATATACAAGAGAAACGCATCTATATCTATCCATATATGTCTCTTGCTCTTCTAAAGAGCCACACTCCCCTCTCTCCTCCAGTTCTGCTACTTTTCCACCTTGTTTGGTGGCTGTCACCCAATCTCCACAAGACTGTAAGCTTGTTTAAGCAGGGCCCTCATCTACCGATTGTTCCTGTGTCACTGTGTAATAATATTGTAAAGCTCTGCAGTATTATTTGGCTCTATATAACTACCTAATAATAATAATAATAATAATCCCTTATAACTATTCTTCTCTTACGAGGGCTATTTAAACCCTTAACGTTATGGGTGTATATATACACCCTCTTCCAAATTCTTATGCAAATTCTATTTAAGTGTCACAAAGCTTAAATATTTTGTTTTTCAGTTTAACTCATGGATGACATTGTGTCTCAGGGCTCTTTTGATCACTGAAAACAGTCTCGGACACCTGTGATAATTAGATTGCCAGGTGAGCCCAATTTAAGGAAAAACTACTAAAGGAAGGTGTTCCACATTATTAAGCAGGGCACCATTTTCATGCAATATGGAGAAGAAAAAGGATCTCTCTGCTGCCGAAAAGAGTGAAATAGTTCAATGCCTTGGATGAGGTATGAAAACATTAGATATTGCATGAAAACTTAAGCGTGATCGACGCACTATTAAGAGATTTGTGGCTGATTCAGAGCACAGACGGGTTTGTGCAGATAAAGGCACATTGAGGAAGATTTCTGCCAGATCCATGCATTGGATCAAGAGAGCAGCTGCTAAAATACCATTCCATAGCAGCAAACAGATATTTGAAGCTGCTGGTGCCTCTGGAGTCCCACGGACATCAAGGTGTAGAGTCCTCCAGAGTCTTGCAACTGTGCATAAACCTTCTATTCGGCCACCACTAACCAATGCTCACAAGCCGAAACGGCTGCATTGGGCAGACAAATACATGAAGACTAATTTCCACCAAACAGTCCTGTTCACTGATGAGTGCCGTGCAACCCTGGATGGTCCAGATGGATGGAGTAGTGGATGGTTGGTGGACGGCCACCCTGTTCCAACAAGGCTGTGACGTCGGCAAGGCGGTGGTGGAGTCATGTTTTGGGCCGGAATCATGGTAAGAGAGATAGTCGTCCCCTTTAGGGTCCCTGAAGGTGTAAAGATGACCTCTGCAAAGTATGTGGAGTTTCTGACTGACCACTTTCTTCCCTGGTACAGAAGGAAGAACTATGCTTTCCGTAATAAAATCAACTTCATGCATGACAATGCACCATCTCATGCTGCAAAGAATACCTCTGCTTCAATGGCTGCTATGGGGATAAAAGGAGAGAAAGTCATGGTGTGGCCTCCATCCTCCCCTGACCTCAATCCTATTGGGAACCTTTGGAGCATCCTCAAGCAAAAGATCTATGAGGGTGGAAGGCAGTTTACATCCAAACTGCAGCTCTGGGAGGCTATTCTGACATCTTGAAAACAAATTCAAGCAGAAAAAAAACTCACAAGTTCAATGGATGCAAGACTTGTGAAGCTGCTATCAAATAAGGGGTCCTATGTTAAAATGTAACGTGACATGTTAAAATGTTTAAAAAGTTAAAATGTTGTTATACGTTTGATTGAAATAGCTTTTCATTTCAGTAAATATGCTGCAAACACAACAAATGATAATTTTCAGTTCTTTACAACTTATAAAGTGTTTTGAAACTTACTGTGCGTAATAATTTGGTAATAATAACAGTGCATTGTAAGTTTTTTTTTTGTTTTGTTTTTTATGTTTAAAAAAAATACTGTTATTAGGAGGTGTGTTCAATAAAATTTGAATTGTACTCTTAATAGTTGATAACATGAGAATTATGCTGACTGTTATTTACATCAATTATTTAGGTAAATGAAATAAATTTCATGCGATTTGGAACAGGGTGTGTGTGTGTGTGTGTGTGTGTGGGTGTATATATATATATATATATATATATATATATATGTGTGTGTGTGTGTGTGTATATATATAAATATATATATAGTTTTATTTCCAGCCAATTTTGTTTTATAGCAAGTTATACACAATGTATCACCGTTAAAGAAGAATCCATCCGTAGATTCATTCTCAACAAGCATGTTAGTAAGAGGAGGGAAGTTGTAGCTGCTGTTCAAACATATGGAAAAGCATAGGCTAGGTTAATAAGGGTATGCTTTTTTTTGATTTTATATTAATGTCAATCCTTATGGCATGGTAAAAGTGCCGTGAACATGGGCTAGTGTAGTGTGGAGGTATGGTTGTGTGAACCTCTTGATTTTATAGTTAACGTTGGTGAGCCTCAAATATTGGTTGTGTGCGTATACATTGGGTTAGTCACCCTCTGGATCTCTGAGCTAGAATTAGGCATGTGTGCCTTATTGTTTGTTTAGTGTTTATCATATGCCATTTTCCATGTTTCTCGGAATGCGTGCATATCTTTGCTTATGGTTAGGGACAAGCGTTCAAAGATGGAGAATTGCTGAATGTTATCCCATAGTTGGTCTTTGGATGGACATTGTATGGATTTCCAGTTTAGTGCTAACAAGTTGCGTGCTGCCAGTAGAGTGAGGACTATCAGTTGTTTGTGGGTCTTGGTTACTGAGGAGGAAAAGAGCAAGAACAGATAGGTCTCAGCCTTTCTAGGGAAGTTGGGGACACCTAGTACAGCCAGTGTGTTTTGGACCTCTGAATTTTTTGGCACGTCTTCCACACGTGAATAAGTGTGCCTTCTTCGAGCGAGCATATTCAGCACAGTGGAGATACGGTGGGGTATAAGTGGTGAAGCTTGTGGGGGTCATGTACCACCTATATAGCAGCTTCCTGTGAGCCTCAATATGTGTGTAGCATTTCATCTATTTGGACAGGTCATTGAGTGCTTTTAGCCAATCTGCGTCTGTGGGTGAGATGGAGCAGTTTCCCATTCTGCTTTGCAGTGTGGGGGATTGTGTGATAGGGCATTTTGTCATGCTCTGTAGCATAGGAATATGACTTTTGATTAGATGGGGCTACACAGCATTGATCTACAATCAGTTAAGTTGGGAGAGGGTCATGATATGGTGGTGGCTGTTGGAGCTTTACGCATGAGTTGATAATTCCTTTAAGTTATGGATAGGGGAACATAGCATGGGGAGGATGATTCACCCTTGGTTTGCAGCTCTGGAAATTGTATTACTCCCTGTTTGTCTAGGAGTTGACAGATTTGGGAGATCTCAGCCTTAAGCCAGCTCTAGAAGGGTATGTCATGTGAAACTGCACTTAATGCCGTTAAGGGTGCCTTGACGTGGAATTTCACCTTACGTCCTAGAGTGTCAAGGTATGCATCCCAATATCTGAAAGTCAGCTCTGTGGTTGGAAAAATGTTGGTCTGTGTTGTTCTAAAGTGTTTGGGTGTCCACATATAGTCAGTGAGTTTGTGTTCCTGAAATTGTGCGAACTCCATGTCTACCCAGTGCAGTGTCCCAGCTGGTGAGTGCAGAGTGATTCCTGCCATCAGTGCGGTGGCTTTGTAGTATTGCCCTATGTTGGGAAGGCTCACCCCCCCTTGCTAAGGATTTTTTTGTAGTATGGTTTTGGGTATTCGAGGCCTTTTGCCCCCCCCCATATGAACGTTGCGCATGTCGTTTGTAAGGGGTTAAGTAGTGTTTGTGAAATGCGTATAGGGAGCATTCGAAATACATAAAGCACCTTAGGGAAAATCATAATTTTGCATGCATTAACCCAACCCAGTCACCATATAGTCATGTGCTCCCATTTGTTAACCTCTGTCTTGCATATGTTCGGTAACGAGGTGTAGTTTAGTTTTATGACTTCTATCAAAGAGGTGGAAATATTTACTCCCAAATATGTCAGTTATGTTGTCCTCCAGTCAAAGGGAAAGGCCTTGCACAGACTAGCTTTCACTAGTGAAGGCAGGTGTATTGGAAGGGCCTGTGTTTTGTCTTGATTTAGGCAGTAATGGGAGATGTCTCCAAAAGCCGTCAAAGCTGTCATGACATGTGGGACAGAGCTTTCTGGGTCTGACAATGCCACAAAGACCTCATCGGGAAAGAGTGCCAATAGATAATCTCGCCCCAGTACCTTGATTCCATGAATCAGTGGGTGATTGTGAATCTTCTAGGGGTTCCAGGGAGAGGACGTAAAGGAATGATACTTTGGCCGTAGGTGCCACATATAATGCCATGATCCCTTTAATGACTTCTGGTGGGAACTTATATTTCAAAAGAACTTGTCACACATATGCCCAATTCAGTCTGTCGAAGGTGTCAAATGCGAGGAAAAGACCTCAGACAGAACCCCGCTCCATGGCCAGCACATTGAGGATTTTCCATGTGTTGTCTGAGCCTTGGTGGCCTTTAATGAAGCCCGACTTGTCATTATGAACCAGTTTTCTTAGGATCGGGGCAAGCTGATTGCTGAACTGTTTGGCATATAACTTGGCGTCTGCATTGAGGAGAGAAAAGGGTCTGAAATTTTTGCGTAGGTTTTGTGGTTTGCCAGGCTTTGGTAGAGTGGAGATGTGGGCCATCAGCATTTCGGCAGGCTGTGCTCTCCTGTGTATACTGTGATTATAGAGGGACAATAAGTGCGGGGATAATATCTGGGAGAACTCTTTGTAGTAACGGATGGAGAGACCGCCAGGACATGGGGATTTATGGGCTGGCAGGTTAGCGATTGCCTTGGTGATTTCCTCTAGGGAAATTGGCTGTCATAAGGAGTTTATAGCTGCAGGTGATCGTATCGGTAGATGGACATCAGCTAGGAATTGGTCAATTTCAGCTTCGGTTGGGATCATGGTGTGAGCGTCCTCTTTTAGGTTGTACAACTTGTGGTAGTATCGAGCAAATTCCTTCACAATACTTTTTTCGGCTCAATAGCTTTCTGACCCTTATCATTGTTTAGGTATGCAATCCTGGAGGCGATAGATTTTTGTTTTAGTTGCGAGGCTAGTTTTGCACCCGCTTTATTTCCTGATACAAAAAATCTGTGTTTAGATTTCTGGAGCAGGTATGTCGTTTTGGACAGCTCCATGTCTCTTAGTTTGGTTTGTAGCTTAAGCAGTTTGATTTGTGTTGTAATGGGGGGGGGGTTTGTTTGTTCGTATGCGTGAGTGATGTCATTTTGTCTATCAGGGAAATGTATTGGGCTTGACGTTATTTTTTGGAATAGCTGTAATGCTTGATAAAGCAGCCACGAATTACCGCCTTGTGAGCTAGCCAGATTTGGTCTGGGGGAGAATCAGGGAGCTTGTTCTCCTCAAAGTAGTGTCTGAGGTCTTGTCTGATCTGATAATAATTGGGTCAATGAGTAGGGATTTGTTCAATCTCCAGGTGGTTTGGCCACTTGAGGGAAATTGTACGGCTAGTGTCATTGTTTTTGGAGCATGATCCAACCATGATATGAGACCAATGTTCATGTCTACTACTTTTGGGAGGGAAGTAGCTTTGAACAGGAATCTGTCCAATTCTCGAATAGCTATTGTGTGCTGATGTGTGGCAGGTGTAGTCTATTTCAGAAGGATGTGTGATCCTCCATGGATGAACATTATTGTGGGTCAAGAGTTTTTGGCAGAATTGAGAGGTTTGCTCACGTTGTTTCTTTAATGTGTTATAGGACACCGTCTGGGAGGCGGACGAGTCTGTGGTACTGTCTAAAAGAAAGTTTTTGTCGCCTCCAAGAATTACCTCCCCAAAGCCATGTACATTCAATAAAGCAAAGGCATTGGTTAAAAACATGTGCTGATTTTCATTAGGGCCATACAAATTCATTAGGGTAAAGGGATTGGTGTTTATGTAGCATTGAAGAATAAGATATCTTCCTTTTTTATCACTGATTTTGCGAAAAAAAAATAAAAAAGATTCCTGCTGTAGCAGGTGTGATAGTCTGAGGGGAACCAAGGGGAATTAAACTTAGGCCTGGAGCCCCACTTGTAGTGCATTTCCTGAAAAACACCACTTGAGCGCCCTGCTTTTTGTCTGTTAGACGAGTTTAGCCCTTTAGTATTCAGAGAGAATATTTTTGTAGTCATGTTTGTGGCCTGTTAACCTCGGCCGTGTGGAGCGGTTATGCTGCTTCAAGGTAGGTATTGGGTTGGTCTCAACTTGCTTGGGACTAGTGGGGAGAGGCCAACGTACAGACAATCTTGTGGCAGGGTTAAGTGTGAGTACAGCATTTTTTGTTTAAGTTTCTTGCTTGATTTTGTCGCCATCATGCTCAGGCATGTACCTGTTAGCCGTGTGGTCTAATTTTTTTAAGTATTTAGCTGTGAAGTCGGCAGAGCTTGCAGATTACACAATCACTTCCATGCTTTGATTGGCCACGCCCCTCAAGGGAGTATATTTTTAAGGGAGCAGTCATGGCTTAGTCTCTAATACTACGTATTATTGGAGGGGCCTGCTGGCCAGCCTCTTAGCAAAAGACTATGGGCCCTTTAAAAAACTATGTGAACAGACTTTGTTCATGGGATTTTATATTTGGTTCAGGAATCAAACAGCCGTGCAAACCGGACACCAACCTGGAGCTTGTTAAGCCAAACTTTGTAGCAATTTCCACCCCAGTGTTCGTCTGGGTGGCCGCAATTCCTATGGACGACCACGAGGTGGCAGCCATCTTGTTCACATGAAAGTAGGCAGCGGTGTTTGGTCATGAATCTCATGGAACTGAAAACGGACACAGAAACTCCCGAACACCGCTGGACTTCCAGCATCACCTGCATTCGGTTCTACAACACTTAGAAAGGTGCTGTTTGGTGGAAACGTTCCCACAAACAAGGGGGATCAAGCTCCAGGGTAAGGCTATTGACTCTGTTCGGTAGTTTGTTCATTTATAAACTACCAAACTAGACTGACTGCAAGCCCTGATTCTCTGCAACTGTTTTGGGCATGGTACCATGCAGGTGGTAGGTCAAAAATAAGACTTCCAGGAAATTCCTGAACCCCTGAACTGATCTGGGTGATTTTTGGATATGTTGGTCACCCAGATCAGGGCTATTAGGGGAGGTAATATGGGTATATGTTGTGTTTTGGGGTGTTTTCTGGTCCCCCCACCCCTGCCTTAGAGGAAGAAAAAGTAATGTTGCTAAATATTTTGTGTGGACAGATCCTATTTGTTAATAACACAAATGTTAAAATGTAACAACTAGTTACAATGTAATATAAGTTAATTCTGTTACATTGAATGTATATGATTGTATAATAAACACTATGGTTGCATGTCAGGAAATCTTAAAGGAACACTGCAAACAGCATGATCACTACTAGTGAGCATAGTGCCAGATAAAAGTGGTTTAACAAACTACCTGAGTCCCCTGGGAACACATGTCCACAATGACTGCTTCCTGATTCTCCAGCAAGTGCTAGATTCATAGAATCTATGTTGTAATGCTCACTGGAGAGAAGTTGCTAAATATGAACTACTTTTATTAACCATTGTATGTACTTTCTCTCTATGAATATTAAAGGAACATTCCTGCTGAAGTGGTTATGGTTTGTGGAATGCGATGGCACCCTTCTAGAATAATTTGTAAAACCTTTAAGAACAGTTTTCTCTCTGGAGCTAAATACAGCTTGATGACAAATCACTATGGTAGAGCGCTAGGCTAGGCCACTACAGGCACCATAACCACCAACAGGCTGTAGTGAGTATGTTGCTTGGACTGTTTCTCTAATATTTTGACAAAGAAAAAACATAAAATGGTGAATAACAGAAGTGCATTGTTAACGTATTTCCATTGAAAGTAAAATAAACACAATAGCGCTACTTACAGTTTTTCTTCACAGAGCCTCCCTCGGCTCTGCTCACCTCTCTACCTCCCGCAACGTCATTGATGAGGCATTGCCTTATCTGGCTATTTTCCAAACCAATGCACCTCATAGAGTAGTACTGCATACATGTCCGAGATTGCTTTCAAAAAGCATTGAATTCAATGCTTTCCTATGGGCTTCCATGTCACATGGATTTGACAGTTGTACTCTGTCAATACCACAGAAGCACCTATTACGACTGTCAGGAAGACAGCCACTAGAGGTGGCTTTAACCCCTTAAGGACCAAACTCCTGGAATAAAAGGGAATCATGACATGTCACACATGTCATGTGTCCTTAAGGGGTTAACCTTGTAATATAAACATTGCAGTTTCTAAAAAAATAAAAATAAACCTACATGCATTAAGATGAACTAGTCTAGGTGACTTTAGTATCCCTTTAATATCTATAAAACTCATAATTTACTTACTTCAGGATGTTTTACTGCTGGCTTTACTTTAGTTTAGTTTTTTTTCTTTATTTTTTTAAAACAATATAGTTATTTGATCAATATTGTGTCAGTAACAGGCCATACTTCTACATACAAAGTGATTCACTAAAGTGAGGATTCAAGGTGAATTTTAAATTGAAGGTCAAAGTCGTTGTACAGAAACAAATGTCTAATTCAGCTATGTTTTCCATTCAGCTACACTGGCCTTAAATTTGAAATTCACTTTAGTACATGACTTTGATAGTCTTTAAGTATTCCAAAGTTTTTCAATGACTCTTCTGCTACACGGTAACTGTGCTAAATGCAGGAATTGTCTCTCATCTCAAATAGTGTACTGAAGGTGAGCATTAGATATCTCTGTCACTCATTATAATCCACTAATGTGAGAATTGTCCATGACTTCAAAGCGAATTTCAGATTTAAGGCCAAACTAGATGAACTGGGAAAAATGTGTGACAGCTATGCTTCTAGTTTGGCTACTTTGGTCTTAAGTTTGAAATTAATTTTTAATTATCAACATTTCTCACGGCAGTGAATAACTTTTTTTCCACTTATATGAAAACACTCAAGGTGTCAGACATTTGAATCAGCAGATCACGTCTTCACCAAGAAAAACTTCTTTGCCCTATTTCATAAGAAGGATTGTGAATGCCATTTCTGTCACACCATCTACTACACTGGTTAGCAACAAGCTAAGCTCAATGTAATGAGTGCATATGGTAAGGATGCCTCTGGTCAAATACCATAGCATATATTGGCTGAATTACCAGTAAGTGTCTTCTTTATTTCTGAAACAGATGTGCTCTGGCCTTAAGCTCACATATGGGCATTGATTTTTATTTTTAAACACGGAACTCAAATCTAAATATTTGTTTTATAAATATTTTGATGCAATGCTTCATTTATGTTATAAAATATATATGTAAAGTAATAGAGGTCTGGGCGCTCCTTGGTTCAAGACAGGCACTTTATTAGGAACCACAATAGCTGTTGTGGTTCCTAATAAAGTTCCTGTCTTGAACCAAGGCGTGCCTGGACCTCTATTACTTTACTAATGTTTGGAAATCTGATGTTTGATTCCGGTTCAGCAAGCACCCTGGCTCAGATTTGTGGGAGTGAGTGCAGTTCCACATATACTATTCAATAAAATATATATGTCAAATATTTATTTTATTTTTTTTGTGTGAAGAAAGATAATACTTTCTATTGTTTATTTAATAATTATTTTATAATGCTAGCAAAGGATGAATGATTAAAGGTAATCATGCTGAATACACACACACTAATATAAATATATCAGAATTTGATTCAGATAGACATTTTTTCCTCAGTTTCCCCATTCGATTTTAAATCACAAAATGTTGATTTTATTGAATAATCCAGTCCTAAATTTTATAATTTTTAAGCAGATCCCTTCTTCATTCAGCTCAATTCACATTAAATGAACAGTAAAATCACCCTGAATGAAGATAGATCTTAGCACTTGAACTGGAGTGGCCACAAAGCCAAATTTGGTAACTCTTGTCCTAGAAACAAATAGAGTTGTCAAAATGTCCTGGAGTTATAAAGTATATTTATTTTATTTTTTTACTGCCTGAGCGCTACACTTAGCTTCCTCAATTCTTCCCTACAACCCTACTCAAAGCAAAATTATAACTTGATTTTGACATCAATTTGGACAGAATGCACCAGGTTATTCACTAATGAGAAAATTATTAAGAAGGTGAATTTCAAAATGAGACCAACATAGTCAAATGTGACATAGTTGACATGTTGCATTTTTCCATTTCATCTATTTTGGACTTTAATTTGAAATTCCCCTATTTTACTATTAACATGACGTAAAGTCATGATTTTATTAAAGACACGGGGGTGAGTATTTTGCATATCTCTTTCTTTATTACTCTCAGCAGCAAATATAGAGAAATATAAATATATCAAAATGAAAGAAAAAAACTGTATAGGCACACATGCAACCAATCACATAACAGAGGAAATGACTATAAAAGGCCTGTGTCTCCCACAATCACCCTCTTGTGAACCGAAGACCAGGGAACATGAACCGACACCACACACACACACACCGGTAAGAACAGGAAACAGCAGCAAACCGAACTTCAAGCTACAAAAGAGAGAGAAATATGGTAAAATCCAAACTCCAAACTGAAACTCACCAAATAAATTCGTCAGGAGCAGTCTAGGAACTCAAACCTAGAATATAGAAAATTACCATTAGTACCAAACCATGGAAAATTTAAACTTCTTCAGTAAATATACACAATAAACACATACAATAAACAGACTGGATTGCAACATTATTATGATATTTATAGAGTGCCGTCAAATTCCGCAGCGCTTTACAATGGGTGGACGAACAGACATGTAGTTGTAACCAGACAAGTTGGACATATAGGAACAGATGGGTTGAGGGCCCTGCTCAATGAGCTTACATGCTAGAGGGAGTGGGGTAAAATGACACAAAAAGGTAAGGATAGTATTAGACTAGTGACAGTTGCAGAAGAGGAATCAGTCAGGAGCTATTAACACTTTAATTGATACGCTTTTATGAAGAAGTGGGTTTTTAACGATTTTTTTTAAGGAGTGGAGACTGGGTGAGCATCTAACGGAGGAGGGAAGCGAGCTCCACAGGAACGGTGCAGCCCTCGACAAATCTTGAAGGTGAGCATCAGAGGTGGGAGTACGGACAGAAGATAGATGTAAGTCTTCAGCAGATCGTAAGGGCCTAGACGGGACATACTTGTGTATAAGGGAGGATAGATAGGTGGGAGCAGCATTATGTAGAGATTTGAAAGCAAGAACCAGATTTTTAAATTGAGCTCTATATTTTATAGGAAGCCAATGTAGGGACTGACAGAAGGGTGAGGCATGGGAGGTGCGGGCGGACAGGAAGATGAGCCTCGCTGCCGCATTCATTATGGACTGTAACGGCGCAAGTTGGGAGCACGTAAGACCACTGAGAAGCGGATTACAGTAGTCAAGGCGAGAAAGGACAGTGGAATGGATCAACACCTTAGTTGCATCTGGCGTTAAGTAGGGGCGGATGCGCGCAATGTTTTTGACATAGAAATGACAGGATTTGGCGATAGATTGAACATGAGGCTTGAAGGAGAGGTCGGAGTCAAAGAGAATACCTAGGCAGCGAGCCTGCGTGGTGGAGCTGATGGTAGCACCGTTGACTTGGAGGGAGACAGAAACAGAAGTAACAACACTTGAGGAAGGAAAGACCAGAATTTCAGTTTTGGTCAAGTTTAGTTTAAGGAAGTGGGCAGCCATCCAGTTAGAAACAGCAGAGAGGCAGTCAGAGACACTAGTCAAGAGGGACAGGGAGAGATCAGGAGAGGACAAGTAGATTTGAGTGTCATCTGCATAGAAATGATATTGGAAGCCAAAGGAGCTAATGAGTTTACCAAGGGAGGCAGTAAAAATGGAGAACAGTAGGGAACCAAGGACTGAACCTTGGGGGACACCAACAGAGAGGAGTTGTGAAGAAGAAGCAGAGCCAGAGAAAGAAACACTGGAAGAGCGTTAGGAGAGGTAGGAGGAGCACCAGGAGAGAGCAATATCTTGTAGACCAATATTGCGGAGGACATACCTGAAAGTCCAACAGCATCTCATCCCAAAACCCAACACCGGCAGGGTGGGTGGGAATAATACTCAACTCCGTGTCTTTAATAAAATCATGACTTTACATCATGTTAATAGTAAAATCTGGGAATTGTATTAAAGTCACAGAGGCTCCTATTATGCAAGTTAAAAGCTGAGCCACCATATGAGATGCAATGTGATCAATCGGCCTGAAATAGAAAAATCACGAAACTCGACACTTGCCACCGGACAACAGCCGGTAAGGTATCCTCCAAATGACAACCGCCCTCTGAGGCCCTGGACGTCATACCTCCATGTACCAAGTGGGATGCAACAAACGACATGTCGATACCAGCCAACATAGTAGTCATTAAACCCATCGCGACAATGTAGGAGTGGACACCGGTAGGTGGGGAGCATCGAAAGAAAAGAACAAAGTGCACGGTCCAGAGAACGTAGTGGCTGCGTAACCTCCAGGTAAATCTTCAGACACCCCACCGGCCATAGCGTCAAAAATGTCCTCAATGTAGGATAAAAATTCCAGCTCCAGGTGGCCTAGCAAGGTGAATTCTCTACGTAGATGACCTACGAAGGATGTTGACCGACTAGGAAAAATCCCAAAATCCAATGTCATGGGTTACATACGGAAACCAGTGTTAGTCCCACGCATCAACCAGACCACACTTGTCATGGTGACCGAAGGCCAATTTATTACCCGGCGTCCATGTGTTACAGAGGAGACAGGGAGTTGATCACGGAATGTCCAAGATAATCCAAGCGCCCTGAAAGGAGTCACATCATCCGGTGTAGAACGCCTTGGTCCACTAAGTGTGTTCCCATTCGGTCTAGAAGGTTTCCAAACGCTTGGAATCAAAACAATCGCCATTCTCAGTAATCGAGGAAACCATGGGTACGACCTTCTCAGAATAGCAATCAACACCAACACAACCTAGTGCTGGGCCAATTGCAAGAGCCTGCGACCAACCAAGTTGAACGGAGGGAAGGCATACATCCAAGTATCCGGTCAATCCTGAATGAACGAGTCAATTGCAACAGTCGATAGGCACTGCCTTCCAGCCGTAAAAACTTTGGCAACTAGGTGTTTGGGCAAGATGCCAACTCTTGAATAATCGTGAATTCCAATTGGCCCTATGTCCAGGCCTGGAATGTGTTCTGCTGCCACCAAGACATTGTGAAGACAAAATCGCCAGAAGCCCTATGCCACGAGCGTGATTTCGTTCCCCCTAGCTGGTCGATGGAACTCATTGCTGACATATAGTCCACTCAGAGCATAACACAGTCGTTTGCGCGACCGGGGCAACACTGCAAAAAGCAAAAGGTTCCCGCCAAGAGTTACAAACAGTCGATGTGCAACATCTTCTCGAACTTGGACCACTTGTCTATGGAAAAAAAAAGATTCACGGCTCACAGAGGATCCCACTGATCCAGGCCTCCCTATGAGCCAAGCCATTGGATCAGTTAGTTTCTGGACCTGTCGTCCTACTTCCGCCTTGCCTCATAAGAGTGATCCGGACAGAGATAGTAATCCTTCTGACTTGAAGGGGTCGAAAGTGAGGTTACCCTGGAGATGTAGCCTGGATGGAAGCCATAGGCAGGTCTGGTACCCTCACTTAATGCCTGATCACCAGGTCTTCTGCTCTAAAAGTCCTTTGTCATGGTTTTCATCTTGGAGCCAGGGAGGAACAGGAACAGCCTGATAGAATTCCATCGTGAAACCCAAGAAAACTCCCATACAGAAACCAACTTCCCAACTGCTCATAATAAATTCAAACTCTGAAGCACCGCAATCGGCTAGTTTACATACAACTGTAACTGGTACCTGGACAGGGACATGACCAGGACGTTGTCTAGGTAGATATTCAGATGGGTACCCCTAGTACCTCTTGGTGGGACACCCAGAAGCTGATGAGAGACCGAACAGTAGCCTTAGAAAACCTTGAACGTTTCCTTTGCCAGGCACTGTGGAACTGTGACATGATATTCCTTCAATTCCAGATTGGCCAACCAATCTGACACCTAGAGATGATCCTGGAGGCATTGGATGCCCACTACTGGAAGTGTTGGTACCAAAGGAAAAACATAGAGAGGTCGGGGAAGTAGCGCGGGGCTAACCCCTCCCCACTGTTTAGGTACCAAGACTAGGCTGACCTGAAGCTTGGTAACCACAGGGCAACTCTCGAATCGCCCCTAAGGCGAGCAGATCGTGGATCTCCATGGAGAACAATGATTCCTGTCCCCCTGACAGGCAAGTGCAATGGGGTCAAAAATGCTGAACAGGCTAGGATAGAAAAAACTCTAGACGGTAGCCCCACACCGCTTGGAGAAACCATGAGCCTATAGTCAAGGCAGTCCATCCGTAGTCCAAACCTGCCCGCCACCCGTCCTTGAGGAGGAGGGGAATAATGGGTATCCACCAGAAGGGTATCCGCCCGACGTGTTACCAAGGGGGTGGCAGTGATTTAATATATTCTCCCTCTTGATGGGGAGGAGTGTGGAGGCTAGAGTTCATGGAAATCCCGCATAGGGGGGAAGGAGCTTTGGCGTGTTTGGAATGAGTCCCGTAAATCACGGCCAGAGGGGTGACTCCCGTCACGCCCGGCCCCATCAAAACCAAGGAGAAAAAAAACATTTCTATTTTCTTGGGGCTTATCAATCGCTGTGAATGTCTTCACGTAGAACCCCAGTTCCTAGACAAAAGTTTGCACCTGAACAGCCTCCCTTCAGCTGAGGGACCGGTTCAGAGATGGCCATATTCGCCAATCTGGGTCAACCTTCAAAAGCATCGCCTTATGGCGTTCGGCCGTTACGACCATAGTAATCTTGCCAATAGTGCCAATAGGTGATGCACCCGGCCGTTCAGATTCCCCGCCGTAGCGGAATCAAGTAGAACATACACTTTGTACAGAAAAAATGGGGGGTGGGGGACCCAGCGCTTCCATAAGTAAATTCTGAAATGCTCCACGGAGAAGCCCAGAGCTATCGAGGTTACCAGCCCGATTCCTTAAAGAAACAGAATACCCAGAGGACACAAAAGGGTTCAGATCCCAAACACCCGCCCGAGCGGGAGTACCTGAACGGGGCAGTAGCCCTAGTAAGGGTCGCCATGGCGGGGGGGAGGGGAAACAACCTCCCCTGAACCAAACCTCGCCATGGGAAGGCACCTACCATAACCACATAATCCTTCTCCTCACTCCAGTCGGTAACCAACCTCTCAGTACGGGGTCTAGCCCGTATCCACAGTTTGGTCTTTTTTGCCCGACCAGGGGCTCTTATGCGCGGTGGGAGCACGCCATCTTTGACCGCCTCAGCAAGTCCGTCATAGCAGGCAGGACCTGCATTAATGAGTGGGAGATAAGGTGATAAGCCTTTGCCGTAGCCTTACAGGGCAGAAGGGGGGGGTCCCATACCCAGTAGAGTAGGGGTAGCCGCAGGGGGCACTAAGGGAGCTTGCGTCAAAAAAATGGGGAAAGCGAAGACGACTCCGCTCCCAGGGTTGAGGTAAAAATTTATGGCATGGACTATGCCATATTGGAGACTAGTAAGGTCTGACAAAAGCTCCCAGGGGTCACAGTCTCCTCAGTTGCCCCTGAGGAAAAATCATTAAATCGGCCGTCAGGCCCATCACCCTCAGTCTGCATAGCAAGAAGGGTTAGTATATAAAATGAAAATGTATTGTCTATTCGACAAAAACAGACTTGCAAGCCTGCAATAACACATATAGATCTTAGGAGAATATATAATTTATTAAAATAAATAAAATAAACAGTCAGAAATATATAGCAAGATCAGGTCCCTCTGGTAAGAAAGTTAACTTGTAAATTAAAAAAACCCATGTGATCTGGACACATCCATTCAGTTCCTATCACTATAGATGGCAAAGTACAAATGCACAAACAGGGAGATAGCATGAGAAAATCTTTAAAATGTACGCTGATGCACAACAAGAAAATTAAAAGTATAAACCTAGCAGAACAGGGTTGAGTAACCCACAGGAGAAAAAACGGTTAATTAGGCAATATATATAACAGCAAACAGAGTACCTGAACGGTGGTGTGCCCAGGAAAAAAACCCTCAGAGGCTGACAGGGTAAGGGGAGGACGGCCGGGTAAGAGGAGAGGGAACCCAGTAAGCCCGCGGTAAAATTGCGGCAAACCCTGATCCAAGATGGCCGCCGCACGAGGCAGTGGAGCACCTTGTGTATAGCAAAACTGCAGGGGAGGGACGCGTGCACAGTACCAATGCGGCCCGACCCGTCTGCACCCAGGGAGCCACTGCTGTTAGGAGCGGAGGCTCGCAAGTGCCTCTCCGACCGCACTTGGCCACCCACCAGGAGGCCACCCACGATCAGAGGAGAGGGGTAGGTGAGGGAGGAGAACGGCAAGGAAAGCCTGACCAGACAGCAAGGGAGAAAACCCAGCGGGGGCACACCACCCAGGCACAGGATAGGGCAAAGGTAAGTAAAAGCCCCAAACAGCACAATAAAACATATAATAAGATACACAATTAAAGAAATTCAATAAATTATACATTAGACATAGAGTTGAGCAAATGAGTACTTAACTGGTCTGAGTGCAGCAAAGAAAGAGGGGGATTGTAGGAGACACAGGCCTTTTATAGTCAGTTCCTCTGTTATGTGATTGGTTGCCTGTGCGCCTATTCAGTTTTTTCTTTCATTTTGATATATTTATATTTCTCTATCTTAGTTGCTGAGAAAGAGATATGCATAATAGGAGCCTCTGTGTCTTTAATAAAATCCACTTGCCTTCTTTACAATACTCACTTTAGTGAAAAATCCTGATGATCTTGCCATATAAAACATAAGGAAATTCAGAGGCAAAGATTAAAAATGTTTATGAATGTTAAAGTATTTGTAGAAGAGAAAATGTGTATTTTAACTATAATTTTCTCTTAAAATTCCATGTTATTTCAGTCTACATTAATGAAAACAATTAATCATCACTGATAACAGATTTTAAAATAAATAAATAATAACTCATTAGTAATTAGCTCACTTAATTAAACTTAAATGCAAATCATAGGTGTTAGAAAAAAACAAAAAACAGCCATACACGTAAATAAATTGATTAAAGGAAATGGTTTGGAAAATATATGTCAACTATGAAGAAGTAATGGAATAGAGAAAAAAAAGAGATTATAAAGTATTCACCTGTTCTAATACATTTTCTTCCAGGGATTAGTGAGGATTACATTTGAAACCTTGTCATAACAAGGCAAATTCTGAAATTATTTCGTTTACGTGGTAATGATTAATAAAATCTATTATTTATGCCATTACTATATAGAGTCACAATGCTGTGAAGTCCTCCCCTCCAGACCCACCAAAATGTTCCAATCACATACCTCCCAAGAGATTGGCTAATTATATTGTATTGCCTTGCTAATTTTATATGTTTTGTATTTCGGTCTATTTATATTTTGCTACAATAAATCAACAGACTTGATGGATTTTCTTTGCACTTTATTTAGTCGTGTGGAAATCCTAAGAAGGGGATTGGGTTTGAAGTTTGTGGTATGCAATAAATTGAGGAACTAGAGCCACTGGCACCTGGGATGTCTGACCGCACAATGGAGCTAAAGTGAGTAATTATTTATTTATCTCGACTACATTTGGGGTAGTGGCCCAATTATACTATAGGTCTATATACAAACATCATAGCAGTGCTGTGCAAATTGCATGCTACACCTGTTTGCAGTCTTTACAACCTCAGCTAAAATGTAAGTGCTTGATAGTTCAGTGTTTATTACAATTCTATTCAAGGATAGCTGGGCCTAATGAAATTACAATTCACACACTGTTGCCATATAATCACAACAGGGCAATAATCTACCCCACCCATCTCCCCTAAGATCTTGGCCATCTGAACTAAGCAATCCTCCTGCTTTGTCGCACCTTACCTACCCTATTACTTTCATAACTGTCCAACATTTAACTCTCTCAATATGTGTTCTGTTCCAGCGAGATTCAATTTGGATATCGAATTTTTTTGGTATCCAGGTGACACTCCAATATTACATTTTATATATTAGAATAAAACATATATAAAAATATATGTGTTTGCCAACATATGAATTTGTATTGTTTAAACATTAACATTACAATTAATAGATCCAAGTTCTGTATATAAGTTGCTCTTTTGTCATGACTTATTTTAGAATGAATTTAAAATTTAAAAAATATATATAAAATATGTTTCATGAATATGCAACAATACATTTCATGTCAGGATCAATCACCGAGGGTCTGATTCATTTCAATGTCAATATCTTGTAAATAATAGCTAATAGCTAAAACAAATGAACACAAATTAACACCATAGCATGGTGGAATAGGATGTCCAGCTTGTGTATCCAAAAGACTCAATCTCTCTGGCCATTCCAATAGTAAAACATTGGGTATGTCATGTTTTCAACTATTGCCTTAACCTCCTCCACTCCTGTTTTCTTGGATCAACCCAAGATTAACAAACAATCCAAATCAAGTATATATGTTTATCCTCTGAGAATTCACAGATCTGATTAGATGTTCCTATTCACATGGATCATGCTATGTATGGATTGTGGCTGCTGGAGTTGCAAATTGTGACATTATATATCCCTACAACCCCTATTATTATAGTCTAAACACTGTTACAGAACATTCACAAAGATATTGCATGACTCATTTGTCCCGTATGACAACTATTATAAACCCTCTAACACATTATCTCTCCCTGCTGTCACTTGCAAACTCCTCCAGGGACACCATACATACCTATTCTAATCAGACCCAGGCCTGGAGAGCATTAAGAGCAGAGACCACTAGCCCATGCAGAAAATTCCCACAGTGCCAGGCTACAAGAGGCTCTGCACAATTAATGCCTGCTCCCTTACTCCATAAGGACTGTGGTAACAGACATTCCAATGAACTTTCACTGTTTTATCCTTCAGATATTGTTTGAGGCTGTACATCCCTTTTGCAAGCCTTCCTAAACTATTGGGACAGGGTTGCAATTGACCGATTCCCCCCATACTCTCATTAATGAAATAGTATAAGCTAATAAAATGAAAACCTTTTCATGTTTCCCTGTTGAAGTCTTCCTTGTAGATCTTCTTTCATCTATCATGAAATGAGGCCATAGAATAATTAATTAGAACCAGAATTTAAATCCCAAAAATGTTATCTTCATACACGTTGCAGGCTTTCCAATAGCCCCACTTTTGGCAGGACAGTCCTGATTTCAGATGTCCCACCAACCCTCTTTGGTTCTCTGGTTTCCCACCTCTGGGGACACCAGGGAACTGTCCCAGGGCAGCACATCACAAGCACATCACTAGATACGTGCATGCTTTGCAGTGGGCACTAGGACTTGAAGGCTGGATTCTGGCTGGGAGGTTGTCAATAAGTGGACCCACCAGTTTTCTTGATGGGCCTACCCATTATGTGCATTGTCAGTGATATGGATCGCATAATTGAGAACACCCCAAAGCCCCACCCACTCCATCCCGATTTCATACCTCCCATTGTTGGAGACATTGTATTAAGGTTAAAGAAAGTAATCTAAACAAATCAATACAAAGTTAGTAAAAAAAAAACAAAAAAACAAAAAAAAAACTGCTAGGTGTTAATCAGTTTAACAGGAATATACAACAGTCAAGAGGTCATCCATTAAAATTCATTTTTGTTTACAGTAGAGGAATGTAGTCATGATTTTTACAGTAAGAACAATAAAATTGTAGTATTATCTACTATACCCTACTATTAAAAGTTTCTTATAAAATTAAAGTGTGCTTTTTGTATGTGTGTGTTTTTAAACAAGGCCTGAATGTTGTCTTTTATTTAATAATAGAATATTCAAATATATAATTAACATGTACATGAACATAAAAAAAGGTATTTTAAACCTTACAAAATCTATACAAAAGTAAGGAGATAGAGTAAGTGGTGAGATCAGTTTGTAGTGTACCAAATGAGGATATTATGTGTAGGCATGAAAGAGGGTAAATAGTTGGAAAAGCGAAGGAGAAAGGTTAGAAAGATCTGGCTGCATTTTGCACGTGGAGGAAAAAAAGTCTTCATTGAAAACCCCTCCTACCACAAGTGGTTTTTAAAGATTTACTATTTCTGGTCAGAAATATACTATTTCAGGGTCTCCTGCTAGTGTAAAAGACGTAGGATTAAGGGTATATAATAAATTATAAGAATTGGGGTTGATGTGCCAAATACAGATGTATTGCGTAGGTCTGAAACACGTGAGAAAGAGAGGTAAGCAAAACACATTTATTCAAGCCACATAAATTACGTTAAATATACAAAATTAGCTTTACCCCCTAAGGACACCGCTTCAGATGCTTGCCTTTCACGTAAGACCACAAGCAATTCTGCCATTTTGCCGTGTTCAATCACAATTTCCATTTTTCTCATTTGTTGCATGACTCATATCATATAAATTCCGTTCCTCCCACCCCACCACCCGTTTCCTCGATCCTATTCCCTCGTATCTCATCCGTACTTTGTCTCCTTCTCTTACTCTGCCCCTCACTAAAACTTTCAATCTCTCCCTCTCCTCTGGCACATTTCCTCTACCCTTTGCAACAGTAACACTGATTCTGGAAAAGCCCAACCTTGACCTTAATTCCCTGTCCAACTATCGCCCTATCTCGCTACTGCCGTTTGTCTCCAAGATCCTTGAGAGAGTTGTCTATGCAAGATTGACAGACTTCTTCGAATCCACCGTTGATCATTAACAGCTTCTTCTCATCCTCCATAATCTCGGTCTACAAGATACTGACCTCTTCTGGTGCTCTTCCTACCTTTCATTCAGTATTTTTTGTTGTTTTCTCTGGCTCTGCCTCTTCTCCCCAATCCCTCTCTGTTGGTGTTCCCCAAGGGTCAGCCCTTGGTCCCCTATTGTTCTCAATCTACACTGCCTCCCTTCATGAACTCATCAGCTTCTTCATGTCCCAATATCATGTATATGCAAATGACATGCACATTTATCTGTCCTCCATGATTTCTTTTGACTCTTGTCTCTAAATGCCTCTCTGCTATTTCCAACTGGATGGCTGCTCATTTCCTTAAAATGATTCTGTCCAAAACAGAACTTCTGGTCTTCCCTAACTCAAGTGTTGCTACTCCCTTGTCTGTGTCCCTCCAAGTCAATGGCGCTATTCTGCCATTTTACCGTGTTCAACTGCAATTTCAATTTTTCTCATTTGTTGCATGACACATATCATATAATTTCCATTCCTCCCGCCTCACCACCTGTTTCCTCAACTTGCTCTACCGCTCAGACTCGCTGCCTAGGTGTTCTTTTTGACTCCGACCTCTCCTTCATTCCCTCATGTCCAATCAATCACCAAATGCTTCCGCTTCCATCTCAAAAACATTGCGAGCATCCAACCCTATTTAACACCTGATACGGCAAAGGTGCTTGTCCATGCCGCTGTCCTCTTTCGCCTTGACTACTGTAATCCACTTAGCAATGGTCTTGCGTGTTCCCATCTTGCCCCAATTACAGTCTATAATGAATGTGATGGCGAGGCTCATCTTCCTGTCCGCCCACACCTCCCACGCCTCTTACTTTGTCAGTCCTTACATTGGCTTCTCGTAAGATATAAGACTCAATTTAATAGCTTGATACTTGCTTACAAATCACTATACAATGCTTCTCCGACCTACTTATCCTCACTAATACACAAATATGTCCCATCTAGGCCCCTACGCTCTGCCGGAGACCTACGTCTAACCTCTGTTAGTACTCCTACCTCTGATGCTCGCCTTCAAGACTTCTTGAGGGCTGCACCTTTCCTATGGAATGCCCTTCCCATCTCTGTTAGACTTTCACCCAATCTCCATTCCTTCAAGGAATCTTTGGAAACTTATTTCTTTAGGAAAGCATACCAAATAAAATGTGTACAGCTTTCTCTCCCCGCACCCTGATTCCTCTCCTGAAACTGTCATCAAAACAAAACACTAAGCCCTCAATGAATACTATCCTAGCAACCTACTTTTCTACCCTACCCTTAGCTTTGGTGTCACTATACCTCACTCCCTCTAGCATGTAAGCTCATTGAGCAGGGCTCTCAATCCCTCTATTCCTGTGCATCTTGGTTACAAATACGTGTTTGTTAGTCCACCCATTGTACAGCGCTACAGAAATTGTTGGTGTTTTATAAATAATAATATAATCATGTACTATTTTTTAAAGGATAACATTGGCTTTAAATTTAAAGTAGACATATAGGCTATTTACCTAAGGATATTTTGACACTTTCTATGTAGCCATTTAACTGCCAATCTTTGCTAAATACTGTAGTAAAATCATGTAGTTTCTAATTTTTATCACACGCGTATTACAAGTTTATTTTAATGTTTGTTTCATAAACCTGATGTGTGCTAATCCCTGTACCAAACACCATATTTTGGTCTACTAAATCTTCTGGTATAACAATGATTTCAATTTATGCCTTTGCCACTATTCTTTTAAGCAACACTGCCCTCTAAGAGATCTGACAAATTACATTTTTACAGTTAGAATTTTGATCAGACAGCTGGTCCAGTTACTTCTTGGTTGTTTAGCTCAGTGGAGCTAAACTCAAGAGGCAAGCAACTGCCCAGAGCACCGGCTTTGCAAAGCTTATAAAGCTGCATTTGGAAGTCTGTGATTGGACAGAAAGTCTGCTGTAGGGAAGGCAAGGAGGACCTGCAAAGGCCTCAGACAAGAGATCTGCAGCTTTTGCAAGCTGTTTTTAACTATATCCCAATGACAAAATGCATAATTAAATAATAGTGATGTATTTAGGCAGTGGAGTGACTCTTTAGTGCTTGGATCTAGTAGTTACTGGTCTCCATCTTTGTCAACTCAACCTCTGTGTAGACACAGTCAACATTTTATCACACCTGCCTTTTATATTAAAAGGTCATTCATGTGTCTTATGGTTTGTCTGTATGTGTATTTTTTTTTTTTTTGCCATTGTAACAGCTGCATTGGTGGATCCTAGCCAGTATGACACACTGTAAGGTGCAATTTGAAGTCTTATTTGGTGTTATGGATAAAGTGAGCCATTAGCTATTTTGGAGGTTCATGTATGGACAGAAATAGTGAAGCACTTGATTGATATCCCACTAGAGGGGCTTCTTGCATTTTCACCGAGTTTAAGTCCACAACACACTTCTGGACATCTTCACGCTTTGCATATGTATGTCCATCATCTTCAAAATCCCCATAGGAAAGCATGTATTTAGTGCTTTCCTATGGGGAAAGCATAGTACATGTGTGGTGTCCACTGCTGATTTTTGAGGAGTTGGAGGTAAGGTCAGCGCAAGAGGCACCTTGACACTGAAAGAACTTAAAAACTCTGTTCCAAATTACTATTAATTGAAATAAACAGTTATTACATGATTTTGCATTTCAGAATTTTATGGATAAGCAAAATGTATATAATAATCTGTACATGTTTAAAAAAAAAAAAGAAATCAAACAAATTGTCTTGCAAATTCTGAAAAATACAAATTGCGTTGTATACACAACAGTAGGTAGATGGAGTAGTGTCACGTTGGCGGTTGTCACATAACTTAATTGATATAACTTCTGAGAATTATGTAAAAACTTAAATAGTAATAATTGCATATACATTATTTTTATTATAATATGCACAACACTAATTCCACAAATAGTTAATATATTATAACTATAATTGCTTACATTTTCACTCTAAATCTTGCTCTCTGACTCGCACCCCCTCATTAACAGTATGTTTTACATGAAGTAATATATATTAGCCACTTACTCAACATATTTTCTTTTGGTTAACCAGGGGAAAGTTCAAACATGAAGAAATTATGCTATTGCATATTCAATACATTAATTAACTAGATTGTTCATTAATCTCCACAAGAGTTTGTCATACATGCAGTGCTTTATTAACAAACTGCTGGACTGTCATTTAAAAAAAAAAATATATACTGCTTAGAGCACATTTCCTTGAATGTACTTGGCTGCATTTTATATTATTATTTTTGTTTTATTATTTATATAGCACCAGCAAATTTCGTAGCGCTGTCTATTTGTGTAACCAGCCTATGCTATAGATTCCTGAAGAAATCCCTCAGTTCCCAACTATATAATGTTGTTTGTAGATTACAGGTAATATGAAATATTTTTCCTCTGAATGAAATGCCTTAAATAATCATTTGCCTGTTCATCTAAAAACACTCTAAGAACGTGTGTGAGTGTGTGTGTGTGTGTGTGTGTATATATTATATATAAACATATATTTCATAATCCATTTTAGCGTTCTGTAGTGCATCATTCTTTTGCTATGTGGGTTATTGGTCATGAGTGGCATGTGGTGGATTAATTAAAAAAATGTTGTGAGAAACAGAAAAGTGGTATTTCAAAGTTTGTACAAATCATTTGTGGCAGAACCGCTGCCTGTTTGTGGGCTTTCCCTCTATGTTACATGTGTTCCCCCTGTATGTTTGCTTATTGTGCCCGCTCCCCATTCGGGAGTGTTTCAATGAAGGGATTTCATTCACCTCCCAAATGGGGACCACCCCAATCCCTCATTTAGAATGTTCCCACCTCACAACCCTAAGTGTCAAAACCACAAACCGCAAGGGAAACAATTGAGTGTTTCCCTGGGTGGCCGCCGTTCATATGGACAAATGCCAGCAGGGGAGCATTTGTGAATTGTTTCCCGCCTCCTTTGTTCCCCGGTGCCCTTTTAGAACTTTCACACCAATTATTCAGAACATTCACACTTGCAACATAGCTGTGAAACTGCAAGGGAAGTAATGAGTGCTTCCCTGGGTTGCCCCCATTAGTATAGACGAACGCCGGCCAAGGGGAGTATTCATATCCTGAAAGGAGACACTTCCCTAGTCTGGGTTTCACACCAGGACCTTGCGAATGGAGACTAGTCGATCGAGCGACCGAGGCGTGGGTCCCTGAGATTGGTGTGGGCACTTTTCGGAACACTGGCAAGTTTGGTGGGCTATCATGAACCTGCGAGACAAAGAGACCAGCTCTTTTCCCGTGGGCAGGCTTTTCTCTGCCTGGGAGACAAAGGGACAGTGTAACAAGAATATACCCCAACACGCAGGATTCAGCTAAACAGAAGACAACACAGAGGAGAGATACGTCTACCGGACCTTAGAATGGCCGGACTCGACGTATATGAGAGGAGACAGAGTCAGGAACGATCCGAAATCAAGGGCACAGAGAGACAGCGTAAACTAGGACAAGCCGGGGTCTGGTACACAGTAAACAACAAGCCGACAACCAGAACAGAAGGATAAAGAGAAAACGTAGTCAGAAACAAAGCCAAGGTCAATACGGAGAAACACAACTGAACACAACAAGCGCTAAAGGGAACTGATACAGAAACCACGATAGGGCAGGGAGTAAAGGGAGAGGTAAGTTTAAATAGCTTCAAAACTAATGTGATTGGCTCCTGTCATATCCACACCCCCAAAAGGTAAGTGTATGGGGAGTGTGGTATGACAGGGGCCAATGGGAGCCTTTTGACAATTTAGGCTCCCACTGTCTCTTTAAGAGCGCGCCCGAGACTCGCGGCGCGCTCTTAGATTCAGGCGGGACACGTGACCGCTTCTCGCGGTCACTGCCCGCCTTGCTAGTGGAGCCGTCGGATGAGCCGCGCGCGGCTCGTGAAGCAGCATGACCGCGCGCGGCTTGAAGAGAGGACCGCGGCCGGCCCCTGGAGAAGGTGAGTAACGCTACAGACAGTCCCTTTTCCTGCTCCTAGACTCCCAGGCACAGAGGCTCTTGGGAAGAAGACCCCTGGCAGTTGCTGTGGGAAGCCCTGTGGGTTTAGTGACAGGCTTTGGGGACAAAGGGAGATGAGTCCCTTCCCGCACTGGGGCCCCAGGGAGGGGGAGGATCTTTGGATGTGTCCTTGCATGTTTGTGTGGTGAATCGCTTGAAACAATGTTTTAGGCAGTACAAATGTTGCATACATACAGGGACGGGCTGACAGTGGTCTGAGCCCCCGGGAAAATTTAGAACCTGGGCCCCTTGCAGACCAACATATATGCTTGTATATATGATGTTGTAGATGTACTACAATGTATTTGATTATATGTGCATGTAAGTGAATGTATGTTTATATGTGTGTATTCATTGTGAGCCCTGGTGTAAATGAATATATATATATATATATATATATCTACACGTTTAGTGTTGTGATGTGTTGATTCAGAGAATATTATATGTTTTGTGTTTTTTTTTTTTAATAGGGTAGTATTTATGTGTGTTTGTGAAGCATGGCAGTATGTATAATGGAGTATTTGTTAATCACGGCAATGTGTTTGTATGAGGAATGCAGGCCTCCAAATGTTTGATCTTTAGTATGTCCATGACATCAGTGTGTGTATGCACAGACATTTGTATTGAGGGTCTTTTTGTGTGTGTGTAAATGCAAGACCATAGTTGCATGTAGCTTGTGTGTGTGAACCCAGGTATGCATGTGTAAAATGTCAGTGTGTGTGACATGTAGTGGTTATAGGGGCTGTAGTGGGGTGGGGGTAATAGAGGCTATGGTGCTGGAAAGGGGTAATGGGGCAATAGTGGGTGCAAGGGTAATAGAAGCTGTAGTGGGTTCGGTGGAGGGATAGGGGCTGTAGTGGTTTGTGCAGGGGGCAATAGGGGTTGTAGTAGTTGGCTGCAATGAGTGCAGAGGGTAATAGGAGTTGTAGTGGGAGCAGGGGGCAATTAGGGTTGTAGTGAGTGCAGGGGGCAATTGGGGTTGAAATGGGTGCAGGGGTTAATAGCGGCTGTTCATGGGTGGGTGCAGGGAGTGGAAGTGGTTGTAGTGGGTTGGTGCAGGGACCAGGGGTTAAGTGGGTTGTAGTGGGTGGGTGCAGGGCTTATATGGGTTGTAGTGGGTGGGTGCAGGCATTGATAGGGGTTGTAGTGGGTTTAGGGGGTGAGCTCAGGGGGTGATATGTGATATAGGGGGTAGGGATTATAGAAGTTGTAGCTGGTGCAGGGGATACTAGGGGTTGTAGTAGGTGTAGGGGGTAATATTGTTTTTAATGGGTGTAGGGGTGGGTGCAGGGGGTGAAGGGGGATTGTGGTAGGTGCAGGGGGAGATAGGGTTTGTATGGGGCTTTGGTGAGTAAAGGGAAATGGGGGAGGTGATGTGATGGGGCAGTAGTGGGGGAGCCTATACACTTAAAAACATTTTTAATTAAAAAAAAACCAAAAGATTAAAAAAATATATGTATTCCTCCCTCCCTGAGCCTTACCTTTGGTGGTCCAGTAGATGTACAGCTGCAGACAACTTACCTCCTTAGGATGCTCAGCCTAAATATCTTCTTCCTGGGACATGCTGTCTATAACACTGAGCAGTTCCGCATGGCTCGCCCTGCACTTTGACACATGATGTCACTTCCTGAGGAAACAAGCCTCACGGAGCTGCCTGAGCAGTGTTACAGGCTGGCTGCCTGCCTGCATACTTCTTCTCTGGCCAAAATCTGCATGCTGCACTAGACAGGCCCCTTGGCTGTCTCTCAGTGTGCTACAAAAAGGCTGCCTCTAACTATAGCACAGCCGACCAAAGGGAAAACCTCTTTACTAACAAGGGACCGTAGAAGCCCGTGCGGGCCCCTTGCTATGTGTAGGCTGGCTGGAGAGATTGTTGAGCTTCCTAGCTGAGCAATTACTATACTGCAGGCAGGCGGGTCCCCCAAGAGACTCGGGCCCTCGGTCCAAGACCGATTTGCCCAAGTGCTCAGTGTGCCCCTGCACACAGAGTGGAAAGTATAGCAATGGTTTGTTCTGTTGTAGTACTTGACATTCAAACCACTTCTGACTACTTAGAATGAGCATCCACAGTCACTAAACACATTTGTCCATCCACTGGTCTTTCTATACTAGATTCTTGTCCAAGGTTCAGTCAGTCATGGCAGAGTCTGTGCATGTGCAATGCAAGCAGCTACAAAAGAATAAATATCCTTATCTCCTGTAGACCACCAAATATATTCCTGTACTCTTTGATTCATTTTTACTATACCCTGATGTGAGCTCTATAGCCGCTTCAGTGCTAATGTTTGTAGCAAAGTGGGAATTGTAACTCATGAAATCTAGAAAAGACAGCCCGAGCCAGCAACAATAGCATTCCTCTTTGTAAATTATGGCTGACGGTCAGGGTGAGCTACTTTAGGCAACCCACATTGAACGACTTAATCTCCTGTAACCTGGAATACGAGCATGTTTAAGTAGCAATCACCATGGAATCTAGATTCAAGAGGTTTGCCATGAATCTAACCGTAGTATTTCTTCACAGGCCAAATTATCACTAGAACTTCCCGAACAATTTGGGCATACTTTTTTATCAAATGGAGTTTGAGATCTGGATGCAAAAGACACAGGGAATTCAGAATCATCAGACATAATCTGTGTGATGCTTTGCCGTGTGCTTTGGGAGCATTACTTTCAGACTAGTAGCAAAGACTTATTAAGGTCATAGTACACGTTATTCCAAAAGACATTGTTTGGAGTATTCAAATGCCTATGTACTCTACCAGGTCCATCGGTTTTTACTATCTAAATTACAGTGAATTGGATATTGTAAATGAGCCAATTTATGTAAGTCTATGATAATAACTGAGCAAACTCAAATAAGAACATAGCTGGAATATATTAACAAGAGTGCGAGTATGAACTCGCTCTCTCACCTTTTCTTCAGTCATGTCTTGTCCATACAATACACAGTAAGTACAATGGTTTATTCAATTTTTGTACGTTCTCCACCATCCGCAAGGTACCTAAAAAGTTCTTCAATCTGTAGTAAAGGATATTGATCAACAATTAATTGAGGGTTAAAGGCCACTCTGAAATCTCCTCAAGTGCCAATGTTCTTATTTTGGAATACCCAAAGCTTTGATTCAGGATCAAATAGTGATTTTCCATTTATATAAACCGTTGCTCTCAGTTCTATAAACCATTCTATATTCGTATGTCTTTATCAGAATATGTTTGTGGTGTATCAACTATAACAATGTGAACATGACTTGTGTATTTTAGTTTTATTTTGGTATTTCTTTCTCATAAACTTCTGCATGTTCTTTTTGTATGAGCAATCTTCCCACACCCATAGCAGGTGCTTTTGTTAAAGGATCACTACAGGGTCAGGAACACAAACATGTATTTCTGACCCTATAGTGTTAAAACCACCATCTAGCCCCCCTGGGCCCCTCATGCCTCCATAAATATAGTACAAATCTTACTGTATTCAAGCCAAAAGCTGTAACTCTGCATGCTGTTAGACTCAGAAAAACAAACAGTCTGCTGACATCATCAGCCTGATCCAATCACAATGCTTCCCCATAGGATTGGCTGAGACTGACAAAGAGGCAGATCAGGGGCTGAGCCAGTATGATTCAAACACAGCCCTGGCCAATCCGCATGTCTTCATAGAGATTATTGAATCACTTAATCTCTATGAGGAAAGTTCAGTGTCGGCATGCAGAGGGAGAAGACACTGAATGTTTGGATGCATTTTAGGCAGCCATGACCCAGGAAGGATCTCTAACAGCCATCTGAGGAGTGGCCAATGAAGTTATCACTAGGCTGTAATGTAAACACTGCATTTTCTCTGAAAAGACTGTGTTTACAGCAAAAAGCCTGAAGGTAATGATTCTACTCACCAGAACAAATTCAATAAGCTGTAGTTGTTCTGGTGACTATAGTGTCCCTTTAAACTTGCGGGTGTTTGTGTGGCTTTTGTTTCTATATCCATAAAATGTCTGAGGCTCTTGTTGTCGAGTTGGATATTGCTTACTTAGGTGCTTACTGATACAAAAGATTCCCACTTCTTCCTTATCGCAAGCTATTTGATCTGACTACTTTGCGTTACGGGCTCGTAAGTTTTGTTTATTGTTTATTAATATATTAAAATGTTATGTGTTAATTTTCTTAATGTCCTTTTCTCAAAATATTGCACTATATTTGCTTAGTCCTGTTTCATAACAGAATACGACAAAGTCATACACCGATCATTGGATTTTGATGCACCAGCATGAGTCTGTTGGTAATAATTGCTCCCCAAGACATTATGTGGGGTAGAAAAGGTCTACCTGTTACATGAAGAAGCGGTAACACATAAATATCACAGTATTGCCCTTACAATAAACTTCATTAAACATTAACTTTTGCAATAGCCTAACAAACTGCACTAAACACTAGCAGGGTTATTCACTAAACTGAGAACTGTTGGGAATTAAAAATTAATTCAAGGTGAATTTTATATTTCATAGCATGATGTTGTACTGGAAAAATTCTACAAGTCAGCAATGCTTCTAGCTTGACCTTAAATTTGAAATTCCCTTTGTATTGACGTAGAATTCCTGACAATTCCCACTTCTGTGAACACTTAAATTACTCTACTCACCGCATGAACAATAAACCTTAATCCCTACATAACAGTATCACTAAACATTAATTCCTACACTACACATTAACCTCTATACTACACTAACATATAACATTAACTTCTACACTAACCCTTAAAACCTGTACTAGCACTGATTCCTAACTCAAAAATATTTTCCAATAAAAATTATACGTAATGAAGAGTTTATATATTACAGGAAACTAATACTATATTTGTGATCGGGAGACATCAATTAACCACTCGACCTTTGGTCTTGTGGTTTATCATGATGCATCCAGTACACCTCTGTGGCATTATTTCCTCATATTACTCAACAATATGTATCATCTTTTTTTATGAGTGTGTGTTATAATGAATAAATATATAAAAAAATTAACTATTTCTGTTTCAAAAAAATACAACTAGCTTTCACCATACTTCTATTATATCAAATAAATACTCAATATCAGAGCTTTTATTATTAATTCTGTATGCGGAAGGGCCTCAGCATGACCTATCCTTTGAGTGGCTTGTTAATATTTTACAAGCCATTCCGAGGCATCTCATTATCACCCAGCCTGGATGACCTAACTCATCTTGTGTATACAGACTTCTCATTAATAATGAATCCACCATGGGAGCACAAAGATAAACTTTTGGCCCTTTCTATAAATTGTCGTTAGGAATCATAAAAGATATTGGTTAGTTGTTCAATCCCATAGTTAGTTAAAAATAGGATGTACAGTACTTTCTTTTTCTGCTAATAGCTACAAAAACAGAATGACTTGAAATAGGGCACTTTACAACTTCAATAGAGAATAACTGGTATTATTTTGAGAGAATGTATTTATTCCATTATTTGACGGTAAAAACATTACTATTTCTTTTGCGTGCAAAACAGGCATTTTGCTTATTTTGTATTGAACTGCTTCAAAGTATCTGTAAGAACCATTTTAGTTTGTTTTGTTTTCACTCTTAATAAATGCAAATGTTGTATTTTAAAATAAAAATGTTCTTAATTCTCCTGTGTTCTTTGTTTAAATATTTCCTTTATTAAAACATTTTTTTTTAATTATTCTTATTAAAGGCAAAGCAAGGTAGAAATTGCAGCTAGATATAGACAATGGAACCAGCGCTTATATACAACAATAAATGTTAGGTACAAATGTAACTTATAGTGATAGATAGCTGCCAAACATTCAGAGATTCCTATTAACTAAAGGCACAAAACAAATTAAGAATGTAGCGCTTATATGTAAAGAAATTAATCACCTTTTGGATGTTGGAGAAAGAATATCACTTAAAAATCGGCACGAAAAGATGCCTAAAAAGATAATCATATATAGTATAGATCACACTTATAAACATTTGTTATTAATGTATAGTAAATGCACTCACAAACGGAGAGCTATCAACTTAGCTCTAGTTTAAATAGCTTCTGGGTCTATACAGGTGACCCAAACCCTTCTCACGATATATTCCTGAGGTCTGTGAATAAATGGAAATATACAAAATTGCGCAATATCGTTTGTAATATCCCAGAGCAAATATATATAGTCTTTAAGTGGGTACTCACAAGGATGGAGTCAAAATATATTGACTCAATATTATGGCGTTGTGCAGATTCGGGACTGCACTCCCCATTCAATATAACGATATCAGGAACCAGGATTATTCAAAAATAAAAACAGTAATTTATTTAAATACACTCTTATACATAAATGAAATAGCCACAATGTGCTTTAAAAAAATACCGGGACGCGTTTCGCCACTACCGACGTGGCTTCTTCAAACCGGATTGTGAAGAAACAGCAATAATCCTGGAACTCCTCTTCTTTAGTTTAAATATGTACAAAAACGGCGGGCAAATCCCACAGTACCTTAACCGTCACACGTCGGTACCACCCACCGGTGCGGCGTGTGCGGTCCATGCCTCCCTTTCATGTTGATATCGGGAGCGAAGACGCTTGTATTCTTTCTGATCACTCCAATTCGTCTTAGTTTTCCAATAGCTGATATACACCTAAACGGTTCATCATTTGTTATCAAAATCAAGTCCTCTAATGTCCCCATAAGTCCGTCTGACATAGAATGATATTTATTCTCATATATATAAAAGGAAAGAGAAAGAAATAGGAACAAGAGAACAAAAAGCAGCATCAGTTTTCCTATTGTTATAAATGCTTCAATCACTTTTATCTGTAGCATTTTGGATTTACCAATTCTAGTTCATGGTTATACTGTAATCGATACATTATCAGTCTGAGTTGTTCATCTACATTTTAACATTTCGATTTGGATACAATCAATAAGGTTAGGCAGGGCAAATCCCAAATAACATTATAGTACTATTATATATCCCCTCTCTTTTTTTGAATATTATAACTCTTTTTGTGTTATATTTCACGTTAATTTATAAATTGTTTTCTAAGCAACAAATTTATTAACTGATATATAGGGGATTAAGATATTACCAAATAGTCATGATAAAAACAATTATGATTATAATTATTTGAACCCCAATTTAATCAGCAATATTAACGGGGTCATTCTCTAATCCTTTTTATATCCTTGTTAACGGATTATTATGAATGAATTATTTAAACGAAATGATCTTCAAGTCTGTTTGTACTGATATCACTATATATAAATTGTGCATGTCTATTGTACAATTATTTAAACGAAATGATCTTCAAGTCTGTTTTTACTGATATCACTATATATAAATTGTGCATGTCTATTGTACAATCACTACAATAATAACAACTATCAAATAAACCGAATCATTAATAAGTATTGGCCAATCCTATTGCAGGATCCAGCACTGAAACAAATTCTCCCTGCAAAACCTAGGATTATTTATAGAGGTGCAAGAAATTTGAGGAATACCCTGGTACGGAGCTCTCTAAAAGAACAAAATCATACCTCCACTATATTCAATAATGAGAAGGGATTTTATGGTTGTGGTCAGTGTTCTGCCTGCAAAAAGTCAGGATGTAAACGAAGAACAATAAAAGATATAACATCGAACAATGACAAAAAAATCCAAATCAAGCAATTTATAACATGTTATACTAAAAATGTAGTGTACCGTTTAATTTGTCCATGTGGACTGAAATATGTGGGGAGGACAACCAGACCACTACACATTAGGATTAAAGAACACACATATAAAATCCAGACAGGTTTCGAGCATCATAGTGTCTCTAGCCATTTCAAATTATGTCATGACCAAAAACCAGAGGGTTTACAATTCATGGGGATAAATAAAATAAACAAGAATTGGAGAGGGGGGGATTTTGTAAGAGATTTAGGTAAACGGGAGATGGAATGGATCTTTAGATTAAATACGTTAATCCCATATGGCCTCAACGCGGATTTTGAGCTATGCCATTTTTTATGAATTCCTTTTAGATTTTTTAGGTTGATATTTTATATATACCCCTTTTTAGATTAACATTTATATTAACCCTTTTTAAGTCTTAGATGTGGTAGCATATGTAGTTGGATATAGTTAACTTTGTGTATGATATTTGTATATATACTATGTATTCCGTATTTAATAGTGATTGTACAATAGACATGCACAATTTATATATAGTGATATCAGTAAAAACAGACTTGAAGATCATTTCGTTTAAATAATTGTACAATAGACATGCACAATTTATATATAGTGATATCAGTACAAACAGACTTGAAGATCATTTCGTTTAAATAATTCATTCATAATAATCCGTTAACAAGGATATAAAAAGGATTAGAGAATGACCCCGTTAATATTGCTGATTAAATTGGGGTTCAAATAATTATAATCATAATTGTTTTTATCATGACTATTTGGTAATATCTTAATCCCCTATATATCAGTTAATAAATTTGTTGCTTAGAAAACAATTTATAAATTAACGTGAAATATAACACAAAAAGAGTTATAATATTCAAAAAAAGAGAGGGGATATATAATAGTACTATAATGTTATTTGGGATTTGCCCTGCCTAACCTTATTGATTGTATCCAAATCGAAATGTTAAAATGTAGATGAACAACTCAGACTGATAATGTATCGATTACAGTATAACCATGAACTAGAATTGGTAAATCCAAAATGCTACAGATAAAAGTGATTGAAGCATTTATAACAATAGGAAAACTGATGCTGCTTTTTGTTCTCTTGTTCCTATTTCTTTCTCTTTCCTTTTATATATATGAGAATAAATATCATTCTATGTCAGACGGACTTATGGGGACATTAGAGGACTTGATTTTGATAACAAATGATGAACCGTTTAGGTGTATATCAGCTATTGGAAAACTAAGACGAATTGGAGTGATCAGAAAGAATACAAGCGTCTTCGCTCCCGATATCAACATGAAAGGGAGGCATGGACTGCACACGCCGCACCGGTGGGTGGTACCGACGTGTGACGGTTAAGGTACTGTGGGATTTGCCCGCCGTTTTTGTACATATTTAAACTAAAGAAGAGGAGTTCCAGGATTATTGCTGTTTCTTCACAATCCGGTTTGAAGAAGCCACGTCGGTAGTGGCGAAACGCGTCCCGGTATTTTTTTAAAGCACATTGTGGCTATTTCATTTATGTATAAGAGTGTATTTAAATAAATTACTGTTTTTATTTTTGAATAATCCTGGTTCCTGATATCGTTATATTGAATGGGGAGTGCAGTCCCGAATCTGCACAACGCCATAATATTGAGTCAATATATTTTGACTCCATCCTTGTGAGTACCCACTTAAAGACTATATATATTTGCTCTGGGATATTACAAACGATATTGCGCAATTTTGTATATTTCCATTTATTCACAGACCTCAGGAATATATCGTGAGAAGGGTTTGGGTCACCTGTATAGACCCAGAAGCTATTTAAACTAGAGCTAAGTTGATAGCTCTCCGTTTGTGAGTGCATTTACTATACATTAATAACAAATGTTTATAAGTGTGATCTATACTATATATGATTATCTTTTTAGGCATCTTTTCGTGCCGATTTTTAAGTGATATTCTTTCTCCAACATCCAAAAGGTGATTAATTTCTTTACATATAAGCGCTACATTCTTAATTTGTTTTGTGCCTTTAGAAATTGCAGCTATACTCTATATTTATTTAAATAACAAACAATATGTTAAAATAATAAAATTTTACCTAAATTCTTGCAAGATGAATTCTTGCAAGCTCCTGTACAAGCTCCCGTACTCCAGCAGAGTACCTCTGCCATGTCCGCTTCATAGCTGCTATCAGGGCCCATGGGGCGCTACAGACCAAGTTGCCAAAGCTTGCTGGGGTCCTCTTCCATTAGTCCAGGCTGCAGTGAATATAGCTCTGGAGACTCTCTATCCTGTAGAGCAGTGAACAATGCTTTCCTGTAGCCTTTCCCCCTACATTAGAAGAGTCTAAATGTAGGGGGTAGAATGAATTTTTATTACATGGACACAGCTATTTATAAGTAACAATGTTGAATCTCCCTCCAGGGGATCTTTTGTACAACAGAATGTACTGCACAATTGTCCCTCACCAAGGCAACTCTATCTGGGGACTTAATCACATTATCCCCAGTTAACTCAATCGACTACCTGCTGTGCTCTCACTGTCCTAAATGCACGGCATACAAAATGTCCACAAGGACCCCCTTTCCCTGAACCATATCCTCACACAATAAATATTTCTGGAAAGATCATCACTTTCCAAATAGCGCACTGATTCCACACCTGAGATAGTGTGTCAAAGCGTTACTGAGTTACTGAATAGTGCGGCTTTTCTACAATCCAGTGATGAGTTCCAGATATGTGAAGGCTTAGTCCCAAAAAAGGTTCCCGGACATCTGGGTTAGGGAGCACTCAAGTCTTAAGTATCCTCAGATGCCTCCCTGATCTCCCCTCCAAATACTGCTCTATTTGGAGGTCAGGGGACCAATCGATAGCTGCTTAAATTTTGATCCAGGCCTTGGCACAGTCCAGATCAGAGGAACAGTTCACGGTTAAGTGTTCAAGGTATAAAATTAGTCCACGCAATTCACAGAGGTTCTCAAGTCCAGCTGGAAAGCATAACAAGTGTTCAAGGCCCTCACAGTGGCAATCGGGCCATAGTTCACGGGCAGGAGGCTGGCATTCACACCTCTCCATAGTCTTCCTCCAAGAGGAGTCGAAACGTGTCTGCTGACCTTTTCTTGGGACTTGTACTACTACTTTTTGCAGTGACTTACATTTGTCATTTACTCACTGCTTTTTGTCCCGATATTGTTATTAACCCACAGTTATATTTTTTAACTATAATAACGTTTTTTTATATTTATCTGGAGCCTCCACCTTCAGTATTTCCATCACAGAGGGAAGAAAATAGACATCTTTTAGCCTGTATAGGCACCCTGGAGCACATTATATAGAGCCTGACATGGCTCTATACTTTGTGAGTTATATTCCACCATTTTATTTTGTTCTTTTCTCTGTATACACAGAAAGCACTATGTGTTATTATTTTTTTATACTTTAGATTTTCCTGTTTATTCGCTATACAGGGATAGGTATTTATATCTTATGTTTCTGTGCCTAAGGTGTACACTTTATTCTGTGTTTACTATATTTGTATGGTGAAGGGGATACACCAGTAGTACACTTTAGATTGTGTTTTTTAATTCACTGTGAAGTGCCTACACACCTTACTGCTACGTTTTTGGAAGTGCATTATTGTACTTCTTTATTTCTCCCTTTATAGCTGCTATATGAGAGTTAAGCACCCCATGCACTGTGTGGCTTTATGAATTTGTCACTTCACTTTAGGTTGATTATAAGCATATTTGTTATCTTAGGCACTAATCATGTTAATTTCATACCCATTTCACTGCATACTTTGGCATCTGAGAATTTTAACAGCTCACTCTATATCTACATCACTTCTCACTACCGTTAGCTAAATTTAGACATTTATATTTGCTTATCTCAAAAGAATGCTGACTCATTCGACCCAGTAGTCACTCATACATTTAATTTATCCTGTGATTCTCATAAAATGTGATTCTCAGTCCTAGTGCAGGCAGGTACGGGCTTGGTAAAGATAGTTTGGTCTGGTTTTAGGATACCCTTAGCTGCCTGTAGGCAGTGTTTTGACTTCTAAAGCCATTAGATAGGAGACCTGTGAGTCCAAATCCCATCCACGTTCACAAAGGTATTCACCTCACAGCCCAAACCATAGTTAGAGCTTTGATATGGCCATTCTTAGCAAAATTGTGAGGTACCTCACATGTCATGAATTATTTATCTTGTTTTTATAAATGTAATTGAAAGGCCAACTCCATAGCAAAATGACAATTGCTTGTGCCCCCACCATCAAATTCATGGTTAGAGCCTTTTCAAAACCACTTGTTAGGTCTGACCTTTGCTAACTTAATGGCCAAAGCTAGCGTTTTGTTTGTTTGTGAAAAATGCAAAAAACAAATATGAACGCTAACTTTGGCCAGTGTTTGTGACTAACTGTCTACTAAAATAGACTGGGCATACCCCATTTGAAATACACCTCCTCTGACTCTGATTGACACAGCCTTCATAAAAAAACACAAAAAAAAAACTGGTTTCACTTTCAATCAGATGTAATTTACCTTAAGCAATTGTGTCTCTTTTTCTGTAAATTGAACTTTAATCACATACAGGAGGCTCTTGCACGGCCTAGCAAGCTATTAACATAGAAGGGGATACGAAAATCTAAATTAAACAGAACTTGCAATAAAGGAAGGATAAACTTTAGATGACTCTTTAAAGAAAGTGTTTAGGAAGGCTGTGCAAGTCACATGCAGGGAGGTGTGACTAGGGTTCATAAACAAAGTGATTTAACTCCTAAATGGCATAGAATTGAGCAGTGAGCCTGCAGGGACACGATCTATATACCAAAACTGCTTCTTTAAGCTAAAGCTGTTTGGTGACTATAGTGTCCCTTTAATTTAGTAAAAATATTACATAAATATGCACATAGAATTTAAATATACATGCATATTTATATATTTGAAGTCTCCGTGTATATCGTGTATATTTATGTAATTGTGTATATGGATATACATACATTTTGTTTTATTTGTATTTATAAATACATAGAGATAAATAGATAGATAGATGAAAATGTATTCATACTTACCGTAATTTTCCTTTCCTGGTCATAGGCCATGGCAGCACAACAATGGGTTAGCTCCTCCCTATTCCTAATTAGACAGGAACAGAATTAAAATAGAGGTATAAATACCCCCTCCCACCACCACTCCCTCAGTCTTGTTAACAGCAATATCCCAGGGCGGGATCTTTGTGCTGCCCTGGCCTATGGCCAGGAAAGGAAAATTACGGTAAGTATAAATACATTTTCATCTTTCCTGGCCATATCCATGGCAGCACAACAATGGGTAATACCCCAGCAATAACCAAGGGAGGGAATAAAGAAAAACTCAGACTCAGTAATTCAGAGATGCTAGTGTATTAGAAAACAACACGTGAAATTGTAGACAAATCAACTAACATGAGTTGACTGTGGACAGAACAGTTTTGCCGAAGTGGTCTAACTGGCTGGCTTTTACGTCAATCTGGTAATGTTTTAGAAACGTGTTCGGAGAGGACCAAGTGGCTGCTTTGCAGATGAGTTCTGGTGATGCGTTAGCCGCTGCTGCCCAAGATGAGGAAAGGGAGCTCGTAGAGTGAGCTTTGAGTCCTTCTGGAATTTTCTCATTTGATACCTTGTAAGCCTGTATGATTGCGGCTACTATCCATCTACTGATGGCTATTTTAGATGCCTGAAGCCCTCTTCTGGGACCGTTGGGGATGATGAACAGTCTTTGAGAGTTAGACAGACAGACATCTCACCAGATCTAACGGAGAAGGATTGGGTTCTGCTTCTTTTTCAGGAACTTCCGAATGAAGAGCTGGGAGAACTATCTCCTCATTGATGTGAAAAACTGATACCACCTTAGGACGAAATTCAGGAACAGTCCTCAAAATAACTCTGTCCTTGTGGAACACTGTAAAAGGCTCTTTGGCTGATAAGGCATGGAGCTCAGACACCCTTCTGCCTGAAACTAAGGCCACCAACAGAACTGTCTTTATGGTGAGAAAGTGAGGAGAGATGGATTCCAGAGGTTCAAAAGGAGGACCACTCAGAGCTTTTAATACCAGTGGTAGATCCCATGGTGGAGCAAAAGGCTTGATAGGAGGCTTTATCATTAATACTGCTGCCATAAATCTGGTCACATCCGTGTTTAAGGCCCATCTTTGATCTGTAAGGGCTGAATTAGCCGAAACATGTACTTTCAGGGTATTGTAACTTAACCCCTTGTTGAGACCTAGTTGCAGAAATTCCATTATTTCTTTAGTAGTGATTGTCTGAATGTTTATTTGATTAGAAATTGCCCAGAAGGAAAAGACATCCCAGATTCTGTAGTAAGTGGTGGATGTAGAGCTTCTCCTTGCTTGTAGCAGGGTCTCTATTAAAATATGTGAACCCCTACACTAATGACATCTCCAAGAGCTAATTGGAGTGAGATGTCAGCCAACTGGAGTCCAATCAATGAGATGAGATTGGAGGTGTTGGTTACAGCTGCCCTATAAAAACACACACCAGTTCTGGGTTTGCTTTTCACAAGAAGCATTGCCTGATGTGAATGATGCCTCGCACAAAAGAGCTCTCAGAAGACCTACGATTAAGAATTGTTGACTTGCATAAAGCTGGAAAGGGATATAAAAGTATCTCCAAAAGCCTTGCTGTTCATCAGTCCATGGTAAGACAAATTGTCTATAAATGGAGAAAGTTCAGAACTGCTGCTACTCTACCTAGGAGTGGCTGTCCTGTAAAGATGACTGCAAGAGCACAGCGCAGACTGCTCAATGAGGTGAAGAAGAATCCTAGAGTGTCATCTAAAGACTTACAAAAGTCACTGGCATATGCTAATATCCCTGTTAGCTAATCTACAATACGTAAAACACTAAACAAGAATGGATTTCATGGGAGGATACCACAAAGGAAGCCACTGCTGTCCAAACAAAACATTGCTGCACGTTTACAGTTTGCACAAGAGCACCTGGATGTTCCACAGCAGTATTGGCAAAATATTCTGTGGACAGATGAAACCAAACACTATGTATGGTGAAAAAAAGGCACAGCACACCAACATCAAAACCTCATCCCAACTGTGAAGTATGGTGGTGGGGTCATCATGGTTTGGGGCTGCTTTGCTGCGTCAGGGCCTGGACGGATTGCTATCATCGAAGGAAAAATGAATTCCCAAGTTTATCAAGACATTTTGCAGGAGAACTTAAGGCCATCTGTCTACCAGCTGAAGCTCAACAGAAGATGGGTGTTGCAACAGGACAATGACCCAAAGCATAGAAGTAAATCAACAACAGAATGGCTTAAACAAAGGAAAATACGCCTTCTGAAGTGGCCCAGTCAGAGTCCTGACCTCAACCCGATTGAGATTCTGTGGCATGACCTCAAGAAAGTGATTCACACCAGACATCCCAAGAATATTGCTGAACTGAAACAGTTCTGTAAAGAGGAATGGTCAAGAATTACTCCTGACCGTTGTGCACATCTGATCTGCAACTCCAGGAAACGTTTGATTGAAGTTATTGCTGCCAAAGGAGGTTTAACCAGTTATTAAATCCAAGGGTTCATACTTTTTCCATCTGCACTGTGAATGTTTACATGGTGTGTTCAATAAAAACATGGCAACATTTCATTCTTTGTGTGTTATTAGTTTAACCCCTTAAGACTGGAGAGCGTACAATTACGTCCTATTTTAAGCGGCTCTAAACGCCGACGGGCGTAATTGTACGCCCTCCGGTTTTTGTTTACTTACCAGGGAGCCCCCCCTGCGGCAGATCCTCCTCCTCCGGTGCCCCCTGGCCATGTGAGAGTGAGGTCTTTGCGAGGACCTCACAATCACATGGTCGGGTAGGCTGCCTCCTGCATTGCCAGCAGGGGGGCTGCCTGTAATTACAGGTGGTCCCCCTGCTGGCTAGAAATAAAATTAAAATAAAATTTATAAGTGTAAAAAAAAAAAAAAAATTATACTTAGATCATATATATATATATTATATATATATATATATATATATATATATATATCTACACATATGCATACACACACGTACACTGTCTAGGTGTATTTTACTATTAATATATATAATTATATATATTAATAACAAATTACACGTAGACTGATACTGATTAAATATATATATATAATTATTGTTATATATATATTTATATATAATATAAAAATTTTTTATATGTAAATACGTTAAAAAATAAAATTAAAAAAATAATTAAAAAAAATAATTAAAAATTATATAGATGTGTGTTATTTCGTTCTAACTGTATTGTGATATTAATATATATATATATTTATATCAAAATACACGTAGAACGAAATAATATATATATCTACATACATAAATATATACGTATATATCACTATATATATATACCTATATATAAATACAAATATTTAAAAAAAATTATATATATATATATATATATATATATATATATATACACATATAGATTCACATACATGTGAATACATACACCTATACATATATTAATTCTACATATATATTTATGTAATATTTTTACATAATTAGGTATCTTAATTAATTACAATTAGCGGGACCTGCCAGACAACCCATTCCGAAAGTAAAGGGAATTTAATTTGCTAGCACTATATTTAACCCTATAACTTTCCAAGACACCATAAAACCTGTACATGGGGGGTACTGTTCTACTCGGGATACTTCGCTGAACACAAATACTAGTGTTTCAAAACAGTAAAATGTATTACAGTAAAATGTATTACAACAATGATATCGCCAGTAAAAGTGAATTTTTTTGCATTTTTCATGCACAAACAGCACTTACACGGACGATATTATTGCTGTGATACTTTTTGCTGTTTTGAAACACAAATATTTGTGTTCAGCGAAGTCTCCCGAGTACAACAGTACCCCTCATGTACAGGTTTTATGGTGTTTTCAAAAGTTACAGCGTCAAATATAAGGCTTGCGTTTCATTTTTTTCACATTATAATTCGCCAGATTGGTTACGGTGCCTTTGAGACCCTATGGTAGCCCAAGAATGAAAATTACCCCTATGATGGCATACCATTTGCAATAGTAGACAACCCAAGGTATTGCAAACGGGGTATGTCCAGTCTTTTTTAGTAGTCACACAAACAAATACTAACGCTAACTTTGGCCAGTGTTTGTGACCAAATGTCTACTAAAAAAGACTGGACATACCCCATTTGCAATACCTTGGGTTGTCTACTATTGCAAATGGTGTGCCATTACGGGTGTAAATTTCATTCCTGGGCTACTATAAAGTCTCAAAGGCAACGTAACCAATCTGGCGAATTTCAATTTCAAATGTAACGTGCTATATTTGACCCTGTAACTTCCCAAAACGCCGTAAAACCTGTACATAGGGGGTACTGTTTTACACGTGAAACTTTGCTGAATACAAATATGTGTATTTTATTGCAGTAAAAGCAAACAGTATTATGACATTGACAGTTAAAATGTCATGTAGAACTAAAAAAATAAAATAAAATCTTATTTTCTCCAATTTATTTCATATTAAATTATGTTTCATAGCTAAATATTTGATATTAAATGAAAGCCCTGTTTCCCCTGAATAAAATGATATATAATAAGGGTGGGTGCATTTAATATGAAAGAGGTGAATTACGGTTGGACAGAAATGTAGCGTAAATGCCAGGTTTTGTTTACATTTTGTTTCATTCACAACGTGTACATTTGGCTCAGTCCTTAAGGGGTTAAGCAGACTGTGATTGTCTATTGTTGTGACTTAGATGATGATCAGATCACATTGCACCCCTGACACACACAGCTTCCTCACACACACACTGCACCTCTGACACACACAGCTTCCTCACACACATACACTGCACCCCTGACACACACAGCTTCCTCACACGCACATAGCACCCTCACGCAAACACAGCACCCACTCACACAGAGCACACACACACAGCACCCTTACCCACATAGCACCATCATGCAAACAGCACCCATCACTCACACACACACACTACACACCTCACACACATACACTGCACCCATCTCACACACACACTACACCCCTTGCACACACACACACAGTACCTCACACGCCCTGCACAATATGCTTTCCTAGCATTTTTGTCTCCTGGTATCCCAACTATGGAGAAACCAGAGACAAATTTCAAGCAAACACATTGCAAGCATGTTATTGAATTTGCTTGCGCTGTGCAGAACAAATACAGGGTCTTTTTCTCATGCCAGAGCTCTTCAGCAGAGCTCTGCGCATGGTCTACCCTGGAAGAGCATTGAACCAATATTCTCACTTTGTGATGGGGCGTGCTTGCCATTGGTGATGACAAAACACACCCTATCTGTCCCCGCCCCCTTTTTAGTGGGCCACTGTAATTAAAAAATGCCCGGGCCAAATTTTCTTCCCAGTCCGGCCCTGAGCGCGAGAGAAAGAAAATAATAAATATTGCCTTTGCCTGTTTCACAGTGAAGAGCTTAGTAAGCAGCCTCTTAAATAAATGTGGAAATTCTGCAGACTCAATAGTAAGGAAAACCGCGTATCTTGACATTTGTTCCAGTGTCTTCTTTCTACCATGGCCCCCAGGCATTCTTTGGTTTACCCCGGGAGTGCTGCAGGTTAAGGTTGTAGGTTGCCCCAGGGAGTGCTGCAGGATAAGCTGCTGCTCCAAGCATGTCAAGCAAGCCTTATAGTAAGCTGTATTCAGCTCTGCTTTGTTAAAGGACCACTTTGTTAAAGGACCGCCGGGCTCTAGGGGGTGGAAGGGGTTAAATTTACCTCTTTCTCCAGCGCCGGGCGGGGAACTCTCCTCCTCCTCTCTTCATCCTTTCCCGTCATCGGCTGAATGCGTGCGCATTCAGCCAGTCCATAGGAAAGCATTCTCAATGCTTTCCTATGGACACTGGCGTCTTCTCACTGTGAAAATCACAGTGAGAAGCGTGTAAGTGCCTCTAGCGGCTGTCAATGAGACAGCCACTAGAGGCTGGATTAACCCATTTGTAAACATAGCAGTTTCTCTGAAACTGCTATGTTTACAGCAGAAAGGGTTAATCCTATATGGACCTGGCACCCAGACCACTTCATTTAGCTGAAGTGGTCTGGGTGCCTATAGTGGTCCTTTAAGGTCATTCTGATATCATCTCGGAAGTGACAGATATCAGCTGTAATATTGAGTCACAGTTTTTCCAAGAGGTCCAACAACTTTTCCTCCATAACCGGAGAGTTCCCATTAGGCACTGAAGGTTTATGCATGGAAAGGCAGGTTGCTTGAGTAGCAAAGTTTCCGCCATCCAACAGTGACTCCTCACCATACGTCTACGGGGGCCCCTCCGACTGCACTGTCAGCATAGGCCTCTGGGTGGGTTGTGGCTTACATAGGAGCTCCCCGTTCTCCTTGAAGGGCAGTTTACCCGCTGTAGACTTTTTTTTTTGCCACCCCATAACTGCATTGAGGGATTGAGGGTATTTTGTGCCCATAAAATTGCAATTTTCTTGCCGTAAAATGGTTTTCTAGAAAATGTATTTTGGTGCTTGAGAGAAGTGTGACTGATAAGGGTCCCTCCCCCAAGATGACATAGCTCCACCCCAAGAAGACAGTTTAAATAAGCTACATTTTCCGTCCTGCAAAGTTGGGCTCTTTTAATTGCATTGTTCATAACATTATTTAATGTTTGAGGCTCTAGTGCTCAAATTTATCTACAGTTAATCTCCTGAGCTGCTCATGAGTATGCAGTTGTTCACGTACACCCACTCCTTTAGATATCCCAACAGGAAGTAATTGGGAGTTGAAAGGTCAGGTGAACGTGGTGGCCAATTAATCTGGGAATTTCTTTAAATTATTATAACAGTTGTTTCAGGAGGTCTATTGTGGCCCTGTTGAAGCATTTCAATTTTCCACTCTAAAGTTATTTAACTGTCAAATCCAACTCTGAATTTTGATATATATATATATATATATATATATATATATATATAATAAAGCAGGAAAGACATAGCGTCTCTCCATGGGGATCAAGTTAGGGACTTTCCTATAATTAAATAATGAAGGAGGACACATCAATGTCCACCCCACTGCCTCCACTCGTGACCAGCAAATAGGTGCCATTACAAAAAAATATTACAAAAAAATATTATAGTTAGAATTTACATAGCACCAACATATTCCACAGTGCTTTACAATTTAAAAAAATATATATTTTGAAGGCCCTGCAAAAACAAGCTTGCAATCTGAGGATTTACTAGTAAGGTGGTTTGGGGATCAACCATGAGTTTCCCTGTTATAAGGCAGTAACATTATCACCGCTCTAAACAGCCGTGGTTTTTTTTATTTTTATTTTTTAAATTATATATTATAACCGCACCATGGTGGCACTGGAGAGGTGGCCAGCAATCTGTCCACTCTGATTCTGTAAAATGGGGATATAGAGGTAATGTTTATTTTTATTTTTTAATTACTTATTGAAGCAAGGAGACACTGGCTGCATGGTGATTAGCAGACAAAAATCTAAATGTTAACATTTTAGTGATTTTGTCATTCTTAATAATTCAAATGGATATGTTGAACATAAATAGGTTTGACAATTTAGGTTGTATTTTAAAGGGGCATAGGCTGTGTTTCAAGCTGCCAAATAGAAAAATTATATTTAAACAAAATAGAGAACTGGGTCTTCAAGCCCTCAAGATAAAGGAATAAGTGATATGGTGTGACAGTGCTTTTGGGAAGTGACACACTTCTTCAAAACCATCAGAATGGCAAAGGTATTCTTTTCCAAAATCAGATTTTCTTTCATATCTAAGGTACTGTCATAGAAAGAATTAAGAATGCTTGTTAGAACTGGTAGTACTGTAAGTTTTTGATAGTACTACAGAGTTACCGAGTTACATAACTGAAAAGAGACTTGCTTCCATCAAGTTCAGTCTTTCTCACATCTGTTTTTGCTGTTGATCCAAAAGAAGGCAAAAACACAGTTTGAAGGCTGAAGTTTGCAAAAAATTAGAAATACATTCCTTTATGACCACAGAATAGCAGTCAGATCTCTCCTTGGATCAAGAAGCTATTAACCCACTAATGAAAAATTATATCCCTGAATATTATGTTTTTGCAAGTATTCATCCAATTGCTGTTTAAACATCTGTAAAGACTCCGTTAAAACGACATCTTCAGACAGAGAATTCATCTTTATTGTTCTTATTGTAAAAAAAAAACCTTTCCTTTGCTCGTAGATAAATGCGCCACATCGTGTCCTATGTATAGTCCTATTTATGAATAGATTTCCAGACAATGGTTGGTATTGTTTTAAAGAAAAAGCAAGTAAAAATATGGCTCTGAAGCTTAATAAAGAATTTAAAACAAAGGATATAAAAAGCTCCACCTTATAGCTAAACACATACATAAACAAGAAATATACCATAAAGAGCTGTGTCTTTAAGACTAGTATATATGTATTGCAAAGTTCTATGCAAATCTCAAATATATATATATATATATATAAACAAGAGGGGGTTGGCTGCACTCACCTTAACATGCATAAATGGGGGTGCTGCCGGGGGCCAAATAATACAATACACATCCCAGGGCCCTATTTAGCCTTGTACTGCAGAGAGCCCCAGATGGAATTTCTTTCCCCAAGTAGATTAATCTCATAAGAGCAGACATAAGGCTGTTAGTGTAGGACCTGCCAAAGATTGGGTACATTGACGTTGTGGCAGGCTTATGCACTGTATGATCATATAATGTAACTAAACCCCCATTATTTTTGCCTAGATTAGGTGTTTTTAAAAAAAAACTAATAAAATCTTTCAACATTGAAGTTGCTGTTTAGTGGATAGGTGAGTGCGCTGGATCTTGTGTATTATATATATATATGTAACTTTTAAGAGTTATGTGTTAGCAACAATGAGATGATAAATGTAAAAAAGATACACTGCTGTAATGAGCTTTGTAATTTAATGTGTCTGTAACAGTGTAGACAGCACGGTTTCCAAAACCCAGTATAGTCAGCAGGTTTAACTACACTAGCCTAGTAAGGGGGCTGTGTACCTTTAGGACGATTCTTGTCCAGACTCCTAAGCTGTATACAGAAGGAGATGGATGTTTTCATAGCAGCAGACAAAATTCTCATTACTTTGTCATTTACATAGTTACATAGTAATCATCCTTGCATACCAAGGATATTAGCTTTGATTTCTGAGAGGATAGAGCTCACCCTGTTAATATTTCCAAGATGTAAATCTAAAAATGTTGGCAGGATAAATGTACGTGCCATTGCTATGTGTTAGCTGGAGAAAATCCTGTAGTTGAGTGCAGAACCCCCCCCAAAAAAGTGGGAAAAGGGGGTGGAGGGAGGGAGGGAAAGGGTTACCGTAAAAATAAAGAAACCTGATAACCTATACACAAAATAGAACTCAATAGAAATTCTATATTACCGTATCCAAGAAAAAGGTGTAACAGTCAGTCAATTTGCAAATATGTTACAGAGAACACACACAAAAAGATTTTCTCTTAAAAAATCCAAGTTACTATTATTAGTATATAAAGTCTATAAATGAAGATACATATATCAATATTAATTATTTCACTTCTCAGCTGTTGGTATTGGTATTTACATAGCTTTCTTATAGTTTTAAAAGTCCACTATTGTAGTAGCAGTCTGGGATATCACTGAAATGATCAACAATTCTCCATTGAAAGCACGAGAGGAGAGCGAAAAATAAAAACAAAAAACGTGAGTGGTAAAAAATACAATAAAAAAAAAAAAAGAAATGTATTAGGTAAAATGTGCATATAAAAAATGCTAGCGGGGGTGGAGCCTGGCAGCGAGACGGGCTAGACGCCATTTCTGGGAGCTCCTTCCGGCATTCAAAATCCGTTTAAAATCACCCATAAAAAGACCCCATCCAGCCCTGAACACAGCGGGTACGGGTCGGGGACATCCCGCGGCATCGCCAGATGCCCTTTCAATACACCCCGAGGCAGACCAAGCTGAAAAGGAGAACCGGGACCTACTACGTGCCGATGCTCGCTGACCTCAAAAAAACGTTTCGGCGGAACGGACGTGCACAAAGCAGCGGACATCCCCACTTACCAGCAGGATATCGGCACTCTCCTACAACAACAGGTACCATGCAAAACTTGCCAAACCAGTAACACAACACAATCTCAGCAACACAAGGGAATCCAAACTCCATGACTGGGGATATCCCTGGAGGCACAGCCCCTGCCACTAAGCAGGATCTGCACAACATGCAAAACATCCTGCTGGAAATACAGAAGCTCCTAACTAAAGACATGGCTTCCCTAAAATCTAATGTGCAGCAGCTCAATGATAGGACAGCACACACTGAAGGGGACATTGGGAAACTACACAATGAAGTAGCTGAACTTAAAACAGCAATGAACCACCTAAAAAATACACAACAGGCTATGTCACTTCAGATGAATGCACAAGAAGATAGGCACCGCCGCAATCATCTTAAAATCCGCGGGGTCCCCCTGAGATCAACGCAGAGGAATTACCTCGCTATATAAGAAGGCTAATTACCTCACTGTTGCCATCAACACTAGCCAAGAAATTCACTATAAATGGACTGTACCGACTGCCCACCATCACCAAAATGGCAACCCCAATCACTGGCGACGTCATTCATCGTTTCTGTACACCACAAGGGCCAGATCATGGCAGCAGTGAGGGGAAAAACCTCCTTTACCATTCGAAGATTCACACGTAACCTTCTACCAAGACCTCACTAAAACTACACATCAATGGCGTAAATCACTGCAGCCTCTCACCAGCCGTCTGTGTTCCGCAGGGATAACGTACAGATGGGGCGCGCCAAGATCCCTACTAATCACACACAATGGGACAACCCACAAGCTCACAACTGAATCGAAAGCACCTGGAATACTCCACATGCTGGGCCTTACAGAAGCGGCAACCACAACTTCTGCTCTCGGAGTCGAACGCACCTGGGACCCCGAGTCAACGATCCCATTCGTACAGAGAGTCGCACCAACAACCTGACTGACCAAGGAGAGGGCGCAGCTACCCCACACCGAGAAACAAACTATGACACATCATCAATGTTCTTGGTTTCTACTATGCGTTACACTAACCTTTGTTCAGATCTCTCCCATCTTAATGGTTACCCTACTCTTACCCGGCACATTTACTAAACAACCTACTATTACCCGTTCCACATACTAACGGACCTGGAGAGGGGCAGTCTTAGACCCGTCTCACATACATACATGAGATACATCCACAAGAGGTGTACGACCCCCCCACACCTCCGTTGCCCCCTTGGGTAGGGGTACCTACCCACTAGGGAAACCGAAACAATCCTCAGGTCAACACCACTCACACCTTGGTTACCCACACGCTTCCCTTATCAGCGCACTCATGATCTAACACACTACTACAACATAAACTACTAGTACCCTCATGTACAAACTTTAACCCACTCATGAATACCCAGTATACTAACACTTAGCCTCCACTGACTCTTAAACAACATAGTATACTACCCAACCCGGACCAGAGGGAGGAAAACAACTCCCACACTGCAGAAACCACATATCATTGCCTCCTTCAAACATGGAGTTAACACCTCATAAACAAAAATGTGTGAAATGTTTATTATGATGCCTTGTCTACTAACCCAATATCTAACATTGTTACCCTGCATTACTGTTACAATGCCTGGCTGTTGTGGCCGGTCGTGTTTGTGTTAATCTGAAAACGCACCAAAAATAAAGAATGAAAAAAAAAAAAATGTTAGCAAGCTAAAATGGCACAATTTCCAATTGGTCCAAAAGACAATAGCTCCACACCGGCTGATACAGCATAGTGCAGGTGCACAATACAGAGATTCCGCTAATCCAGAAATGCCTACGTACATCACAGCAGTCACAAGATGGCACCACAATCTTGCGTATTTGTGCAAAACAAATAAGGGGGATCAGGCCATCCATTACATCCTTATTTTTTGCTTTTAATTGTTTTTATCTGCATTACTTGGAACAACTGTGGTGAAAAGTGGATTTTATTCCTACCTGTGGATACCATTTGTATGTGGAAATTTGCTGTTATACCATCTGGCTTTTTGTACGTGCAATATTGCATCAATAAATGTTTATACCATCTGCGCTATTTACCTGTTCTCTTTTTATTTATGAGTGTCAAGAAGATCAATTTTGAAGATCACAGTTGCATATCCCAGCTTTTGCCCTCTGAAAGGAAGACAATCCTGAATTCCTGTCTATCCTGTGAGTTTTCTACCACCCATCAATTTATTGTATACTTTATTTTCTTCTTCTAGATTTGTACACATTGATGTATTTTTTGCATACTTATCCTCCCCTTTTTTTTTTTTCTTTCTTTCTTAATGGTTGCTTGGTGACTGATTGTCCTTACAGATATAAAGCCACTGGGATGGGCGTTGCTTAATAGTAAACTTTTCTACAAAATGCATAAAACAGTAGTCTTTAATTATTGTACAAATCTTTTAACTTCTACATAACGGTGTTTCAGTTATTAATGTACTTGGTAATATGAAGTGGATATAGACACAATCCCAAATGTGTTACCATGGCAACCTCTGCTTTCAGATCGGGTTATGAAAAAGAATTCTCTGAATATAAGAAAACAGACAAATACATAAACAAAAAAACAGTTGAGATTTCTAAATAAACATTTAAGAATACTTTATTGGTAGAACAGAGTTAAAATACAAAGTATAGAGGACATTTTTTTTTTAAAGCAATCTATACATGTCAAAGGTTGCCATGGAAACCTGATATACAAAGTTACAATACCATCGCAAGACCATAAGTCAGTAATCTTGGAAAAAAGCACACAAAAAACTTGATCTCATTAGGAATTGCAATATCTCCACTTCTTTTACTTATTTGTTACTTGTTCATTGGGTACAGTAATTTGGAGTGGATACAGAAAAAGTCACAAACAGGTTACCATGGTAATTCTTGCTCTCTGATCCATTGTAATAAAAGCGACTATCAGTACAAAAAGTAAAAAATCGGTTGACATTTTAAAATCAACATTTTTAGTATAAAGAAACATACAAAAAAGGTTATATATATATATATATATATATATATATATATATATATATGACAGCCCAAAATATAGAGTACCTTCAAAATAAATTGGTCACTAGTCTAAGAAACAAAGTACATATAGTACTTATGTGGGTTAGAAAAAAAATACATCCTAGTGCCATATAAAGCTCCTTAAAATAACAGACCCATAAAATCATCACATAAAAAAACACGTTAATACATTTTAGATCTAAAATGAAATGCAGGATAGGCAGATGGTGTTCACCTAATCCATGCAAACGATTCCATCGAACAGTGCTCTTCCAAGATGTAAAGAAACGAATGCAGGCAGGGATGGAAGTTCAGCGGTGTTTGCGAGGTCGACTGTCCGCTTTTGGTTCCATGCACTCAACGACCAAACACCACTGCCTGCGTTAGTGTGAACAAGATGGCCGCCACCACGTGTTCGTGCATACGAACGGCGGCCGATCGCTTATAACACTGAGGTGTGAATCGTTATTGAGGTGTTAACAAGGGTGAACAAGGTCAATACGCATACAGGTGATCTGGGTATTTTGTGGTTCAGTTACTGAACAAAACAGGGGAAAACTTATGTGAACACGTTATTTACTGAAAAAAACAGGGAATAGTAAGGGAACACAGTATTCCAGTGACAGGGTGTTCTGTCACATACATGGTGCGTGAGAATTAACAGCCAAAACACGGAGGAGAAACAAAAAACACTGGTTCTCCCTGCAGTCTGAGATGAGGTGCGGGGGGGAGCACTATGTCCCCCCCATTTTAGTTATTTGGGTTCCCCACCATGGGGAATGGGCCCCCCTTATTGCACTAGTGACTGGGCAGCAATAGCAATAGCTGCCCAGTCACTAGTAGTTTTTAAATGACAGCAAGCACCCACTGGCTGCTCACTGTTTAGGCGACATGCCCCTACTCCCGGCACGTGGGAGGATTTAACCTCCCTTTTATTAAAATGGGGGTCGCCCATAGGTTTTAATGCAGGGGGGGTAGGAATTGTTATTATATATTACAATGAGGGAGCTGGTAGCGCTGCTGGCTCCCTCCTTGTTTTTTTTTTTTGTTTTTTTGTTTTCGCATGTGCAGTCCTAATGGGCAAAAAACAAATTAAAAACAAATTAATAAATTATTTTGAATGCTTTATGGACAACATTCGCAATGGACGAATTAAATTTTTATTTAGTTCACTTGTATGAAACGAAAATTTCACTGGTGCACATATCTAGTGTATACATATAAGAGGAGTACAAATTTTACCCAAAAAATAAAACTTATAGGTTAAAAAATAAAAAATAAACTACTAGCTAAATACATCAACCACGAGACCCTAAAAGTAAAACCTAAAGGGACAATGTATCCTAATGGAATGAATACTACGATGTTTCATACATTCAAAGAAAAAAAATTACTTATAAAAAATATTTTAAAAAGTCCTCAATTCAATTCAAATTCTGCACTTAAGATGCAAAATGTCTAACAGAGAAATCCACTTCCTCTTCCTCCTTCCAAGTTACTTGATATTGTCTCCTCCACTCCAATGATTAGAAATTTTACAGATGGTGCAAACTTGAGGAGACTGGAGTCAGATTTATGTGCTTTCGGGAAGTGTGAAGATATAGAATGTTGGATATATTTCTTGTTGATGTTTAATATATGTTCTCTTATTCTAACATTATATTGTCTTTTAGCCCTCCCCACGCATTGCCTCATTTTTTGAATAGTTTCATAGGTTTATTTAACCCTTTCCCTCCCTTTCCTTTTATTTTTATTATATTTATTTTTTTTGGCACTCAACTCAACTACTGGATTTGCTTGAACTTCCTAAAATCTGTCAGAGCAGCCATATAGGTATTATTTCATATATATGTTGTTTCCTTATTTTTCTCTCAAAATGAATAAGACAACAAGTTACACTTAATGCCGCAAAATGTTTTGGTGATGTTTTAGAAAAATTGGCCAGGAATCATGACATTATGATAAAACAGTCAGACTAGGAGGGTTATTTTCATAATGTCAAAGACTTACAACTAGGAAGTAGATTATTAGTGAGCACAAGACATTTAAAATCCTCCAGAAGGACCCTCTGGACACAATGACTGGTAGTGGCAGATGTGACCTCTCTTTGTACAATCATTAACCACAAACAGGGTTGTGAAGCAGTAGGAAGTGCATTTAAAAAGACATAAGAATTTGAGAATGTGCAACTACAGTTTATTATTGATGGGATATCTTTTATCCTAAACAAATAATTACTTTTGGTTTAAAATGTGTTTTTCTGCAAAAAACTGGCACAGCGATGGGGATGAAATTTGCTTCAAGCTTTGCTAACTTGTTCATGGGTAACTGAGAAGAACAGCATGTATGGAAGCAACACACATGAAGAAAGAATGTTCATCATTATATAGATGACATTTTCTTAATTTAGGAAGTTTAAAAGGAACAACTAGATGAATTCATCAGCCACCTGAAGCCCAAAATAGTTCCAGGGAAATTATGGCAAGAGCCGGTCTCCATTTGTGGGGTTTTGTATGAAAACCACAAGGTAGAGGAAAGCTGATTCATGTAGAATGCTCCCTGTGTTCGGTATTCTGTAACTCCCGAACGCTGTTCATCTAGGTGAACTGGAACTTGAACGGTCCAAAGTTCCATGGTGACCGGTGTTCGTGGGAGTGTCTGGCCAAAATGAGTTCCTGGCACTCGACGACCACGTCCCGCTGCCAGCGTTTGAGAGACAAGATAGCCGCCAACCATTGTCTCAGGCACATGCGTTCGCATGTTCGAAATGGCGGCCACCCAGTGCAGTATTTTATTATTTCCTTTGCGGTTTTCGTAGAATATACATAATTCCATATTCTAATAAGTCTCTTGGCTGGTCTTGGTTTGGGAACCAAATTAGACGAAATAAACAAGCACAAATCCAAACAGCCAAAAGGAGCTAAAGTGATGAGGTATTGCTTCACACCACCTTAATCAGAATACTTGGGGAGTGTGTCTGAATATCACATACATAAAGTCACAAAGTAGTAGAATTTTTGAATTTGAAAATATATGTGGAAAACAAAAGTTAAAACACAGACATTCTGTAAGGAGGTAGATGTGAATAGCTTAATTTTGAAAAATAGCTGCCATCATCCCTCACGGCTGAAAAATGTTCCATATAATGGATTTAGAAAAATAAAGCACATTTGCACAAATACTCGGATATATCAGGAATAGGCTAAAATCATAGAGAAAAATCTTTTTAGAAACAAATTATGATCTGTTGGAACTTTTCAATGCTAAACAGAAAATGGATGAATATGGATGAGATACAGAGATCCGTACTGCTGGAAGAGAGAGCTGTAACAGAGAGGACCTAAGAAGGTAACACCTTCCCCCCGATAATACCTTCAACAAAGAAAGCATGCAACTCAAGAAAACCATAAAGAAACATTGGCATTTATTCAGAAATGATACATTGTTAACCTACTCACTTCCAGACAGAACCAGAATCATCTTCAAAGGGACACCCAATATTAAGAAGAGATTTGTAAGAAATCATGTCTACCCTATGATAAAAGACCCCAAAAACCGAAGAATGAAGGGCTTACTGCCTTGTAACAAATGTATTGCTTGTACAATCAGTAAGAACCAATATGTAAAATGGATTCAAAAAATTACCACAATTCTCATTTAGGCTATTTAGTTTATTTTGTATTGGATTTATTATATGCTAATGCACACACTGCAGGATCGTATTGGCACTATTTTATATATATATATATATATATATATATATATATATATATATATATATATATATATTTGGTGACTTGATTATCTTTCATTTACCCTTAATTTGTTTTTTGTTGTGGGTACTGAGACCCTGCTTAACTACACACATGACAGTGGGCGTTCTTAGTCCCCACAATTAGATATTTTCCCTAGACCAGCATTTCCCAATTGGTGTTCCGTGGAACCCTAGAGAACAAAATTGGGGTTCCCTGGCAAATTTAGGGCCACCCAATGGATATCCCTAAACAGGGCTCCGGTCCGGTGCTGCAGCCATCTTAGACTGCGACAGGACCCCTGTTGTATGGGATGCTGGGAGAAAGTGACAGCACTTCCTCCCAGACAGAACGCGCCGGCTGGAGGGAGAGAGGGAGCAGCAGGGACTGAGCAGCACACCAGGCTCAGCCAGCAGCACTAAAGACCCTCTCGCAGAAAAAAGGTAAGTGAACAGCAAACAGACATGTAGTTGTAACCAGACAAGTTGGACACATGGGAACAGAGGGGTTGAGGGCCCTGCTCAATGAGCTTTCATGCTAGAGGGAGTGGGGTAAAGTGACACAAAAGGTAAGGAGATTATTAGACAGTTGCAAGAGAGGAATCAGTTGGGAGCTATTAACAGTTTAATTGATACGCTTTTATGAAGAAGTGGGTTCTTAATGATTTTTTGAAGGAGTGGAGACTGGGTGAGCATCTAACGGAGGAGGGAAGTGAGTTTCACAGGAACAGTGCAGCCCTGAAGAAGTCTTGAAGGCGAGCATCAGAGGTGGGAGCACGGACAGAAGATAGAAGTCAGTCATCAACAGGGCGTAAGGGCCTAGACGGGACATACTTGAGTATTAGTGAGGATAGATAGGTGGGAGCAGCATTATGTAGAGATTTGAAAGCAAGAACCAGAATTTTAAATTGAGCCCTATATTTTCCTATCCAATGTAGGGACTGACAGAAAGGTGAGGGGTGGGAGGGGTGGGAGGTGTGGGCGGACAGGAAGATGAGCCTTGCCGCCGCATTCATTATGGACTGCAACGGTGCAAGTTGGGAGCACGTAAGACCACTGAGAAGTGGATTACATTAGTCAAGGTGAGAAAGGACAGTGGAATGGACCAGCACCTTAGTCGCATCTGTTAAGTAGGGTCGGATGGGCGAAATGTTTTTGAGATGGAAACTACAGGATTTGGCGATAGACTGGACATGAGGCGTGAAGGAAAGGTCGGAGTCAAAGAGAACACCTAGGTAGCGAGCCTGCGTGGTGGAGCTGATGGTAGCACCGTTGACTTGGAGGGAGACACAGGAGTAGCAACACTTGAGGGAGGAAAGACTAGAATTTCAGTTTTGGTCAAGTTGAGTTTAAGGAATGGGCAGTCATCCAGTTAGAAATAGCAGAGAGGCAGTCAGAGACACTAGTCAAGAGGGACGGGATGAGATCAGGAGAGGACAGGTAGATTTGCCTGCCAACCGCATATAAATGATATTGGAAGCCAAAGGAGCATATGTGTCAGTGTGTATCTGTCAGTGTATGTGTCAGTGTGTGTCTGCCAGTGTGTGTGTATGTGTACTAGTGTGTATCTGTGTGTCAAGCTGTGTATGGGCCGGTGTGTATCTGTGTTTGTATGGGCCAGTGTGTGTATCTGTGTGTCAAGGAGTGTGTATCTGTCAGTGTGTGTGTCTGTGTTTGTCTGTATATGACTGTGTATGTGTTGGTATGTTTCGGTTTGTTAATGTGTAAGTATGTATGTGGCAGTACATGTACAGACATCCCAGCAATCAAACACCAACACAACACGCACACCTGCATACGCAAACATGGCATACAAAGACATCCCTGATCTCTAACTCCAAGATATATACAAACACTCAAACCCCAATACTACACGCAAATGTACATCCACATTTAAAATCCAACACTTCATCCAAACTGCCTCCATCCTGTACTGTATATGCCATTAGGAAGCCGATGTACTGAATATTGAGAATAAGATTGGCAAATCTTTCCACTATTTACTATATCAGCAGGTGTGGAGCTATTTACTTAATATATTTTATATTTTTATTTTTTCACCACTTTATATGTTATCTTTGATCATTACAGTCTTGGACTGAGACGCTAGACTGCCTCTGCAATATTGGACTGTAAGAGAGCTATATAAATAAAAATTTACAGCTAAGACATGAAATTATTTGGAGATAATTATATCTGTTCTAGCAGAGATTTTTGCAATAGTTTATCTACATTTGCATGTTATTTACAAATAATTTTCATTTCGAGTCACAATTGAACAATTTTGCAAAGTGATTACAGACAGTGTTACACCTTTTCCTGGGATACGGTAATATATTTTTTCTTATGAGTGTTAGCTGGAATAGATAGAATATCCCATTGCAGACGTTGCCACATGTGTACAGTGAACCCTGACAACATTTACTTAATTATGAGAATTCTGGGAGGTTTTGATGCCAATTGCCAAGACCAAGTCTTTCATTTTATTGTGCCCTTTACTAGCCACTTGTTGAATAGCAAGGGGACTAATAGCAGTGAGACCACGACTTAATATGCAATAAACTTTTAAAGCTTCATTGTATGTAGCAGTATACTGGGAATTTCTGCTTGCCAGAATCACAATTAACCACTGTGTAAGGGTATTGACTCTCTCATTAAAAGTCCTGCTTATTAGCTTTTAAAGAAATCTGCTTACCAGTATTTATAATAGTATTCATCCCAACGTGCAAATCTAATTGCTAGTTTAGGCGAAAGCTTTAACTAATGTTTTCAAGACCGTTTAATTTTAGCAACTCTTAACAGATGAGTTATGCATAGATGTCAAGTACAGTTTTTAATTATTTTTTATTCTAATAACTGTAGCTATGAGGAAGCACAAATCATAGATATGAAGAATATTAGTAAAAGAAGCAGACTTAGTTCAGTGAAATAGTTGTGCATATGTTTCACACTGCACTTTTTGGAGGTTTGGATGTTGTCTAATCTGTAGACAGTTCTCTATATTGCAGCAGGACATTGTATTTTTACAGTCTGAGATTTGTAATGATCTGTTTAACGCAGACTGGGACTGTTGCAAATCCACTGCTGCAGAGATGTCCTAGAAATGGCAGATGGATTACTGTTGGATATGGTAGACTTAGAGTTGTGTATAAAAGGCATACTACACATTCTGTGTCTTTACATAATTCATTTTCTGCACTTTCAGATTTTAGCAGTGTTACGGAGACAGGCTCAGGCACCAAGTTTGTGGAACCACCATCCTCTATGCCTAAGGTGTGCAAGAGTGCAGCCAATGACAAAAAGGACAAAGTGTGGCCTGATAGAAAGCAGTTGTTGTTGGGGGATTCTATCTTAATATGTGTGGAGTTGGACAATAGTGACTGTAGCGACTGTGTTAAAAAATTATAAGCTTAGAGTTATGTCTACAAATGCTCCCAGTTTAGGTAATAAGATCCATGAACTTGTGGCAATAATGGCAACTGAGAATGTAGATTTAGTGGCTGTTGCTGAGACATGGTATAATGAGAAACATTACTGGGATATAGCATTAGCAGGGTTCTCTTTATATAGAAAAGACAGAGAAGGCAAGAAAAGGGGAGGGGTGGCCCTGTATGTGAAGGGTAGCATAAAATCTAACCTAATAAAAGTTAGTGAGGCGAACATAGAGTCTGTGTGGGTTACAGATATGATTTACAGGCCCCCTGGACAAATAGAAGAATTAGATAATCTACTAGTTGAAGAAATAGCTAAAATGACAATGAACGGTGAAGTTATTATCATGGGTAATCTTCTGGATGTGAACTAGAAAACCAAAACAACTACTTGTGCCATGAACACATGTATTCTAAACTCCCTGCTGGGATTATCTCTAAAACAAATCGTTGAGGAACCAACTCGTAAGGAGGCCCTACTAGAGTTAGTGTTAACAAATGGAGATTTAGTATCAGATATTACTGTAGGTGAAAGTTTAGGATCTAGTGATCACTAGTCAGTGTGGTTTATTATAAGAACAGTAACCGAGTCACACCACACAATAACAAAAGTTTTATATTTTAGAAAAACAGACTTTTCTAAAATTAGAATATGCGTAAAGGAGTCCTTATCAGACTGGAACAGTTTAAATGAAGTCCAGGAGACATGGAATTATTTAAAAGTTGAACTACTTAAGGCTACAGAAAATTAAATTAAGCTTGTCAGGAAAAGCAGAAAAACCACTGTGGTACTCCCCAGAAGTAGCCAAAATAGTAAAAAACTAAAAGTTGGCATTTAGCAATTATAAAAAAGTGAGGAAGACAGACAGATCTATAAGATCTTGCCAAAATAGTAAAAAGCAAAAAGTTGGCATTTAGTAATTATAAAAAAAGGGAGGAAGACAGACAGATTTATAAGATTAGACAGAGAGAGGTAAAGCAAGTTATAAGAGCCTCCAAATCACACACAGAAGAGAAAATAGCACAGTCAGTAAAAAAGGGGATAAAATATTTTTTAGATACATAGATGAGAAAAGTAAAGTAAAACAAGGATTAGTTAGATTAAAAACAAAAGAAGGAAGGTATGTAGAACAGGATAAAAGTCTAGCTGACTGTCTCAATCAATATTTTTGTTCAGTATTTACAGCTGAAAATGAAGGAGAGGGACTTCAGTTAAGAAAAAGGACAAATGAGTAATTTGCTACAAGTGAGTTTGCAGAGGAAGAGGTTCTATTTCAACTGTCAAAAGTAAAGACTAATAAGTTGATGGTGCCTAATGGAATACACCCAAAGTTAGTAGTGTACTAGCAAAACCATTTATGGATTTATTTAACCAATCATTGTTAACAGGAGTAGTCCTAGAAGGCTGTAAATTAAATAATGTTGTACCCATTTACAAGAAAGGTAGTAGGGAGGAGTCAGGCAACTACAGGCCGGTAAGCATTACTTCTGTAGTGGGGAAAGTGATGGCAACCATGTTAAAGAATAGGATTGTTGAACATCTAAAGTGACATGGATTTCAAGATCAGAGACAACATGGGTTTACCTTAGGGAGGTCATGCCAAACTAATCTTATTGATTTTATTTTTAATTGGGTAACTAAAATAATAGATCAGGGTTGTGGTGAAGCCAACCTCGCCACTATGTTCTGGAGAAGCCTGGTTGCCCACCTGCTACCTCTGGACTATGGCCCCATGTTAAAAACCTTTATTTCTCCCTGCTGAACAGCTTGTTCGTGCCTTTCTGCCTGGGTGTTCGGTAAATTAAATTTACAGAACAAACGCACAAATGACTGGACCACTTGGGTATGGAGTGTGCAGGCAATTGATCTCCCAGAAGCTGCGGTTAACCGCAGCTTAATGGACGAACGCTGGGTGGTCATTGTTCGTATAGCCAAACACGTGGCAGCGGCCATCTTAAACAGTCGAACGGCCAGCGGTGTTCAGCTACAAAACTGTGGAACTAAATATGGACACTTATATTCACGAACACTGCTGAGCCGCCGACCTCCCTTCTCCTGCATTTATCCGAATGCCGGTCCATTCGGTACTTTCTCTGTGTGAACAGGGCTACCCCAGATAGCTATGCCATGGAGCCCATTCGTATAACGAAAGACTATGTGAAAGACTTTGACTCCATGCCGATTGAATTGTATGTATGTGATCTGAGCGCCATTCGTTAATAATGTGCGCACAGATCTAAGCTATCTGGGGATATGTTGAACGTATATGTTTTATGCAGTATGTGCATTTTTATGTCTTTTTGCTAACATGTGTGTAATGTTTTGCCTCTATCCTTGGAGATAATTGGATTACTTCCCAATTATCTCCAGAATAGAGAGGAGGGATTATACTGTACTAGTGGGAGTGTTTTACTATGTATGTCTGTGATTGGTCACTGAGGTCACTGAGCAATTTGTGTCCCAGTCATAAATACATAAATACCTACATAAATACCGGGCAGGTAGGCCCATTAAACCAAATCACTGCTTGACCCTCAACACGGAGCCTTGTCTCGTTCTTGGGGGGGGTTTATTGTATGCTGTTCCAGTTCGACTGCTAGGAGTGTAAACCTTTCGTATGGTTTTTCCTGGTCGGCTGTTTGAAGCATTCGTATGGTTCCGGTTCAGGAGTTTGGAGAATTCGCATGGTTTCTTGTTCGGAAGATTGGTGTATGGAGTATCTGCCTGTGAAGCTGGAAGGGAATATCTCCTAAACGGCTTTTAGCCCCTTTTATGCCTGGGGGGTGCTGTTACAAGGGTGGTGCAGTGGACCTTGTTTACCTAGATTTCAGTAAGGCTTTTGACACTGTTCTACATAGAAGGCTCATCAATAAACTGCAATCTTTACGTTTGGATTCCAATATTGTTGAATGGTTTGGCAGTGGCTTATTTAACCCCCCACCCAGCCTCCTTACCTTTGGGAATGCTGGGGGGGTTCCTCTTTCTCCCTGGTGGTCCAGTGGCTGCCGATCGGGCTGATGGGCTGGCGGCGGCGCTGGGCGGGCGGCTGGCGAGGGAGCACTTCCTCTGAGCTGACTGCTCAGCTCCCTCGCGTGCCGCATAGTGAGGCTGGGAGCCGGAATATGACATCATATTCCGGCTCCCAGCCTCACTCTGCGGCGCGCAAGGGAGATGAGCAGACCGCTCAGAGGAAGAGCTCCCTTGCCAGCCGCCCGCCCGACCATCAGCCAGCGTTTTTTGCCGCCCCCTAAAAAATGCCGCCCAAGGCAAATGCCGCCCAAGGCAAATGCCGCCCAAGGCAAATGCCTTGTTTGCCTCGCGGCTAATACGTCCCTGATGAAATGTACAATTTAAACTATGTTTTAACAGGTTCATTTATAAAAGTGTGAATTTGGGGGGGAAGAAGAGAAGGTTATGGGGGGGAGAAGAAGAGAAGATTACCACTAGGGGAGGGTGGGGGAGAGGAGAGAGCACTAATGGAAAGTCGGGGAGAAAAGGAGACCACTAAGGGAGGTGGGGGGGAGAGAAGAGACCACTTAGGGGCAGGGGAGATCTCTAAGGAATGGAAGGGAGAGCTCTATAGGACAGGGGGCAGGACAGGGACCTCTTTCACACCACGCGCACACACACACACACAATGCATCCCTATACACACAGAAACACAACATGCTTCCCTTACACACAGAGAAACACACAATGCAACCCTTACACATAAAGACAATGCATCCTATGCACAAATACACAGAAACACACAATGCATCCCTTACACACACATGCAAACACACACTGCTTCTCTTACACACACACAGAAACACAATGCATCTCTTACACAGACTCAACGCACCCCTTACAGACACACACCCTGCATCCCTTACATACACAGAAACACACTTTGCATCCCTTATGCATACAAACACAGATTCACACAATGCATCCCTTACACACAACAAGAAACACACAATACATCCGTTATACACGAACACTGATTTCTGTCCCTTACACAAAAACACACTGCTTCCACTACACACAAACACACTGCATCATCTACACAAACTGGTATCCCTATACACTACATTCCATAAGCACCCACATTAGATTCTCTACAGTAACACATAACACATCCCCTACACACTCTACTCCCTGTGAGCGAACTCATGGGTGGAACATGTAGGTGGACTTATGGGTGAGCTTTATGGGTATACTCACCGTCAGGCTCTGGGGCCCAGACCTTGAGCTATGTAAGAGGCCCCAAAAAATGGAGCTGCTTCCCGTTCTCCCAGAACATTGAATTTTGTGACCACAGTTACAAACAGCCTCCAGAGATCCTGTTCTACACCAGACCAGTGGAGCCAGACTGCAGCCAGAGCCCATCACTATCCTCATCTGATTGTAAGTAGGCAATCTAGTATATTATTAGTGACACTAATCTCTAATTTACCTCACATTAAATGGACACTATTAAGCTGCAGTGGTTCTAGGGACTATAGTGTCCATTTAATGTGAGGTAAATTAGAGATTAGTGTCACTAATAATATACTAGATTGCCTACTTACAATCAGATGAGGATTTATTATTTACAACTTTATTAAGCTGCAGTGGTCCTATTGACTATAAAGTTGTTCTGGTGTCTATAGTTTGTCCCTGCAGGCTTTTTAATGTAAACACACACTGTGTGCAGCACTGGCATAGTTCATATGGCAGATCATATGGGTGGGGCATTGCGATGTCCCGGGGGGTGGGGGGAAGGGGGCGGCAAATCTTTCTTTTGCCTATGGCAGCAAAAATCCTTGCACGGCCCTGCAATAAGGACAGGGTACACAGAGTAATGGACCCAGATAGAAGATTTAATTACTTTATTTGTCACTTTGTGTGACTTTGTAATGCGACTGTGTGTGTGTGTGTGTGTGTGTAATTGTGATTGACCATGTATGACTGTAGGTGACGGTGTATGTGTGTGACTGTGTAATTGTGTAATTATATTGTGACGTGTATGATTAGGTATCTGTGCAATAGTGTGCTTAATTGCAACATATAACTCTTTTAATTTAAGTGTTAAGAAAGGGGTGGGACATATGTGATATCATGATACAGGCAGATCATATGGGTTTGTGATCTCACATCGTGGGCAGAGTATATGGGTGGGTTGATCTATTGAGACTGGGGAGATAAAACTGAATGAATGCGTGGCATGATAGGCCTACCTTGGGATTAATTGTGTCTTTATAAAGCTTAGATAGCACATAATTAACTGGGATCCTAGGATTTTCTGCACATAAAAATGAATATTTACCTTTATCTAATAAATTCACATTTATGCCTTTCTCCCAAAAGGTTTGCAAAATCCTTGCTCCATCATCTTTTTGAATATTTTGTATATTCAGGGACATCCTTACATTTTCTAAATGTAAAAAATTACTCATTATTAAAACATTTTTTACACATAATTTCCTAATAAAATCATTAATATCTAAATAGGCTTTACATTTATCTACAGGGTAATTTAGGTAAAATTTAAAACCCCTAGTTAAAACTCTCAATTGGGTAGGGGATTGACTTTTAAAAAGTTAAGGGGATGCCTACGTAGCTTGGAGACGACTTATAGCAGACTCTCAAAATTGTGACTTCTCTCAATAACCATCTTATTTTATTGCATCATTTGAAACACTATACCATGCTGTTTTTTAAGCTTCTGTTATTTAGGTATTGTTTATACTGGTAAATATAACCACCGGGTGAATATCCACTTTTTTTTTTTTTTTTATTCTTTATTTTTGCATTGCACAGGTAGGTTAACAGACTTAAGATGACATATAGCAAGATCATGAGATTAAGAGGTAGATTGTCGGAAATTGTCATAAACACAGCACTTTTTTTTTGAGAGTAACAAGAAAAACGTTGAGAAATATCTACCGTGTATATGGTTGGTTTGGACAGAGGTTTAGTTAAAGCAAATGCATTTCCTAGATACTTATGTTGCTTGAGTAAAGGTCGGAAACTAACTATAGAGTTGCGTAATAACTAGGCATCTCATCACGGTCACACTGTTTTGGTTAGGATGTTGGCCTCACCTTGCTGACGATGGCACAGTGTGATAGAGGAGTTTGCCTATAATCTGTTCGACCCAGTAGGATGTTGTGTTCCTTAGTCCACTGTATGTCAGAGTGTGGAGGCGTGGGTGATCTTATGTCACCGAGTGTCATGAGAGGTGCGGGGACCGAGGGCTTCATTTTGGTACTTGCGTGGTGATGATTGGTTTGGTGTCTGGATGTACTTGGTCTGGGCTCGGGTGAGGTGGTGCCCCTAACCTTGGGGGCAGCGGGGGGGGTGTGTTGAGTTGAGGCTGGGCGGCTAGAGCTACTTGTGGCGCCATGCCTCTGGTCCTTTACAGGGCCATATCCATATGCTGAGCTGTCTTCTGGGTATAGTGTAACAAGTGTTACAAACATATAGCCTAACATAACTGCATGTATTCAGAACATAAATAGTAAAACAGTAAAATTAAAGAGAAATTAAACATCTGTGCCGTATATGGGTCTGCGTTTAGGTTCCCATTCCTGAGTCCCGTCTCCTGCTTGGTACAAAAGGCACGGCCGTGTTGGGGTCCCAAGCTGGGGTGGTGGACTTTCTCGGGTTTTCCGGCAGTGGTGGGGTGAGACCCAGAACGCCAAGGAAGGCTGGAGCCTCTTGAGGGGTTGTGATCCTCAGTACAGCTCCATTATGTGTGGTCGAGAGGGACCGCGGCGTTGTCCAGCGGTAAGGTATGCCTGCTTCTCGCAGCATGCTTGTGGTCGCTCGGAGAGTTATGCGCCATTGTAGGGTAGCTTTCGTCACGTCTTGGTAGATGGTAAGTTGTGTTGACTCAAAACTGTAAGGCATCTTGTCCCGTAAGGCCTGCATGATGGTCCACTTGTCTTGCAAAGATGAGCATCGAGCTATAACATCTCGTGTCGCTGTAGCTGTAGCTTGTGGAGACTTATTTATGCGGTATACTCTGTAGCGGTACTTACCTTATCCGGGGACCGGCCGAGGTCCTCTATTCCCGCCGCGCGCGGCTCGCTCAGAGCTCAGATGAAGGTCAAATGTCCCGCCTAGCTCTAAGAGCGCGCCGCACGTCTCGGGCACGCTCTTAAAGGGACAGTGGGAGCCGAAATGTAAAACGGTCTCCCATTGGCCCTTGTCATCCCACATTCCCCATACACTCACATTTTGGGGGCGTGGATATGACAGGGGCCAATCAAATTAAATGCTAGGGTATTTATACTTACCTCTCCCTTAACTCCCTGCCCTATTGTGGTTTCTGTTTCAGTTCCCTTTAGCGCTTGTTTTGTTCAGTTGTGATTTTTCGTACTTGACCTTGGCTTTGTATCTGACTCCGTTTATCTCTTTATCCCTATTTTGTCTTGTTTTCCGGCTTACTGATTACTGTGTACCAGACCTTGGCTAGTTCTTGTTTTCGCTGTCTCTTTGTACCCTTGACCTTGGCTCGTTCCTGACTCTGTCTTTCTCTGCTCTACGGTGAGTCCGGCCATTCTAAGGTCCGGTAAGACGTATCTGCTCTATATTGTCAATTGTTGGACTAAATCTTGCGCGTTGGGGTAAACTACCGTGACATACTCCATCAAACAAGATTCTTTTAGCTTGAGTTGGAGGAAGGAGTGTGCACATTAACCGCCTTAAATAATGGGGTAATTCCTCTGCGGGGATCGTTTCGGGGACGCCCCGAATCTTAATGTTTGCTTTTGTCTTCTAGTAGCGAGATTTGGGCAGTGATAGAGATTTGGGATTGATGGAGGCTTTGAATAGATTCCTGCACAGAGGCCAGGTCTGTCCGCAGATTCATGACATCTTCTTCAGTGGCTTTAACCCTATCTGTGACCGCTTGGATTTCTGTTTTGACAACTGCTATGTCTGCAGTGAATAGTTTTTGTATGTTTAGGTATAGGGCTTGAATCTCCTCTTTGGTTGCCAGGTTTGCCACCTCAAGGGTTCCTGCAGATGCTAGGACTGCCCCTTGTTGTTGTGATTCCAACTGTTGGGTCATGCTGCTGGCCTCTGGTTATTCGTGGCAGGCCTCATGGCCGTCGTCGGCAGCCATCTTGACTGGCGCCTGTTGCTGCAGCATGGTGCCAATGTCCCTTGTGTGGGCAGGGGTCAGCACTGTGGGTTTCTGCGACCTCCGTCCCTTTTGTGTGGAAATTTATGGGCACCTTTGTGGGGTCCGAGGCTGGGTGGGGGCCCCCCGGTCTCCGTGCGGGCTATGCCTGGTCCTGTACTGAGGAGGTATGGGGTGATATAGGCCCCTACCTTGTGGCGCGGCCGTTTCGTGCCCGGGCTGAACAGAAAGGACATCTATCAGGAGGTGGAGATGTCCGGTAGCTGTCTGGATCCGTTTCATCCGGCACGGATGCGTGTTTCGGTGGATATTTAAGGTATTCTGTGCAGTATTGTCGGAGCTCAGCAGTATGGCGTCTGCTCTGTTCCGCGGTTAGGCTCCGCCCCCATATATCCACTTTAAAAAAAATAATTATTGTGTCATTTATAACCTATAACTACAACAGATATCCAAACCAAAACCTACCAAAAACACCCTGTCTATCACCGCAATACACTCTCAGCAAACCAAAAAGTTAGCACATAAATAAACAGAATGTATAGGTGCTGGTGGACAATTACATGGACAGTAGTTTTAAAAACACTAGTGTAATACTCCACAGCAAAAGCAATCCGTGATACAATGAACAAGTGCTAAAAAGCAATTAAAACCTCCTAATATACGTCCTTAAATCTGTACAAAATGCTTCATGCGAGTGCACCTTAGCACTAGCAAAATCACTGTTTTCTTATAGTTACTTTAATATCTTGTGTCCATCTCCACTTTTTCAATTAGCATGTGGAAAAAAATAGAACCTAAAAAGCAATGATGACATAATTTAATTTATTTAAACCACTTTTTTTAAAAAAATTGGAAACTCTTACATGAGAGTTTGTGGGACCATGACATGTTTTTATTTACCTACTAACTGTGCCTGAGTATGAAACTTTTCAACTTTTAAAATTGAAATTGGCTGTGCCAAATTCTCTATCCCCTCTCAACTGCTCCTGTCACCTCAAGCCTTCGGTTTCAGGTTGGTGTTTCAATTCAAACAGTTTATGCTAATGCGCTGGAGTCTAAACTTAACACTGTACGTTGTGATGTAATCGCTGATGCGTTTCGCCCCCCCAATGCGGTTTTGCCAAAGCACTTCATCACTAGATCTTCCTCCTAAATTTATACTCACTCTCCAAGTTCCAATTGCCACAATTACTCCATAGTTTTAAACACCCATGTACAATTTAAATGTTAAATCCATAAAAGTCCAAACCACAAATTTACCACATGACAAGAATTAAAATTTATCAAGAACATATTTGCTACATTTACATAACAATGTCATTACTATTATTTACTATTAATTTAATTACTACATATATATAAAAAAAATTATTGTGAAAAACACTCATGACACTGATCGTCAACTCTTATTACATAGCCTGCTATAATAGGCTGCAAAAACTTTACAAATATACTGTTTCCCCTTGAATCAAAAAGTTGTGGGTTTTTTTGTGCTGCCCCTTTCTTTAATTTAGCCTCCAGTCTGGTCGATGCTTTTTTTTTTCCATGGTGCAATGTATTAGTTTTAATCTATTTCAGGTGGAAAGCTATGATCCCTATGTGGAGGTCATTTATTTATTTCTTAATATCATCTAGTTCCCTAAAGATAAAAAGTATACAGGTTTTTTTACAGCATAACCTCTGTCACCTAGGTTAGCCAGTATTTTCCAGTATTTTCCTTTCTCTTTTAGCTGTGCTTTACTGTCCTCAAATGTTTGCGAGCCAGCCAAATATTTTCTACTGAACTTTCAAAGTTATATTTTTCATAAAGATAATGGTTTAAAACTAATGTGTGTGTGTGTGTGTGTGTGTATGTATGTATGTATGTATGTACCTACAGTATCTCACAAAATTGAGTACACTCCTCACATGTTTGTAAATATTTGATTACACTGAACAACACTGAAGAAATGACACTCTGCTACAAAGTAAAGTAGTAAGTGTACAGCCTATATAACAGTGTGAATTTACTGTCCCCTAAAAATAACTCAACACACAGCAATTAATGTCTAAACCGTTGGCAGCAAAAGTGAGTACACCCCTCATTGGAAATGTCCATAATGGACCCAGGAAAATAAATAGCAACACCTCTTGATTTATAAGGAAAATAAGCGTGGAATGCCTTAGGATATCTGAGATTTTAACTGAGGGAGGTTAAGTTCACAAAAATTAGTTTCTTGGAAACATACAATTACTGCTTCTGAGTTATGCATGTCTTGGAGCGCCATACGTCTCTTATGTGGATGGTTCAAACCCTTGACATTATGAGAAATAATTTTAAGTTGGGCAGTCATCATGTGTCAAATCTAAAACGTTATGAAAAGCGCCAATCTGCAGGCACGGCTTAAGCTTAACAAAGGCTGAACATATTTGATCCCTTCCTATATTATCTTTAAGTAAAAAAGGCAGCATATGTTTGTCAGACATTTTTCCCTGCCTCTCCTTATCAAGTGTAATAGTAAGAGAAGAACTAGTCACCATGGATGTTAAGATCAGGAAACTACTTACTAGGAATGGAGGATTCCACCGGAAATCCATCACCCAGAGACTGTACACCTGCCAGAAGTAAGGAGGTTGGGGCCTGATGAGTGTCAAGGCCACAGTCCTGGATGAAACACAGAGCATCCACACGTACATCATGAAGATGGCTCCCAAAGATGAACTGCTAAGGGAATGTCTGAGACTTCAACAGATAGAGGATGCAGAAAAAGAGGAGGTTCCTTGGCAAGACAAACCTCTCCATGGGGTGTACCACCGGCAGATAGTGGATATGGCTCGCATGACAAAATCCTACCAGTGGCTGGAAAATGCGTGACTGAAAGAAAGCACTGAGGCACTAATCCTAGCAGCACAGGAACAGGTACTCAGTACCAGATCAAGAGAAGCTGGAGTCTACCACACCAAGCAAGACCTAAGGTCCAGCACCTTGTATCCAGATGCAAGATATTAGCAGGAACAGCATACACCGAGAGACACAACCAAGTTTATTTATTTATTATTGCCATTTATGTAGCACCAACATATTTCATAGCTCTTCACAATGTTATGATAGGGGGGATTTAACTATAAATGGGACAATTTAAGAACACTTACAGGAACGATAGGTTGAAGAGGACCCTGCTCAAACAAACTTACAGTCTATAGGAGATGGGGTATAAAACACAATAGGACAGGGAATAGTAATCAAATAAGGTAGGAGTGAAGCAGAGCTGGAGGAGAGAGTAGAGTGCTGCCCTTTAGGAGAAAGCAATAGACAGGTATGTAAGGTAGAGTTTACTCTGGGAGGCCATAAGCTTTCCTAAAGAGAGGAGTTTTAGTTGCTGGGATTGTGTACCGAAAAATCTGCACAGAATATTGGAGCTGCCTAAGTCCAGATGGGAGATACCACAAAGGGTAGTTGAGAATGACAGGGCTAAGATCTTGTGGGACATCAAGATCCAGACAGACAAGCAAGTGCTGGCCAATCAAACCGACATCATGGTGGTAGACAAGGAACGGAAGACTGCAGTCGTGGTGGATGTGGCAATACCCAGTGACTATAACATCAGGAAGAAGGAACATGAGAAGGTGGAGAAATGCCAAGGACTGAAAGAAGAACTAGAAAGGATGTGGAAAGTGAAGGCAGTAGTAGTCCCAGATTAGTTTCTTGGAAACATACAATTACTGTTGTGGGAGTAGCTTCAACAGATTCCAAGTGGGACATCTGAGATTGCTGTCCAGACGAGTGCAGTACTAGAGAATGAAAGACTGCAGTGGTGGTTAACGTGATCCAGTCACCATAGCATCAGGAAGAATGAACATAAAAGAAGGTGATAAAATACCAAGCCCTGGAGCTAGAAAGGATGTGGAAAGTGAAGGCAGTAAAAGTCCCAGCTTTGATATGAGCATTCTGGGATGTGACCCCCAACATAGGGGAGTGGCTTCAACAGATTCCAGGTGGGAGATCTCTGTCCAGAAGAATGCAGTTATAGGAACAGCTAACATGTGCTTAAAATGAAATAGTACATTGGGTTTTTCAAAATGCACCTTGTGATTTGCAATGTTGTTGGTGAGGTTGATTTAGCAAGCATCCCTGTAGGCATGGCATCATTTTTGGTGAAGGCAAACCAGTACTGCATTTTGGGTAATGGTAACAAATTCAGTACAGGCATTTGCAATTTAATTCTTCATTTAATTATGATTTTTATATTATGCAGCTTGACTCTTACATTGCAAGAACCTTTTCTGTCATATCCTCCACATATCAAACAGAGACACTTAATTTGTATATTTTAGTCTGAACCATGCAAAACCAAGTACTAAGTAGAGAATGCAATATTATTTCACATGGTTCATGTGGATACAAGAGGAATATATCTGAAAAGTGATTGCATCACTCCGATAAAATGTTAATGTGAAATTTAAATTGGACATCTTGCTGCCAATAGAGAAATCACATTCTGATATTTTTTTTCATTCAATTACTGGAGGGAGGGGGGGGGGGAGGGAGGGATCTGATTAAATTATGGGTCGAAAATTGCACACTTGTATTCTTATTTTCTATGGGCTTATTCAACTCATTATATATTCATTTATTATTTCTGTGTGGGTTGATATAATGTCAAACCTACTTTGTATGTACTTCTAATGTAAAGTCTCAGATTTGAAGTAAATATCAAATCAATCAGTTGATACAATAGATGATTTTTTTTTTTTTAATCATTTTGTTGATAATAAAAAATGTATTTTTTTTGCCATGCTGAAAACCTTATATTTCTAAACGAAATTATGAACAAAACTGCAGCTATAAATTCTAGACTTGAACATTTGGTTTCAAACAAATTGCAATTCATCAGAGTTTTGGGAGATCTCAGAATTGTCCAAATTACATAAGTTTGAATTGTTATATGGTTAAATCATGAAACAAATTAAACGAGGGATGAACAACCTTTTTTATTTGTGTCATAATTTGGAGTTAAGTCTATAGAGCCAAAAATGGCTGATTAATGGTTAGGGGACAGCCATTAAAAAAAAGGAGATGCTGTAACAAAAAGATCTATATTTATATATTTTGTATATATATATATATATATATATATATATATATATATATATATATATATATATATATATATATATATATATATTTTTATATTTTTTTTTATATATATATAATTTTTTGCAAATTATGTATAATTGTTTTGCATATTACGTATATATTTTGTACACTGAGTTTTCCTTGGTTCACAATCATATGAAAACTAGTAACCAACAGAGGGAAAAAAAAGAGGAGCAGTAAAACACAAATCTATGTTTATATATTATATATTTGTTATATAGTTTTTTACTGTTACTCTGTTTTCCCCTCTATTACTTCTGCTTACTTGATCTGTGGACCAATTGGCAGCAAAATGCATTTGTCAGTGTAGTGTTACATATATGGATAATAGATATATTATGTATATATACTGATCAGCCACAACACCTGCCTCACATCATGTAGCTCCCCCTTGTTCTGCCAAAGCAGCTCTGATGCATTGAGGTATGGGTGCCACAAGACCTTTGAATGTTTCCTGTGGTATTTAGAACCAAGACATTGGCAGCAGGTCTTTTTACGTCCAGATTTAGATCTGGGGAATTTGGAGTCCAAGGCAACACCTTGAACACTTTGTCATGATCCTCAAACCATTCGTAATTGCTTTTTGCAGTGTGGCACTGTGCATTATCCTGCTGAAAGAGGTCACTGCTATTAAGTAATGCTAGCTAGGTTGTACATGTCAGTGTAACATCAACATGCATGACGGGAACCAAGATTTTCCAGCAGAAAATTGACCAGAGCATAACAATGCTTCTGCCGGTCTGCTTTCTTCCCATCCTGCTGCCATCTCTTTCCCAAGTAAATGACACACACACACACAATGTGAATATTCAGGCCAGGCAACCTCTTTTTACTGCTCCTTGGTCCAGTTCTGATGCTCACATGCCCATTTTAGGCGCTGTCGGTATTGGACAGGGGCCATCATAGGTACTCTGACCAGTCTTTGGCTTAGCAGCCCCATATGCAGCAAACTATAATTCACTGTATGCTCTGACACCTTTATAAAAAAACATTAAATGTCATTAAATGTCAATTGCCGCAGCTCTGATCATTTTTCTAGTTTACCTAAATCATTTGCCAATTGGCTTATTCCTCCTGGAACATCAACCCTGTTACATTTCTTGGTATCATCAGCAAGAAGACATACCTTACCACGAAGACCTTCTGCAATATCATATGTATCAATATCATGGCTAGCATTAAGTTTTTCATCAATCTGAGCTACAGTGGGGAGAAAAAATGCAGTCTTCACTGAGTGAGGCCTGAAGAACAGAGAATGAGATAAAACAGTCATATGAAGGTATTTACAACTGGGGAGGAGGAATGGAGAGTGAGAGAGATGGGAGAGAGGGGAGAGGGATAAAGTAGCCATGTGTTTTATACTATTGAAAAAGTTTAGCAACCAAATTCTATCACCCAAAATATGAATATACATGAAATATTGGTCAGAAACATTAAATGACTATAGTACAAACTGCGTGCACAGAAAATTACAGTGGCAACTACAGGTATAACCCGTAACAAATCTATAGTAACACATGAGAATATGTTAGCAATCCGGGAAAACATAATGTGGAGTATCTTCCAAGCTTCAGTCAGTACCTGAGGGTGGGAGGTGTTTCACTGCAGGATGTAAAATGCAGTCTTTCACTGAGTTGTCCTTTCATGTACCACTTGTAGGTACTAACCACTGTATACCGGGTATACCCCGCCAGACTTGCCATTTTGGAGATAATCTGACCCAGTCATCACTCTTTGTCCCTTGTTAAAGTAACTCAGATCTTTTTTTCTTGCCCATTTTCCTGCTTCAAACACATGAAATTCAAGAACTGATGGTTCACTTGCTGCCTAATATATCCCACCCATTGACAGGTTTCATAGTTACATAGCTGAAAAGAGACTTGCGTCCATCAAGTTCAGCCTACCTCACATTTGTTTTTTTGCTGTTGATCCAAAAGAAGGCAAAAAAAACCAGTTTGAAGCACAATTTTGCAAAAAGCTAGGAAAAAAATTCCTTCTTGACCCCAGAATGGCAGTCAGATTTATCCTTGGATCAAGCAGTTATTACCCTACATTGAAAGATTATATCCTTGAATATTCTGTTCTTGCAAGTATGCATCTAGTAGCCGCTTGAACATCTGTATGGACTCTGATAAAACCACTTCCTCAGGCAGAGAATTCCACATCCTGATTGTTCTTACAGTAAAAAAACCTTTCCTTTGCCTTAGACGAAATCTTCTTTCTTCCAGTCTAAACGCATGGCCTCGTGTCCTATGTAAAGTCCGGTTTGTGAATAGATTTCCACACAATGGTTTGTATTGGCCCCGAATATATTTGTATAATGTTATCATATCCCCTCTCAGGCGACGTTTTTCTAAACTAAATAGGTTTAAATTTGTTAACCTTTCTTCATAGCTGATATGTTCCATTCCTTTTATTAATTTTGTAGCCCGCCTCTGCACTTTTTCTAGTGCCATAATATCCTTCTTTAGAACAGGTGCCCAAAATTGCACAGCATATTCAATATGGGGTCTTACCAGTGATTTATAAAGAGGCAAAATTATATTCTTGTCCCGAGAATGAATGCCCTTTTTCATGCATGACAATACCTTACTGGCCTTGGCCACTGCTGATTGACATTGCACATTGTTGTATAGTTTGTTGTCTATAACAATTCCCAAGTCCTTTTCATGTGTTGTTATCCCTAATTCGCTTCCATTAAGGGTATACGTTGCTTGTGTATTCTTTACGCCGAAGTGCATAACTTTGCATTTTTCAACATTAAATTTCATCTGCCATTTGAGTGCCCAGTCCCCCAGTCTATCTAAATCCCTCTGCAGCAAAGTAATATCTTGCTCACATTGTATTGTTTTACAAAGTTTGGTGTCATCTGCAAACACTGAAACATGACTTTCAATGCAGTCTTCAAGATCATTTATAAACATGTTAAATAGAAGGGGTCCCAGAACAGACCCCTGAGGGACACCACTTGCCACCTCTGTCCAGCTTGAAAATTTACCATTAATGACAACTCTTTGTACTCTGTTTTTAAGCCAATGTTCTACCCAAGAACAAGTATTTTCATCTAGACCGATTTCCTTGAGTTTGAACACTAATCTATTGTGTGGAACTGTATCAAATGCCTTGGCAAAATCCAAATAGATCACATCCACGGCAACACCCTGATCTATACTTCTACTTACTTCTTCGTAGAATGCAATCAAGTTAGTTTGACATGACCTGTGCTTCATAAAACCATGCTGATTTTTGATGATAACCATGTTCTTCTCAAGGAATTCTTGAATATTATCCCTTAATAACCTTTCAAATATTTTACCAGCCACAGAAGTTAAGCTCACAGGTCTATAATTTCCAGGCAAGGATTTTGAACCCTTTTTGAATATAGGAACCACATCTGCCTTCCTCCAATCCTCCGGAACACTTCCTGAAAGAAAATTCACTTATTTCTGCACTTAGTTCATTAAGTACACGTGGATGGATACCGTCAGGCCCTGGAGCTTTGTTTATATTAACTTTCTTTAGTTGCTGCAGCACCTTGTCTTGAGTTAACCAATTACAATTATTCTGCAGGTGCCATTGTAACCATATAAATCAATGTTATTCATTTCACCTGGCAGTGGTTTTAATGTTATGATCAGTATATTTTGCAGTACACATTTTCCCACAATTTATGTTTGTCTGATTTTTTTTTTTCCCCAAAATGATTGCATGGGCAAAATTTGCTCAAACTGAACTGCTACTTAACTTAACCCAAATCACCAAAAGCTATTTTATTTTTATTGATGAATTGATTGAGACAAACCAGATTTTTTTTTCTCAGTACACAGGTCAAATTAATACTACTACTATACATTAAATTACAGATTGGTATAAGAATGTAAACAAAACCAACAAATGCAATCTTTATAGTATTTATATGTTTGAAATGGATAGTGTAAATAATATATCACAGCACTGTTTTAGGGCCAGAAGATGTCAGTGAGAGAGCTGCTGTTAAGTTACCAAAATTACCAAGGTTAAAGAGAATCCCCTAACAAACTCAGGGCATCAATTGATTATAAAGGCATTTGACAGGCTTTGGTCAGCATTCATAATTGGAAGTACTCTACATGTGTTCAACTATGCCAATGAGAGATCAGTTTGTTGAGAACTGCAAATCTTTTGTCTTTAAAAAAAAAAAAAAAAAAAGTATTTTAATGTATCTGTGCATGAATGCATTAGCCATTGCTCAGTTCACTAATGCACTAAGCAAGGGTTCCCAACTTAGTCCTCAAGTACCCCCTACTAGTGCAGGATTTAGGGATTACCCTGTTATGTCTAAAGTGTGTTTTTTTTCTTCTTTTAAAAACACCTTAGACACAACTGGGTAATCCCTAAATCCTGGACTGTTACATGATACTTGAGGGCTGAGTTGGGAACCGCTGCACTAAAGTATAGACATTAAAATCTTCCACCGAAATACCTATGTGGACAAACAATTCCTGGAAATAGCCATCAATCCCATCATAGCAAAGTGCACCAGCATTGGAACTGTATCACCCAAGACTCCTAACTGTGCAATAACAGCAAATTGAAAATACTTAGCTGCATGCTGACAAATTTTGCCAATGCCCAGATCAGGACTGACACTATATTGATGAGATAAAGGTAAATGTACAGTCCATAGTTGAATTCTGGTTAATGGCTCTTTACTTTCACATCCTATGCTTTGAATTAAAAATGTATTATTGCTAAACCACTTTTCAGAAATACCCAATACTTAATATTTATTATTATATGCAACTGACTTTAGTTTCCCCAGTTTGTTCTCTAGGTTTCATGAATTAGTAAACAGATATTAAGTGTTACCACCAGCTATTGTAGTTATGTATTAATTTTAAATATACCCACAGTGTACTCTATTTAGGGATCTAGCAACTCTATTACCATTTGCCTCAGCCAATTCCCATTATTTTCCTTTCTACCTACAATTTGCAACCTTCTTCATTGCACATGTAAAGTATCCTCCAACTCTCTAGCCATCAAGTCTAGCTTAGCAGACCATCTTCCATTCAGGTGCAATCCACCACAGTGATAAACATTGCACTCTAGTGCAAAATGTAATTAATATTTATTGCATCTAGTAAATTATATTAATTTCTCAGTATTTAAAGCAATTTGTAGGCCATACTTTATATTCCCGGAAGACTTTCCTTCTGATGTGTGTGATGAAATTACATTATGTCTTATTAAAAACTAATTAGTTTCTAATATCTAAAGGCAACATATGAATGCATCTGACACACATGCTGCAATGTACTGACAAAAGAGTAAAATATGATTTTATTTTTACATGGTTATGCTAGCTACATTCTGTTGGAAACATTGTTGTCAGCTATGCTTTTGTAATTCATATTTTGTATTATACATTGTTCCTATAATATATACTTTCCCATTTGAGTATATGTTTCAAAGTGGATTGGAACATTATTTTATTGTATTTTGTCCGTTCTTTTCTGGACAGTTAATATCTTTTAAGCATTTGGATTTAGTGTTAGAAATGTTAGATCATTAAGAGGCATTATGTATCCTCTCTTGGAAGGTGAAGCTTTCATCTGCAATAATTTTTGGTCCAGTTGATGTCCAGGCAAATAGTTATAGGTATCTGGATTTATTTTTCATGGAGCTAGAAGTTATAAGCGAACTCTTGCATTGTTAAATTGAAACTTGAAAAGGTGGCTCACAAAATTAAAGGAACACTATAGTCAGCAAAACAACTTTAGCTTAATGACGCAGTTTTGGTGTGCCTTTGAAGTTTTACGGCTCGATCCAGTGCCATTTAGGTTTTAAAATGCCTTTTTGTTTCTGTTGCAGCCATAGCCACACCTTTCCTGGCTGTGACTGACACAGCCTGAATGAAAACAAAAATTGTTTTATTTTCAATCACATGTAAATTACTTTAACAGTGTGAATTTTCTGCTCTGTAATTTGAACTTGAATTACACACATGAGGCTCTTGTAGGATCTAGCAAGCTAACAGAGAAGCAGACAAGAAATTTTAAATTAAACACAATTTGCAGTAAAGGAAGTGTAAGCATTAGATGACTCTTTACAGGAATTGTTTTTGTGTGTCATTTTTGTTTGTTCTCCATGTGACTGTGTAATCCCATATTTTGAGACACAGGCATGTTCTCTCCTATGTATTTTTATATCTTCTGCAGGCTCTACTCATTCACACACTCAAAGCATTATTTTATTTCCCCTGAACAATTTCCTGATCTTTATTTAAAAAAATAAGAAACCCATGCTCATCTCTACCCTATTACCTAATCCTAGAAGCAGGGGGGACAGTCCTCCCACATATTTAATACTACTATTTTGCTACTATGCTCACAGTCACATAAAACTGAGAGTGCAGAACCTATAAATCAATTATATTTGCACACACAGAGCAAAATCTACTATATATGTTTAGATTGCATAATGTTGGAAACAAAACCCTTTAGCTAGGGGCTAGGGTAAGACGTCTTCATTGTGGCTGAGGTTGTCACAAGAATGCCTTGGTTCTCCTCTTGCCTAGCCATCCCAACTCTCAGACTGACCAGGTACAATTCAAAGATAACCAGAAAATACAAAGAACCAGTACAATGAGACACCCATACATTACACAAATCATAATACAGTGATAATTCACACTGCTGGGAACAACACAAAGATACCTATTAAATACATAGAGCTCGAAACACTGGAGAGATACAAATGATGCAACAGGAAGAGCTGAGTAAAATACAGAGATCCAATATACAGAGAGCACAATAAGAAAAAGAGATACCCATAGCTATTTCCCAAAGTTAGGATCACAGTGATGAGATAAGCACACAGCACATTGTCTTTGGATAATTATCCATCTCTCTCTCTCTGGCTGTCTCTAGTTCTCTTGTCCCCTCTGGATAGTGATGTCCCGGACGGTTCGCCGGCGAATAGTTCCTGGCGAAAATCGCTTGTTCGTGTTCGCCACGGATGGCGAACATATGCGCTTTTCGGCCGCCCCCTATTCGTCATCATTGAGTAAACTTTGACCCTGTACCTCACAGTCAGCAGACACATTCCAGCCAATCAGCAGCAGACCCTCCCTCCCAGACCCTCCCACCTCTGGACAGCATCCATTTTACATTCATTGTGAAGCTGCATTCTTAGTGAGAGGAGGGACAGTGTAGCTGCTGCTGATTTGATAGGGAAATTGATAGCTAGTGTATTCAGTGTCCACTACAGTCCTGAAGGACTCATCTGATCTCTCTGACCTCACTACCCCCACACCCTCAGCCTCACTACCCCCCACACCCTCAGCCTCACTACCCCCCAAACCCTCAGCATCACCACCCCCACACCACCCTCAGCCTCACTACCCCACACCCTCAGCCTCACTACCCCCCACACCACCCTCAGCATCACCACCCTCAGCCTCACTACCCCCCACACCACCCCCAGCCTCACCACCCCCAGCCTCACTACCCCCACACCACCCCAGCCTCACCACCCCCAGCCTCACTACCCCCCACACCACCCTCAGTCTCACTACCCCCCACACCCTCAGCCTCACTAACCCCACACCACCCTCAGCATCACCACCCCCCACACCACCCTCAGCCTCACTAAACAAAAACTTTTTGGACTGTAATAGTAATATAATAGCAGTCAGCGTGTGCGTTTCAGGGCCTGCCAGGGCACAGTGTCACACCAGTGCAACTCATATCTGGTGTAACAGTAAACTACATTTAAAAAAAAATTTTTTTTGCCTGTAATAGATTGAATAGCAGTTAGTTGTCTGCAAGCGTGTGTGTCAGGCCTACAGCGTCTACTCTGCCAACTTCTGCCACTGCACAGTGCCACTCATATCTGTTGTCACAGTAGCTTGCACGCATAGTACCACTAATCGAAACAAAAATGACAGGCAGAGGCAGGCCACCCCGCAGGGGCCGTCGTGGTCGTGGTGCTGTGATTCCCTTTGGCCCTAGAATAATGCCCAGTGTTCAGAGGCCACATACCCTGAACTCGAAAAGTTCTGAGGACATAGTTGACTGGCTAACACAGGACACCCAATCTTCCACAGCTTCTGCTCAGAACCTTGACGCACCTTGACTTTTCCCTGGTTATTCTGAATTCTGGTTTCCCTGACTTGGCTTGTGTAAACGGTATTGTGTATTTTCTGGCTTCCTTGACCTCGGCTTTCCCTTTGACCATTCTCTGTCTCTAGCATATTAGTCTGGCCATTCTAAGGTCCGGTTTACGCTCTGTCCTTTTATTTTCCTTTTCTTGCCTATGTATATGTTTACATAGTTTCTGCGTGCTGGACCACACTAGTAGTCGTGACATTGGGATTAAACTGATAAGAACAGTACTACTTAACACACCACTCCTATCTGGTGGCACATTAGATTGCACGCGCAGTGCCCCAAATTTGAAGTAGGAGGACCGACCAAGCATCTTTTTCCATCTCCCGGTTCCTAAAATCGATGCCATATACACGTCTCCAGATAGGGGACGTAACAGGGATTAAACTGATAGGAATAGTACTACTTAACACACCTGATAATAACACAGAGAGAGGCAACGCAGAGAGAGGAGTCTGAAGAAGAGGAGTCAGAGGAGGAAGGTGGCTTTGAGGAGGTGGAAGACCAAACACCCTTGGTGTTGTACGTGGCTGGGTGGAGGAAGAGACCATCAGTGAGGACAAGGAACGGGACATGGCTAGCTTGGTATCCAACCTTGTGCAAATGGGGAGTTTGCAGTTGTGCAAATGGACTGTTTGCGGTTGCTTGCGGTGCATTAAACGGGGTGTTTGGTCTGTCACTGTGAAGCGGGCGTAACCCTTACACTACCTGATCGATACAACATCATACCTGATGTTTTAAAGCACGTTATTCCAAACAATTTAGGAATGTTAGGTGATTTATGCCCTTTATGGATTAAAACCAGACTCTGCATCAACTATGTAATTTTCCATGGGAGGTTTGCCATGGATCCCCCTCCGGCATGCCACAGTCCAGGTGTTAGTCCCCTTGAAACAACTTTTTCATCACTATTGTGGCCAGAAAGATTCCCTGTGGGTTTTAAAATCCGCCTGCCTATTGAAGTCTATGGCGGTTCGCCCAGTTCGCCAACATTTGCGGAAGTTCGAAAATGTTATGTTCGCGACATCACTACCTCTGGACCCCAAACTCTCCCTTTTATGATCTATCTTCAGTAGTGCCATTAGAACCTTAACTGTCTAACAAACGTTGCTGCTGTTATAAAACATGTCAGCTACTCCTGACTCACTAGTTAGTAGACTGTGTATAAAGGGTTAAAGCAGCAGGATACTGTTATAACCTTTGCAGCTGCAAAAAATAATCTACAGTGCCAATATGGATCGTATGAGAAGCTGACATGGTTAATAGAAGCAACAATCATTGCAGCTTGAAAATAGATAGAAATCAGACTTGTCTCATTTTTCAGTAACAGTTCCTATCCTGGAGTGTGGAGCTTCACAAGATTTCGACTAACTTGAGACTAGCATGAGACACACATGCTGTGGTTAGTTAAAATGTTGTGACTGAGCATTAGGGTTTCCACCTGGCCAGTATTGTACTTAAATAACCAGTATTTGAGGCTACTTGGCTTTTCTATAGACTGGGATTATGTTTTGCAATACCGTCACCACCTAGTAGGGTTTGCTGCGTGTGGAGAGAGGTAGGGATAGGAAGTTTTAGTATACCCCTGGCTATTAGAAATCATATACTATATGTATTCCTGCTTGCTCAATGCTGGAGGAGACATATAATGAGTACCTGTACAATCAGGAAGGGTATGATATACTAATACTTTACATTGTAAGCATATATTCATTTAATTCTATATACTCTGCTTTATAATATATTAATGGATTATTACATTTTTATTTGTCTATATTTATATATGTTAATTTATATTCAATACAATATTTTAAAAAGAGACAAAAATGTTATTGCTTACAATTCCCTGTTTTTATCGTATTATCAATTACCGTATTTTTACATTTATAATACGCCTCCATGTATAAGACAACCCCTATTTTTTAACCTAAAATAAAAAAAAATAATTCATTTTTTAAACATCTATAGCACTGAAGTCCCCACCAGTCCCTGGCCCCCTCACACTCCTGTAGGCCAGTCCTCAAGGTCCGGCCACATCCAGACACTGGTTCCCTGGACCACCATCCTGCTGTTGGCGATGATGATGCCATTTGCCCGAGGTACCCTACAAGGAATGTCTGGGCAAGGCCTTACCCTGTGGCATCTATCTGTAGTCCGGAATTGTGAGGTCTTGGCGTGGTCCAGAGTGATTACAAATACAGAAAGATAAATCCTGCACTCACTCCCATCATTCCCGGGTGGCAGCAAGGACTACAATAGACATCAGCCCCAATATAGTAAAAACCAAAGAAAAACAAGTTACCTGCACTCTCTCCTTAATCCCTATGTATATTTAAACAAATGAAGGTCATCTAGTTACTCCAATGGCCATTGGAGGGAATGCCCGTCTGCCAACGTCAGGGCAGACCCCCCTAAGCAGGTCCTACACTGACCCTTCAGCCTGCTTCCTTGAGCTTCTGGCAAAGATATCTTGAATGAGACAGAGGGGTATTTTTTTGTATACACCCCTATATATTTATTAACCCTTAATAGGGAACACATGGGATGGGCGGCAGCATTGTAACAAAGTTGTGTGATACAAAAAGTGAATACAAATACAGAAAGATAAGTCCTGCACTCACTCCCATCATTCCTGGGCGGCAGCAATGACTACAATACACATCATCCCCTATATATATATATATATATATATATATATATATATATATATATATATAGTAAAAACCAAAGAAAAACAAGTTACCTGCGCTCTCTCCTTAATCCCTATGTATATTTAAACAAATGGAGGTTATTTAGTTACTCCAATGAAAATTGGAGGTGTAACGGACCGTTTTGCACCTAAAAAGCGTTTAGGCGATCCTCCCCTTTTCAGAGATGCAGGCACAGCTATTGTAAAACACCAAACTCACGAACCGCCAATAAGGGAATGCTCCAAACTCCCAAACGGCATCCAATATAGCACTCCAAACACACAAACTGGAACCATACGAATCGCTGCTAGCAGACGAATAGGAAAAGCATCCAAGCGGCTTACACTCCTAGCAATCAGTCTCTATCAGCGTTCAGTAAATCCCCCCAAAGACGAGACAAGGCTTCGTGTTGAGGGTCAAGCAGTGGTCTGGTTTAATGAGGGCTACCTGCCCAGTATTTATGCAGGTCTCACACCTGGTGGACACTCCCCTAGGGGCCAAATGGGAGACTGTGACAAAAGACAGACAAGTAGACAAATAGGACACACAGTCACATTATATTCCCACAATGCATCTTGGCTTCCTCCCCTCTGCCCTGGAGATAATTGAAAAGTAATTCAATTATCTCCCAAGACAAAGACAAATCGCCATTATGCACGTGGGGATACTACAACACGAATTACTACTAAAATACACTATGTGAGACACATAACATTAAAATCATACATTTAACATATCCCCAGATAGCTCAGGTCTGAGCGCACATTATTAAGCGAATGGCACTCAGACCACACGAATACAGTGTAATCGCCATGGATTCCTATCTGGGGTATAACACATTCAAGCAAAACTACCGAACACCGAGCCGTTCGTGCACTTTCACCGAACAAGAAGGGAGGTCGGCGGCTTCAGCGGCGTTCGTGCAAAACTGTGTCCGATTTCAGTTCCATGAATTAAGCGTCGAACACCGCTGTGCGTTCGCATGTTTAAAACCTGTTATAGATTGAATAGCAGTTAGCTGTCTCAAAGCGGGTGTGTCAGGCTCACAGTGGATACTGTGAGCCCAGTGCCACCACTCACTCACTGGTGTCACAATAGCGTGCATTTAAAAACCAAAAAACTTTTTTCACTGTTATAGATTGAATAGCAGTTAGTTGTCTCAAAGCGGGTGTGTCAGCCCTACAGCGTGTACTCTGCCAGTTCACAGTGCCACTCTATCTGGTGTCACAATAGCTTGCATTTAAAAACAAAAAACTTTTTCACTGTTATAGATTGAATAGCAGTTAGTTGTCTGCCAGCGGGTGTGTCAGGCTCACAGTGGATACTGTGCCCAGTGCCACCACTCACTCACTGGTACCCGGACAAAATTTATTTTCACAAAAGGCAATCCCCAACCTGTACTCGATTGTGCAAAAGGAAATAATGGCATGTCTGGCACACAGTGTTGGGGCAAGGGTCCATCTGACCACTGATACCTGGTCTGCAAAGCATGGTCAGGGCAGGTATATCACCTACACTGCGCATTGGGCAAACCTGCTGACGGCTGCCAAGCATGGAATGCGTGGCTCTGCAGAGGAGTTGGTGACACCGCCAGGACTTGCAGGCAGGCCTGCTGCCACCTCCTCTACTCCTCCTACTCCATCCTCTTCCATAACCTCCTCGGCTGAGTCCTCTTTTGCTGCTGCGTCTTGCTCCACATCAACGGATAGGGGACGTAACAGGGATTAAACTGATAAGAATAGTACTACTTAACACACCACTCCTATCTGGTGGCACAAATTTGTTGTGATCTGTGAGTAAGGTCAACTGTTGTCCATACAAGTAAGGTTGCAGCTTTTTGAGGGCCCACACCACCGCCAGGCACTCCTTTTCAATGGCAGTGTATCTACTTCCCTGGGCAAAAGTTTCCGGCTTAGATAAGCCCCGGGTTGCTCGCCACCATCTGCTCCGACTTGGCTCAGTACTGCTCCCAATCCAAACATAGAAGCGTCTGTATGGACGAGAAAGCGTTTAATTGGATCAGGAGCAGAAAGTACATGTGATTTAATGAGCGCCGTCTTGAGCTGTTGGAAGGCCTGTTCACACTCTGGGGCCCATACTACTATCTTGGGGAGGTTTTTACGCGTTCCTATATGGCACTTACTGGGCTTTAGGGTCAGTCCGGCCTCCCTAATCCTGTCTAGTACGGCTCCTATGTGGGTCAGGTGTTCGGGCCAGGAGCAGCTAAAAATGGCTATATCATCCAAGTAGGCGCAGGCATACTCCTGAAACCCATCCAGTAGCCGATCTGCCATCCTCTGAAAGTTAGCCGGGGCATTCTTCATCCCGAATGGCATGACCTTAAACTGATACAAGCCAAACGAGGTGACAAATGCCGACTTGTGGATGGCGTCCTCGGCTAATGGAATTTGCCAGTACCCCTTGCACAGATCTATTGTGGTGAGGTACTGGCCACTGGCCATTTTGTCTAGGAGCTCATCTATCCGGGGCATAGGGTAGGCGTCTGAGGTTGTTTTATCGTTTAGCCTCCGGTAGTCTACACAGAAACGGGTTGTGCCGTCCAGTTTCGGTACTAGTACTACCGGGGAGGCCCAGGGGCTGCATCATTTCCTCAATTTCTTTCCGCATATTTTCTTTAACTGCTTCGGGTATGCGATAGGCGGTTTGGCGAAGGGGGGTCTGGTCTAGGGTTTCAACTTTGTGAGTGGTTAACGGACTGTACCCAGGTAGGTTGGAAAACGTGGCCCCCTTGTCCTGGATTAATCTTTGGACCTGGGTTCGCTCCTGGGGGTCTAACCGTTCTCCTAACTGTACTTCTCCCAGGTCTCCGCTCTGGCCCTCTAGGTCTAGGAGATCTGGGAGTGGCAAATTATCATAATCTTCAGTGGCAGGTGCACAGATCACGGTTACCTCTTCGGTGCGCTCGTGGTATGGCTTGAGCATGTTCACATGGAGCATGCGCTTGCCTCCCGTGCCTGTGACCGCACCGATCACAAAGGTGGTATCACAAACCTGCTCTACCACCTTGTATAGGCCCTGCCAGGAAGCCTGCAGCTTGTCCTTGTGGACAGTGTCAATCCATATCTGCCAAGTGACCCTATGTAAGGGGAACAGTCTCTATTCTGCTCTGTTTCAGTGTGTATCATGGTCTCTGAGGACAGGTGTCAATCCATATCTGCCAAGTGACCCTATGTAGGGGGAACAGTCCCTATTCTGCTCTGTGTCAGTGTGTATCAGGGTCTTAGGACAGGTGTCAATCCATATCTGCCAAGTGACCCTATGTAGGGGGAACAGTCCTATTCTGCTCTGTGTCAGTGTGTATCATGGTCTCTGAGGACAGGTGTCAATCCATATCTGCCAAGTGACCCTATGTAGGGGGAACAGTCTATATTCTGCTCTGTGTCAGTGTGTATCAGGGATCCTTAGGACAGGTGTCAATCCATATCTGCCAAGTGACCCTATGTAGGAGAACAGTCTCTATTCTGCTCTGTGTTAGTGTGTATCATGGTCTCTGAGGACAGGTGTCAATCCATATCTGCCAAGTGACCCTATGTAGGAGAACAGTCTCTATTCTACTCTGTGTCAGTGTGTATCATAGTCTCTGAGGACAGGTGTCAATCCATATCTGCCAAGTGACCCTATGTAGGAGGAACAGTCTCTACTCTGCTCTGTGTCTGTGTGTATCATGGTCTCTGAGGACAGGTGTCAATCCATATCTGCCAAGTGACCCTATGTAGGAGAACAGTCTCTATTCTGCTCTGTGTCAGTGTGTATCATGGTCTCTGAGGACAGGTGTCAATCCATATCTGCCAAGTGACCCTATGTAGGAGGACAGTCTCTATTCTGCTCTGTGTCAGTGTGTATCATGGTCTCTGAGGACAGGTGTCAATCCATATCTGCCAAGTGACCCTATGTAGGGGGAACAGTCTCTATTCTGCTCTGTGTCAGTGTGTATCATGATCTCTGAGGACAGGTGTCAATCCATATCTGCCAAGTGACCCTGTGTAGGAGGAACAGTCTCTATTCTGCTCTGTGTCAGTGTGTATCATGATCTCTGAGGACAGGTGTCAATCCATATCTGCCAAGTGACCCTATGTAGGGGGAACAGTCTCTATTCTGCTCTGTGTCACTGTGTATCATGGTCTCTGAGGACAGGTGTCAATCCATATCTGCCAAGTGACCCTATGTAGGGGGAACAGTCTCTATTCTGCTCTGTGTCAGTGTGTATCATGGTCTCTGAGGACGGGTGTCAATCCATATCTGCCAAGTGACCCTATGTAGGAGGAACAGTCCCTATTCTGCTCTGTGTCAGTGTGTATCAGGGGCTCTGAGGACAGGTGTCAATCCATATCTGACAAGTGACCCTATGTAGGAGGAACAGTCCCTATTCTACTCTGTGTCAGTGTGTATCAGGGGCTCTGAGGACAGGTGTCAATCCATATGTGCCAAGTGACCCTATGTTGGGGTAACATTCCCTATTCTGCTCTGTGTCAGTGTGTATCAGGGGCTCTGAGGACAGGTGTCAATCCATATCTGCCAAGTGACCCTATGTAGGAGGAACAGTCTCTATTCTGCTCTGTCAGTGTGTATCATGATCTCTGAGGACAGGTGTCAATCCATATCTGCCAAGTGACCCTATGTAGGGGGAACGGTCTCTATTCTGCTCTGTGTCAGTGTGTATCACGATCTCTGAGGACAGGTGTCAATTCATATCTGCTAAGTGGGAGGAACAGTCTCTATTCTGCTCTGTGTCAGTGTGTATCAGGGGCTCTGAGGACAGGTGTCAATCCATATCTGCCAAGTGACCCTATGTAGGAGGAACAGTCTCTATTCTGCTATGTTAGGTGATTTATGCCCTTTATGGATTAAGACCAGACTCTGCATCAACTGTGTAATTTTCCATGGGAGTTTTGCCATGGTTCCCCCTCCGGCATGCCACAGTCCAGGTGTTAGTCCCCTTGAAACAACTTTTCCATCACTATTGTGGCCAGAAAGAGTCCCTGTGTGTTTTAAAATTCGCCTGCCCATTGAAGTCTATGGCGGTTTGCCCGGTTCGCCGGTTCGTGAACATTTGCGGAAGTTCGCGTTCGCCGTCCGCGAATCGAAAATTTTGGGTTCGCGACATCACTAGTGTACAACACAGCCTTTGCCTGCAGGAACATGGCAGTACCGAATCCAACAGTCAGCTGAGTGTTCTTTCAGTGAGTAGCCAAGTTTTGTGCCCAAATTGCAAGAGTAAGTACTGTAAGTATTTGGCTTAATAATTAGATTTTTAAAGGAGCTCCAGCCACATGCAACTAACTTGGTTGGCTGTTTTTTTGTGTGTGTTTTTTTTAAACCCCTGCAGTGACATTCCATGTATAAGACGACCCCAAATTTTAGACTAAATTTAAAAAGAAAAACACATAGTCTTATACATATAAAAATACGGTATTTATATATTTTAAATAGACTAGCTCTTACCAACTATGTAATAGTTTGTCTAAGGATATATGTATGGTCAGCCCTGCTTAATTCAATGCTTTAAGACTTTATAGTGGTAAATAGGGGTACCAGCAGTTACAACAGATGAGGGTTATACGGGAGGAGATTCACAGGAGGAGAGACAAGGATTGGAGTTTACTCAGGAGGAGAGATACAGATGGAATTGCCAGAGGTGCAGAGAGACAGATTAGGGTTGCCAGAGGAAGAGAGAAAGACAATGGGGGTTGATAAAAGAGGAGAGATACAGATTGAGATTGAGTATAGAGAGGTGAGAGAAAAGAGAATGAGAATGGTAGTGAACTGTAAAGACATAAAATAATGAGTTAGGCAATGGCAATCCCTTAAAATACATTACTAATATATTTAGTAGATTAGTAGATATACCTGCACACACACAAAAAACATTGCATGTATTTTTTCTGCATAGCTGCATACTTACAGACTTTGCAAGTCACCCCCTCTTTCCTAGACACAGACTTTCAATCTCCAATACTCTGTGCTGGAGCCATATATGCAGTCACACATGATTGTGGCTTTTCAATGCTTCTCAATGAGCTGTTGTACTGGAAAGCAGAAATGTTCTGTCAAACTAATTGAAGCAAAAGAAAACTTTTCAGCTGTAGGAGTGTACGAATATGTGTTTTGGCGTCCTCTTGTAAAACTGTCAATTTTAATTGAAATCTGCTCTTTTATAAACTTTTTTGTTTTGTTTAAATGACAAACTCCACACACAAAAATCCATTCAGCATGCTGAATTGTTTTATGTGCCTGTAGTGTGCTTATAACATGGCTTATAAAATTCACCCTTTTATGCTTAACTACACAAATTCACACAAAGGAGGTTTCTGTGGCTGGTAACTCGCCATGGCTGCATTAAAATCTCAATCTCACAACTTGTTCCGGGCTGCCTTGCTTCACTGCAGTGCCCCTCACTCCAGTACCCAGTCACAAAAGCTCCCTCTGTCCCTTGTGGGCCTGTGCGGGGCCTAGTTGTAAATAGCAGGGAGTGCACCATATCTTTTGGTGTAGATCAGAATAATATCTCCCCCCTTGATTCCAGTGATAAATGTTGAGTTGATACTATAGTCTGACTGCACCCCCTGCACAGGACCACCAGGGAATTGTTTTCATTTAATACACTGGTCATATCTTGCGAGCGGTGTTGGGTGCCAGGAGCCATTGTTGACATGGCGCCCTGTGTAACCACACAGCTAGCATATCCCAAAGTCCAGCCCTGGGTTTGAGGGATGGATGTTGCTGAGAACGAGAAGAGTAACCTCATAAATCCCTGCATCCTCTATCAATATGTCCTGTGCAGGATGAGGGAGATACATAGTTCCTGTGACTCCACTAACACAAGTTATTGAGCAGTCTCATCTCACCCACCCACTTATCTCACATACTGATCATAGTCGGGCAACCTGAGTGACCCAAGAAACTACAGTCTCCCACAAAATAACCCAGTGCTTTGGTTGTGGGCTCTATTTGTCATTTCATTGATATAAAATGTTTTAGAAATACTTATTATAGTAGTTGCTTATTCTAAAGCTACACGTTTTGTTTTTCAAGAAAAATGCTGAATGTAAAATCAATGTGTTTAATAAAGATGCAAAGGACGATTGTGTTTGTGTGCTGTTTGTTCTTTTTCAGTCTCTCTGAAACTAAGGAATAAGATGAAGGTCAGATCACATTTAGGTCACATTAATGCAGGAATAGAGACCATTTTAAAAACTCCTATTTACTGCTGAAAAGGAATTGATTGCCTTAAAAATAACCTTGCAGTCTTGTTTTGTATAGCTTTTTTCTTCTTTAATGATTTTGTAAGTAAGTATTTAGAACAGTTTACCAGTCTGTACAACGTGTCAACAACAGAATAGCATTCATTTATGAAACTTCTTCAAATATTATAAATGATTATAACAATAACCAGATTTCCCATTGTTCTTTAATTGGTCAATGCATCTTTCGTAGAAACCCATTTTGAGTAAGAAAACACTGCGAAAAAGAAAAGTATTTTTCTATTTTTCTGTATTTAAGAACATATAAAAATATGTCTAGTGACATGGGTTATGGAGAAATTGTTACAATAGATCTTTGTCAAATCTCCCGCAAGGATGTGTCCACTGAAAATATGTTATATCACAGAAAAAACATTACATTTACTTCTCTTTGGCAGAATTCACTGTGGTAAAACTTGTACTTGTATTTCAACTGTAAATACCAATGTGAAATCTTAAAATAAAAACAAAAAGATGTGATAGCATTTGTAGCTGAGAAGATTGTTTTTATTGCCTTTCAAATATTGGCAAAAACATCTTCAGCCTTAACAGGAATTATCCAATAATATTATTGAAGTTAGGCTACTATTGTGACAGTGATGGGATTAAATTCAATATATCCTATTTTGTATTAAATTATAAATGCAGTACAATGTTATAATAATATATAATATACATTATTATTATATTATTTATTTGGCATACAAGCTTCCTTTACATGTCTTTTTTTTATTATTCTTTATTTTTGGATTCATACCACAGACAGGATTTGCCATTAATAACAAAAGATTAGTGTGTACATGACAGGTCAAACAGTAATAGGTGTCAAACACAATTTGTAGTTCTAACAGTTAATGAAACTCCTGCCGTGGGATGAAGGTTTTATTTTTATTAATACTCTGCTGGTGAGGAATACGTATTTCGCTGATAATTAGGAGCATCCAAGGCTGCCTCGTCATCTATGGTACGAGGAGATGCAAGGTAAGTTGGGAGTGTCAGGGTAAAACTGGGGTGCCTGGCTATTATAGTATCCAATTAGGTAGTCTCAACATGTATACGCCTATATAGTGCTAACTGAGATATTGTGGCATTTGGCTTTGTCAGTAGGCGGAGGGGGGGGCAGGGCCAGATTAAGAGCCCAGTGGGCCTGGTGCTAACAATTATGATGGGCCTAATTATGTAATCTTATTGACCTAAAACACTGAAACAGTCCTACCTCCTAAGCATCATGTATCTGATGGAGATAGTGCTGGAGGGAAACTCATAGGATGCAGCTATGAGAAAACACATACTCTATGCTAATTTTACACCTTCAAGTAAACCCATACCCCTAACAGCAGTGTCCAGTAAAGCAGGAAGTCTTTGGATGGGGTAAGAGGGTGGGCCACTGACACAAATCACATAACCAGAAATGCCAAAAGGGACGAACATAATGGGGCATTTCTGCGTCCCCATGTCGCCCAGTCCCTTAGTGTCTATGTCTCCATGTATCCCAGTGTCCCCATGTCACTAGGGGACACTAGGTGACTTTGAGACACGAGGGGGCAATGGGAGACATGGGGCACTGAGACAATGTGATACATAGGGGACATTGTGATATATATATGTTCCCCAGTATCTCTATCTCTCCCAGTGTCTCTATGTCTCCCAGTGTCCCAATGCCTCAGCGTCCCCAAGTCTCTCACTGTCCCCATGTCTCGGAGCTGCTTTCTGGCCTCTCTGTGCAGAGCTGCTCCCTCATGGATCAGTGAGTAGAGAGAGGCAGGGAGGGAGATGCTGTAACTTCTTATCCCTGCCTCTCTCCACACAAACAGCAACCCTTACTGGCCGGAGCTGGTATTGCAGAATAATCTCTGTTTACACTCTGTTTATTACTGCAATACGAGCACCAGCTAGGTAGCCTCAAATACCTGAGAAATACTTCTGAGAAATACCTGGCAACCCTAAGAGTATTGAGTAAATAAAATTTTATGGGCCTGTGCCTGGAGCTGCAACTCCATCAGCCCCTATGTTAATCAGGCTGGGGGTTGGGGGTGTCTTCCAGCGAGACTTTCTGAGGTGAGGGTGATGGGTGCTGTCAAGCTATTGCACTAGTAACAAAGATAACTATATTGAGTAAGCCTAGATAGATTAATAAAACTGAGAGAAGTGGGCAATTAACATATATCAGTATGAGCCTCTGAGAGGATAGTCAGGTAGAGTTCACCGACGGTTATAGGACTCGTTGTGCTTTTGCAAGCTCAGTATTGCCTTCTGCAGGGAGGCAATTTGTTTTGTATTTTCTCCCGTAGTGGTTTCCTGCACTCCCAGCCTGCCCAACAGGCCTTTGATATTTGTGCGGATCGCTGCCAGGTCTGACAGTATGTTTGTCTGTAGGTCCACTAGGAAAGATTTAAGCACTTCAGCTGTGACTGGTGCTTTGTCTGGGCCCTGCGGTGCCAGGTCTGGAGGCTTTATAAGCCGCGGGGCTTCCATCTCTTCTTCGAGGGAGAAATCATCGGAGCACGCGGCCATTTTGAGTCCCACCACGTTGTTTCCTTGGCGCAGGAGGTCTCCAATATGCAGGCCTGGACGCGGCTTGTCTGGTTTTAATTTTATTGTTTTTCTGCCCGTAAGGATGTCCAAAGGATGTCAAAAACTTGCATCTGTTAAAGAAACATTGCCATCCTCCATTTGGCACATCATCCCATAAGCATCATTACGTATATTAAGTGCTCTGCAAGCAACTAATGGGGCAAGTCCACAGCAGCAGATTGTTAAACTTGAATGTTATCAATAGCAGAGGTTAGTGCCAAAATATGGAATTCCCTGCCTGAAGAGGTGGTTTTATCAGAGTCCATAAAAATGTTTAAACAGCAATTGGATAAATACTTCTAAAAACATAACATACAGGGATATAATTTCTAATTAGTGGGGTAATATCTGCTTGATCCAAGCCATTTTGGGGTCAAGAAGGATTTTTTTCCTAGTTTGTTGCAAAAGTGCTTCAGACTGTTTTTTGCCTTCTTTTGGACCAATAGCAAAAACATATGTGAGGAAGCCTGAACTTGATGGACGCAAGTCTCTTTTCAGCTATGTAACTATGTAATAGTGAGTCAGAAGTAGCTGGCATGGTTGTAGTCTACCAGTATCTTAAAGCTTTAACCCTGTGCACACTGTGTGCTGAGAGCTAATGGAGTAGCTGACATGTTTTATAACAGCAGCAGTATTTAATAGAAAGCTAACGTTAGCATAGCAGGAGCACTACTGAAGGTGAGGTCATGAGAGGGAGAGTGTTAGGCCATTTGGAAACTCTCCCATAAAGTAGTGATCAATCACTCTAAATCCTCAACCTAGCCATGGACTTATTTTTCTGCCCAGACAGAAAAACCACAATAAAGCACTTGTCGATGATCAATGAACAGACACATATGCAGCATGTAGGGCTCAAAGATACTACTCTAGTTTAATAATTGAACAAAGGTTTTATACCAGAAAGGTGTGGCCAGGCACACCAATTAAAACATGCATACTTATCACAATATGAAATCATTAATAATATTAATGACACTTAAAGGCTTACTGTCTATGTGTATTAACCAAGAGAAAGTGCAAAATGGGTGCAGAAATACATGTCAGGCACATGCTTTGAATAGGTCAATTAACATTAAAACAGAATTTACTTATGTGCGTATTTGCTAAGAAAAAATGGAACAAGAAACAAAGCTAGGTACATTAAAGAATAAAAGGAAATGAACAGTAGGGGCATTACTAAGAACTATGAGACAGATTTGTACATTAAGTATTTTGGTGTTGGAATGTTAGCCAGTCTCACATTAACTCTTTCAGTGATTAAATATTAGTTAAACTCCTATTAATCAATCCTTACAGAGTGCTAAGAGAGGGCTAAAAGGATAGGCAACAAGAGCTAAAGCAGAGTCATTTAGTATATGGGGATCTCTGTATTCAACTTGTATTTTAATTTTTACACACTGAAATATGCCAGGTATTGAAACCGTATGACAGCCCAGGAATGAGAATTATCCCCATCATAGCATACCTTTTGCAAAAGTAGGCAACCCAGGGTATTCAAAATGGGTTATTTTCAGTCCTTTTTAGTAGTTATAAACAAACACTGGCCAAAGTAAGCGAACATATTTATTTTTGGAAAAAAAAACTGCCCTTTTATCAATAACATTAGCTTTATAGATGTTATTGCTCTAAAACACTTACAGTTGTGTTCAGCGATGTTTAATGAGTACAACAGTACCCCCCATGTCCAAGTGTTATAGTGTTTTGGAGAATTACCATTATCATGCCATATCATTTGCAAAAGTAGACAATCCAAGGTATTCAAAATGGGGTACGTCCAGTCTTTTTTAGTACTCACTTAATCACAAACCCTGGCCAAAGTTAGCATTTATATATATATTGTTTTGCATTTTTTACACACAAACTTGACTGTCACTGTTGATATCATCATTGTGACACGTTCTACTGTTTTAAAACACTCATATTTGTTTTCAGCCAAGTCTCCCGAGTATTTAGTATGAGACTTGTTGCCTTATTGATTACTGATTTTATAATAATAATATTCCCTATTAAGGGTTAATAAATATGTAGGGGTTCAGAAAACTACCCTCTTTGCCTCATAGCTGAAGGAAGCAAGGTGAATTGTTAGTGAAGGAACCCACTTAAGAGGTTTGCCTTAACGTGGCAGGTTGGCTTAATGACCATTAGAGTGATACTAAAAACCTGTTACTTATACATAGGGATTTGGGATAGTGTGCAAGTAACTCTTTTCTTTGGTTTTTATCCAATATTTAACTGTTTCAGGCCTTGGCCCTGACAAACGGTAATGTGTACTATAAATCACATTGTGACATCAAATGTTTGAGTGAATATAGTTTTCCATGAACTTATAATTATTAATTCCACACTAGCTGTAATAACTCAGAGTCATGCTGTTTTCACCCATGACTAGATGTGGAACACAAGAGTGGAAACTTAATCTTTTAGACTGAGTCTTACAATCTCTGAGACATTTGGGAGCTACAGGTGGTCCTCACTTTACGACCTACCTGTTTTACGACGGCTTGCACTTACAACCAGCTACCTAGCGTAGGGTTTCAATGGATTCCAGACATTCCATTGTACAGTGCTATGGAGTCTGATGGCGCTATATAAATAATAAAATAATAATAATAATTAGAGAGCTGGACTATATTCAGGGAATTTTCCCCAAACATAGTTTAGAGGGATCCTTGCCTGGTCTATGTTTGGAGAAATTTCCCCGAACATAGATTAGAGGGATTCCCTGCTCTGGAGCATATGTCTACATTAAGGAAAATTTCCCCGAACATAAACAAGCGCACCAGAGCAGGAAATCCCTCTAATCTATGTTAGGAGAAATTTCCCCGAACATAGAAAAATGCACCAGAGCAGGGAATACATTGAATCTATGTTCAGGGAACGTTCCCTGAACATAGATTTGAAGGATTTCCTGCTCTGCTGCACTTGTCTATGTTCTGGGAAATTTCCTCATTTACCCACCAATTTGTTTTACGACTGGGTCGTAAGGATGGAACCAGGTCGGTAAGTGGGGAGTACCTATATAACATAACATAGACATCCATTTGGAGGCTAGTAATAATCAGCGATCGATACAATGAACTGCAGTCATGTGAAAACAGCAGTATGTGGAAGTATTAAAAAGTACACCATGTATTATCGACTCATGTCCTGTAACATTAGCTGGAACAGTTTATAGTTTTAAAAATACCTATATAAAATGATGCTCATTCTAGTGTGTAGTCACTAACTTTTCTTATCTCCTCATTTCTACAGAGCAACATTTGCTAAGTTCATGTATTTTAATATTGCAGTTCAGATGGTTTAAGGTCTGCAAAATCTTTTTCTACTGTTTTATATTCAACTTGTTTTTTTTTCTTTCTCGGTTATCAAATGATTTGCAGTTTACATCACACTTATTGTAGTACTATATATATTGAAATCAAAGGTTTCTTGTTAGAAATAGAGGTTTGAAAGAAAAGAAGTGAATGCCATTTTAAAAATTCACAGTGGAGAATGGCAATGCTTGATCTTTATATGTATTACGTATTTTTTTGTGTTCTTTGTACAGACCTTGGCTTTCTGATCACGATTCATGTATTTGACATGAATGGAAAGAAAAAATTAGTCATACACGTTTATGTTATTTATTTTTTCACAATGATACGTAAAGTCTAATGATGGTAACTTTCCCAATGGCTAAATTACCATACATGGTTTCATGGCAACTTACTTTAATAATGATGATGCTTTTAGAACTGGGTTATTATAAATTGATCATTAATCAGTTTTGGTATACACCTATCTTAACCCCTTAAGGACACATGACATGTGTGGCATGTCATGATTCCCTTTTACTCCAGAAGTTTGGTCCTTAAGGGGTTAAATGGGAAATGCCACATCCCATGATTTTAGCATTAGATTTAAATATTAACTTTATTTAAAAAAAAATGTGTGTTTTTTTTTTTAAGGTATGTGGATTTCTACATTTAATTTTATTTTTCAAAGAATTATCTTTCAACTGGGTGCCTCTATCTTAACTCCCTTTCAGTCACCGATCAACCTGTCAGTGAGATTATTATTACTTTTAACATTTATATATTCTGCAACACTTCAAAAATATAGGATGATGATCTTTAGCTTCTAAATAAGCTTACAAACTATGCGGATTTGAAGTATGTGGATAAATATTGTTAGGTGTTACATTTATTGGTAACTGGTCTGATTGGGACTAGGTTTCCTAGTTCTAATGCAGTGATATTCGCACAGCTTTAACCAGCACAGAAATATGCTGTACCCTTGCTGTGCCCAAAATGAACTGGACTGTGAGGTCTGTTACTAAATCTTTAATATTACTAAATAATATAGCTAAAAATAGGCAACTAAACTGTCATGGTGAAGAGACGCACCTCATGCGAGATCCTCCGCAATCCTGTTACAATAAGCAATCTGGTGTCAGAAATGTCAGCCTTCTGAACATTGGGTCCAGGCAGAAGAAAAAAAATCATTGTGTTTGGTACATTGTCAATAGAATCTCCTGCAAGAAGTTACTGCAAGCTGTCACTGTTGTATTGACTTGGAAAGACATTAGTGAATATGACTTAAAGGTAGCACTATCAATGGACTACAAAAGTGAAGACACTGAAAAGATTGTCAATTATTCTTGTCTGATCATAAACATAGTGTCACTTCGAAAGAAGCAGTGGACAGCTCTTCAGGTAGGCTCATCTAGTCTGGTTTTGGTCAAAAATAGTTTTTGCCCCTTTGTATTATAGAGGGGTCAGACAGGATTGCAATGACATAATAAAGACACAAAGTGAATTGGAGGGGCACACCCGGAACATAAATTTTACAAGAATGCTGCCATAGAGACCAATATTTATACATAATAGAGATTACAGTACAGATTTACATTTTATAAGGATTCATGAAATCACCTATCTCGGCAGACAAATGTACAGATTTAGTTCCACCATATGGCCATATTGTGTTAATGCCACCACTACTTCACAGGATCTCAATATAGGTGGAACACTAATTCCAACCTAGGAGACAAATTAAAAAAGTGCTAGTGCTAGGGTGGCAATTACAGGTCACTTTGTTCAATCAGTTGGGTAATCACGTAGTACAGGGCGGTCCAATCTGTGGACGCCCAGATGTTGCTGAACTACAATTCTGAACTACTGATTCCCTGGATATCTGTTTCATTGAAAAAATAATGGGAGTTGTAGTTTAACAACATCTGGGGGGCCAAAATCAAGAAACTCACTGAGGATGACAAGTTTCATGAGGCTCGTGAAAAAAGTAATGAGTGGAAGAATGAGAAACAGAAGGGTTAGAACTTCAGGGTTCACAGGCTTGCCTATTCTCAACACATACAACTGATCCCTTGGTCTTACCTAACCTGTTATAGCTGCAGATATCAGCTGTGAAGTTAGTACCACAATTCGTTCCTGCTTTCAAACAGCACTGAGTGCAATGTGGGTCCATAACACACTTCTCATGGCTTAAACTCCACTTGTCAGGGCTGAATTTCAATGTCTAGTGCAGGCATAAGCAACCTTCGGCACTCCAGATGTTGCAAACAACATCCCCAATAATGCTCTTACACTCAAAATGCTGACAAAGCATCATGGGAGGTGTAGTCCAAAACATCTGGAGGGCCGAAGGTTGCCTATGCCTGGTCTAGTGGGTGAATGGCAACTTTAAACCCTATTGCAAATCTTACATTTTTTATTTCAGTATATTCTTTCTTCCTCTATATGATTTAACCAGCTTAATTTTCATTTTCGTTTATCCTTTCTTCTTTTTGAGTTTAATTTAATCTGTTTCAATGAACCACAACAGGGATGTTTCTATTCTCCATTTTCTATATATGCCTCTGTTTGTTTGTCTGATACATTTTTACAGCCATCAATGGTAATGTAGGGCACAGAGACATCACATCCTAGCTGGCATAACTTAGGTCTGGTTAACAAGCCCCCTTTGTCAGACAGTTCCTGTAGATGGGTTGTCTCCTTGCAGAAGCTGCAAATCCAAAACATTTTCAGAAAGCATCTGAAAATCAAAAGTATCTTTTTTTAATATACTGATTTTTTTTCAGTGTATTATAAAAAAATTACAAATTCAGTCATCAATACCAATGGAAATTTGATCATTGGTTTGCATGATTAATAGGTTTAAAAATATTAAAGGTTAGATTTAACTGGGGTTAAACTGGATTATTTAGAAAGTACCATTATTTTAAGGATAAAAAGTGAATATTGGTACATTTTAGCATTGCCCAGTTCAGTATACACTGCTCACTTTTACTCATATCACCCATAATTCTGTCTATATTGTATTGCTTGTCCAAAATCGTGGGTGTTTTAGTCCTACAACACCTTCGCATTCCCATCTTCACCATCCTTAGTCTAGGAGAACCTCAAATGCAAATATGTAAGTACCATGCTGTTAAATAAACCATATATTCTGACATACGAGAGCTAATATGTTATTTGTACAGTGAACTGAATTAATATTTCATCAAACTGAATATTTTCTTTCATTGCATCTTGTTTTAACAATGCAGATTCTAAGTGCATCCCTAGCGTACGCATTTCTTTTGTGTATGAAAACATCTTTGAATATATCTAAGACTTTCTCCATGTGATCAAGGCTAAAAACTTGTCTCACAATAAGTAAAGTTATTATATCCAATCCAATTTTGCTAGAAGAAATGTTGTGGCATGCTGCCCACTGGTGCAAATCCATTTTAAATAGTCAATTCTGCAAAAGCAATGCGACAGTGCATTTTTCCAAATGTCGGATATCTAATAATTTCACCTGCAGGATTCAACTAAGTTAAAATTGGATACCTTGTGTTTTCTGTACTATGAACTGAGGGATGGTTGTTGTGGGGTGTAGCCAGTTTCTAACATCAGGGAGTGCAATAGTAATAACAAATTATGTCAGAACCGAATGGTTTTCATGGTGGAGGTAGGGGATAGGTGGTAGGTGGTCAATGGTGGTGTGACCTGGTGCATGAATATTATAGAATCTTCATGCCATTTTAAAATAATTTACTCAAGCTTTCTTAACCAAAAAAAGTGTGGGGTATGAATAGTGTGTCCCACACTGTTTTTATGGAATCTTCAGACAAGCAAAACATGGCTTACACCATTGGAGTTCCAAGAAATCTTTTACTATAGAACTACCATTCAGAATAGACCTCCTGGAACCAATCCTTCTGATATTCATATTGGCCATTTCTACTCCTTTGTTATGTTCTATCTCTTGTGTCCCCCACTGGACATCTGATCATATACAAGTATTCATCTAGCTTCTGTTTAAACATTTGTACAGACTCTGATGAAACCACCACTTCAGGCAAATAATTCCACATTCTTATTGTTCTTATTGTTAAAAAAAGAAAAGCCCTTTCCTTTTCCTTAGACTAATTCTCATTTCTTCTAGTCTAAATGTAAGGATTTGCGCCCAGCGGCTGTGCATCTGCATAACTGACTCCTGCAACATGTTTACAGATGCCTGCGTATTCATGCCAAATTAAAGCCCCACGTCCGCCCATGTTGATGATGACCAATTTAGGCCAATCAGAATTGTAAAAGGCTTATTTAAACACAATCTTAATCTCTCTCATTGCCCTGTCGTGGTTTCCCTTAGTGATTGTCCGAGAGTGTGTTCCTGAGCATTTATTTCTGGTTATTGACTTGGGCTTTGTTTGACTTCCCTGTTTTCTTGTACCCCTGACTTCTTGCTTTCCTTTATTGTTGTGTCCCATTCTGTGTCCTCTGACCTTGGCAAGTATCCTGACTATGCTTTGGTGCGTTAAGTCCGGCCATTCTAAGGCCCAGTAAGACATTACCTTTTAGTCCTGGGTGTGATATAATTCTACATGCTGGATCAATTAGTGATCCTAACCAGGGGCGTATTAGCCGCGAGGCAAACAAGGCATTTGCCTTGGGCGGCATTTTTCAGGGGGCGGCAAAA
>OW240922.1:24295754-24313461 GCA_933207985.1 Pelobates cultripes | reverse complement strand
CCACTGATAGGACAGCGGAAGGTATTAAACTGATAAAAATAGTACTAAACACACCACTCCTATCTGGTGTCACATTAGCTTGACCGCGCAGTGCCCCAAATTTGCAGTAAGGACCGACCAAGCATCTTCTTCCATCTCCCTGTTACAGAAATCAATGCCATATCCATACGCATTGTACAGGATGTCCAGGATAGTTTCCCAGGGGCAAATGTTGTCGCCTGTTGAACGAGGTGACCTTGCTCGGGTCCCAGGTGTACGGTTCCTAAAATGGCTGCCATATACACGTCCACTGATAGGAGACGCCGAAGGTATTAAACTGATCAGAACAATACTAAACACACCACAAATAAGGTTTCTCTCCTGTATGGCTCCTCAAATGATGCTTAAGATTAGAAGCGGCTGAAAAGCATTTCTCACACTCCGAACAAAAATATATTTTTAACATTCTCTCCACTTTGAACGAAATGACGTTTGGGAAGAGATTAACATAATTAAACACAGGCAGTAAAAATACAGTTTTGCTTGATACCCTGTAACTTTTAAAACTACACATCCACATCTTCATAATTACATATTTGGAATCCAGCACACTTAAAACATAAACGCAACCAAAATCAGCAAATCCATCCAGGGTTAAAAGTTAGCTGGAGGTCCCTTTACTTGACCGACCGCCGCTTTATTTTACCCAAAACAGTTCCATAGATTTGGGCTGTGAGGGTGGGTCTATTTCAGGCTGAAAAAGCGACTAAAGTCCCATGTGAATGGGACTTAGTCTCACAACTGAAATAAGGCTGAAAAAAACTAAGTCCCATGCGCCGAATGGGACTTAGTCTCTACAGCACTGAAATAAGGCTAGAAAAACGGCTGAAAAAACGACTAAGTCCCACCGCCGAATGGGACTTAGTCTCTGCAGCTGAAATAAGGCTGAAAAAAACGGCTGAAAAAAAGACTAAGTCCCATCGCCGAATGGGACTTAGTCTCTGCAGCAGAAATAATTTCCCATTTACTGAACCAAGTGGGAAATAGCAAGGCAGGCACAAAGGGTTTGCACCAGGTCTGGGGACACAGGGGACACCGCCTTAAAGGGGCAGTGTCCCCAACAAGTCTGGGGCCTTGCACCAGTCACATAAAGAGTCCATAAGCCCCAATATGCCTGCGACAGTCTTAAAGGGCCATACACACCAAAAAGGTCGCATACATTGGGACAGGTGTCAATCCACATCTGCCAAGTGACCCTATGTAGGGGGACCAGTCTCTATTCTGCTCTGTGTCGTGTGCATCAGGGGCTCTGAGGACAGGTGTCAATCCATATGTCAAGGTGTCAATATGTCATATGTCAGGTGTCAATCCATATTGATTGTGATTTAGGAATGTTAGGTGATTTCTGCCCTTTATGGATTAAAACCAGACTCTGTATCAACTGTGTAATTTTCCATGGGAGTTTTGCCATGGATCCCCCTCCGGCATGCCACAGTCCAGGTGTTAGTCCCCTTGAAACAACTTTTCCATCCCTATTGTGGCCAGAAAGAGTCCCTGTCAGTTTTAAAATTCGCCTCCCCATTGAAGTCAATGGCGTTTCGGGCGGTTCGCCGGTTCGCGAACATTTGCGGAAGTTCGCGTTCGCCGTTCGCGAACCGAAAATTTCGGGTTCGCGACATCACTAGTATGCAGTTCGAGTGTTTGGACCATTCCCTTGTATGCAGTTCGAGTGTTTGGAGCATTCCCTTGTATGCAGTTCGGGAGTTTGGTGCATTCACTTGTATTCAGTTCGTGAGTTTTGGTGATTCTACAGTAGCTGTGCCTGTCTCTAAAAGGGGATTATCGTCTAAGCGTTTTTTTTCCCCTTTTGTGCAAAACGGTCCGTTACAATTGGTGGCAAGCGGCGGGATCGTTCCTACAACCAGAAGGACAGCTACAGGAGACACCATTCCGTGGATTTTTACAATTTGAGGGCAACGCATGTCCCAGTACAGCGACCCTGACAGCACCGAGATGGAACCAGCAGTGGAGTATGACGAGGGTGCCATGGATGACCGAGATGCCGTCCGTAAAGGCATCTGGTACCAGGCACTGGGTATTGTGGAGTACCAGCGGGGCGAGAGACTCCCCAAGGAAGAACAGCGGTTGCAGAAGCGAGTAGCCCTGCGGATGCCCTTCCTGGGAGAGCAGCCCCTGGAGGAATGGGTGAGGAAATTGGAACACCTAGTATGGCAGGAGTTGTGGCTAGAAGATGCCTACCAGGCGCTCTGGTGGTATGGGGCACAGTACCTACCCTGGACAGCCGAGCATGACAAGCCAGAGGGAGAGGAGATTGAGGGTCCTGGCTTGTTATGGGAGTCATTTTCAGAGCTCGAATTTGGGAGCCCTACACAAGCCCGGTTCAGTGATCTCTTGGAGTGGAGGGAGAGCAGGTATGACTGGGACGACACTCACAAAATTGAGCCAGACCTGGTCCACCTGGTGACCCGGGAGATGGAGCTAGAACAGGGCTACCAGCAGCTGTTCCAATACAGTGATAAGGCTCAGCAGGAGAGCAGCATGACAGAGCCAGACCCATTCAGAGGGGACGAGATGGTACAGTTTTACTGGGAAGAACCCCAGGTGGCCGGTGGAGATGGGACCGAGGTCTCTCCACCGGCCAGGTATGACTGGGACGACACTCACAAAATTGAGCCAGACCTGGTCCACCTGGTGACCCGGGAGATGGAGCTAGAACAGGGCTACCAGCAGCTGTTCCAATACAGTGAGAAGGCTCAGCAGGAGAGCAGCATGACAGAGCCAGACCCATTCAGAGGGGACGAGATGGTACAGTTTTACTGGGAAGAACCCCAGGTGGCCGGTGGAGATGGGACCGAGGTCTCTCCACCGGTCCTGCAGGGAATTGGGAGCCCAGTCTCCATTCCCCAGCGGCAGTGTAAAGTGCAGGGAGAGGAGAGCAGCGTCCTCCCTCCCCAGCGGCAGGCTGAGTTACAGGGGGCAGAGGTAGTTGTTCCTGCCCTCCAGCAGCAGAGTGATATGCCGGGAAGGCAGTGTAAAGTGCAGGGAGAGAAGAGCAGCATCCTCCCTCCCCAGCGGCAGGCTGAGTTACAGGGGGCAGAGGTAGTTGTTCCTGCCCCCCAGCAGCAGAGTGAAATGCCGGGAAGGCAGTGTGAAGTCCAGGGAGAGGAGAGCAGTGTCCTCCCTCCCCAGGGGCAGCGTGATTTTTGGGGAATTGGGAGCCCAGTCTCCATTCCCCAGCGGCAGTATGATGTTTTGGGAATTGGGAGCCCAGTCTCCATTCCCCAGTGGCAGCACAGATTATTGGGAATTGGGAGCCCCGTCTCCATTCCCCAGCGGCAGAGTGTCCTACCGGGAATAGAGAGCCCAGTCTCCTTTCCTCAGCAGCAGGACTCTGTATTGGGAGCAGAGACAGTCGATCTCCCTCCCCCACGGCTGGAAGTATGTATGGGAGAGGAGCTTGTTACCCCCTCTCCCCAGCGGCAGCTTAATGTACCCGGGGGAGACAGTAAGCCCCACAACTGTGCAGATGGGACTGTAGTCTCTACACTGCCAGCACAGGGGGTAGGGACGGTCGGTTCTGCCCCCCAGCGACAGGGCTGTTTAGCCAAAGGGGAGACAGTCGGTCTCCCCCTCCAGCAGTTGAGATGGGTAACCAAAGGGGAGACAGTCGGTCTCCAGCAGCAGGACTGTGTATCTAAAGGGGAGACAGTCAGTCTCCAGCAGCAGAGCGGTGTATTTAAAGGGGAGACAGTCGGTCTCCCCCTCCAACAACCAGGCTTCAACCAGGCTACCCTCCCAGTAGCGCTGGCAACAGGGCAGAGTGCCGCTGGTCTCTGCCCACGCAGCAACCCACCAAGTCAGCGTACCCGTACCCAGCACAGCCGTGGTGAGGCACCTGGACATGGACAGGCTTCTCCTTTACCCAGGTGTAGTAACCATTTATTGTGGGTGGGCTGTGCTGTTGATTATGTTTTGTGGGTGGGCTGCTGGACTAACAAGGGCACTGACCGGCAGGAGGTCAGATACCCTGTTAGTCTGTTTGGAAAAGGGGAGAGATGTGACGAGACCAATCTCGCCACATTGCATTGGAGAAGCCTGGTTGCTCGCCTGCTGCCTTTGGACTATGGCCCCCTTTTAAAAGACTTTATTTTGCCTGCAGAAAAGCTGTATTCGTGCTTTTCTGCCGGTTGTTCGGTAGTTTCAATCTACCGAACAACCGCACGAATGAATAGACCACCTGGGAGCTGGAGTGTGCCGGCAATTAACCTCCCTGAAGCTGCGGTTAACCGCAGCTTAATTGATGAATGCTGGGTGGCCGCCATTCGTATCCCGAACACGAGGTCGCGGCCATTTTAAAACATACGAATGCACAGCGGTGTTCGCCTCTATTTTCATGGAACTAAAATCGGACACAGTTTTGAGCGAACACCGCTCAAGCCGCCAACCTCCCTTCTTGTTCGGTGGAAGGGCCCGGTGTTCGGTATTTTTGTTCGAATGTATTATACCCCAGATAGGAATCCCATGGAGCCCATTCGTATGAAACTGACTGTGCAAAGACTTTAGCTCCATGGCGATTAAACTGTATTCGTGTGGTCTGAGTGCCATTCACCTAATAATGTGCACTCAGACCTGAGCTATCTGGGGATATGTTACATGTCTGTGTTTTGTGTAATAAATGTTACATTATGTATTTTAAAGTATAATGCTGGTTTTGTGTCCCCACATGTGTAATGGAGTTTTGCCTTTGTCTTGGGAGATAATTGAGTTACTTCTCAATTATCTCCCAGGGCAGAGGGGAGGAAGCCAGGATGCATTGTGGGAATATACTGTGACTGTGTGTCCTATTTGTCTACTTGTCTGTCCCTTGTCACAGTCTCCCATTTGGTCCCCTAGGGGAGTGTCCACCAGGTGGGAGACCTGCATAAATACTGGGCAGGTAGCCCTCATTAAACAGACCACTGCTTGACCCTCAACACGGAGCTCTGTCTCGTCTTTGGGGGGATTTACTGTATGCTGCTAAGGACTGATTGCCAGGAGTGTAAGCCGCTTGGGAGCTTTTCCTGTTCGTCTGGTAGCAGCAATTCGTATGGTTCCTGTTCGTGTATTTGGAGTGCTACCTTATTCCCTTGTATGCCGTTCGGGAGTTTGGAGCATTCACTTGTATGCAGTTCGAGTGTTTGGACCATTCCCTTGTATGCAGTTCGAGTGTTTGGAGCATTCCCTTGTATGCAGTTCGGGAGTTTGGTGCATTCACTTGTATTCAGTTCGTGAGTTTTGGTGATTCTACAGTAGCTGTGCCTGTCTCTAAAAGGGGATTATCGTCTAAGCGTTTTTTTCCCCTTTTGTGCAAAACGGTCCGTTACATAACCTATTGTGAGTAATTGTGTCAAACACCTTGTCAAAATCCAATAAGATCACATCTACTACAACTATATTGTATGATCTATATTTCTACTTACTTCTCCATAGCATCTTGTTTTGAATCATACAGTCACAATTTTTCTTCAAGTCACAAGTTTTTTGCAGCAATCATTTGCACATACAGTGAGGGGAAAATTATTTAACCCTCTGCTGATTTTGACCTACACAAGGCTGGAATGGGCTACAAGACCATCGCCAAACAGCTTGGTGAGAAGGTCACAACAGTTGGTGCGATTATTTGCAAATGGAAGAAACACAAAATAACTGTCAGTCTCACACGGTCTGGTGCTCCATGCAAGATCTAACCTTGTGCAGTTTCAATGATCATGAGAACGGTGAGGATTCAGCCCAGAACTACATAGGAGGATCTTACTAATGATCTCAAGGCAGCTGGGACCATAGTCACCAAGAAAACAATTGGTAACACACTACGCCGTGAAGGACTGAAATCCTGCAGCGCCTGCAAGGTCACCCTGCTCAAGAAAGCACATGTACATCTAAATGATTCAGAGGAGAAATGGGTGAAAGTGTTGTGATCATATGAGACCAAAATCAAGCTCTTTGGCATCAACTCAACTTGCCGTGTTTGGAGGAGGAGAAATGCTGCCTACGACCCCAAGAAAACCATCCCCACTGTCAAAAATGGAGCTGGAAACATTATGCTGTGGCGATGTTTTACTGCTAAGGGCACAGGACAACTGCACCGCATCAAAGTGACGATGGACGGGGCCATTTACCTTCAAATCTTGGGTGAGAACCTCCTTCCCTCAGCCAGGGCATTGAAAATGGGTCCAGCATGACAATGACCCAAAACAGACACCCAAGGCAAAAAAGGAGTGGCTCAAAAAGAAGCACATTAAGGTACTTAAGTGGCCTAGCCAGTTTCCAGACCTTAATCCCTTAGAAAATCTGTGGAGGGAACTGAAGGTTTGAGTTGCCAACCTTAATGACTTGGAAAGGATCTGCAAACAGGAGTGGGACAACATCCCTCCTGAGATGTGTGCAAACTTGGTGACCAACTACAAGAACCATCTGACCTCTGTGATTGCCAACAAGGGTTTTGCCACCAAGTACTAAGTCAAAGGAGTCAAATACTTATTTCACTCATTGACATGCAAATCAATTTATAACTTTTTGACATGCGTTTTTTTGCATTTTTCTTTTTACTCTGTCTCTCACTGTTAAAATACACCTACCATTAAAATTATAGACTGTCCTGAACTTTTCTCCAAACGGTTCGCGAACGGTTCGCCACGGTTCGCCACGAACGGTTCGCTGCAGACTCCAGTCAGCTGACACATTCCAGCCAATCAGCAGCAGACCCTCCCTCCCAGACTCTCCCACCTCCTTGACAGCTCACTAAGAATGCAGCTTCAAAATGGATACTGTCCAGGAGGTGGGAGGGTCTGGGAGGGAGGGTCTGCTGCTGATTGGCTGCAATGTGTCAGCTGACTTGAGTCCCTGGTGAACCGTTCGTGGCAAACCGTTCGCGAACCGTTCGCGAACCGTTCAGCGAACAGTTCGGGACATCACTACTGATCATTTCTTTGTCAGTGGACAAAATGTTCCCTTAGTGTATCTTGCCATAGGTTCACCCTTAATATATACTATGGAAAAATTGTTATTTAAAATGTCTGTTCTCTTCATTAATTATTTCATCCATCTCTGTTTTCAGTGTACCTACACTTTCATTCTTTTTTAGAATGTATGTACGTAAAATGTTTTGGGGTGTTGGTTTTGCTCTCTTTCTCTAGTTTAGCCCATCTAATCACCTTTTTGTATATAGGTGGCTAACTTATATCTTGTACAGGATGCCTCTGTTTTGTCTGATTTAAGTTCTTATTTTTATTTTTTTGGTGCACATTTGCACTGAGCCACATTTGTTTTAATGGGTTTTTATATTTACTACCCAATGGTACATATTGAGAAGTGTCCCTTTCTACTATTTGTTTAAAGATATTCCATTTATACTCAGTGTTTTTTTTACCTACTAAATAGTTTATTCCAATCAATAAGTTCTAAACCTACTCTAATCTTAATGAATATGGCCTTTTTAAAATTATTTTTTTTTAGTATATCCCATATGCATTTAGTTTATTGAAGTTTATTTCAAAAGACAGAATATTGCAATCACTATTTCCCAAGTACTGGTCAAAAGATCAACATTGTTTTTTATAACCAGATCAAGACAAGAGTCCTTTCTTGTTGGTGCTTGTACCAGTTGTGACATGAAGGTGTAATTTGTAACAGAGCAGGACCTGCCAAAGATGGGGTACATTGGCGTTGTGGCAGGCTTATGCAATGTATGATCATATAATGTAACTAAATCCCCATTATTTTTTGCCTAGATTAGGTGTTTTTAATAAAACTAACAAAATTGTTCAGCACTAAAATAACTGTTTAGTAGATAAATGAGTGTGCTGGATTTTCATTTTTACTGTACTTATTGGTTCCCAGCAGCACCCCATTTAATTATGTTTAGGTGAGTGCAGCCAAACCCTTGTTTTCTCCTATATGTATATATTTAGGAGTCTAGCCAGCTCCTTGGTTTTGCCCCCTCCCTGTTACAGGTGCTTCATCTCAGGACCCTATTTAAGCCTTGTACTGCATAGAACTTGAGATGGAAGGATTTCCTCAAGTGAGTAGCTCATTTAGCAGACAGAGTAGGACCTGCCAAAGATGGGGTACAGTGGTGTTGTGGCAGGCTTATGCCATGTATGATCATATAATGTAACTAAATCCCATAATTTTTTGCCTAGATTGGGTGTTTTTAATAAAACTAACAAAATTGCTCAGCACTAAAATAACTGTTTAGTAGATAAGTGTAGCGTTACTTACCTTAACCTGGGGCCGGTCGCGGTCCTCTCTTCAAGCCGCGCGCGGTCCTGCGGCTGCACGAGCCGCGCGCGGCTCATCCGACTACTTTAGATGGAAGGCGGGCAGTGACCGCGTGAAGCGGTCACGTGTCCCGCCTGAAACTAAGAGCGCGCCGCGAGTCTCGGGCGCGCTCTTAAAGAGACAGTGGGAGCCTAATTGCCAAAAGGCTCCCATTGGCTCCTGTCATACCACACTCCCTGTACAATTACCTATAGGGGGTGTGGAAGTGACAGGAGCCAATCACTTTCGTTTAAAAGCTATTTAAACTTACCTTTTTCCCTTAGCTCGTTGCCCTATCGTGGTTTCTGTTTCAGTTCCCTTTAGCGCTTGTGGTGTTCAGTTGTGTTTTCTCGTATTGACTTTGGCTTCGTATTCTGACTTCGTTTTCGCTTTATCCTTATCTGTACTGTTTGCCGGCTTGCTGTTTTCCGTGTACCAGACCCCGGCTTGTCCTAGTTTACGCTGTCTCTCTGTGCCCTTGACCTCGGTTTGTTCCTGGCTCTGTCTCCTCTCATATACGTCGAGTCCGGCCATTCTAAGGTCCGGTAGACGTATCTCTCCTCTGTATTTGCCTCTGTTTAGCTGGATCCTGCGTGTAGGGGTATATTCTCGTTACAATAAGTGAGTAGTGATGTCCCTAACTGTTCGCGAACGGTTCGCGAACGGTTCACCGCAGACTCATCATTGAGTAAACTTTGACCCTGTACCTCACAGTCAGCAGACACATTCCAGCCAATCAGCAGCAGACCCACCCTCCCAGACCCTCCCACCTCCTGGACAGCATCCATTGTGAAGCTGCATTCTTAGTGAGCTGTCCAGGAGGTGGGAGGGCCTGGGACGGAGGGTCTCCTGCTGATTGGCTGGAATGTGTCTGCTGACTGTGAGGTACAGGGTCAAAGTTTACTCAATGATGAGTCCGCAGCGTACCGTTCGTGGCGAACCGTTCGCGAACCGTTCGGCGAACAGTTCGGGACATCACTATAAGTGAGTGAGCTGGATTTTCATTTTTAATGAAGGCGTAATTTAACACACTCAAAAACATAATTCCTATTGCTGAACTACTAGTCCATCTATCTGATTTTATGTCAGGGTAATTAAATTCTTCAATAACTGTTACTCAGTTGTGCAGCTTTCCCAGTTTGTTTTAACAGCTGTTCATCTTCATCATTATCAATAGGTGGTTTATACTATATCCCAACCAATACCTGATTTCTCTTCTTTTGCTCCAAGCAGCTATCTACCCTTAAAGCTTATTTATAAAGATTATTGATCCCAGCTCTCAGCACCTCTTTGCTAGTAGAATTTTTGTTTCTCTAGCTGGACAGCCATATATACCTTTTTCTATGGTAAGCATATTGGACAGAAAGGTTACTATTTGCTAAGTAGAAAGGTCTTATCTTGCTTGCAACTACCAGAAATCCTGATAACATGTCTGAATATCAAAACTTTTATAAATTCTTCACCAAGCAGTACATACACGATATACAATAATATTCCAGTTAAACTAACCTTACAGCCGATAGCTTTGCATGCTACTTTACCAACAAGATTGAACAGCTAAGGAAATAATTCTCCCCACCTTGCCATTCTCTTTCTCAACCATACGTAGATCATGCCTTTCCTACCCTTCAGACTATCTCAGAATTGTATCACACTTAGGACAATGGCTAATGAACAAGAGGAAAAAATATGTACAGAGAATATGCTAGACCTTACAGAGATAGATATAAGGCAGCACACCTAAAAAATAGGGCGTTGTGGTATTTTAATTGCTTTATTTTAAAAAAGGTATTTTGGCCACTTTCAACTTGTGAGTCAGCCATTTTACTCTTATTTATTTTTTACATTTATTTTTACCTGGCACCAGAGTTTTTATTGTTCCAGTGAGAATTTTACTCCAAAGAATCCGTGGTGGGGATTATACCACTCAAGCTTTATCCATTGAGCAGTCTGCCTGCTCAATAAAATGTGAGTAACCACTTGGTATTTTATTATTTCACCTCTGGCTTTTATACAATAAGCATTATTATTGTTTCTTTTACATTTCATATGGTACTTATACCAACAAGATATCCATCTACTACAAAACTTCACGTATTCTATAAGTGGGGATTGTACCACTGTATGCTATCCACACTTGAGCTAATCTTATAGCTTTGAAAAATGTGAGTAGGACCATATAGACCTCTTACAAAATAGTACTTAGTACCTGTTGGGATATATGGCACCATTATTTGCTGTCTTTTTTTATTTTTTTCATACGGATCTCACGAATATCCAATGCCCATACCTTACTGAGGAATACTTCCCCAAGATTGTGATTGACTTCTTATACAAGGTTTTATATGGCCTTTTTGCTGTATTCATCAGGCATAGACTCTTTTGGACATACTTTTTGGACTCATGTTTATTATTCATTATCTATATTTCAAACTCTTTTTGGGTTTTTTATCTTGTATGTATTTTCTCTTATTTAGTGTCTTGTATATGTGCATGTATAGTTTATAATCAGGTTCCTTTTTTTGCACTGAACAAGAGGTGACTGTTCTTCTCTTTTCCTCTAGCCCCACCATTTGCCCGCTCGATCCTGTCCCATTGTCATGATCTATCCTGACGACAAAGAATTTTGTTTCTTTTATTTCTGTTTCTTTAAAACATGTTCCAGTTTTCTCCACTAGTAGCCTCCCTAGCCACTAGTCTGAACAAACTTTCTCTCACCTGCCTCTCATATCAGTTCAACCTGCTATAAGAGGCCACACCCTGCTACACAATTGTATTCTACGTTATTGGACTTGAATTTAATATTGAATTGTCACTACATTTATGGAAAACTACTTAAGCAAAGTAGAGATTCCAAACACCCTTGATGATTACAATTATCCTAAAGGACTATAATGAAGGCTTCCCCAAACTCTGGCCCTCCAGATGTTGCAGAACTACAACTCCCATGATTCTATGAATTACATAGGCTGAGAATCATGGGAGTTGTAGTTCTGCAGTTGGGGGAAGCCTGCTCTAACCCATATATCCAAAACCTGCTATACAACCTGCAAACCAAATGAGGCATATCAACTAAATGTGTCACTTACCTGTATTACGTTTTCCTATATAATTCTATTTTAGTACTGTCTATTGTATTTAGGTTTACCTGTAACATATAATTCTCCGTTATAGGTTTTCTTCTCTTTATTTCTTGTAATATCTTTTCTGTTATCCTGTTACTAAAAATGCTGCCTTGGGCATATTGCCTAAACCTTTTTATTTCAGTAAATCTCCTGTCACCTTGCCTATAACTTCTTTTATAGGTTCTTAGCCAAACCTATTAATCTCATTGGTTCTGTTTCTACCTACTACCTGGGGATTATTGCCTAAATCTAAATTTCTTAGTACCCAACACACATCTTCAACTGCTCTCTCTCTTCTGGCGTTGTCCCTGCTGACCTTAAACATGTAACTGTAGTACCTATCCTGAAAACAAATCTCTTGACCCATCCATCCCCTCTATATATCCTCCCATATCCCTGCAACCTTTTCCTCAAAGCTTCTGGAAAGACTTGTCTTTACCCGTATGTCTCACTTACGCAATTCCAACTCTCTCCTTGGCCCTCTCCACTCTACTGAGACTGCACTTATCAAATTTACTAACAACCTAATCGCAGCTAAATCCATAGGTCACTACTCCATACTAATTCTTCTTGACCTCTCTGCTGCCTTTGACACCGTTGATCATGCTCTCCTTCTTCAAACCCTTCAAACACTCGGTCTATGTGACTCTGTCCTCTCGTGGTTGTCCTCTTATCTATCCCAATGCTCATTCAGTGTCTCCTTTTCTAATGAACCCTCCTCCCCTCACCCTGTCTCGGTTAGAGTTCCCCAATGCTCTGTCCTTGGTCCCCTTCTAGTTTCTCTTTATACTGCCTCTCTTGGCAAACTTATTACCTCATTTGGATTCCACTACCACCTGTACGCTGATGACACCCAGAATCAATTCAAGGTACTAATTCACACATATAAAGCACAGAACAATTCTAACCCCTCGTATGTATCTCTCCATAGATCCATAGGTATGCCCCTTCTCTCCGCTCTGCCTGTGATCTTCTCCTGTCTGTTGTTCGCACCCGTACGGCCAACTCACGCTTGCGGGACTTCTCACGGGAGGCTCCGTTCCTATGGAATAGCCTGCCTACCACCATCAGATTGAATTTGATTGAAGAATAGGGGAGACCCTATTCTTCAATCATCTAAGTACCTTAAAACGCATCTCTTTAGGAAAGCTTATGGCCTCCTAGAGTAACCTCTAACTCACATACCTGTCTCTTTCTCTCTCCTGAAGGGCAACACTCTACTCTCTGCTTCACTTCCACCTTACTTGATTGCCATTTCCTGTCCTAATCGGTTTTATATCCCACCTCATTTAGACTGTAAGCTCATTTTAGCAGGGTCCTCTTCAACCTATCGTTGCTGTAAGTTTTTTTTAATTGTCCTATTTATAGTTAAATCCCACCTCTCATAATATTGTAAAGTGCTACGGAATCTGTTGGCACTATATAAATGGCAACAATAATGAGAATTATAAGTAGTGTGGTCCTGCACTCTTAATCAACTGAACCTTTTGTGTGGTACCCATTTTGTTTCCTCTCTCACATCATTAGGTACTATTAATGTTTTCTCTGAACCCCGTATTTTTATTGTTTGCAATGTCCTTTGGATTTAATTTGTTACTTTATTTACCTATTACTTTTCATCCTACTCAGCATTACCTACTAATTTATCTGTTACTTTCTCTGGGTCAACTGTGTCTCCCAATTATTTCCCATCCCATGTACCTTTTTATGCTTCCAGCTATCTGCCTGTGGTTCTAATCTATTGTTCTTTATTATTTTTATGTGTCTTCTAGTAAACACATTGTGATTACTGTCTTTTTTTCCCTTATCAGTTATAGGATACAATAATAAGAGTCCTCATAAGTCATGAAGGTCTATCCAATGCTCCCTCCTTACTCACCAGTTCAGCAGGGTGAGATTTAATAACCTCTCTGCTGCCCCAAGACTGGGTTTCTTGGTATCCCCCTTGCCCCTGATATATCTATCTATCTATTGAACAACAACAAACACAATTATATAAATATAATAAAAAGGTACCATAAAAACAAGCAATTAGAATCTCTAGGTCTCAAATTATTTCTTCAGGAATACACAGGGCATCAAATCCTCATCAGCATATAGCATATGAAAAAGAGAAGACACATAGGAGACCAAAGGTGCAATATCTTTTGGAAATGTTGTCATAAACAACACTAAGATAAAGAAATGCCAACTTACATTTATGACTGCTTTAATAAGCTCCAGGTAAAACAGCATACAGTGGTATTTAAACTCCCCACATGTAGGATAGTCCTCTGTCGGTATTTTCAGTGTTGGTCACATGAATAAAATCCCAAGAAAAGGCCTGTAGAACTCTCTATAATTTAAAAGTACTGATAAAAAAATAAGAGATGTACTTACAATATATAGAGCAGACAAATCGCTCTATGTAACAGGCCTGGGTGGAACGATCCCCACCTAGAATTCTTTGGGTGATGATGTAAGAACACTGTTGCCACAACAACTGTTCAGTGAGGACTCTAATTTACCGCCTCCCATCCTGTGCGAGCCCACCTGTGACGTCACGTTCGCTCTCTCCCTGACGAGCTGAGGAATGGTGAACTGTATGCGATTGAAACCGTTGAAATAGGTATGAGGATGATGGGGGTTCGGACTGGAATTAATTTGAATGATCATGATTAGTGCTTTCCTAAGGTTTACTATGTACTTACTCTACTATATTTCCCATTTGTTTGTTAGTTAGTTTGTCTTGAATTTAGTTTAACATGCCTAACCAGGCTATGTTGTGACTTCCAACCACCCCCATCCCGCTGCATAGAACCGTACTAGCTTTTACATACCGTATGCATCAGAAATTTCACAATGACAAGATGGAATTCAGGGAAGTATTGCTCTGAATTATGAAATACATAATGACCATGTGAGCATATTGTTTAAGTAAGGCACTGTTTTCCTACACCAGAATTCTCACAGAAACAGATCAAAACACGTGGTTAAGCTTGTTACCCTGTTACTGTGTGTAGAGATTATAACTGACTGACCATATTCATTATGCTTTTTAACAACGAATTAGCTGTATTTATATATTTTTAGCGGTAAACACGTTTAACAAGTGATTATTTAATTATACAGAGGAACAAATGGGGGGAGGGTAAACAGTTCTTTTTATCCTGTGTTTAGCATTATTTGAGCCTGTGAGTTTTGTGAAGCCCATGTGAAATCTCTGCCTTCATGTTTGAAGGGTTTTTATGTGTAGTTAGCCGTTTGAACCGTAGATGGCATTGTTGAGCAAGTTTGACACGTTTGTTCGTCTGAATTAGCCGACCTGAATTTGTTTGTTTCGTTTCAGTAAGATTATGCGGTTACATTCGTTTGTACGAACAACATATGTACTGGGAGGAGGATGGTTTGTGTCTTTGTTCGTGCGTACATATTTACGTTCATTTGAATGCAAGTCTATCTGAAAGTGAATGCGTATGGGCGCATGGGTCTCCCATCCGGTAATTTGGTGCATTAGTTTTTACTCACTGTTGCCGGGTGCCTGTTGGCCGACCCGGAAGTACCGTTGCGAAACACGGGTATGATGCCCCCGAGCTGAGCGGCGTTAGTGGTGACCATTTTCGAGTGGTTGAAGCCACTGTTGGTGGTCTGCGGTGCGAGGGTCTACTGGATTGCCTGGATACTATCCTGGCTGTAACTGGGCCTAGGAATGCCAACACAAGGAAAATTCTTCTGGCGAAACTGGATCCGGAAGTGACCAGCCAAAGTCATCCCAGTATGGAGGTAGGTTTGAGTTTATATAGCCGGATCATCCCCTCCCACAACTCCAGGCTCCGCCTTCCCATATTATATATGTACATATTTATATATATAATGTGTAACAAATATACCTCATTGGTCACTATCATAATTGGGATACCAGAATGAACGAATGGCTTCCTTTCCCCAATCGCTTCCTCTTCTCTCCCTATCTCAGGATCTGTTCTTCCGGTCTGCTCTAGTTTTTATTTTTTAAAACATAAGACAAGGTAGGGACTACTTTGTCTTATGTGTTTGTCCTACGTCTGATCAGCTATGACCCAGCGGAGGAGCAAAATGTGCTCCATTTCCTGTGGTCACAGCAATTCCCACAAATATCAACTTTCCTCCTTGTTCTTGCGATGCCACCTTTCAGTATTCCTGAACGCCGGCAAAACTATAGAATTTTGCCTCAACCGAATGAGAACAGTTCGTCCATTCATGTTAGGACAAAATTCTGGACTTTTGTTTGGATTGGAATTTCATTCAAATGGAATTTCATTCCTATGGAATTAGGGCGCGACCTACTAAAATGCTAAAAGACCTATACTGGTCTTTCAGCCAACATTACTAATACTAAGTAAAGATTACTTAGAATTAGTAATTGAGATTAAAATATCCCTTCTGCCCCTACCCACATGTCTACTAAACCCAGAGCAGCCAAAAAAAAGACCCCCACCTCTAATAAAGTGCCTTTGGTGGAGCAAATATAATATATATATATATATATATATATATATATATATATATATATTAGCAAACTCACCCCTTTAAGAGAGTTTGCCATGAGCTTTTGGAGGGGCTTGCTTGCCTGCCTCCTGCCATGTGACTGTGGCCCTGGGGGTATTGCCCTTTAAAGACAGTATTTGGGCATGATGGATTTTTATTATGCGGCTACTTTAACCACAGTGTATGGACTTCTATTAGATTGTGTATGGGAAGGTGTACCCCTCCCCCGTTTCCTGTCCCATTGTTCTCAAGCAGGGCATTGTCCCAGGCACACTGCCAGACTAGTTGGAACTGGTTTGGGCTGGAAAGCCATGCTTCAGTGGACCTAAAGGGACCTCCACAAACCTTTAAACCCCCATAACTCCCAACCCCTGGTCCGATCTGGGTGATTTTTTAATGTTATTCACCCAGAGCAGGGCTATCAGGGGATACCACATTTAGGGGTGTACCCTATGTATTTGGCGTACATCTAGAACTTGGGGAAACATATGTACATTTTAATTCTGTTAACAGATAAGCTGATGGGAGGAGATGTGTGGGTTGTACATTGTACTTTATTGGTTAATGTACTAATTATTGTGGGTGGCTCCCTTGCACGGGAGCATTGCATAAAAGCAGGGTTTGTGTGATTAAAAGTTCAGTTCTGCTCCTGATTAGTGATGTCGCGAACCCGAAATTTTCGGTTCGCGAACGGCGAACGCGAACTTCCGCAAATGTTCGCGAACCGGCGAACCGCCCGAAACGCCATTGACTTCAATGGGGAGGCGAATTTTAAAACACACAGGGACTCTTTCTGGCCACAATAGGGATGGAAAAGTTGTTTCAAGGGACTAACACCTGGACTGTGGCATGCCGGAGGGGGATCCATGGCAAAACTCCCATGGAAAATTACACAGTTGATACAGAGTCTGGTTTTAATCCATAAAGGGCAGAAATCACCTAACATTCCTAAATCACAATCAATATGGATTGACACCCGACATATGACATATTGACACCTTGACATATGGATTGACACCTGTCCTCAGAGCCCCTGATGCACACGGACACAGAGCAGAATAGAGACTGGTCCCCCTACATAGGGTCACTTGGCAGATATGGATTGACACCTGTCCTAAGGATCCCTGATACACACCGACACAGAGCAGAATAGGGACTGTTCCCCCTACATCGGGTCACTTGGCAGATATGGATTGACACCTGTCCTAAGGTCCCCTGGTACACACTGACACAGAGCAGAATAGGGACTGGTCCCCCTACATCGGGTCACTTGGCAGATATGGATTGACACCTTGTTACAAACTGCTATTTGTAACGGGCCCTTTAATGGCAAATTGCCCTGCTTCCCTGGGTTGTGGAGAAGCCTACTTGCCAGCCTCCTCCCGCATGACTATGGCCCCTGGGAGATTGTGAAAATGTATGCACTTTTATTTGGTGTGTATGGCCCTTTAAGACTGTCGGTGGGCATATTGGGGCTTATGGACTCCTTATGTGACTGGTGCTGGCCCTTTAAACACCTTTTTTGGGACATCAGGAAGATTGGGACACTGCCCCTTTAAGGCCGTGTCCCCAGACTTGTTGGGGACACGGCCCCTTTAAGACGGTGTCCACTGTGTCCCCAGACCTGGTGCAAACCCTTTGTGCCTGCCTTGCTATTTCCCACTTGGTTCAGTAAATGGAAATTATTTCAGCTGCAGAGACTAAGTCCCATTAAATTAGGCTTGATCTTTCCCTCAGCCTTATTCAGCTGCAGAGACTAAGAAGTCCCGATGCAGTGA
>OW240922.1:24228493-24295654 GCA_933207985.1 Pelobates cultripes | reverse complement strand
CAATCTATAACAGTGAAAAAAGTTTTTTGTTTTTAAATCCAAGCTATTGTGACACCAGATGTAATTGGTGGCACTGACTGGGGAAATGGGCACTGTGAGCCTGACACAGAAGTTGGCAGCAGTGGCAGACAACTAAGTGCATTTACATTAGATAGAAAAAAAAAATCCAAAAAAAGCATACCCTTATCCCTAACCTAGCTATGTTTTTCCCTATCTTATGAACAGCAGCTACACTTTCCCTCCTCTTACTAAGCATGCAGCTTGAGAATGAATCTAAAATGGATGCTGTCCAGTAGGTGGGAGGGTCTGCTAGGGAGGCTGTGCTGCTAATTGGCTGAAATGTGTCTGCTGACTGTGAGGTACAGGGTCAAAGTTTACTCAATGATGACGAATAGGGGGCGGGTCGAACCGCGCATATGTTCGCCCGCCGTGGCGAACGCGAACATGCTATGTTCGCCAGGAACCGTTCGCCAGCGAACCGTTCGGTACATCACTACTCCTGATACTGTGTGTCGTCCAGTTATTGGGAAAGGTGATGGGATACTATTGGATTTTACTGCTGATTGTGCATGTTATGCTGGTGGATTATTCTCTCACTCTGGGTACTGTGCCTGGGATTATTGCTTGTTCCTGAGCCACACGTGGACTACCAGCGGAAATAGTCTGTGAGAGACCAGCGTTCCGTTACAATATATATATACATTTAGCACTGTTATGTTATTTGTGTTTTTTAGATTGATCACAAATTGTCATTTCGTTTACTGGTGCAGTATTTATTCTATTGTTTTATTTTTAAGTGTTGTGTGATACACTTTTTACTGCATCAGCCATTTTATATTTGTGATAATTGGTAGCACCAATACACCTTTATTTCTTTGTATAAAAATCCATAATACCCGTCAAACACGAGTGCAAAAAAAAATACGCCAAAAAAAAAAAGTAGGCCCCCACCTGCCTCTCATGGGTTGGGACTGGAGGGGAGGACAATAGGTTCCCCCATTTGTCTTTTAGGGCCCCCACCTGCTGCTCATGGGAAACCCTATATCCTCCATTTAGTTGCATAGCCCCCACTCGTGGGGGCTAGAGGGGTGATACTATGTCCCTACCGCTAGTTAACAGATGTCCCACCATGGGCCATTTGTTGGAAGGGGGAGGGGATTTTTTAACAAGTGTTTAGTAGACATGCCCCTACTCGCGGTTCAATGTGTAGGGGCATTCAGGAGATTTCAGGAGACAAAACTTGTGTGACTGACTGACAATGAAATTAGTTAAGATAAAGCTGACTTTACGCACTATGCAAATGCTCTTGCTGCTTAAGTCTCTCTAACACTGTGGCATGTTTCCTTTCTTTTACAATCCATTACATACACCTTTCCTCTGTCCCAGACTGTATAACAGAAGCTTTTGCCTGCTGGTAAGAAGGTAAAGAGGGAGTGGACAAGTGAGTGCTAGAGGACAGTCCTTAGAAAGTGTAGAGCGAGCGCATCAATAGATGCATTTACACCAATCTCAAGGTGCTGTCCTTTGTTAGTTATCATGGATGACTGGCAGATAGCCTGTCTCGTATTTCCACCAGGCTGATCTTCTAATACTTCGGGCAGACACGCTCCCTTTTAGGGCATGTTTTCCCTTCTTGGACAGTTCTGGTTATGTGACTCGCGTCAGTGGCACACCATTTTACCACGCCCACCGACATTCTGCATCACCGGACCTACTGTTAGGGGTTATGGATTTTCTTGAAAGATGAATGGGAGAGATTTGCATAGGACATGTGTTTTCTTATAGTTGTACCATGTGAGTTTCCCTCCAGCGCCACCTCCACCTGATACAGGACACTTGGAAAGTATGATTTATTTTTTTTGGGGGGGGGGGGTTGTCGATTAATATTTTGTAATTAGGCCCTGTAACGGACCACCTGGCACCCCGACAGGGTACCTCCATTGATAGATGCTCCTAGTGCTTCCCGAGGGCTACAAGCACTCCACCAGACACCATAACCACCGCAGACCCCACGAACTGCCGCAGCTTAGTTGGGGTCTCGCCGTCTCCTACCCACCCTGGACCTACGACAAGGTTCCAGGTTCCAGTGGGAGAACCTCTCCTCCAAGAGAGTGAAGCAGGAACAAGCTCTTAAAAGAGCTTAGTAGTGATTATCCAAGGGAGTATGCAAAGCATAGCAATCGCTTGTAGTGATATAGCAATTCCCCCAATAAGAGACAAGACTATAGATTGAGGGTTAAGCAGGAACAGAATAAACTGAGGGTTTATTGTCTCTTTTATACAAGTTTTCCCACAAGGTTACCATCCATGTAGACCTTGTGGTACACAGAACACAATGTTACAAAGCCAATCAAAACACTCTTGTACAGCTAGACACTCCCAGATAATGTACACAACCCCTCCCCTCTGCCTGTGATACAATTACCAAACACAATGAACTAACTTAATTACCCACAGGCAGAAAACACACATTTATCACAAAACACAGACAACACCCCAAAACACCACATATCCCCCCAAAATTATACATCACTGGATAGCCATGATCTGGGTGAACAACATATCCAAACATCACCCAGATCATGCCTAAAACAGTTCCACAGATTTAGGCTGTGCTAGTCTATCTTCTCCTCTATCCTGCAGATAATTGGCTTAAGTGACTGTGGTAAGCCAATTATCTCCAGTAACAGGAAATATCTCCAAAAACTGTTACAAAAACCACATAAAAATACATAACTCTTATAATACAACGTTTAACCTATATGTCCAACATATCCCCAGATAGCTTGGATCTGAACACTCAATATGTCCAAAAAGCGCTCAGATCTCACAAATACAGTTGGATCGCAATGGGGTTAAACAATAGCAAGGGCTGCTGAGAGATTGAGGAGGGACAAAGCAGCCAGTTTCAACTGGTCTGGCAGTGTCCCTGGGACAATGCCCTGCTGGAGAACAATGGACAGGAAAAAGGGGGAGGGGAAGAAGCACATTTTCCCATGGACTTAAAGGGGCAGAAAGTGTCCCAAAATCCAACAAGTCACAGGGGCCATAATCACAGAGCAAAAAGCTAGCCATTAGTCCTCTCCAAGAACAAGTGGCAAAGGGCACTTCATCAGAGGCCCATCATAATTGTCAGCACCAGGTCCAATAGGTTCTTTATCTGGCCCTGGATGTATCATAATGTGCGTAAAAACTGATACGGGTATAGTAGGCATGGCATAATAATGCAGGGATGTAGTGTTTAGCATCATGTTCAAAATCTCAATTCACTTTTTTTCCAAGCATATGGTCAAAAGACTTTAAGTTCTACCTTGAGGCTGGAAATCTGTGGTCAAGGACACACAGCTTCCTTACAGCTGTATTAAAATAAAAAAACAAGTTGGATTATTTGCAATAATATAATGAAAAGTAAAGTAATATTCCAACAGACTTTACCAGTCTATTGTATGCATGGACTGATTATCCACAACAAAACCACCAACAGGTTAAGTGAATAACATTGATTATATTGTTACAATGGCTCTTGTCAAGGTGTAAGATATATTAGGTAGCAAGTGAATTTCATGTGTTGACAGCAGGAAAAATAGGCAAATGAAAAGATATGAGTGACTAAGATAATGATCAAATAGTGAGGGTTCGATGACTAGGTCAGAGCATCTCCAAAATGACAACTCTTCTGGGATGTTCCCAGTATTCAGTGGTTAATACCTACTAAAAGTGATATGAGGAAGGGGAATTTGTGAGCTGGCATCAGGGTCATGGGTGCTCAAGGCTTATTGATGTACACGGAGAGCAAGTGATCCTGAACACACAGAAGAGCTATTGTAGCTCAAACTGATTACAAAAGTACTGCTGGCCATGATATAAAGGTGTCAACACACAGTCCAATGTAATTTGCGTCTATATGGCTGTGTAGCCGCAGACTGGTCGGAGTGCCCATGATGACCCTTGTCCACCACCAAAAGCACCATCAATGAGTATTTGCGTATCAGACGTGGACCATGGAGCATTGGAAGAGAGTTGCCTGGTCTGATTATGTTTTATATTAGATCAGGTGATTGTCTGGGTGCGGGTGTCATTTACCTGGGGAAGAGATGGCAGCAGGATACACTATGGGAAGAAGGCAGACAATGCTCTGCTAGTAATCATTAGGTCCTGGCATTCATGTGGATGTTACTTTGACACACACCACCTACCTAGAGATTGTTGCAGACCATGTACACTCCTTCATGGCAATAGCGTTGCCTAATTGCAGTTGCCTCTTTCAGCAGGATAATACACCCTAGCACACTGCAAAAATTGTTAAGGAATGGTCTGAGGAACATGACAAAGAGTTCAAGGTGTTGTTTTGTCTTCTGAATATCCCAGATCTAAATCTTATTAAAGATTGACTGACTGATCTATGGAGGCCCAAAATCAAAACTTTGCTCTCTGCCCTTCTATATGCCATGCCCTGCTTTTTACTATGATTTGCTGTTTCTTCTGATCTACTCTGCTCTGCCCTCTACCCATGTTTGCTCAGATTTCTGTCCTGCTCTGCCCATCTTCTGTTGCAAAGAGGCTGCAGCATGTTCAGCCCAGGCAGTGAGAGGGAATGTGCCCTCCCCGCCAATCCTGCTTCTCAAGTAGTAGATGACTAAACTAGAGTAGGTAGAAGGGGATGTGCAGTTAATATGTGTTATATAGTTTCATATCCATGCTTCCATCAAATTCAGCCTTTCACAAATGTGTTTTTGGTGATCCTAAAGAAGGCAGAAAACATATGTTTGAAACACTTCCCAATTTTGCAACAAACTAGGAAAAAATCCTTATTGACCCCAGAATGGCAGCCAGATCTCTCCTTGGATAAAGAAGCTGTTACCCCACAAATCATATATTATATCTCAGAATATTATGTTTTTGCAAGTATTTATCCAGTTGCTGTTTAACCCCTTAAGGGGGCACATGACATGTGTGACATGTCATGATTCCCTTTTATTCCAGAAGTTTGGTCCTTAAGGGGTTAAACATCTGTACAGACAGATGCAATCAATTCTTCAGGCAGATTACTTTATATCCTTTTTTGTTCTTAGTGTAAAAAACAAAACACTTCCTTTACATTAATTTTACAATAAAAGTGCATATAGCTGAAGGCAGCTCAAACACCCAAATTAGTCTCTCTGTTCCGGTCCAAATGTATTTAATTTGCTTTAGACTTGTTTCTTTAGTTTGAGTGCCCAGACCCCAATCTATCTAAATCCCTTTGCAGTAATATCCTGCTCGCATAGTACTTTACAGAGTTTTCTGTCATCTGCAAACACTGGAACATGACTTTCAAAGTGTGTGTGTGTGTGTGTACACAGCTCCCTCGCGCACCGCACTCATGCCGGAGCCGGAATATGACGTCATATTCCGGCTCCAGTATCAGTACGAGGTGCGCGAGGGAGCTGAAGAGGGAGCACTCAGGAGAGAGTGCTCCCTCGCGCGCGCCAGCCTGCCCGCCCGCTGACACCAGGGCCAGCCTCGGGTACATACCGGGTAGCAGGGTACATACCGGGTAGCAGGGCGGCCGGACCTGGTCGCAGCCGCAACCCCGGTATTTACGCCACTGCTTTAAATGCTTGAACTGCATTGCGGGATCTTCCATAGACCTCAATGCTGTACTCTTGCGCATGCTTGGTAGTACAGCTCTGACATCAGCTCCTGGCTGCTAAAGTGCCAGACACTGCATAGGACCAGATAGAACAGGATGGACGCAGCCATGAGGGACAGATTCAGGTAAGTGTAACCTACCTTCCCCTGCCCCCCAAGGTCACCAGACCCCAAGCGGCGATGACATCATTAAATTATGCAAAGATAAAAGAAGGTGGACGAGCCACTTTAAAGGTAAACTTTAAATGACTTATTTTCACTAAGGTTAAAAAAAGAATTTGTTGGAATCCATAGATAAGTTTAAACAGTAAATCAAATGTCCAGTGTTCGCTAAAGCGGAACTCTGTATAGTTTTTTTTCCCCATTTTATACACATTCAAATATACACATGCATATACAAATGTCTAACTTACTTTAGCATTGCCTGTAGGTTGTATATTATATTGTATGTTATATATTGCATAAATCCATATCATAACACGAACATGATTCTTTCACCACACTGCTAACATGCAAACGTTACACAATGAAAATAAAAGTAATAATAACCCTGTAATCTTCTAAGCTCTTCAAGGTGTATGAAAGCAGAAATCATCTATTGAATTCTGCCCTTGAAACTGGCCTACAGACGTCAGTTTCCCCATTTGTTTTTGTTAGCATTGTAAAATCATTAGACTTGCGTTACCTTGGTTATAAATATAACATGCTTTAAGGCAAACAGGTTAGTTTCTGCTAAGCTCTGTTAATTCATTTCACAATCCCACTGAGCAAAATTAGGTTTGTGTTTTGCTATAATTGACTCTTCTAATTGAGAAAATGCAAGATACCACATTGACTCTCTTATATTTTAGAGCCCTGTTAGTGATTAAATGCAGAACAATATTTATGATAGGTATTTTATGGGTGTTTAAATTCATAACAAAGTAATTTTATAAATTGCACTGTGTAGTTCTCAAATATGTTACACAATGAGATCAAACTGTGTGCTTTGTGGTTGGTATTTAGCCCCAGGAATCATCTATACAATCTGTAGTTTTCTAAAAATAAATGCTGAGAAAGTTCATGTCAGCAACAGGAGGCTGAAATGTAGTAGCACGTTGTCACGGTTTTTCACTAACCTTTGAATTGCAGCTAATTATAATAAGGATGACATCTCGCCAAAATTGGTTCAAATGGCCACTGCAAAATATGCATTCTGCTCAAAGTGAATTTTTCCTGAAATCCCAACTTTCTAATATTTATTTTCTGCATGGAAATAATAAAAGGTCTCCAGAATAAAAAATAAAATAAATAAAATGTATGTTCTTAAATCTGGTTCCAATAAAATATAAAAAATAAAAGTGTTCTGGACACTTTAATTTTAGGATATGGCAACGGCGTGGCAGGGGTGGAGCTGTTTGAGAGAATTTGGGTGAATTACTAATATCAAGTCATGCAACTTAAATGTAATTTAGAGCAAGAGCAATGTATCTTTACACAGACTTCTAAACACATTAATTTAGTTTAAATATACATTACTGTAACGGACCGTTTTGCACACAAGAGGTTAAAAACCGTTTAGGCGATATTCTCCTTTCGGATGCTCAGGCAGCTACTGCAATCACCAACCTCCCGAACTGCAAACTACACGAATCCTCCAACTCCCGAACAGGAAACACACAAACACTGGAAACAGCCGAACAGGAAAAGCATACAATTAGCTTACACTCCTGGCAATCAGCATACAATCCAATTCCCCTAATAACGAGATGACACTTGGTTTTGAGGGTCAAGCAGAACTGATTTACTGGGGCTACCTGCCCGGTTTTTATGCAGGTCTCCCACCTGGTGGACACTCCCCTAGGGGACCAGATGGAAGACTGGGAAACATATTGGCCATTAACCATTTACAGACATACACCCATAATGCATCACAGTTCCTCCTCTCTATCCTGGAGATAATTGGGAAGTAATCCAATTATCTCCCAGGACAGAGGCAAAACTCCATTGAGCACATGTCAATAAAAAGACTCAAAAATCCCCACTGTTGCAAATAATTAACAAAACACATACATTCTACATATCCCCAGATAGCTTAGATCTGAGCGCACATTATTACTGAATGGCGCTCCGATCACATCCCTACAGTTCAATCGCCATGGAGCCAAAGTCTTCCCATAGTCTTTCGTTACATGAATGGGCTCCATGGCTTAGCTATCTGGGGTGATGCTGTTTATCCGGTTAAACTACTGAATGAACAGTCATTCTGTTCCACTACCAAATGCAGAGGTAAGGAGGCTGGCGGCTTAGTGGTGTTAGCGCAAGTAAGTGTCCATTTTCAGTTCTATAGTTTGGGCGCTGAACACCGCTGGCCGTTCAGGAGTTAAAATGGCCGCTGGCACATGTTTGGCAAATGAACAAAGGCCACCCAGCTTTCGTCAATTAAGCTGCGGTCAATTGACAGCACACTCCAGTTCCCAGGTGGTCCATCGTTTGGTACTTTGTTCGGTAGATTGAATCTACTGAACCCCCTGGCAGAAAGGCACGAATAAGCCTTTCAGCAGGGATAATAGAAGGATTTAACCATCGGGCCATAGTCTAAAGGGAACAGACGAGCAACCAGGCTTCTCCAGTGCACAGTGGCGAGGTTGGTTCCGCCACAATTACTATGAACATTAATTCTGTGCAGCTCGGTTATCCACTCAAACACATTAACAACATTGAGCTCATAGCAAAGAAGGACATAGGATAGAGGGGCAGAGGGGTAGAGGTGTATGAGTTCCTAATAGGGACTATCCTCCTAAATATATGGACTGTTCCTCCTAAATAGGGAAACTTTGAAGGTATTACTAGCAATAAGATAATATATAGTCTAATAATGAAGATGCAACCATAGGCATGCACAGAAAATCTAATTAGAGTATTCACCCAGTAGTTCTCTGTTATGTTTTATTTTATATACAGCAAATATATTAATTCAAATGACATTGGAAACACCATAAACACTACAGCCCACTGTAGAAATTATGGTGCCAGGTCTGTCCTGTGTCTTCCCACTGTAGTTTGTCATATTGTGCTAGTGTGTACTTGCCTAGAACAGTTTAACAACTTAACTGTGTCCCACTGGGTTCCTGCATCTGCATCCCCTGCTTCTGGTTTCTCCTTGCAGGTTGTGATTTAGTTCTAGGACATCTGACATCTTCTTCAGCAGGCTGGGTGCAGCACGGGTGCCTGAAGGACCATGGACATTGGTGCTCCAGTGAGGCTGTTATCATGGCCCTTCTTCCTGGTGGCCCATTAGGTTCTGCGGTTTAACTCCCCCGCAGTCAAGTGGTAGAAACGTGTGGACTGCACCTCTGAAAAAGCTTCTTCCGGCCCAGGATCATGAGGGAACAAACACTGTGATCTGCATTTTTGCAAATGAGATCCTGAAATGTAAAATTTACATGAAAATATTCAACCTATCATTATAGCAGAGTTAAAGATTTGTCCACATCAGCTATTTTGTCTTAAATTATGCAATTCAGATTTTCACTTTCTACAATTCAATTTAGTGAATAATCTGTGAGGAGCACTTGTTACATTTTATATTTGTTGATGTAATTTCTGACTGCAGTATGTCTATTTATGTATGTGTACGATATTAATATTTGTATATTATAAGCAATCATTTAAAAAATTAGGCATAACATACACACGTATATTTAATATTACATTTAGAAATATACATACACATATGTGGATATATAGAAATACATAAATTAAAAATAGTTTTATTAATTAAACTTTCTAATGTTAAGGAACACACACAATATATCATGCTCTATTTGAAGAATGGATGAACACACACATTGATGCTCACTGACATGCAGTTTTACTGAGCAATACATACACTCGCTCAGATACATATACCGCATACTGGCAGACACACACTGACACACAATCACTGATGCACACATACTGACCCACACAACACACATATTGACCCACACACACCCATACAAATGCTGTACTATGATACTCATTGATGCACACACAGCGGCTCATACACACACTGACACACATAGTCACTAAGTGTATAAGTGTGTGTGTATAAGCCACTGTGTGTGTGTACAAACACATTTATACACAAACAGTGATCCACATGCACACTGACTGAAACACCCACACATACAGTGACCCATACATGCCCACTTAAATACACATACAGGGACCCATACACACTGTCAGGATTCACTCAAGTTGTTTGGGAATTCCTCCATATTTGATTCCAGCCAGATCGACATTTAGCGATCAGACCACATATGCTTGTGATGTCATCCCTTCCTGAGTTAAAAGGAAGCTGCACCCGACCTAAGATGAGCCATCTCCCTCTCTCATTTCTGCATCTCTTAAGTTACTTCAATGAACCATAAAGCAATCTACACTGGAAAGACTTCAACTCCCATCATTCATTAAGTAAAGATAAGTTCTCCTATGAGTGTATTTACTAATTGGTTCTAGCTAAAAGTTTCTGGCAAGGATAAAGGTTATCCAAAGTCTGCCTCTGAGATTCTACTTGATATATCTATTTTAAATATCATTTGCCAATTACACAATGATATTAGTTATTGCTATTTGAGCCTGCTAACTACAACCACTTCACATACCAGGATAATTCATAGCCAAGTTATTTCCTGTACTAAGAGACTGTTACTTTGTACTACAGGAGTCACCTGCTTGGCAACCTTATTGAAGTCTTATGGACTATACTACTTACTGCTAATTAAGCATTCCTCATAGAAGTCACTTTGACTATATCGTTTGCTGCTGCTGATTAAGCATTTCCTTATTTTTATAATTGTTGCAATTCTAAAACAAGATTCCAAGCATTCATGCATTATTTCAAAACCTATTTGCTACAAAAGACTGCCACCATTAATTTCATTTATTTAAATTAATTATTTTTAGAGTTGAGCGAACTCGAACTGAAAAGTTCGGATTCGTACCAAACATTAGGTTTTTTGGTACCCGGACCCGAACACGGACATATCACTGTATGTTCAGGTTGGAGTTCGGTGTTAAGCGATTTAATGATGCATTTAGAAAAGCCGCAGGGCAGCCAATCAACAAGCGTTTGACTTGTGTGCCCTTAGAAGCCATCACAGCCATGCCTACTAATGGCATGGCTGTGATTGGCCAGTGCAGCATGTGACCCAGCTTCTTTATATAAGCACATGCGGTCTTATTAGTGTAGGGAGAGGATGCTGCCCCTGATAGGGACAGCTTAGGAAAGAATTCTGCAAACTAGTACATTAGTGTGGTAGAGTGCACTTCATATCTGAGAGTCAAATAGAAGCTTCAAATACCGCGGTTACTTCGGAGTTTTCAAAAGTAATTTTTTTTTTTGGTGCAAAATAGTACATTAGTTAGGTGTACTTCATATCTGAGAGTCAAATAGAAGTCAAATACTGCTGTCACATTGCAGTTTTAAAACGTAAAACATTTTTGGGTCCTAAACTGCTAAATAGTATTTTAGTGGGGTGCACGTCATATCTGAAAGTCAAATCGAAGCGTCAAATAGTGTGCTAATTGTTTTGCTGCTAATCTGCTGCTTACATTGGAGTTTTAAAAAGTCAACTTTTTTTTTTTTTTGCACTAAATAGCATATTTGGGGTGTTCACTTCATATCTGAGAGTCAAATTGAAGCGTAACTTTGATTCGAATTTACTACATCGGTCACTTGCAATATTGTTTCACACCTACAACACTTGTTACACAGATCTAAGTGATAGAAAACAGATTGATATTTTCTACACTAGAAACTGCCAGATAACCAGCTGCGATATTTAAACCAGTGATCAATAGCTAAGAGGTACTTCAATATATTGTAATTCTGGGGCAATACCCTCACAAGTCAAACTGAGAGGTCAGTTTATAGGGAAAACTGTTGGCTGGAGGAAATTCTAAAACAATTTCCATATGTCCTCTGCAGACTTTATATGCTGGAAAAACACAGGTGCCAACTGATTTGGCTTTCTGCAGTGTGCATACCGGCAAGGAGGGCAGGGTTGAGGAGTGGGTGGAAGATGATGTGGAGAATGATGAGGTCCTAGACCCCACATGGAATCAAGGTCATGCAAGTGACGTGTGCAGTTTGCAGGAAAAGGCGCTGGTCGAACAGAGGCACCAGCACCGCATAAGAGGGAGCAGGGTGCAAAAGCGGACAGCCGTCCCCTAGCGCTCGCCAGCATGTATTAGCTCGAGAATTACCAGTTATCCAAGTAATACATGTAGTGATCAAAGGATCCATAATAGACTTGAGTGAACCCGAACTGCAAAGTTCAGGTTCGTACCAGTTAAAACGATCCATTCGTGGTTTCACAGTGAGGTGGGCAGTCCGGTGACCAGGACCCATACACTGTCTGGGTGGCGGTCGGACGACTGGGACACAGTATCCCTGAGTCACAGTGTGGAATAGATTAGTAGGGTCTGGTGCAGGGTAACCGCACGCCCCCTGGTGTTGAGCACCAGCGTTTGTGAGGCCACATACCAGGACCCTGATGCAGCTTCAGTAAAAAGAATACTTCATACCAAAAGCCATCACCAGACTGATCCGCAACTTGGAGCAGGATGTGACATTCACTGTTGCGGCTGTGCGCACTTTTGGCATTGTCACCCTGCTGCTGCTCGCCTGTCTGTGCTACAGTGTAACTTCGGCCTTCCCGCTCACCGCCTCATGAGACTTTGCGAGTAGCAGCAGACGATAGTGGAGTTTAAGCTGCAGCATGCACGGGTCAGTGGCTCTGCACCAGACTTCGCTCCAATTGATCAGAGTTAAAGGATTTCAAGTAGACTCATTACAATTACAGGGCCTCCAAAGAGTTCTGTATTGTTATTTGTCGTCACTACCTTCCCGCGTCGGGAGTGGGTCATTTGCGCACCTGCTGCCTTCCTTGCATGTGGTAACTGTTTCTTAGGGTCCCTGTACAGAATGGAACCCTGATTCCTCGTTACCCATGGTCACCATGGTAGGCGCAGAAACTGGCATCGACAGTTGATATGGATGACATCCGCATGCAAAGTCGCCGCCACAGGGATGTGTGATTTGCCCACGGTTCTCTAGAGTCAACAAAGTTCCTGCGCAACTATAATGTCAACAGCTACTCTGCAGAACAGAGTTTTCTTTTTTTTTTTATATGTCCCGATATTTTGGGGGCTACCACAATAAAAAAAAATTAAAAAAAATAAACATACAGTGTTGGCTACCTCTTCCTCCTCCTCCACCGCCACAGTCACCACCTCCTCAACCTATGGGTCACTTAGTATAAACTAGGTACACATTAGCAGAGGCTTGTGAAAGCCTTTTCTCATTGCATCAGGAGTTAAGCATTTCTGCATGCATCAGGACTGCAAGAAATGCACCGCAGTCTGCAAATGTTTCTTTATTTGTATGTCCCAATATTTTGTGGGCTACCACAATTTAAAAAACAAAACAAAAAACATAAAATACAGTCTTGGCTATCTCCTCCTCCTCCTCCACCGCTGCTTCCTCCTCCACCGCCACGGTCACCGCCTCCTCAATCTATGGGTCACTTAGTATAAACTAGGTACACATTAGCAGAAGCTTGAGAAGGCCTTTTCTCCATGCATCAGGACTGCAAGAAATGCACCGCAGGCCATAAATTTTTCTTTTTTTTCTATGTTCCAATATTTTGTGGGCTACCACAATTTAAAAAAAAAACATTAAAAACAGTGTTGGCTACCTCATCCTCCTCCTCCACCACCATGGTCACAGCCTCCTCAACCTATGGGTCACTTAGTATAAACTAGGTACACATTAGCAGGGGCTTGTGAAGGCCTTTTCTCCATGCATCAGGAGTTTGAACAATGAAAGAGAATACCCTGCACTCCAACCCTCTCTCAAATGGGTAATTATGTTGATCGTCCTGACAGCCATGCTTTAGATTTTGATTTATGTTCTTCCAAAGCTAAAATCAAAGATTCCATCTAGTGCTATTTTATGGCTCAGCTGTATTTTAAATTGTTATGTTATTTTAAGTGATTTCCCTATCCACATTTGTTTGCAGGGCACTTGTCCTACTCTTACCCCCATTTTACTTGCTTTTGCAGCTCTCTAGCTCCTCCCATGAGGTTTGTAGAGGCATTTTTGTGCCCAAAAGTTCGGGTCCCCATTGACTTCAATGTGGTTCGGGGTCAAGTTCGAGTCCGAACCTGGACTTTTTTTCAAAGTTCGTCCGAACCCGCTGGACCCGAACATCCAGGTGTCCACTCAACTCTAATTATTTTCTTAAAGTGATGGTATCAAATTTATTTAATCTGCAGTTGCATTCCAAATAAATTTTCTCCAGAGAGCATTGCGCGCACACAGTGAACGATAGAAACATACACAGAAATCCATATAAACATACTGGCATACACAGTAACCTATGCAAACATACTGACACACAAAGTAGCCCATGCAAGCTACATATGTATATAGTTACATATACATACAGCTACACCTATGAACACACCTCGCCCCATCACTCTTCCAGAGTGGGGAAGATGATATTTTAAAAAATTGCTGGTAGCAACAGGCCCACAGAGAAAACTCCCTCTCAACAGTGATGGAGCACAGATACTGGTCAGCAAGGTCCACAGATCTGTTACTTGTATCATAGGTGTATACCTGGACATACCCCGTGTAGACACCAATGACCCACACCCACATGTTGCAGCATAAAAAAATGTGTCCTGCAAAACCATTTACCATCATGTGACAATAATAGTCATAGTTTAACTACTGACCCAATCCAACCAATGTAGCTTCATGTAAAGTTCAATATATCCTATGAAATGTAATTAATCTATTACAAAAACATTTTACAATTAACACTAATGTTGGCATTTACAAATATTTACAGATTGTCAATTATGTCATTTTAATTTTTTATAATATACTATATCCCAGTTTATTGACCGATTGCCAATCTATGTTGTGCACTTCCACTCGTTACATCTCTCACCAAAAATGTCAGTCTATCTCTCTTAAATCTAATAAAAATACCTTTGCAGAAAGTTTGAAAGTAAAGATGGTTCTTACAACAACTACTGTTGGTCCTGAATGGAGCTTCTTGGACCTTCAATACAACATAAATTGATCTAGTTGACTTCAATGCTAAATTTCTTCAACTATGTTCTACAACTTTTACATTTGTAATGATTCATTATTTTGCTCGCATTGATTTATTATTTTATTTTTCTTCTAAAAGAAGATTGAAGATGATTATACTTTTTGATCAGTTAGGGTTTTATGTACATTTGGGTCTAAACAGGCTCATTTAAGCATGAATTGTATTAAATGTTTTGTGATTTTCCTCTTTCTGTAAGATAAGCACTTTCTGATGTTTATAGTGATGATAAAAAAATGCCATTTAGCTTAGTGATTTCAAGGTCCGGCTCAACTTTCAAGGATTAGTTCAAGCACCAAAACGACCAGAGCACACTTTAGTGATTATGGTGCCAGGAGTAATTGACTTTTTACCTAGAACCCACTGAGCACCACTCACTGACTCCAATACTAATGACAGAAAGCTGAGCAGAGCGAGGGATCAAGCAGACAGCCGAGGAAGGTTTTCTTCCTTTTCCGTTAACTCCAGAAAGTAACAGAAGCAGCAGGTGGCATGTGCGACTGCGTACCTGCCTTCCACCCTTCTGAAAGTGTTATATTACAGCTCAATGAGAAGCGAAGGAGAACCGTGATTGCATGCTTGTTTATGTGTACTTGCAGCTTCAACACACAGCTTTTCATGTATGTACGTAGTGGGGAATCGCGATGCAGCCTAGCACAAATCTAAACCCATTTACCCCCCAATAACGACAGACCACTTAGTATGGATGAACAGGCCACAGCATTTATTATCACAAACTAAATTACTGCATAACACATCCATAACTTTGTTTATTAAATCTCTTCTTTCTGTAACCAAAAGGTTAGACATAAATAAGCATAAATTAACATATATACATATATAACTCCACCCATAGTGTTATACAGTGACCCAACCGTCCTTGCCAATAAACATACAGTGGTTCCTAATCACCACTTAGTCTCACCTCCCCCCTCGTCATAAAAATCATATATTTCCAATGCCCGCCATCAGCCGACCTTATCCACGCTCGATGGGCACGACACCTCAGGCAACCTAATGTTTAACCTTTTAAGCAGGGGAGGTTGAGACCTAAAAGAACTTGTTCATCTCATTCCATATACTTAAACGTAACCACTAAAACTCACTTGGCAAGGACATACCCCCGGCTAGCTGTGACGAAATATACCAATAGGGCAGGCGGGAGGAAAACTGTTTGCTGGCCCGAAACCCAAGTGGCACTGAGGTAAGACCTCCCCCACACTAACTTACACAGAACATAATCCCACCCACACACTCTTCCCAACCAATCCCATGCATCAATCCCCACACTCCTACATGTGCCCTTGTCCGCTGAGCTGCGCTATCTCCCCAGGGCCTAGGAAAGGGCTTGCAAATGCTGCAGGCAAGAGATCTGCAGCTATTGCAAGCTTTTTTGTTAGCTATATCCCTAAAGGAAAAAAACAGAAATAACTGCATGCCTTTTTTTACTTTTGTGGTGCATCTACTAAACAGTGATTTAAAACAAATACTTGTTTTGTTCTTTTAACACTTTACGTTGGAATTCTATTAATGCTCATTTCTCAAAATATTGTAATATAGTCGCTTCTCTTTTCTACACAAAACATTTGAAGTTTGATGCACTAGTAAAAGTCTGTTGGTAATAATTTCTCTTTGATACATTGTGTGGGACAAGAAACACGATTCCATTAAACTACTGATACTTGAAGCTAAAAAAGCTTACACTGTATTCAAATGTCCCAGCTCCTTACAATTTAATTAATCTCCAATACTTGCCACTTACACCTTTTAAAAACACAGTATGAATGTTTTTTATACATATTGTTAAAGTGCAATTTAAATGCTTGTCCATGCTCTCATTATGTTTCTTTTTGACTACAGTAATCTGCTCTTCATGGGTCTCACTTAAACCTAGACTACCTTATTACAATCTGTAATGCATGCCTCTGCCAGGCTTATCTACTTGAACTCCTACCTTTTCTATATTTCAATCCTCTGTCAGCCTTTACATTGTCTGTTCCATATTGTGGTTTGGTTTAAAATCTTAGTCTCTATACATTAAGCTCTCCAAATCAACATAACCTTATTCAACATTCCATGCTCTCTTCCTTGCTTAAGGGTTGTACCTTTCCTCTGTTCATCCCTGTAGGACTTTATCCTAAAATAAGACGTCTCTGGGTAGTATCATTTTGGAAAAAAAACAACAAAAACACTTCTCTAGGAACACAAGGTAACAACTAACCAATTAATGTATTTCCCCTACCGCATTCTTCCTTTAGCTTTTACTATCTCTGTTTTACCTTGACCTCCACTCAAGTCACATGTTGTTTACAAACTATACAGGGAGTGCAGAATTATTAGGCAAATGAGTATTTTGACCACATCATCCTCTTTATGCATGTTGTCTTACTCCAAGCTGTATAGGCTCGAAAGCCTACTACCAATTAAGCATATTAGGTGATGTGCATCTCTGTAATGAGAAGGGGTGTGGTCTAATGACATCAACACCCTATATCAGGTGTGCATAATTATTAGGCAACTTCCTTTCCTTTGGCAAAATGGGTCAAAAGAAGGACTTGACAGGCTCAGAAAAGTCAAAAATAGTGAGATATCTTGCAGAGGGATGCAGCACTCTTAAAATTGCAAAGCTTCTGAAGCGTGATCATCGAACAATCAAGCGTTTCATTCAAAATAGTCAACAGGGTCGCAAGAAGCATGTGGAAAAACCAAGGTGCAAAATAACTGCCCATGAACTGAGAAAAGTCAAGCGTGCAGCTGCCACGATGCCACTTGCCACCAGTTTGGCCATATTTCAGAGCTGCAACATCACTGGAGTGCCCAAAAGCACAAGGTGTGCAATACTCAGAGACATGGCCAAGGTAAGAAAGGCTGAAAGACGACCACCACTGAACAAGACACACAAGCTGAAACGTCAAGACTGGGCCAAGAAATATCTCAAGACTGATTTTTCTAAGGTTTTATGGACTGATGAAATGAGAGTGAGTCTTGATGGGCCAGATGGATGGGCCCGTGGCTGGATTGGTAAAGGGCAGAGAGCTCCAGTCCGACTCAGACGCCAGCAAGGTGGAGGTGGAGTACTGGTTTGGGCTGGTATCATCAAAGATGAGCTTGTGGGGCCTTTTCGGGTTGAGGATGGAGTCAAGCTCAACTCCCAGTCCTACTGCCAGTTCCTGGAAGACACCTTCTTCAAGCAGTGGTACAGGAAGAAGTCTGCATCCTTCAAGAAAAACATGATTTTCATGCAGGACAATGCTCCATCACACGCGTCCAAGTACTCCACAGCGTGGCTGGCAAGAAAGGGTATAAAAGAAGAAAATCTAATGACATGGCCTCCTTGTTCACCTGATCTGAACCCCATTGAGAACCTGTGGTCCATCATCAAATGTGAGATTTACAAGGAGGGAAAACAGTACACCTCTCTAAACAGTGTCTGGGAGGCTGTGGCTGCTGCTGCACGCAATGTTGATGGTGAACAGATCAAAACACTGACAGAATCCATGGATGGCAGGCTTTTGAGTGTCCTTGCAAAGAAAGGTGGCTATATTGGTCACTGATTTGTTTTTGTTTTGTTTTTGAATGTCAGAAATGTATATTTGTGAATGTTGAGATGTTATATTGGTTTCACTGGTAATAATAAATAATTGAAATGGGTATATATTTGTTTTTGTTAAGTTGCCTAATAATTATGCACAGTAATAGTCACCTGCACACACAGATATCCCCCTAACATAGCTAAAACTAAAAACAAACTAAAAACTACTTCCAAAAATATTCAGCTTTGATATTAATGAGTTTTTTGGGTTCATTGAGAACATGGTTGTTGTTCAATAATAAAATTAATCCTCAAAAATACAACTTGCCTAATAATTCTGCACTCCCTGTATTGTCAATATGCCTCGCAATCTATTTTCCTATTCTTTTACTCTAATGCCTTTTTATATGGCATACTCCTTATTACTATCAGGGTTAATTACTAAAATGAGAACTACAAGTGAATTTAAATTCTAAGGTTAAAATAGCCACATTGAAAGTGTAGATGACATAGAGAAAATTTCCAGTTCAGCTATTTTGACTGAAATTCACTTTTAATTCACCTAGCATTCTTACTTGAGTGAATCACCATATATGTCTTTTTATATTAATGTAAATCTTTTTTTAATGCAATTTTATGTACTTTTATGTCTCATCCACCATAATTTACAGTGCTGCACAACATTTTGCCTTTTGTAGGTGAAGATAATATTTTTGTGAGAGGAACCAAGTCAAGTGTTACCACTGTCAGTGTGGAAGAGTTAGAGGAAATGGATATTTGGTGTCCATCCCTTAGGATTGTTAGTGTTTGCTTGTTAAAGGAAAATAAATACAAATTATGTAGTTCGATAAAAGGAATACTAGGACGAACAACCCCCAAAGAAATCCAAATAGAAAAATGTCTCCAAAGGATAGGGGACAAATGTAGGGGGTCAAATAGTTTGTGTTCTTAGAAAAACATAGAAGACATGTGACAACACAAACATAGAGGCAGGCTAGGCAGTCAAAATAAAATAGAGAGCTCCTTCCAAAGATAGGACTGTAAGCTAAATAGGTGTTACAGGTGTACCAATTAACTACAGTATCATAGATCTTTTCACCGAGTTTTGAAAGGAAATAGATTTTTGGTTAAATGTACCTTATGTAAAAGAGAGAAACTCATCCCTATTTTTAGTATGTGACAGGATCCTTAAGCCATATACACTGATCAGCCACAACATTAAAACTACATGCCTAATATCGTGTACTTCCCACCTAGTGCTGCCAAAACAGATCTAATGCATTGAGGCATGGACTCCTCAAGACCTTTGAATGTGTCCTGTGTTATCTGGCACAAAGACATTAGCAGCAGATCCTTTAAGTTCTGCAAGCTATGAGATGGGGCCTCCATGGATCAAATTTGTTGTTCCCGGTACATCCCACAGATGCTCAACAGGATTGCAATCTGGGGAATTTAGAGACCAAGACAACATATTGAACTCTGTCATGTTCCTCAAACTCTTTCTGAACAATTCTTGCAGTGTGACAGGGTGCATTATTATGCTGAAAGAGGCCACTGACATCAGGGAACACAATTGCTATGACAGGGTATATGTGATCTGGAACAATCTCTAGGTAGGTGGTACGTGTCAAAGTAACATCCAGATGAATTTCAGGACCCAAGGTATCCGAGCAGAACATTGGCCAGAATATAACACTGCCTGCACCAGCCTGCCTTCTTTCCATAGTGCATCCTGCTGCTATCTATTCCATAGATAAACAATACACATGCACCCAGCTATCCACCTGATCTTAAAGAAAATGTGATTCATAAGACAGGCAACTTTCTTCCATTGCTCCATGGGTCAGGTCTAATGCTAATGACCACATTGAAGGCACTTTCAACAGTGGACAAAGGTCACCATGGGCAAGTTAACCCATACACATCAACAATGCACTCTGTGGTTTGACACATTTCTCTCATAACAGACAGTGTTTGCAAACCAATCGTTAGTCTCTATTGTTTTCCATGCTTCACTCCTTGCACAGTACAATGGTATCATCAGACAATCTGTCAAATTCAAACACTCTCTAACTTAAGGTGTATTTATATATAGCTGAATGATCCTGTCATATGCTAAATGTGTTTTCTCATTTTATTTTACATATACTTAATTAAAAAAAAAAAAAGCCATTCAGAATTTGATGAAAGTGTTATTATTATATGAAACATGGTTTTGAGGTGACAGTTGTCTTTTAAATTCCATTGCCCTCTATTCTGGTGATTGATTAACTTGACATTTTCACTTATATCTCTCTACTAGTGTTATTTAATTTAACCCTTAACTATTTGCACTTTTAATACTTTTAAAATAATCTACGGTGTGTGTATAGAAGTTTAGTTGTACTTCAGTTTCCTTTCTGCAGTACACACAAGCAGTCAGAGTAAGATAATTTAATTTTAGTTTTTGAACTTTAACCCCTTAAGGACCAAACTTCTGGAATAAAAGGGAATCATGACATGTCACACATGTCATGTGTCCTTAAGGGGTTAAAGGCTTTGAAGTAACTGTCTGGATCAGTGATTTCTGTTCTTTTTTTTTTTTTTCACAATTAGCAGTGGAGTAAACTGTTGATTCAGTGAATCGGAGTATTTTAATGTGGTTTTCTCAGCACAGCAACTAGTGAAAGTAACGGTTTGTTTAATGTTTATTTATTTTGTATTAGTTTTTGCTTTGCCCATAATCTGTCTGTGTGGCTGTAACAGCTCCAATGTAGATATAATACTGCTTTTTTTTTTTGCTAGCAGTAGTTTAAATTTATATAATTCTTCAAAACCAGTTTCTTCTTAGTAATTACAATTTTAATAACTTTTTTTTGCTAGCTTGTGTCTTTGTGTACATGAATAGTGCATTTGTTGGCAGACTGAACTGTGTAGTTTTGTATAGTTCAGTAGAAAGTGCAAATAAGAAAACTGCTGACTTTGTCTCAATTTTTTGATTTTTTTTTGGTTTAAAAAAAAAATATATATATTTCTGAGCTGTATTTATAAGAGTTATTCTAGCAGTCATAGACCGAATATACATAGAGTTTTTATGAGCCTGTGATATATGTCTCTGACAATTAATACACTGCCAGTCCGAGGAGATGATGATGATGATGATACTATTAATATATATTTCTACCACTACTTTACTAGTATAACTAATAATAAGACAAAGACTGATAATATCTACTCTATGATTTGTGCTTGACATTTTTCCACAATTAGTTGAATGTTAAACACATAATATTCAACCTGCTGTCACTTAGACATTCTGCATTATCTTACTGATGCGACTATCAACTCAACAAATGAAATACTGACTTAATACAAGTGTCTTCCAAAATACTTTTACATTTTAAAACATATTAATTTGTTTCTTGGAACATTACAAAGAAGCAAATGTATCACACCTAATTATTCTCTGCTTAAGCAGGTTTAATTTAATATTAAGATTGGCCTGCCATCTATCTTACAGTAAGTTTGTAACCTCTCATTACTCTCTTTGTGATTTAATTTACTGTATGCTCTTGAAGAAAATGTTCATTCTCCAAGGTACAAGGCAAGCTCTATTTAATACAATGTTGGCACGCAATCATATTCTGAGATATGGATTTTGTCAAGCAATGGTATTGATGTCTTTATTTATGTTGTTAAATGAATGATAATTATAAGATACCTGGAAGCATAGAGGACATTCTATCCTTAAATAAAGAACAAACATCAAGTAAACAGGCAGCAGGAGGTATAAATCCAATCACACAGATCTGGTTTATTCATGAGAGAAGAAAACACTTGAAGTAATATTTTATTTATGGGTGGAAGGAAGGTCGAATCCCTGTCTGACCACTGATGTAAACCAGTAAGTGTCCCTGGGCAAGACACCTAATCTACAATCAATAATATGAGAGCAACTTGAGCCAAGAGGGTAATGCCTGCTCAGATGTTGCCAGAATTAACAAGGTCTGTGCCAGGGCAACCTGATGACAAGTGGGCTACAAGAACAAATCACCAGATAGCTAGATACAGTTAATGAAGCACAAACGCAAACCATTACAGAGACCCCCCCGCTGCTACATGAACAACACCACACTGTATGCCAAGAATGAGCGGTACATGCATTAGGTTTTACAGCAAGAATAGCAGAATAGATAAGTGCAGGTACATAATAGCAAAAAAAGAGGGAAGATGAACAGGCCAAAAGGCCAAATCAAGAACAGCTACAAGTATCTGGGGTTAACAAATGCATGACAATAAGGAGGAAGTGACAAGGACATCCAAGTACCTACAATGATAGGTCCTGGTGTCCCAGTTCAATTGCAAGAATAAGATTCAAGCAATCAACACATATGCACTACCAGTACCCAGCTGAAATGTCACCATGGATGTGAAGACCTGGAAATAACTCACCCAAAATCCAGGAGCTCAGTGCCTAATGAAGATGAACTGATAACAACATTATCATTGCAGATAGTGGATGTGGCTAACACTACATTGTGCGCATCCGGCCCTACTTAACGCCAGATGCGACTAAGGTGTTGGTCCATTCCACTGTCCTTTCTCGCCTTGACTACTGTAATCCGCTTCTCAGTGGTCTTACGTGCTCCCAACCTCCTCCGTTACAGTCCATAATGAATGCGGCAGCGAGGCTCATCTTCCTGTCCGCCCGCACCTCCCTTGCCTCGCCCTTCTGTCAGTCCCTACATTGGCTTCCTATAAAATATAGAGCTCAATTTAAAATTCTGGTTCTTGCTTTCAAATCTCCACATAATGCTGCTCCCACCTATCTATCCTCCCTTATACACAAGTATGTTCCGTCTAGGCCCTTACGATCTGCTGAAGACTTACGTCTATCTTCTGTCCGTACACCCACCTCTAATGCTCGCCTTCAAGATTTCTCGAGGGCTGCACTGTTCCTGTGGAACTCACTTCCCTCCTCCGTTAGATGCTCACCCAGTCTTCACTCCTTCAAAAAATTGTTAATAACCCTCTTCTTCATAAAAGTGTATCAATTAAACTGTTAATAGCTCCTGACTGATTCCTCTTCTGCAACTGTCACTAGTCTAATGCTATCCTTACCTTTTTGTGTCATTTTACCCAACTCCCTCTAGCATGTAAGCTCATTGAGCAGGGCCCTCAACCCCTCTGTTCCTGTGTGTCAAACTTGTCTGGTTACAACTACATGTCTGTTTGTCTACCCATTGTAAAGCGCTGCGAAATTTGATGGCGCTATATAAATAACATAAAAATAATAATAATAATAATTTAGTGTTTACAAATGGGGATTTGGTATCAGATATTACTGTAGGTGAAAGTTTAGGATCCAGTGATCATCAGTCAGTGTGGTTTAATATAAGAACAGTGACTGAGTCACACCACACAATAACAAACATTTTAGACTTTAGAAAAACAGACTTTTCTAAAATTAGAATATGTGTAAAGGAGTCATTATCAGACTAGAGCAGTTTAAATGGAGTCCAAGAGAAATGGGATTATTTAAAAGTTGCACTGCTGAAGGCAACAGAAAATTGCATTAGGCTTGTCATTAAAAGCAAAAGAATTTAAGAAACCACTACGCAGATGTGTCCAAAATAGTAAAAAAGCAAAACTTTTGCATTTAGTAGTTATAAAAAAAAAAAAAAAAGGGAGGAAGACGCAATGAACTATAAGATGATGCAGCAAGAGGCTAAGCAAGTTATAAGAGCTTCCAAATCACACACACAAGAGAAAATGGCACAGTCAGTAAAAAACAGGGACAAAACATTTTTTAGATACATAAATGAGAAAAGGAAAGTAAAACTAGGATTAGTTAGATTAAAAACAAAAGAAGGAAGGTATGTAGAAGAGGATAAAGGTTTAGCTGACTGCCTCAATTAATGTTTTTTGTTCAGTATTTACAGATGAAATTGAAGGAAATGGACCTTAGTTAGGAAAAAGGACAAATGAGTAATTTGCTACATGTGAGTTTACAGAGGAAGAGGTTCTATTTTAACTGTCAAAAGTAAAGACAAATAATTCAATGGGGCCTAATGGAATACACCCAAAGTTATTAAAAGAGTTTAGTGAGTGGTGTACTAGCAAAACCATTAACATATTTATTTAACCAATCATTGTTAACAGGAGTAGTCCCAGAAGATTGGAAGTTAGCGAATGTTGTGCTCATTCACAAAAATGTTAGTAGGGAGCAATTGGGCAACTATAGGCCAGTAAGTTAGTGAGTTAGCCTTTCGAAACACTTTCTGTAAAGAGTAAACTAATGTTTATACTTTCTTTATTGCAAATTCTGTTTAATTAAAAATGTATCATATCTTGCTCTGTTAATAGCTTGCTAGCGTCTTCAATTTACAGAGCAGGAGATACATTTAAAGTAAGTTACATCTAATTGAATGTTAAATCATTTTGCATAAGCTGCATAAGCAGACAAGTAATTGATTTAACTCCTAAATGGCAATGAATCGAACAGTGAAACTTCAGAGGCATCATCTATACAATAAAACTGCTTCATTAGGTTAAAGCTGTTTTGGTGACTATAGTGTCCCTTTAACTGTTTTCCCTTTCATTTTTTACAGACCCCATTGTTTGGGTTGCTGTGTTCTCAAACATGACATTAAGTTTTCTGACATGAAGTTTCCTTTTTTTGGTACATCTCTTATGAAGAAGTTAATTAGTTATGTACTAGTAATCATTTCTATAAAACAAAGTTCTAAATTACACATACCTCACCAGGACACTGACATAGATCCCAAAGTAACCATAAGTTTACATTCTCCTCAAAACTTTTGCAATTGTGAGGACCGTGTTATTGCTATGAATGCATCAAAGGCATATTTAAAAATAAAAGAGAGATTTGAAAAATTATTTTGTAAATGTCTCTAATCTAAAGCAGCAGGCAAGTTCGGTTGAGCTGTAGTTTTTTAGGTAACAGTAGAATCTAGCCCAATGTGGAAGCTCAGCTAACATAAAGTGAAGTTTTCTCAAATTATCAATATACTTCATTTAAAAAAAAAAAAATTATTAAGTTTCATTCAACATAATAAATTACAAACAAACCAACCAAAAATAATTGAAAATATGATGACACTTAACTGTTTTAAGGAATATTCAATATTTATAAGAATCCATTCTTCCCTCTTCCTTTACAACATTTATTATGCCACTGGCAGCCACACAACCCAGAAACATAACAGATCTAACTCATTTTTAACAAGTCAAATGCTATGTTTTTTCTGTAAACATACCTTTCTCATAATGATTTGCTAAGAGAAAGACAAAGATTGTCTGTTGTAGCTTTGCAGACATCTTTCTTAATATATGATGAAAATAGAGATTGAAGCCATGAACAAAAATAAGTACATCTAGCTTAATTGGCTCATTGTTATGCAGAACACATTTTAAGCAGATGCTGTAATGAAATGTAAACAAATAAATCAATGCTGCATATACAAATAAACAAACTGTAACCCAAAATATCAATATATACATTGAAAAACACAAGTAAAAACAATATCGTGTTCCATAGTGGCATTCCTCCATATAAAACATGACCGATTTGTTAAAGTGACTCTCCAGGATTGATATGAACAGAGCTAGCTCCATGATTAGGCCGGAATAAGTGACCACCAAAGGTGTTGCACACGCTGGGGCCTTGAAGATGGTTCCAGTTGCATTCACACATCAGTTGCATTCACACATTTAGTGGCAGAGATGTACTGCCACCAAAGCCCCAGCACACCCCTCTATTGCAGGTACTGCTCTGTTCAGTTTAGATCAAGTCTGAGCTAACCAGCAGGCACGGTGTAAGAAATTAGTAGGTTGAATGCAGACAAGTGTCAGGGAAATTATGGCAGTTTATCCACCTAACACCAAAAAGTGTATTACAAGGATAAAGCTACTTAGCTTCTAAATGCAGCTTTCCAAGGTCCCTTCCCTGCTTGTGACCTCCTACAAATACGATATAATATAGAAAATAGGGATACCTAAAGATAACAAAATAATAGTGCAACACTGTATGTAAGTTATAACCATGCCCCCACTCTATATGGAACTCACAGACTCCAAATGGAAAAACGCCTGAAGTTGCCTCTTCTTATTAGGGAGGTCAGGATCACAATCCGGAACCAGGTAAGTAGGTATAAACAAATCTATTAGAAATATCAAATGGATAAAAGGTATATGTAAATATATATAAAAACAATAAAAGGTCGCCGGTCCTAAATGTTTAGATTCTGTGGAAACTTCCTCAGGGACCAATATTTGTGCAGTTACAATAAACATTTTCGGTAACAATATGTCATCCTACCCACTCCCTGTACCCATTCCCTTAAATAGGGTGGTTCCTGATGTCCTCCATTGTGTAAGGGGGAGTTCCTATTCTCCCAATCTGTTTTCTCCAATGCTCATCTCAGCAGCTGTTTCTAATGATTCCATTTGCACCGTGTAATTCCGTGTTCACCTTTACTTCTGGTTGCGTTCCACCGCCTACTTCCTTGCATTTCAAATGTTGAATGAAGCTTTATTGTCCCAAAACCAACACAAAAATCCCGGGTCTTATTGCTATCTTTAGCTCTAATGAAAACAAAAGATCTTAATTAAAAAAAGAGGACTTAAAGTTAATGTTAGACATAGAGTAGATATGTAATTGAATCAATTGCAATGAGTATAAACTGATTATTTGTCAGATGCTTAAATTGGATTATATGGATTGCCCCATATGACAAGCCCAAAAGCTGCTAATTAGTAACAACATTGTTAAAAATTATTCTTAAAAAAAAAAAAAAACCCTTTTTCCAGAATAGTGGATCTCAAAAAAATCCCTATAATAAGCTCATAAGGACAAAACACAATTGTGAAAAACACAATGGTGAAAAAATTATATAGAACTTTATAACGTTATATGTAAAATTGAATGAAATTAAATGTAAGTCTCTCAAACAGGGTATATCCACTTAATATGTTCCTACTCCAATTTACAAAAAAACAAACAAAACCGATATTGACATTTAAGCCCCTCGGCTCCAGTGTCTGCAATCTGTGTATCCAAAACGTCTCACGTTGTGATAAACATCTTAATCTGTCCCCTCCTCTCCAATGGGGATTGATTTTCAATGGAAATTGATTCCCACATATTGTTTGCCACACAGACACTGCAGTAAGTATACGACAAAGTCCGTGCGGCAATCAATCCATGTCTTTATAGGAAATTCCTCTCCTGTGACATTGCTCCTAAGTGAGGTATGACAGGCTTTACATCTCCCACACCCTCTAAAACCTGGATCTCTAAGGTCTTTTTGTTACTTCATTGTTTCTATACCCCTCACATAGCTGGGAGCCAGAAGGTTTTGCAAAAATGTGCCATAATGTTCCAAAAGGCTAATAATAGGGTAAAGCAGCATTAAAAATGCAGTGTTTGTGGGTGTGCGTGTATGGGTTAGCATATTATATGGTTCTGTATATTTGTATGAGAGTCAATGTATATGTGTATGGTTCAGTCCATGTGTATGTGTATTGGTCAGTGTGTGTGTGTGTGTGTGTGTGTGTGTGTGTAGTGTTCAGCATATTATATGCTTGTGTGTCTGTATATGGATCAGTGTGTGTGTGTGTGTGTGTGTGTGTGTGTGTGGTTCACCATATTGTATGGAACTGTGTGGTTTTTATGTGACTCAGTGTGTGTGGATCATGCTCAGTGTGTTTGAATATGTGTATATCTCATTGTTTATACGACTCAGTGTGCATGGTTGAGCATTTGTATGCTTCTGTTTGTTTGTATCAGGGTACAAGTATTTGTGTATAGGTCAGTAGCCTAGTATATATGTCATAATATATTTGTATGGGTCAGTTTGTACATGAATCAGTATGTGTGTGTCTGTGTGTTCGTGCCAATATGTTTATATATGAATAAATTCGTGTGTGTGTACATGGATCACTGTGTTTATGGGTCATTGAATGTATATGGGACGTGTGTATGGGCCACTATGTGCATATATGTGTAGAGGAATGACTCATTGTGTGTGTGTGTGTGTGTGTGTGTGTGTGTGTGTGTGGATGTGTATGGATCAGGGTGTGCATTAGTCCGCACATTTGTTAGAGGATTTATACATCACACATCAATCACAACCCCTCCTTTCTATAAAAATATAATTTATTGTGACAATAATAATATGTAAACATGCTTGACAATAATCAGTGAATATTTGGTAGAACAATATGCATAACATATGACAAAATTATGCACAGTAACCACAACACAGATAATTTCTAAACCACTCTGTCTCAGAGTGGTGGGTCATTAGTCAACACAGAAATTATCTACGAGTAAGGGACAGTATACTTAGAAAGTATTAGTACATATTTTAGTATGAATGAATAATCAACTTGCTATTTGTATAAAAGAATCCAGCAACATAAAGTTTAATTATATTGTTTTAATTTAACAAAGATAAGTACAGGTATTACAAACCGATAAGGCAATCAGCAGTGTGCAGCACATAGCAATAAACAGATGCTAACAATTAGTTAGATAAGAAACTAGTTAGCCAACTTAGCTAGTTCACTGGTGCCTGAATTCTCACAAAATACAATATTTAATCATCTCACACAAATAGCCAATTGAACTATTCTTTACCATCCAGTGACCATAAGAAAATCCTAAGCCTTAAAATCGATTTACTGCAGTTATTTAACAACTTGTGCTACAACTCATTGCAATCTCTTAGTATCTGGTAACAATATTAAGACTTGTCCCTGAATTATTAAGAATGTGCCTAATATCTTTGGATAATAGCCTGATATGCTTTACCAGCGAATCAATATAATTGAATTTAAAAAAATGGGGAAAAAAAAAATATGATTAATATCACCATGTAGACATCAAGACACGGCATATAAAATACATGATATATAAACAATATATATTCCATTAATAATAAAAAAATACTACAAATTTGTATTTATTTATTTTTTACATAAAAAATGGTTAAGAATCACATGAAAGCCATAAAGTCAACATCAACATTTAAACCAGGATCTCCCAATGTCTTCAGCTTATATATCCATTGGTTTTCACATTGACACACCTTTTTCTATATATACCCCTTTCTACTGGAAAAAGTCCTGAGGATGAAACCAGTCAGATGCATATGAAGCCTCTATAACTCTCTCTTCAGTCTATTTGGGACATCCTTATCCAGAACTCACTCCTTTATTACCCCTTGGGATCCAGAACCTTGGTGCATTCAGGAGCTGACTCAGAACATCTTGGAGTCCCTTTGTGATAGGTCTTTTGACCTATTGATGTGCCTTTCTGGCCACTGTTAGTGGCAGAACACTTTAATTAAAAGCTGGAATATAATTTCCTAGCTGGAGTACTACCAGTATATTTTGGGAGACCGATAACTAATGTATGTATATTATCTCATTGGTGATCCTCACACATGTTATTTAAGAATATTTATGGTTTTAGAAATAATTAAAATAAAAGTGTTTATAATTACCAATCTTTTATAATAAATTTCTCTTGGTGTCCTGGAGATGTAATCCAATGGATGTATGAGTGTGAGGTAAGAGTGTTTAAAGATAGAGTGTAGCATGAGAAGATGGAATAGCCAAATGAGAAAAGTCCAGAAGTGATCTGGCTAACAAAGAAATTCTCAGTGCCTTGAGAATTCCAGAGGGAAGAGGTATGTTTGAGAGTATATATTCCCAAGAATGTCAGTTGTGTCTCTCTCTTCCTTCTTTGTGTCCACTCAAGTGTGTGTTCTTATTTTTAAGGAATTCTCTTATCTCTATTTTTCACATTATCTTTTTAAAATGACTAATGAAAGTGTATGTGTTCACTATTAGTGTTTACCTCAACCTAATGGTCAATTTATCAAATTTGACCATTAATGGTGTAATTGTTCCATGATAATTTTCATCATTAATTCTAATTACTACTTTGTTCCAAAGTGGTTAATTAAAATGTGTGACAAAATTTTCATTGAGAACGATTATCTTTACAGCCTCTCAATCAGAGTTTTACTAGACAGAGAGGCAACAAAAATTGCAATAATTTAATTGGTGGGCATGAATGCCCTGAGTTTTAACTCACAAGCAATTAATTGAATCATGAGGGAGCCTCTGTTTAATGAATGCTCTATTAGACCCCATTGTAAGATGTAAGGAGTATGTCTTATGAGCAATTTTCCATCATCTTATCTGATTCTGGATTTCAGTCACACTGACCATCTTTTGTATTAGACTACGTGTTAGCGATAATGTTTAACTTATTTTGTATATATCTTTAATGCACACATCTAGTGTTAGAATCTAACCATAAAACATATATTCAAATTATTATTTTGAATACATAAAAATGATTAAAAAGGAGTACTATCTTAGTATATAATAAAGTTTGATTAGATTGTAAACTTGGGCTTTTTCTCAAACCCCTCCTTTCTAACACTTTGGTTTCTAGTGAATTAACAATGTCCTGTAAGAAAACACGTTATCTCACATATCTATTGAGTGTTTATGTTTGCAGGCATTCCAAGATTTTTACAACTCGGCTATGAACAAGATGTCACAATCCTTGTCTCTTTTCACTAATTGAGAAAAGAGAAAACAAAAAAGGTCTGTATTTTACATTCTGCTGGAAAGCAAAATGGAGTCACCATTGCTAAACAGTAACTTGCAATATTACATTTATTTTACTCAGAAAATGTCCGATATGTAAATATATACTGCATGTGTATGGTTCAGCATATTGTATGGGTCTGTGTGTTTGTATGTGTTTCTGTAAGGCAAAGGAAAGTCCTTTTTGCAATATGAACAATAAGAAAGTGGGGTTCTCTGCCTGAAGAGGTGGTTTTATCAGATTCAGTGCGGATGTTTAAACAGCAAGTAGATACATACTTGAAAAAACATGATATTCAGGGAAATAATTTTTAATAGGTGAGATCTGACTGCCATTCTGGGGTTGAAAATGGAAAGTGCTTCATACTGTTATGCCTTCTTTCAATCAACATCAAAAAAAGATGTGAGAAAGGCTGAATTTGATGGAAGCATGTCTCTTTTCAGCCAATGTAACTTTGTAGGTCAGTGTGTGTGTGTGTGTGTGTGTGTGTGTGTGTGTGTGTATAGGTGAATGGCTCAGTATGTGTTTTGTGTATGGCTGACTGGGTGTGTGTGTGTGTGTGTGTCTGTGTATGGGACACTGTGCTTGTTTATCAGTTACTGTATACGTATGATCTACTCTCAGCTTAAAAATCAGTAGTACAGGTAATGGAGATTGTTTTGAACTATAATTCCTATGATGCTCAGCCTGTCTTAAACTCTTCACTACCAAGAACATTTGGAGTGAAAAAATATTAGCACACAGAGGCATAACTAGAAACCATCGGGCCCTGTTGCGAAAATTGCCCTGGGGCACTCCCTATAAGTCTACCCCTCACCCCGCCCATTTGTCTACCCCCCCCACACATGCAGACAAACAAATATACATGTAGACACACACACACATAAAACACAGACACATACATGCAGGCACACACACACACACATACATACATACAGACACACATGGCATGATAATTTGGCATGATCTCATTGTTAGCCAGAGTAGTCCCAGAAGATTGAAAGTTAGTGAATGCTGTACCCATTCACAAGAAAGGTAGTAGGGAGGAGTCTGGATACTCTAGGCCAGTTAGCCTTACTTCATTAGTCGGGAAAGGAATGGAAACCATGTTAATGTATAGGATTGTTTGTCGGAAGAATTTTTTTTCCCAGTTTGTGGCAAAATTGGAAGCGCTTCGGACTAGGTTTTTTGCCTTCTTTTGGATCAACAACAACAACAACATATGTGAGGAAGGTTGAACTTGATGGACGCAAGTCTCTTTTCAGCTTTGTAACTATGTAACAACACTTGCTACAGCTAACATTATTCTTCTAATCTACTGAGAGAAAGTGACAGCTAAGTGAATGTAGCCAAACAGCACTGCAGAATATAACTCAAGTAAGTTCACTGTCACAAACTAAAAGTCACTCTTTTATTTGCAATCATTTTTATGGTTTGGTAAATAGTTATATAACTCTTTTGCTTATTTATTTGAAATATGAAAAGGCAACTTGACTTTAAAGGGATACTCCAGTGGCATTTTTAAATCCTTATTTAGCACATACCTGTCCCATGCTCTCTCCTCCACCTGTGCCCCACTCCCACCTTGTTTTGATCCCATGTCCTATTGTGTTTTATACCACACCTCCCACCTAGACTGTAAGCTCATTTGAGCAGAGTCCTTTTCAACCTATTGTTCCTCTAAGTTTTTGTAATTGTCTCATTTATTGTTAAATCTCCCCCTCCTATAATATTGTAAAGCGCTATGCAATATGTTGGTGCTATATAATTGTTAATAATAATAATAATAGTATATATCCCCCTATATTTTTAGTGTATATATAACTGTTCTTTAAATGATCACAATGGCCATTGGCAAAAAAAAAAAATCACTATTTTGTACTAAATCACTAAATATACTATTGTGTATATATACCTCCCATGAAAACATGCACATTTTATTTAGATGTATATAAATAAACCGCTTTCAAAACCTGTTGATGAGAGGAGCCAGAACACCGCAGACATGAAAGACGCTGGTCTAAAATAGTTTGCGGATGTGTGCGCACAGACCCCCTCTCTAAGGGGTATTGTGATTGGGGGTAGAAGGATCTAATGGAAGTGGATGATAACCTTTCCAGCTGTCAATCATAGATATTTCTGCAGTTATATATAAAAATGTGCTAATTTCAAATAGAAAGCAGGACTTTTATAAACTGCAATGGGAATATGCTGACACATACAGCACTTAAGCAAACTGGAATGCTTTACGTGTGTGGAGTGTTCGTTTAAGTGTATTCCTTTTAGTGTTTAGTCATTCCACGCATTCTAGTCCAGAGGAAGTAAATAAACAGCGTCTGGTTTTCTAGTGTGTTTATATATTGCCAATAAATTAATAAAATAAATTATTATATCCTTCAACATATTTGACCATTATTTACACTCCTAAAATCTCACCTTGTTTGGTTTTCTAAAATTCCTATAATATTTACTCAATTCAGAATTTTCCCATATTAAACCTGAAAGGCAAAACTCAGTTTTACCATTTGTAAAACGTGCCAATTTGCGAACATTCTGAGTTTTGCAAATAACCCTGTCAGTGAGCAAACATTGCAATCATGGTTGTTTTTGTGTTGATCAACTGCCAATAGTACACACAGTTCATAATAAATAAATATTTTTTTGATGAGCAGGGATATTTACACCTGGCCTTGTAAGGCAACACTATATTATTTCATTTATTCAGGCAAGACAAGTAGATTAAATATTATATATGTATTTATATCAAAATACACTTAGAATGAAATATTATATTATATATATATATATATATATATATATATATATATATATATATATATATATATATATATATATATATATATATATTACGAAATATACATATGTCCATATACATAATTACATAAATGATTTCATAAACATACACGTAGACTTCAAATATATAAATATGTATATATATTTAAATTCTACATGCATATTTATGTAATATTCTTACATAATTAAGTAATGTTATTGATTGCAATTTGAGGGACCTGTCTGACAACCCAGGCAGAAAGTCCAGATAATTTAATTTGCTAGCACTATATTTAACCCTGTAACTTTCCAAGACACCCTAAAACCTGTACATTGGGGGTAGTGTTTCAAAACAGTAAAGCATATCACAGTTATGATATTGTCAGTGAAAGTGAGGTTTGTTTGCATTTTTCACACACAAATGGCACTTTCACTGATGATATCATAGTTGTGATATGTTTTACTGTTTTGAAACACTAATATTTGTGTTCAGCAAAGTCTCCCGAGTAAAACATGTACAGGGTTTATAGTGTTTTTGAAAGTTACAGGGTCAAATATAAGTCTTGATTTTTCAGTTTTTTCAATTTGCCAGATTGGTTATATTGCCTGTGAGAGCGTATGGTAGCCCAGGAATGAAATTACCCCCATGATGGCATACCATTTGAAAAAGAAGACCACTCAAGGTATTGTAAATGGGGTATGCCCAGTCTTTTTTAGTAGCCACTTAGTCACAAACATTGGCCATAATTAGTGCTCATAATTGTTTTTTGCATTTTTAACATAAAAAACAAATCTAAATGCTAATGTTGGCCAGTGTTTGTGACCTACCCCATATTGAATACCCTGTGTTGTCTACTTTAAAATTATGCATGGTTTGATGGGGGTAAATTACAAATTCAAAAATGTCCCAAATAGGACATGGGTGCATGATGACCAACTGTAAAAATTTCAAGTTGGAAAACTGGAATGCACAATAAATTGTTATAAATTGTTACACTTTTCTAGTATTCTGGCTTTTTAAGCTAATTGATGTAATGGGAAGATCCAATTGTCTGTCTACAAATAAGACTTACTAAGACAACGTCAATTGATTAATTGCTGTTAGTTTAAAACCATCTGCACTATCATTGCATTTTTTTTTCTCTTACATATAACAACTATTTCTTGGAAGAATCACCCAACTTTCAAGGAGTTTGTATACAATTTTCAATTATTGTTCTAAAGTTGTGTTTAACTTTGCTCCACTCACCATTACACATATTTTGTATCCTGTTCCTTCTTTGTGAAGGCCAATGATCTTTTCTGTTAACTTTGTAGACAATTATTTTGACTTAGCCATATTTTTAACATGCAGTCAAATGTGACACTCAACAAACCCTCAGTGTTCCAGCTCAAGTACACCTGGTGCAACTTATTAATACTCTTGATTAGTTGCATCAGGTGCACTTGAGACAACACCTGTTTTATTCAGGGGGTTGAACAATTTTGAGCCTGGAGAAGTCATTATAAGTTGCATTTTCAGTTGAATTTGGGGAAACCACTTGAAGAATTGTTTGTTGAGCTATTTAAATTGCTTTAGTTTTATTTGTTCATTGCAAAGAGCTGGATGTCTGTATATTTTGACAATAAACCTGATTTTCAATGGTGGTTGAATAATTTTGATTACAACTGTGCACACTGCATATAGCTTCAGGGATTTGTATAACATTTGTGCACACTACATATTACTATTGAGATCTGTGATCCACTCATACATATTGCACATTAATCAGGACTTATAACATTTATTACTGAAATGCTGAAACACACTGTCTATTACAATGGATTCTGTAAATATTTAAAAAGACATTGCAGTGTTTAGTAAAAATACCCCCAATGAAAACATACATGTATTGTTTCATTGAGAGTAAAGAAAAACAGCAAATTTCTAATTTCTACACTGATTCATAAGTATGCCCCTGTGGCAAACCTAGCCACTTGGACAATATAAAGAGACTGTGCCTTTAAGGGTTGCCTGTATGGTTGGTTGTGGGGATATGTGTGTGCCTAGGTATAATGTAGGCTGGCTGTATAACCTTGTATTACCTATCTGCCGAAAGCAGATAGCTGTATTCCATTTCGTTTCACGAACGGCACCTTTGCGGGCCGTTCGTGAACTGAAATAACCACCCTGTAACAGCCCACACATTTAGAGATGTGTGGCGCTTGTTAACTGATTGCAACAATGTTGCAATCAGCAATTAGAGGCTCTCCTAGGTGGCCGTCGTTCGGCTACCGACCATGCGGCGGTCGACCATCTTTGTTCCCCAGCGGTGTTTGGTCGTCGAGCGCGTGGTACTAAAAACTGCTACTCGACGGCGCGAACACCGCTGAGCTTCCAAGCTCACGAATGATGCGCTCAGACCCCAGCTATCTACCGAACGTCCATTTGTGCAAATAGACCTAATAGTCGAAAAACTGTGTATTTTAAAGTAAATTGCTGGTTCTGCTGCACGGAGGGATAATCCACTTAACAGTATATTCCAGTGGGAGGATCCCAATCGTGCAGCAGTGCCTGATGGGGGAAAGGCTCTGTAATGTAAGTTCCCCATGTAGTCCACTCTGGGAATACCCCTGGGATGGGACACAGGAAACCCCTTGCATGGGGAATTGTATAAATTGTGGAGCCTGTGAATAAAGCCTTCAGCTGACTCTCAGAATTGTGTTTCGCCCGGTTACTGGGAGATTTGGGATATTGCCTTGCTTTTCAGCGCTTGACTGTGGATTACCTTCTGAACCAGCAGAGATCATGGGATTTAATATTGCCGCTCCGCTACAGCCCCCTCTTGGTCTCTCCGCTCTACTGGTGACCTTCTCCTGTCTACTACTCGCACCCTTACTACAAATTCACTCCTGCAAGACTTCTCACAGGCTGCTCCTTTCCTTTGAAATAGCCTGCCTACCCCTTTTAGACTCGTGAGAAGTCCCTCCAAACCTATCTTTTCAGGATTGCTTATGGCCTCTAAGAGTAACTTCTATCTCTCAAACCTTCCTCTTGCTTTCCCCTAAAGGGCCACACTCCACTCTCACCTCCAGTTCCACTACCTTTCCACTATGTCTATTTACTGTCTCCCTCAACACCCTTCCTATTGTGTTATTCCTATTGCAGTGGCCAGTAATGAGTTTATACACACTGCATGCTACTCTGGAACTTTATAATATATTCATTCACATTACACATTACTGCATAGCCCTGTAATAAACTTGTAGATGTTGCATTTTGGTGTGGGACTCTAAAATACAATTATATGAAACTAGTTGGCTTTGTAATATACACTCTACATATACACTATGTTTGCTACTGCTACTGAGGAGTCCCCAGGACAACTACAGCTTAATGTAGTTCTAGTATGTATAGCATGTCCCTGCAGACTTTTTAGTTTAACCACTGCCTATTTAGAGAAAAGGCAGTGTTTACATGATGCCCAGTAACACCTCCAGTGCCAGTCATTCAGTCAGCCTCTAGAGGTGCTTTCTGGGTCAGTGCTGCACATTGTACAGCACCGACATTCAGCATCTCCACGCTCTGCATGGAGGTGCTGAACGTTTCCCATAGAGATGCACTGATTCAATGCATCTGTTCGGGGAGTTGCTGATTGATGCAGCCAGTGGCGTACATGCAGGGGTCGCGGCTGTGACCGGGCCCACCCTGCGACCCGGTATGCACGCCAGTGTGTGACGCTGGCCCTGGTATCACCGGGTGGGCAGGCTGGCGGGCGCGCGAGAGAGCACTCTCCCCTGAGCACTCTCTGCCCAGCTCCCTCGCGCACCGCACTGATTCCGGAGCCGAAATATGACATCATATTCCGGCTCCGGCATCAGAACGCAGCGCGCGAGGGAGCTGAACAGGGAGCACTCAGGGGAGAGTGCTCCCTCGCGCACCCGCAGGACCCGCCGGCCACCCAGCAACACCACTGGACCCCAGGGAATCCCCTCAGCACTCCCTAAGGTAGGGAGGCTGGGGGATTAAATTTTTTTTAATACCGTGTGTGTGTGTTAGTGTTAGAGTGTGTTACTGTGTGTGTTACTGAGTGGATTAGTTTGTGTCCGTCTGTTAGTGAGTGTGTGTTTTGTGAGTGTGTATGTGTCTGTCTGTCTGTCAGTGAGTGTGTATGTATGTCTGTCACTGAGTGTGTGTGTCTGTCAGCTAGTGTGTATGCGTCTGTTCGTGAAAGTGTGTGTTATGCTACTTGGTTTATTTGGGTTGGAACTCAACTGCAGCTTGTAGAACTCCCTAATTACAATAGTAATGAAATGGAGAATCTTTAAAGTATCAATACTGTAGCTTTAAGAAAAGAGAGGATTGCTGGCAACTTGAGATTCAAACAAAGTTTTAATGATTGTTAAACTTTAATGATTGTTAATGAAGTTCAGGTTCAAATAATACAAAGTTCATTAATAAGTATTTCTTCAGAGAAGCATTAAGTAAGATTCTTTAAGTTCATGAGAATAATCTTCAATAGAAACATTAAGCAAGTAGCTGGGAGTATTTGAACAGTTCATAGTTAATAAGCATGATGGGAGTTGTCCTCCATATAATTAGTAACTTGAAGCAGAGAAGAATTGAGCAAGCAGGAATTAGTTCATTGATTAGAGAGATTGCAGACAATAGTTGAAAGCTATACTTAAGGTTAATGGGAGTTGTCCTCGAATAGTTCAGAGATATAGTCCACTTGTAAAGTAGAAGGTTATCCGTTCTCCAGTAATCCTCTACGGCACTAAGCATATTCCTTCCCTCAGCTCAGAAGGCTAGGACGGCTTATCAGAGCTTGTGGAGCCGGTGAGTAACCGGAGCCGGCGTGCATATCCGGAAGTAGATCCCATTATCACCAAGCGCCTTCTCCCTGGCGTGGTCTCTCTAAATACTGTCAGAGCAGCATCAGAGGAGGGCGGGGCCAGCTCCGCATAGAGGAGAGCCGAACCCCGAAGAGATACCGCATAACAGTGTGTGTGTGTCTTCAGCACTTACCTTTCTCCAGCGCCGGACTCCCTTGGCGCTGGGGATCCCTCCGTCCCGATCCGCCTCTCAGCTCCGAATGCGCATGCATGCAATTACTCAATGCTTTCCTATGGACGTTCAGTGTCTTCTCACTGTGATTTTCACAGTTAGAATCGCGGAAGCTCCTCTAGCAGCTGTCAATGAGACAGCCACTAGAGGCTGTATAAACCCTCAGTGAAACATAAAAGATGCTCTGAAACTGCTATGTTTTCAGCTACAGGGTTAAAACTAGAGAGACCTGGCACCCAGAACACTTCATTGAGCTGATGTGATCTGGGTGTCTGTAGTGGTCCTTTAAGTGTATGTCTATCTGCATGCACTGGCGTACATACTGCGGTCGCAGCCCTGCGACCCCTGCAACCAGGTGCCCGCCGCCATGTGTTGCGGCCCCGGCCCGCGCAGAGTAAGCGCGGGGGTGGGGGGCACAGATCAGTTTTCGCACCGGGGCCCCATGGGTTGTGTGCAGCGTGGCATTTTGCTGCACGTGCGCAGTAGCCTCCCAATGCTTTCCTATGTGAAAGCATTGAATTGGCAGAGATCATCAAGACTGATGAACTCTGACATGGAGGCAAACCCAGGCAAGGTGCTGAAAAACAGGTAAATATGAAACCTTTTAAAAAAGAAACAATGGGGGACTAGACACCTAAAGAGTGATTTCATCACTATAGTGTCAGGAATACGTGTTTTGTGTTTATGACACTATAGTGTTCCTTTAAGAATGATCTTAGATATCTGGTTACCATATTAGAACCATAGCTTTTTTATGCTTCTCTGTAGCATGATCAGATAGCATACTGTAAGTGTTTCTCTTGATCTTGTAGAAAGGCATTCAAAATTCACTGCAGCCAAATTCTTGTTTTCTCACACAAAACGAATAAAGAGGATTATGTTAAAATAATAAATTTATTCTGAACAGTACAATTGAGAGAAACAATAATTTTTATTGAGATGTTTAGTAGTAAAATATATCTAAATAAATATGAATCAAGTGTGTTAGACATTTCTATGGCTATAAATGTCATTTTAAAGAACATTTAATACCTGCTTTTGCATTAATTGGTTTTTCCTCTATATTTTGAGAGCTTTTTTGGAAGGAAGTTTAACACTGTCTTTACTGTTTTCTGTATATATTAGGTTAAGAAAGGAGTTGTTGAAACTGAATTAAAATTAATCATTGCAAAAAAATGAGCTTTTTTTTTTTTTTTAAAGACAGAAAAGTGGTAATCCACACCAATGTTGCAACAACAGCCACACTTCTTATCATGAATCTAGAACTGATTAAAAACAAGTACAGATATGTCTGGTTTTACATAGGGTCTGTGTTCAGTTATTAGACTCCCTACCACTCATAGGAGATTGGGATGTCAGGTGACAGAATTTGAAAGCAGAAAAGCACAGCGTGAAGATGATAACCTTTGTTTAGTGCATGCAGAGGCTTGGTTTTCTAAGCAAAAAGCACACAGGAAATGCCAATCAAGCCAAATAAAAGATGTGGGAATATAACTGTCTTCGCGACACTTTTTTTTTTTGAATGATCGGAGTATTAGATTGAAACAATAAGAATGTTACTATTTTTACTTGGTATTCTATAGCGATGACAGCAATGAAAAAATGCAAATGCTAACTCAAATAACAAATACTAATCCAATCATCATAAAATCAAAACATTAACTATTAGCAAATATTTCTTTTTAATTATCTATGTGTTGTTGTGTCATAAGTTGTAATATATTTAAAATAAATATAACAAATACGTTCTTTAACTTAGTGTATATGCAAGCCTCCCAACTGTCCTGATTACTGCAGAACAGTCCCGATTTTAGGGTACTTGGTCATCACCATGGGAACACTGAGGAGTTGAAGATTGGGATAGAATCTCTTATTGGTAGAGACTTGATAAAGACCCAGAGAGGAGCCAAAACGTTGTCTCCCCTTCCTTGTTTTAAATAAAAAAGACTGCCTTTTAGAAGAAACCTCAGATGTGCCTGGATATTTATTTTCTTCCATTTGATGTCTTCAGGGATTGGCGCTCCCTTTTTGGAGCACCCTGGAGCTCTAGAGGTAGTAACTCTTGTTTTTTTCTTGTGCAATTAACCATGGAATGTGAATAGTTAGGAAGCAAAAGTCAAAAGAAGGATGTAACTCCACATACCCTTAAGTATCACATTATTGTAAGGGAAGAGCCTGACTGTGACCTATGAGTAATATAGTATATGTGAAGTATATAAAACTGGGTATCTATAACCAGAAGTAAAAAATAAGAGTATAAAGTATACATGTGAAGATTATGGACAAGTCACCGTATTCTATTTGCCTGAGGGTGATAAAGAACCTCTAAACAGAAGAAACAGATAGCATGAGAGAAATTCAATACCCCCCAGACAGAAATACATAAAGGGCATACATGTACATGAATTGTACTTAAGGAAATGTTTGAAAGTATGCTTGAGGTGGACCATGTGTCATGGCTGCCTGCCCGGATTCAAGATGACGCCGACCACGCGTCTATATGTCTGCCACCCAGGGTCACACGAACATGCGTGTGACATCACGACATCGACGCACACGCACATTGTGGGGTCAGAGGTCACCCTCTGACCAATCACAGTCAAAGGAGGGATATTTAAATACCTGAAGTTCCCTAGTTCATTGTCCTGTTGTGGTTTCCATTCCTGGTTCCCCGAGAGCGTGTTTTCTTGTCCTATCTTTGATATTCCCGGTATTCTGACCATGGCTATTCCTGACTACTCTGATTTCTGGTTTCCCTGACTTGGCTTGTTTAATGATATTGTGTATTTTTGGCTTCTTTAACCTCGGCTATCCCTTGACTATTCTGTCTTTCACATATTAGTCCGGCCATTCTAAGGACCGGTTTACATTCTATCATTTTCTGTTCTCTCTATGTAGATGTTACATAGTTCTGCGTGCTGGACCACACTAGCTGTTGTGACACCATGCGTAAGTCAAGCATAAAGAACCAAGCCCCTTGTCAACCCAGGAATAAGGGGCGTATAAATGAGTAAATGTGTGGGTTTTAGTGCGTACCCAATGAGAGTGATAAGGCCGACTGATGCCTTGAGCGATTGAATTATATCAAGATAAATGTAAAAGCAAATAAGGACCAAGTACCTGTAACAGAAATAATAGCAATGAACTGGGAGACTTGGTAACAGCAACCACTGGGAGACCACTAAAGGTCCAGCTTGAAATACAGGAAAAAGAGTAATGAGGAAGGAGAAATACAGTGTACATTGAAAAGTGGGAATCCGACAGAAATGCTTGTACACATATAAGTGACAAACCAACATATACCTTACCAAAACAACTGAGGGGTTAACACAGTAGTCAACTGGAGTAATACTGTTGAAAAAGAAGATTAGTATAAGCAACTAGAGCTAAACCAGATGGCATGAATATGCTTGACCGCGCATAACGTATGACAATGTTTATATTACATGTGACAGTTAACAGACAGAAAATACTTTGTAAAATGAATATAGCCCAACTTTTGAGGTTATCTGTCAAACAAAATTAAATGGAACCATCACCGAAGTCCTTAAGGGGTAATATTTGCTAAGAATTGAGAAGTATATAACTTTATCTGAACATTCGCCTAAGTACAGAGAAGAATGTAACTTAGCCGAACGCGGCTAGTAAACCTACAGAAGTGAACAAAAGCTCTAAACACATTAATATACACAAACGTTCCAGACTGGCACAAATCTCTCTTTTTGTAATGTGCATATAATTATACAAAAGATTATAAAGAGCCTAACGGTAACTATAACCAGTTGAAAGCAGATCATATTCCAAATAAGAGAAAGTGAGGTGTCAAACATAATGAACTCTAAACCCACGAATGAACAGCCACAAGGACTTTACATAAAAAAAAAAAAAAATCACATGATCTGTGAAACAAGTGATCGAATGTCAGATTAGAAATCTTTTGCCAGAATGTGGATGTGCAAACAAGGTGCCTGTGAGCATGTGTCCACAGGTTACACAGCCAGGACATTTGAAACAGCCATTTCTGGTGGTGATAACCCTCTTCTCATATTGACAAGGAATATCACTTTAAACCAAAATATCCCTCAACTTTTTATTGCACTGACATGCAATCTGAGGATGTTGAGTGAACTCTGAGCTCAGTGTATGATCCAACGATTGTAAGTCCCATCTTCTTTTGATGGCGTGGGAAATTATATTACTCGCTGAATGGTATAGCAACGGTATTGTGATCCTAGGGGTCTCTTGACATCTCGTTTAGCGCTCTGGGCTCTGTTGCTTGTGAAACTCAAGAGCTCTGTTTAATGATTGTTGTAATATCACTTTTGTATATTCATGTTCAAGAAAGGCTTATTTCAAAGATTTCAATTGTACAGTACTCCTGTCTGGGTCTGAATTGTACCTTAACACAGAAATTGTGAAATCGGCAATGATTTATTTTCAAAGAGGTTGGATGAAAACTACTTGTTTGAAGTAGAGTGTTGCGATAAATATATAATGCTTATTGCCTAACGCGTTTCGTGGGGAAGTGGCCCCACTTCTTCAGAGACGTGGGGCCACTTCCCCACGAAACGCGTTAGGCAATAAGCATTACTTTGAATTCTGTCAGTAACCAGCAATAGAAGCATTCACCTGTTCAGGACCCTTGGTGAACCTGTGGACTCAGACTATCAGTTGTGCACGTCCCCCGGAGTGAGGTCCGTGTTGGGATGCACACATTGATCTGCACGCCATCCTCACCCGGCAGTCAGACTACAGGGCACTAGTTGCCAGCTCAATCCACATCCATCCTGGCTGATTCCAAGTGTAACGGACCATTTCTCTCACAAGAGGATAAAAACCGTTTAGGCGATAATCCCCTTTCCCATAGACCAGCAGCTACTGCAAGCACCAAACTCCCGAACTGCAAACTGTACGAATTCACCAACTCCTGAACTGGAAACACACGAGCACTGGAATCAGCCGAACAGGAAAAGCATACAATCCGCTTACACTCCTGGCAGTCAGCATACAATCCAATTCCCCCAAAAAACGAGACGACACATCGGTTTGAGGGTCAAGCAGAATCTCCTGTACTGTCACATACAGTCTCTTTTATTCCCAATCCACAAACATAGTACAGCCCACAGGGCGTTACAAAACAACCAATCAATCCGTACAATACACCCAGACACTCCCCCACAAAATCCTCCCCTCTGCAGGTGATATGATTACTGAACACAATGGGTAATCTCATTATCACTGGCAGAGGAATACAGTTTTTACACAATATTTATAACTTCTAAAATATACATGTCACAAACATAAAACATACATTTTCATAATCAATCCATTCAGGCGAACAACATATTAAAAAATGGCACGAATCAGACCAGGGGTTCAAAAGTTAAGGGAAAGTCCTTTGTGACTAAATGAAGCATGGCTTTCTGGCCCAAACCAGTTTCACAGTCTTCTTTCCTGGAGAGTAATTCAATTATCTCCCAGGACAGACACAAGACTCCATTAAGCACATGGTTGCAAAAAGACACAAAACACTTTAAAATACATAAAGTCACCTTTTACACATAACACACAGACATTTCACATATCCCCAGATAGCTGGGATCTGAGCGCACATTATTAGATGAATGGCACTCAGATCACACAAATAAGCCTTTCTGCAGGGGAAATAAACGATGTAATTTAAGGTGTTTAGAGACTGGAGTGTCAATCAATCTTTTCGAATTGACCGAATTTGCATGTTCCCCATTCCTAAATTTAAACTTTCGTGAGGTCTTACCCACGTATAGTTTCTTACAGGAACATGACAATAAGTACACAATTCCCATAGTTTGACAGTTAAAGAAATTCTTAACTATAAATTCCTGTTGTCCTGAGGAATCTTGGAACTTTTTAGATGGTCTGCGTATAAATTTACACGCCTTACATTTGCCACACTGGTATGTACCTAAGACTGTAGATTTTAACCATGTGGTCTTTTGAGGTGTGTTCTTAAGATGGCTAGGGACCAATAGGTCCTTAATGTTGCGTCCCCTTCTGGCTGTCACTGATGCTCTTGGGGTAATGGCTCTCTGTAGGTGTATATCTTGATGTAAGAGGGGCCAAAATCTATCCAGAATTTTCATAATCTGATTCCAACCTGCATCGAAATTCCCTATACATCTAATTATCTCTTGTGTTGATTTAGGAATTATTTTGTCCTTTAGCAATTCTGACCGCTCCTCACATAATGCACGTTTATATGCATATTTTAAAAATCTATTCGGGTAACCCTTCTGTTTAAACTGATGTTGTAAAACTCTAGCCTTTATTTTAAAGTCATCAATGGATGAACAGTTTCTTCGAAGGCGCAAATATTGCCCAATTGGAATCCCTCTTTTTAATGAGGGGGGATGGTAACTTGTCCAATTTAAGAGGTTATTGGTTGCTGTCGGTTTACGAAAGAGTGTGGATATAAGGTCTCCTTCATCTGTTAAAGAAATAGTAATGTCTAGGAAATTAATTTCCTTTCCCCCAATTTCACTAGTCAATCTCAGATTGATGTTATTGAGATTGAGGAGTCCAACAAACTCTAAAAAGAGCTCAGCTGTATCCGTCCAAATAATTAACACATCATCGATGTATCTTTTCCATAACTTAATATGTCTCGTGTATTTTTCCATATTGACATTGAACACTGTAGTGCTTTCCCACCATCCCAGGTGGAGGTTAGCATATGAGGGGGCACAAACCGTCCCCATAGCTGTCCCTCTCACCTGGTGGTAGTACTTGCCTTGAAAGATAAAGTGGTTATGAGTTAAGATGAATCTCATTAGATCCTGAATGAATTCATTATGTCTTATCGAAACCACTGGTGTTCTATCCATGATTGCTCTAAGGTGTTGCACTTTCCTAGACATTACTATTTCTTTAACAGATGAAGGAGACCTTATATCCACACTCTTTCGTAAACCGACAGCAACCAATAACCTCTTAAATTGGACAAGTTACCATCCCCCCTCATTAAAAAGAGGGATTCCAATTGGGCAATATTTGCGCCTTCGAAGAAACTGTCCATCCATTGATGACTTTAAAATAAAGGCTAGAGTTTTACAACATCAGTTTAAACAGAAGGGTTACCCGAATAGATGTTTAAAATATGCATATAAACGTGCATTATGTGAGGAGCGGTCGGAATTGCTAAAGGACAAAATAATTCCTAAATCAACACAAGAGATAATTAGATGTATAGGGAATTTTGATGCAGGTTGGAATCAGATTATGAAAATTCTGGATAGATTTTGGCCCCTCTTACATCAAGATATACACCTACAGAGAGCCATTACCCCAAGAGCATCAGTGACAGCCAGAAGGGGACGCAACATTAAGGACCTATTGGTCCCTAGCCATCTTAAGAACACACCTCAAAAGACCACATGGTTAAAATCTACAGTCTTAGGTACATACCAGTGTGGCAAATGTAAGGCGTGTAAATTTATACGCAGACCATCTAAAAAGTTCCAAGATTCCTCAGGACAACAGGAATTTATAGTTAAGAATTTCTTTAACTGTCAAACTATGGGAATTGTGTACTTATTGTCATGTTCCTGTAAGAAACTATACGTGGGTAAGACCTCACGAAAGTTTAAATTTAGGATTGGGGAACATGTAAATTCGGTCAATCCGAAAAGATTGATTGACACTCCAGTCTCTAAACACTTTAAATTACATCATGGTGGCTTAACAGAGGGCATTAGATTCTGTGGTATTGAAAAGGTCACACTTGGACCAAGGGGAGGGGATCTGGATAAAAGGCTACTCCAAAGGGAGAGCTTTTGGATCTATAAATTGAAAACGCTTTCTCCCCTTGGCCTGAATGAGGGATTCTCATATGCACCTTTCATACCAGACTAAACTGTACAATTTAATTCTGGTCGGTATGGACACACTTGGTATCTCTCTATACCATTATAAATTATGTAAATATGTATTTTTTGACGGGTTGTAAAGATCTATACCTTGCCATTTGCACTTGTAAATTTTTGTAAATAGTATATGTAGTTGTGGGCTTATGTAGCCATTTTTTAGATTAATATATATATATGGTTGTATGCTTATAGAATTATTATTATTTTTTCTTTTAACTTTAACCTACCTACAGTCATGAGGATAGTGACTATGTTTTCTTGCCTTGTACCCTGAGTAATTAGCATTAAAGCTAATGATATATTTGGTATTACCATACTATATGATCTATATGACTCCTGGATTTGGAGCTTAGAATATGTGATTAATACATTAATGCAGAACAGGAGATACTTCTGTACATATATATCGGCTTGTATTCATGCCACACTATAATAGGGATTTCATATGCATAACCACATACAATGTAGACACTTATTCGTAGACCTGTGGATGTGGATGGTAACATATGCTTTGAATTACATTCCGTAAGCCGGATACATCTCGGACACGCCCACATTATGGACGGACGTTTCTTTGACACATAGTTTGCCCTATATAGATACGCCCACATGATGACATCTAGGGGCGTACCCGGGAGGCAATATGTTCGGCCGTTTGAGTGTGATGCATGACGTGTTGGCTCCGCCCCTTTTATACCACGTGGGCGGAGACGCAACACGGAAGTATCAGCACATAGTCACACACATGTGGGGAATATACTTTCTTCACACACATTGGCTGTTGGTAGGAGCAACACCTGGGCACTTAAGGTATTTAAGAGACACCACGAAGGTGCACTCTCTAAGCACCGAAACGCGCGTTGGGCGTTTGCCAATATTTACACTGGGCACTGAATGGCACCTTAGCACTATGAATTGCACTTAACACTTTTTCTTTGCTTTATTTTCTGTGTATTCCTATGTCTGTCTAGTTAGTTTACCAGGGAGAGAGGCTTTATAAATTTAAATATACATGGCAGTTCACTTTTGACTGACCATTTGTTTCTATATACTCCTTTTTCTTTACCTTTCATCTGAGTCTCTCTCCATAGGAATTATTCTGGACTTTTAATTCCTGTATATATGCAAGGTCTGCTGTCTTGCAAGATCTTTCTCCACATATGGTTTGATTTAACATAAACCCTTTTTTTGGTGGTTGTATATATCTTCAGCAGACCTCTATTTCTTTGATCTTACAATATATTTGGATACAGGACATTTGTGGGTTTTTGCACTCAGGATGATAGACTCTGGCATTTAGATTGCTATTTGAATACCCTTTCCTATTTAGTATACGTTTTTCATTAAAGCTGTTATATAGGAATTAGGGTTTATTTTACTTATATGACATATTGCCAGGTCTTGCTGTATCCTATGTGCATCCCTTTTAGAGAGCATAGGAATATTAGTATTGAGGATATATTTATTTTATATCTCTTACTAGATTGTCTTGACCGGGTATTTTTTAGCTAGTATTCTTCCAGGCTACATTGCTAAACAGTATTTCCAGGTAATGTAGACAGACTGGGATTTGTTGGATATCCTAAGCTTGCCTGCATTTTTTCTCTTTTTCCTGTGGCATTTTCTATTTGGGGTTAAGCCCCGTTGAGACCCCTGGAGTCTCTTTGCGGTATTTAAGACTCTACTGTATAGGTGTGCTCTCACTGCCTTTTAGGGAGGTGATACACACAGATGCATGCACCGTCTTAATTATATATTTTGTTTTATTGTTTATATGTATCCACGCTATATTATTTATCCTAGCACACAGTTCCTCATACTGTAGTGCTTTGTTTGCAGCTTTGTCTATACAAAGTATATTATTTAGGTGTAAGTATATATCTGTTACCCTGTATCTTTTCAGGGACAGTGTGTTACTGCACCTTGCATTATTTGGAACATTATTTATTTATTTATTTAGTTTTTCTTACCATCTGATTTGTATACTGTTTTTGCATACCTTTATGGTAATTTTTTAGAACTTATAAGACCCATCACTCAGTTTTATCTCTGATATATCGATATTCATTTTTCTTAAAGGCATAGTACATTTTTATTCATTTATCCCTATAGTATTTTATACAATATTTTATTCAGCATTTTATATCCATATTTACATTTTGAGCCACATGCTAGCTAGCTCCTGGATTTCTTGCTCTTTTTTTAGTGTTTTTATCACTTTTTAGTGTTTTTTCCTTTCAATTGTATAGGTTTTTAGTGGATCCCTATCGTTCCAGTCAGTAGCTATCTAGTTTTAGTCCTCCTCCCTCTCTGCTGTGTATTACATTAGGTATACCAGATTTATTCACTTTCATATATATATATACATATATATATATATATATCTACTGGGCTTGTAGTTGTGAGAGAGACTTGGGTCCCCTTTACAAGGGTCTCCAGGCCTCTCTCACATACCATTACTGGCAAGGCGAATTGAGTGTGACAACTTCCGGTTACTCATAAGTCGCCATCTTAAAGAGCTTACCAGCATCCTTGTGGTCCTCATTTCTTGGTCTTTTCTTTGTTCCACTTACCGATGGCTGACATATCACCTCCAGTGCTCACTGAACCAAAAGTTAGGCCCAAACCGTCGCACCACGGTTGCATCACATGGCGTCAACCAGGTTTGGGTCTATTTTCATTACTTACTGGCTTGGATCTTTTCGGGCCTCTTCGCACATATGCTTACTTACAAATTGCTAACACTAAAGGGCTTTCGGGTCCTTTTACTCACACGAACAATGACATTGTTTGGCTCTTTTTGCATACAAGTAAGGTTACAGTTTTTTATATGTTTAATATAATTCAGGCAAACATAGTCCATTCTTTCAACTACTTTGTTTCTAGTTCACATATATACACGAATTTATGAGAATTTGGTTACATGTTAGTTTCTATTTTTTTTTTTCTGATAGTGATTCCCCCTACGGGTTTAACATGGTATTTCAGTTTAATTTAATTTTACTTAGTTATTATCCTAGGGGAGGTTTTGGGTGACATTGTATATATTCATGTGCTGCACCTACCAATAAAAAAAAACAATAAAGTTCATATGTTGACATATTGTATTCACAGGTTCGGTTGAGTACTATTTATCTTGCATATTATTTCTACCTTTTGGGCAGCTCATCAAAGTTGTCCCTTCTAGGTTGGTCACATTTTAGTTAGTAATTATGATATAATCCTCAACTCTTCTGTGTTATTTATGGTCATGTTTCGCTTGTTTAGGTGACACTCTCTGTCCAACCTCTTTCCAAGTCGCAAGCTGCTCATCATTTCCTGGCAGCATTGCCATTTCACCTCGTATCCAGCAGTTTGGGTAGGTTATCGTAAGTGGGTCCACGATCTGACCCACACTGTTTCCTACATTCTCCGATACTATTATAAGTTTTTTACTTTTAGGTTGCTGTACCTTACTACTACCCTTGCTTTACTCATACTATCAAACCTACATTCAGACTTTACAGTCTCAGGTACGACATTTACTTATCGCTCAATGTAGTTGTTCCCTATTAGTAGACGTTACTGGCTATTTAGGGATTTAGGTGTCCAGTAGAGTATACTTTTGTCCCGACCTCTATGCCATAGGCTAGTGGTCCCGTGAGGCAAACACCCATCCTCATACTCGGAGGTATAAGTCCATCGGCCCAACGTATAGTTATTCGCCTCGCATGGTTGCATAGAAATGGCCTCACCTATCATTTCCAGACTATCTTCTGCTTTAATTGTCACCGAGAGGGTGACACCCCACCACAACGTTCGGTGGCCTAGAAACCCCCTTGGGCCAATGCATAGTTAGAGCCTCTCAAGCTACTTGGCAGGGCCTCACCTGTCACCCCCGTTTAGTGGGATTGTTTTGCTGCTTGGCAATAGCTAGTCAGCCAGTACCAATTGGGTTTCACACTAATGGTACTTTTATATTTCAGTATGTCTCAGGCTCCTGATGTTGCAGAGGAACTGTCCCTTCCCAGCACCCCTGCTAGGTCTGATATACCATCATCTACACTAACACCAAAATAGCTGTTAGCACAATGGTTGAACATCTTTAAGATAAATCTAGTGTCACAACTGAAAATAACTGGAAATCAACCATAGAACATGAGGAGGAAGAAATCCCCATACCCACATTCTTACCTGCAGAGAATTGTTAACCTTAATCCATATCCCAAGATGGCATAAAACAGATATAAGAGAAATGGTCCTAGAAAAACTAGCAGTCATTAACCTGCATATAAGACTACCGATGATCACTGGAAAGATCAAAGATAGATCCTGGCTGCTTCGGATGTACAGGGATATGCCCATATCGGAGTCGCTGGAAACAGCTAAGCAAAGACTGACAGCACTGGCAACCAGACTGAGCAGATACACCAGAGAAGCAGAGGCTAAGAGAATCCATGCCCTCTTTACCAAAGAACCATCCAAGGTGCATGTACAGGTACAGGGTAACCACTACATCTCCGCAAAATACCCACCCAGAGCTGAGACTGAACAGTACTGGAAGATTATCTGGGAGCAAGAAGCATCTCATTCCACACTGAGGCTCAGTGGCTACTAGACCTGAAAGCAGACCGCTGCATGCTGCCAGAACAAGGACAAGTCATCATCACAGTCGAAAATATCCAACAGAGAGCAGCACACATGAAGAGCTGGTCAGCCCCAGGACCTGAAATGATCCGTAACTACTGGATAAAGAAGTTAACAGAGCTGCATGAACGCCTAGCAGCACAAATGAACCAGCTACTAGCAACATGCTCCCACCCTGACTGGCTAACACAAGGTAAAACAATACTGGTCATGAAGGACCCTCACAAGGGAACTGCACCATCCAACTACTGACCAATAACCTGCCTCCCCACACTATGGGAACTCATGTCAGGCATCATAGCCTTCAAGATTCAAGGGCATATGAGTCAATATATGAGCAATACTCAGAAGGGGATTGGAAACAACACCAGAGGATCACAACACCAACTACTGGTAGACCAAGCAGTCATAAAGGATTCTAAGATCAGACAGACCAACCTGTGTATGGCGTGGATTGACTACAAGAAAGCCTATGACACAATGCCACACACATGGATACTGGAATGCTTGGCTCTCTACAAGGTCAGAAAGACAATAAGAGCCTTCATCAAGAACTCTATGGGCAAGTGGAAAACAACTCTAGAAGCCAATTCCAGGGCAATAACTCAAGTGAACATTAAATGTGGCATATACCAAGGTGATGCGCTATCCCCAATGCTGTTCTGCATAGGCTTCAACCCCCTTAGCCAGATCATCAAGAAGAGTGGATACTGATACAGGTCCAAGAGTGGAGCTACAATCAGCCATCTACTCTACATGAACGACATTACAGCTACAAGTACCTGGGGGTACCACAAATGCATGGCAACCTTGAGGAAGAGGCAAGGCAACATCCAAGTACCTTCAAAGAGTCAGACAGGTCCTGTAATCCCAGCTCAATGGCAAGAACAAGATCCAAGCCATCAACACATATGCCCATATGCTGGTCATCAGGTACCCAGCTGGAATAATAACCTGGCCAAGAGAAGAACTGGCCACCATGGATGTCAAGACCAGGAAACTACTCACTATGGAAATCCACCCAAAATCCAGCACCAAGAGACTGTACACCTGCCGGAAGGAAGGAGGTCGGGGCCTGATGAGTGTCAAGGCCACAGTCACAGTGATAACTAATTGGCAATTTATTTTTAAAAAGCAAAAACCGTTCTTTAGTGATCAGATATTTATAAAGAAAAATGTATTCATACTTACTGTCAAAGTCAAATTAGCTTTGCCTCAGCAGATAGGACAGGGATTTTTTTAAAGAGGTACCCTTGTCATGTGACCCTCAGTCTGTGTTCTAAAGCTCTCAAAGTAAATATTAGACTAATCAAAGGAAGAAACTTTTTAGTCAGGAAAAAGCCCCCTCCCTTGATTAGTTTGTAATTTAAGAACGCTTCAGTAAGTGTAAAAGAATTATTCTTTTTCCTGTCTAGACTTTTTCCTGTCTAACTATAACATCAGATACAATGGGGAAATACCTAAGCTTTAAGTGAGGCAAAATGGAAAAGACAACCTCTCAAAAATGTTGTGAAATATAGACAAATTAATCAGCTAAGGCAATATTAATAAACTACAGAAAGATAAGGCTACTTAAGGTGAAACACAAGGTCAGGCCCCTAGTGTGGAAGTACTGCTAAAAGCTGGCCAGACTCAATAACCCCCACAGCATCAATCCAGAATAGGATGATGGTTTGACAGATTCTGATACCATCATCATGGCATAAACTAGTGCAATCTTGGATAATATTTGCTGCATCAGAGGCATTGAAGTTAGAAAACTTAACCTGAAGTTGAAAAACAAAGTAAATATGTGCCGCGTAACCTCTGAAAACATCCAAGCTGGTGCAGTAACTTATTAATTTACAAAGTAAAGCATATGACATTTGTTGAAGGATAGCACAAATATGAAAGCCAACAAGACAGGTTGTCAAGATATAGAAGGAAAGCCCTTAAATCAGGAGGCCATTAATGGTTCCCTGTCATAGATAACATTTAGGTAAAGACAAACGACAACAGTAGAAAATCAAGTTATGTAAGCCTGAGAGCTAAAATATGGAAGATCACATAGAATGTGACTGAGAAACAGTTCATGAAGTCATTGTTACCTTCCACACAACCAGCATCTGTCAAAAAAAAAAAGAGAAGAGATATTATTGTTCATTTTTACAACTCAGGTTAGCATTATGTAGTGTATACCAGCTCAGTAATCTTGTAAAGGAATAAAACATGGCTTGTGGACGTAATATTTTGATATTTGAATATCTTTATTAAGCATGTAGAATCTAGGATACGGGGAAGGCAACCTTTGACACTCTAGATATGGACTACATCTCTCATAATGTTCTTACAGCCTTAATGCTGGCAAAACATCAGGGGAGATGCAGTCCACAACATCAGGAGAGAGAGGTCCCCTGACATGGGACATCTCAAGTTACTTATAAAATATGTGAAATCCATAGTTCACCCAAAAGGATGCAGTGTGTGTATGTACTGAATGTGGTGTGTATGTGGTGGATGCAGTGTATGTGTGTAGTGGATGCAGTGTCATTATAGTGGATGTAGAGTGTGTGCAGTAGATGAATAGGGTGTGTATAGCGAATGCAGCATGTGTGTTCAGTGGATGCAGTGTGTGTTTAAAGTGGATATAGTTTGTGTATAGCAGATGTAGAGTGTGTGTGTGAACAGTGAATGCAGGTTGTATAATTGTATAATAGGTATAGTGTGTATATAAAGGGTCCAGAAACTAACATGTAGTGTTTGTGTGTAATAGATGCAGAGTATGTGTAGTGGATGCAGTTTGTATAGTGAATACAGAGTGTGTTTCTGTAGTAAATGCAGTGTTTGTGTAGTGGATGCAGTGTGTGTTTGTGAAGTGGATGCAGTGTGGATGCACTCGTGCTGCCTTTGCACGACATTCCAGGCCACCAGAGCAAACCAGGCTCCGAAGTCCTAGTTTTGCTTCAGATAACTGCTGGTGCGTACAGAGTGGTGATTGCAGGTGGTGAAGGGGTAAATCTCAGTTTACACATTTCAGCACTTGATCTGTACCTGACTAGCCATAGCCCCCACACAGCTAGATATACACAGAGCTGCAAAAGAAAGCTCTCCCTCATACAAATACTACAAACAGCCCACACACAAACACACACAGTCCCCATAAACACAACATCACTGACAAATCACATACACACACACACAACTCTACAAGCAGCCTCTCACATACAATATCACAAACAGCCCCACATATATACACACAAATTAAGCACTGTGGTATATCATTCACATACAATTACACAAGCTGTCCCATCTACTAGTATCATACACAATACCACAAACTACTCATGAACCTATACTGTACAATATAACACCGCACAAATACAATGCTACAAAGCAAGTGCAGCACCCATAAGAAATGCAAGCAGGATACAGCAACATACGCACCTCAATTTAAATAAAATAGAATTGACACAACAAGGGACTTCAAAATCTTGTTTTGGTACAGTACTACTAAAAGGTTTATAGTGAATGCAGAGTGTTTGTGTAATAGATGCAGTGTGTATATAGTGGATGCAGTGTGTGTTTGTGTAGTGGATGTAGTTTGTGTAAATGTAAATTGTGTTTCATTCAGCCCTCCCTCCCTTCTTGCACCTGTCCAGGGAGGGGAGGAATTACATTCCCTGATGGTCCAGTTGCTTTGTGCAGGATGACCGGCACTGTATACTGTTGAGGGGGCCCAGCCAGTGCCATCTTTACTTTCCAGCTGCTCCTTTCTCCAACTCACGTAAGCCCTCTCAGCCATCAGGGCATTGGCACGGGTTACCATGGCAATGCTCTGATGTCTGAGAGGGCTCACAGGAGCAGCTGGAAAGTGAAGATGGTGCTGGCTGGGCTCCATCTGCGGTATATAGGCAGTCAGGGAGTTACAGGGGGCACAAATATATAGCAATAATCGGTATAGTGCACACTGGGACTGTCCCTGTCCAGGCATATCTCCCTGAGCCTGAGTCTCCCAGAACAGATGGGGCCCCGAGGACCGCCAGGCCCATGACAACTGTCATGGTTGTCAAGCCTATAAGAATAGGACCTCTCGAAAATGAGGTACAGAAAATTGGCCAGAAGGTAGGCTTATACAATGTATGATCATATACTGTAACTAAACCCTCATTATTTTTGTTGGGTGTTTATAAGAAAAAAATATTCATTTTTGTGAGCTTTGAAGCTGCTATTTAGCGAATGTGTAAGTGCTCTGGATTGTGTGTTATAATGTATATTTGAACATTTCAGATCTTGCTGTCCCGTTACCGATTTCATGGTTGCTGGCAGATATTGAGGTCGGCATTGGGCGGGCTTAATTTAATATGTAGGCGGGGTTATTACATTTATTTTTCTAGGGTCTTTTTACCACCTAGCAACACCCCTGGACTAGCATGTCACTTGGAACACAAAATAAGTCAAGTTGATGTTGGCATTGTGCTGAAAAAAATGCATATCAGTCACAAACCACACAGGAACAATAAAGGTAAATATAGCAAGCAAATCCACATGATATTACATTAAAAAACTCAGTTGCTCCTTCCTTCACAATATTTATATTGTCTTCACATTCTCCTTTTTTTCTTTAGGGGAACAGTGACTTTCCAGGATTTTTTTACACTATGTTTGCGTATCTCAATATGTTTAATACATAAGGCGAATAGGAGTCTCCATTTTAGCTCCCTGTCAATTTTAAGCCCTCTCCTTTGTGCCACGCAGTCTACATTGAAAAAGCATACAAAGAAGGAATTAAAAAAATAAACATTTTTTATTATTTCTCTGCCTCATTTGCAATGTGTGCCTTGGCTGTGCCTGGACTGAACTAGATTGTTATGTTATTTGCAAAAAAACTTTATAAAAAAAAGAAAAGCCAACATAGCCAGATCCTGCTATATGTGGCTCTGGGAATTGTGAGTGACCCATTACCTCTGCTTTCTTGTGTTTCTGTGTGATAAAACAGTATTATGCTATGTGAGATTAACCAGAGTTGTAACATCAGGTTTTTCCCTGTTAAAAGTACATCTCACTGTGTGTTGGTGATTATTATTCAGCACCCTGAATTGTATATTATGTGTGAAGTTATGTAAGCAGTTGGCAAGGAAGAAGTTATTCATGTAGGGTTGAGTGATTAGATCTCCATATTGGATGATTAAAAAACATAATTTATGCTGCAACTGTGATACAGCACTCGCAGAAAATGTATAAGAGTAAATCCATCCTAGCCAGTATAAGACTCCAGAATGTTCAATCAATACATACAATTAATACATGTATGAATATGCTAATACAGAATATGATCTGATTAAAAAGAAGGAAATATGACCAGCATTTTCCAATATGTATGCGTTGTATGACAATGCAGATTAAGTTGAACAGAGTCTATTATTTACATGCATCACTAGTATTCTTGTTGCTTAGCAACCACACCATCTCTGTATCAAACTACCTGCTGGAATGGAATTTCTAAGTATTGTTCTCATCCCCATACTGATATTACCACTCACTGTTACCATGCCATCTTTCCAGAGACATACACGTGCAATATCTTTGGAACACAGGCAGAGTTTTTTCTTTCTTTTTTTTTTTTTAACTAATGTTTAAAACCTGATTTACAGTAATTAGGACAGCAAAAATAAGCACTTAAGGAAAACTCAAAACCACTAAAGCACTTCAGCTTCACTTATAAAAGTGGTGATTTAAAGAGAAATCTGCGTTTATTTTAAAGTTTCATTCGAACTGTTAATCTGACACCCAGGGGATGCTCTTTCTTATTGATTTGTACTAAGTATCCACACTGTCTCCCAATGATTATCTATGTTGGATTGGTCAGATCATCAGTACTGATAAGCAAGCAGAGGCAGACCTGTGGCATGATCTATACATCAAAACTGATTTATTAGGCTAAAGTTTGTTTTGTGATTAGAATGTCCCTTTAAATACATTTAATAGTAAATACAGAATCACACATCTATGCTACATGTCTAAATTTCAAGTAGTATTGCAAGCACCATATTGACTGCAGCACACTCTAGTGGTTATGGTGGAGGAATACCTTGGGGCCCTCTATGTAAAAAAAAAACTTAAAGATCATTTATAAACAGATTAAAGAGAAGTGGACCCGAGACAGCACTCCGAGGCACTCCACTTTTGTCCTGTTTGATTTTTTTGTCAACTACTCTTTTCACTCTAGCCAGTGTTCTATCCAAGAACACATTTTTTTCAGCTAAGCAAACTGTATCAAATACCTTAGTTAAAGTCAAATGGATCACATCTACTGGATCACCCAGATCTTTATTTCTACTAACTTTTTTCATATAGATTAAATAATTAAACTTGTTTGGCAAGATCTGTCTTTCATAAAACCATGTTGATTCATCATGAGTCTTATCCCTTACTAGTCCTATAAATAATTTCCCAAACATAGATGTTAAGCTATTGGGTCTGTAGTTTCTGGCTTGAGATGTTGAACCCTTTTTAAACATAGGCTCCTCATCTGCATTTCTTCAAACCTGTGGTACAATTATGAAAGAATAATAGGCTTGGATTAAAGGCACCGGGGGAACAAAGGGGGATCCCAAAAGGCACAAGCTCTCCAGATGTTACACCATGGGAATACATGTATGTCTGTTTAGATTGATCTTTTTTTTCAGATGCATAATGATGACCTACAACTTGATTATACAACTTTTGCAATATGTTTCTTCAAGCGTATGTGTCACCTAAACAAAAAAATTGGATTTGGATAGAGCAATCTATATTATAAACTAATGAAATCAAAATTGGTCCAGCCTCTGGCATTTTTATTTAATGAGATCTCAATAAGATCAAAACCATCAAATGAGCCTTTGCAATCAAATCTTCGGCCAATACTAAAACCCAGCAAAAATGTAACTGACGTGAGCAACTGTAGACCAATCTCCCTGATAAACACAGACATAAAACTATATGCCTCCATCATAGCAGAAAGAATAAAGGTAGTAGTAAAAAAAAAATAATAAAAATACATCCAGACCACACGGGTTTCATTCCAGGGAGGTCAGCTAAAATAGATTAGTGAAGCGGTGAAAGGAAGAGAGAAGAAGAAAAGAAGGAGAGATAGAAAAAAAAAAGAGGGGAAAAGGAGGGGGGGGAAGGGGACTCACAGTCCTCATGCAGAGAGCAAATTGTATATGCTCTCTGCAAAAGAAGTGGGGAAGCCAGTAGACATCTGGTGTAGTATGTAGGGAATGATAAAACAGATATACAATTAAAAGATCTTGCTCACCTATTCCAGAGCCCTTAATGCCTGGCTCAAGGTGATAGCACTCTGTGCCTCTGAGGGGGCACATCCTTCTTTTCAAGCAAGCAGGCAGGAGTAATTTATAGGACTATATTATTTAATAAACATAACAATTAAAAACAAAGTAACAAAAATAAAAAGCTAGCTGCCAAGAATGCAAACAAGTTGTCCTTGTTCCTCCTCCAATACGCGTTTCACACTCTCCTAGGCATAGGCGTGCGCAGCCTATTGCATTAGGGTGTGCACCCTAAAGCACAAGCACACGCCGCATATATATATGTATCTATGTATATATATATATATATATATACATACATACACATATATACACACATACACACACTGCTGTGTGTGTGTGTGTGCTGTGTGAGGGTGCTGTTAGTGTGATGTGTGTGTGACGATGCTGGTAGTGTGCTATGTGGGTGAGGGTGTTTGTGTGTGCGTGCTTGTGAGGATGCTGTTAATGTACTGTGTGTGAGGGTGCTGTTTGTGTGTGCGCTTGTGAGGGTGCTGTTAATGTACTGTGTGTGAAGGTGCTGTTTGTGTGTGAGGGTACTGGTAGTGTGCTGTGTGTGTGTTTGTTAGGGTCCTTGTGTGTTTGTTAGGGTCCTGTTTGTGTTTGTGAGGGTACTGTTAGTGTGCTATGTGTGTGTGAGGGTGCTGTATGTGTTTGTGAGGGTGCTGTATGTGTGTGTGGGTGCTGTATGTGTCTGTGGGTGCTGTATGTGTGTGGGTGCTGTATGTGTGTGGGTGCTGTGTATGTCTGTGGGTGCTGTGTATGGGTGCTGTATGTGTGTGGGTGCTGTGTATGTCTGTGGGTGCTGAATGTGTGTGGGTGCTGTATGTGTGTGTGCTGTGTGTGTGTGTGCTGTGTATGTTTGTGGGTGCTGTATGTGTGTGGGTGCTGAATGTGTGTGGGTACTGTGTATGTCTGTGGGTGCTGTATGTGTGTGGGTGCTGTATGTGTGTGGGTACTGTGTATGTCTGTGGGTGCTGTATGTGTGCTGTATGTGTGTGTGTGGGTGATTGTGGGGGTGGAGGTGGGGGTACATTACTTGCTATCCCCCCTCCCTTCTTACCTTTTGCAGGGAGGGGGGATCGTGCTGCTGCTTCCTTCTCTGGTGGTCCAGTGGAGGAGGGGATCCTTGCTGCTGTGATCCCTTGTGGTCCAGTGGAGAGTGAACTCTAACCCCTGTGGGGCTAGAGTTCACTCTCGCGAGATTTGAGCGTTGACGCGGCAACGCTCATATCTCGCGAGAGGAACCCGGCGGAGCTGCCGGCAATAGCCCCGCCGGGTCCTCTCCTGCCTCCCTCCCTGCATGTTGGTCCTGAGATCTCCCCTGCCGGTCTCAATATACATAGGCGTGCCGCGGGATTAGGGTGTGCCCAGGCACACCCGGCACACCCCGTGCGCACGCCTATGCTCCTAGGGCTTTCTCAATAGGTGTATCCTGCTTGCATGCTGATTTTCTTTTTAAAAGGGCTTCCTCTTCTTCAATTGGTCCGTGTGCTCGTCTTCATCCAATCAGGGTCGTGGATTCTGGGGGTAAGTATCTTCCCCAGCTGATATCTGTTTAGTCAATCAGCATTCCAGAAGTGATGCGATATCGTCACTCCCTTCTGAAATCCCTCTGTATCATTCATCAACAGAAAACAGGCAGCTTTTTTTTTTTTTTTTAAAGCTTCTTCCACCATCTTCAATTGGGGATAAATCACTCAACTTAAGGGAAAGCAGTGATGCAGATAGGTAAGAGTACTATATGTGTGCTCTAGGCTGTTCTGAGAGGAAATACTGATATCAGTATCCCTCATTCAGCAGATTGCAAATGCATGAATTGAATAGAATAGATAACATCATAAATATAAATGACAAAAAGGCAATAATAAAAATAAATGGACATATGTAAAGAGGGGAAAAATGGAAGAAAAAAGAAGCAGTTACTTTCTAAAAAACACAAATCATGTAATACTTTGTTCCCCCATCCCTTTTAAACATTGATGTGTAAAATTTAAAAATTGAATATAAGGTGATCATAAAATTAGTATAAAAGATAAACATACTTAGAAGTACACTTTGAAAGGGGCACAAATAAAACATGGGCATAGTTAAAAAATTGGGGGGGAGGAGGAGATCCAATGTTAAGCATAAAATAAAGAGATCATAAAAAATGACATAACTCAATGGCATTATCCAAACCAAAGGGAATAAGGGTGGTGCGTAAATTAAAAATCCATTTTATCTTGTTGGCCCATTTTTTTTTTAATAATGTCTTCCCCACTCCAGCTAATATCTACTTTTTGTATTCCTACAAATTGGAGTTGTTTTGGGCCACTGTTATGGTTATACTTAAAGTGGAATGAGAGACTGTGTGTCAAAGCCATTTTTGATATTTCTTATATGCTGCTGTATCCTCACGCTCAGGGTTCGACCAGTCCTACCTACATACCCTAGGCCACAGAAGCATATAATCAAATAAATAACTTTTTTGGAGTAAAAATGTCAACAATAAGCAATGATCTCATGAACTTCATACTAAACAGGGATAACAGAATGAACACCTACTAATGCCTTCTCCCCTTGATGAGAAGAAAACTCTATAGAGAGACAGTCATGCTGCCAATTTTAGTGTAAGGAACATATTCCCGACTAGTTACCTCCATATATCGCTGCTTCCTAGTACTTGAAAGTACCATAATCACTGAACTGGAATACCATAACCACTGTAGACCCCACAAACCACTGCAGCTTGGTTGGGGTCTCGCTGTACTCTACCCACCCTGGACCCAAGACCAGGATCCAGCTTCCAGTGGGTAGACCTCTCCTAGTCCAGAGAGCGTAGCAGGAACAGGGTACAAACCGCAGCACTTCTGCCAACAGTCGCCGTGGCTTGACTGAGGCCCTGGAACCGCTTCTTCCTTGAGCCGAATGGGGAATTAGCTCAATTCCTTACAAGGACTTTCCCCGTAGAATCCCCTGCAAACTGGAACAGCAGACACAGGAGTAAATCGTCATTCCCTCCAATCACAGGACGACACACAGTTTTGAAGTATAAGCAGGAATAGGATTTTAATCGAGGCACAGTGGCCTTTTATGCAAGTTTCCCAACAAGGGTGACATCCAGGTGGACCTTGTTGGGCACAGGGACACAAACTTCCAAACCAATGAAGGCACATTTACAATGTAAGGCACTCCCACACATGGCAAACAATCCCCCCCCCCCCCCTCTGCTTGGGAGGTAATGGAGTTAATTACTGTATCAACTCAATTATGTCCAGGCAGAAAAAACACACATTTCTAAAAAGTCCCAAAAGTACCCCAAAACACAACATATCCCTCACAGTCACATCCCCTGATAGCCCTGATCTGGATTAACAACATATCCAAAAATCACCCAGATCACAGCAGGGGTTCATGAATTTACTGGAAGTCATAGTTTTGACCGACCGTGCATATGGTCCTATGCCCAAAACAGTTCCAGGAAAACCAGTTACAAAAAGATAAGTCCTGCTCTCACTCTCATCACTCCTGGGCGGCAGCAATGACCACAGTACATATCAGCCCCAATATATCGTAAAAAACAAAGAAAAAAAGTAACCTGTGCTCTCTCCTTAATCCCTATGTATATTTAAACACATGGAGGTCATTTAGTTACTCCAATGGCCACTGAAGGGAATGCCCACCTGCCAACCTCAAGGCAGACCCCCCTAAGCGGGTCCTACACTGACCCTTCAGCCTGCTTCCTCGAGCTTCTGGCAAAGATATCTCTAATGAGACAGAGAGGGGTATTTTTTATATACACCCCTATATACTTATTAACCCTTAATAGGGAACACATGGGATGGGCGGCAGCATTGTAACAAAGCTGTGTGATACAAAAAGTGAATATTATATTATACCCATGTTTTGTTTTAAACCAAATAGGAACTTAAGAGATCTCCTGGTGAATAGGGATCCCGGACACTGCTACAACCTAACTAAGAAAGCAATTAGGAATTTTGGATGTATTCGATGTTTGGGATGTGTTACATGCGGACACATTATCCCTTCAAAAACTTATAATCATCCTCACACAGCAAGACGTACAAAATTCAACACAGAATCCATTGTCAAACTCACATGTCCTTGTTAAATGAATTATATTGGCAAGACACAAACTGCACTTTTTGAGAGAATTAGGAGCCACAGATCACGTGTCAGACTTGCCTATCGTGATGGCAAGTCTGACAAACCTGTTGCAGGACATTTCTTGGAGAATCAACATCAACTTACATAGTTGAGATGTGTGGTGATTGACCATATCACCATCCCAGGAAGAGGCAGGGGGGAGGGGGGTTGTGAAAGAATTCTCTTACAAAGAGAGACATTTTGGATTCTGGAGTTGAATACAGTGTCCCCTACAGGCTTAAAATAAAAATGTTCTTTTATCTCCTTCTTGTAGTTTCCTTAATGATCGTGGCTTTTTCTTCTTTAATTTCCCCACAGCTATTAGACTACCATAATCTGCCCCAATTTAGGATATGTATTATTCACCTACACTTTTACACTCTTTTGCTCCCCCTTAATTCATACTTTATTTAAATTTGTCCGAGGAGCCTTAGAGCTCTGGACAATTTAATTATATCTTGACACTTCAAATAGCTTCATACACTTTTTTTACTAATCATGCACTTTTTACAGCACTAAATACACTTTCTATTATGAAAGGCACTTTACACAGCACTATTCGCTTTACATATGAGTGCACTTTGTGTATCACCATTCACTTTGTATAAGACATCCACTATGATAGATGGTATATATTTCTAAATCAGTATTTTAAATCCATAGCACTTATCACTTTAATGAGCACTCTTGTATATAAGTATATACCATTTTTCTGTTCACGTTATTATAATATAGTTATGTGGGGGTTTATATGTAGTGTTGTGGAACTTCTCCACTTTCAGAGATCTACTTTCATTATATTTATTTTGTTGCTCCACTGATCAGCTATCCCGGCAAGCTGCAGACTGATCTGCACGTCCTGGTCGCTATGGAGACGCACCCGAGTCTGTTATGAGTTGGGTGGTTCCTTTCTCAGTTCTGAGGAAATAGTCTCCCAATGGGTTTTGTACACAAAGTACTAGACAATGGTGTCATGGTATCTATGGTTATGTAAAAAAAACGGAGTGCTTTGATTTTGGTTTTCAACCTGTCCTCTTACCTTGTGCCTCCGCATGCCGATGGATCAGCACGGCCATAAGCAGCTGATCCGGTGAGTACCCACATTTATTGTCCTATATAAAGCTTCATTTGGTAAATGTATAGTTTATCTGTCCTGATGAAAGCTCTGACAGGAGCTGAAACGTTGACAAGGATGTAACATAAAACTGAAGACTTGAAAATTTCCAGAGTTACTTTTTTTTTCAATTTTCTATAATATATATATATATATATATATATATATATATATATATATAATTATGCCTTTCTTTTCTTTTACTGAGGAGAATGATTATTAATTCATAATCCTATATGTAGTGAAATGTTAACCTTTTAACCTTTTTATGCAAGGATAAGCCAGGTTAGTAGCGTGTTTGCAAACAATCTAATAATTGAACGCAATACCATTCACAGTCTAAAGGACAATTAGACTATTCTTATTTGAGGCTCTTATAGTTAATGACGGATCAGTAGACAGGCTTTTAACAGATGACCTTCTAGCCTTACACAGATTGGAGCAGCTTCTGGATTTACTGTATTGTTTTGATTTGTACTGATGGTCCCAGAGTATCTCATAAATCTGGGACATAGAAATGTATTGTATTTTAGAAAGTGCTCAACGCCAATCATAAAACCACGTCTGCAAAATGGAGTGTACAAACACTTGAAAGATTGAGACTGATTACTCTTGATATATTCATGGATTTTTAACATATAGAGCATCCTTTTATCCTGCATATTCTAAGTAAAAAAAGCTTTTCAATCAAGTTGACAATGTTAGATAAGACAATTGCACCTTGCCACAAAGTATAAATATAATACAAATCCCAAAAAGAGCAATCCTTGAAGCAGCTCCGTTAACTCCCCCCAGCAGTGGCGTACACATGATCCATGGGGCCCCGGTGCGAAAATTGATCCGTGGGCCCCCCCGCGCTTACTCGGCGCGGGTCGGGGCCGCAACACATGGTGGCGGGCACCTGGTCGCAGGGGTTGCAGGGCTGCGACCCCGCGACCGCGGTATGCACACACACTTAAAGGACCACTACAGACACCCTGATCACATCAGCTCAATGAAGTGGTCTGGGTGCCAGGTCCCGCTAGTTTTAACCCTGCAGCTGAAAACATAGCCGTTTCAGAAACGGCTATGTTTCACTGAGGGTTAATCCAGCCTCTGGTGGCTGTCTCATTGACAGCTGCTAGAGGAGCTTCCACGATTCTCACTGTGAAAATCACAGTGAGAAGACACTGTACGTCCATAGGAAAGCATTGAGTAATGCTTTCCTATGGGCGGTTTAAATGCGCGTGCGCCTCTTGCCGCGCATGTGCATTCGGAGCTGAGAGACGGAGGGATCCCCAGTGCCAAGGGAGTCCGACGCTGGAGAAAGGTAAATGCTAAAGACATACACACACACACTCTCACGAACAGACGCATACACACTAGCTAACAGACACACACATTTACTGACAGAGACACGCTCAGCGACAGACATACATACACACTCACTTACAAAACATACACTTTCACTGACAAACACACACTCACTAACAGACATCAAACACACACAGTAACACACTCACTAGCAGACACACACCCAATAACAGACACACTCACTGACACACACACTAACACACACACAAACACTAACATGGCCACATAGGCTTACCTTGAACACACACACACACACACACACTAACACACACACACACACACTCCAACACACACTAACACACACATAACACACACACACACATACACTAACACACACACATACATACACTAACACACACAAACACACACACACACTAACACACACACACTAACATACACACATACACTAACACTATCACTCACATACATACACTAACACACACACACACACACATACATACATACATACATACACTAACACACACACACACTCACATACACTAACACACACACACACATTTAAAAAAAAAAAATTTAATTCCCCCTGCCCCCTTACATTTTGGAGTGCTGGGGGGATTCCCTGGGGTCCAGTGGTGCTGCTGGGCGGGCGGGCGGGCTGGGTGGGTGGCCGGCGCGTGAGGGAGCACTCAGTGCTTGCTCTTCAGCTCCCTCGCGCGCCGCGTGGGGATGCCGGCGCCGGAAGATGATGTCATCTTCCGGCTCCGGTATCAGTGCGGTGCGCGAGGGAGCTGAAGACGAAGCACTGAGTGCTCCCTCGCGCGCCGGCCACCCACCCAGCCAGCCAGCCCGCCGGGGTCAGCAGGGCCAGCCTCGGGGGGCCCTGAGGTGGCCACCTCCTGGGCCCCCCAGGAGAAGAGGCTGGCCCTGTGGCTACATACCTGGTATGTACGCCACAGCCCCCCAGTTACTCTCCTTAAATGAACATTTCATAAAGTTGAATTGTGACTACAGGTAGTGATGATTGAGGAGATCCTCCGTACACATCAGTGTTGTATTATTGCACTTGAACAAGAATACAGTACTGACATCTGTTCATGGCAGATGAAAAGCCAGGAGCTGAAGAGGATCACCAAGATGACCATGGTGCAGGCCACAAGAGACAGTTTTAGGAAAGTAAAACACATTTTCTCCTGCATTTCGTGACCACCTCACTGCAAGCAGAAAAGTCACCATCCGGGGTTTTTTGCTTAATACGTTTTTTAAATAAAGAAATTGAATGAGCAAAACAATTAAATAGAAAAGATTTATTGAGGGACAAAGGTGCAAGTATAAACAACAATACGTTTGACTATTCATTTATCACCCAATGTAATTCTCAATCATATGAAATAAAAAAGATTATGAAGAAACAGTGGTGTCTGCTGTTGGAGGATGAATTTTTAAAACAACAATTGCCAAAGGTACCCAATGTGAATTTTAAAAATATTTTAGCACCAAGTCACTTTAAGAAATGAGAGAATAACAAACAAAACATGAAATGATTTTTTACTTGTGGTGTCTGTAAAGGTTGTCGGAATCTCCCAAAAATAACTTTTGCTTCTTAAAGTCAACATACAGGTGACACTTTCACTATTAAGGATCACATAACTTGAAACACGACCCATGTGGTATACTTGCTTACATGCGGCTGTGGTGCACAGTGTGTGGGCCGAACTTGGAGACAACTAAAGGTTAGATATCTAGAACACTGCAATAATATTAGGAAAAAGATCACCACCCATTCGGTTCCTATACATTGTAATTACTGTTCTAAATATACACCTAACACTTACTCTTGTGTAGGAACTGAGAGGGTACGTTTGGATGAAAGAGGTGGCAATATTATGATGGAGTTCCGGAGGAGGGAAGGTTTTTGGATCCAGAGGCTGCAATCTTTGCAGCCTAGTGGACTTAATGTG
>OW240922.1:24110910-24226444 GCA_933207985.1 Pelobates cultripes | reverse complement strand
TGTAATATAATAGCAGTCAGTTTCCTTCACTAGTGTGCGTTTCAGGGCCTGCCCAGTGCCACCACTCACTCACTGGTGTCCCAATAGCTTGAATTTAAAAAAAAAAACAAAACTTTTTTGGCTGTAATATAATAGCAGTCAGTTTCCTTCACTAGTGTGCGTTTCAGGGCCTGCCCAGTGCCACCACTCACTCACTGGTGTCACAATAGCTTGCATTTAAAAAAAACAAAGCTTTTTGGACTGTAATATAAGAGCAGTCAGTTTCCTTCCCGTGTGTGCGTTTCAGGGCCTGCCCAGTGCCACCACTCACTCACTGGTGTCCCAATAGCTTGCATTTAAAAAAACCAAAACTTTTTGGACTGTAATATAATAGCAGTCAGTTTCCTTCACGTGTGTGCGTTTCAGGACCTGCCAGGGCACAGTGTCAAACCAGTGCAACTCATATCTGGTGTAACAGTAGTGTACATTTAAAAAAAATAAAAAATACAATTTTGACTGTAATAGATTGAATAGCAGTTAGTTGTCTGCAAGCGTGTGTGAGTCAGGCCTACAGCGTCTACTCTGCCAACTTCTGCCAACTTCTGCCACTGCACAGTGCCACTCATATCTGTTGTCACAGTAACTTGCATGCATAGTACCACTAATCGAAAAAAAAATGACAGGCAGAGGCAGGCCACCCCACAGGGGCCGTCGTGGTTGTGGTGCTGTGATTCCCTTTGGCCCTAGAATAATGCCCAGTGTTCAGAGGCCACGTACCCTGAACTCGAAAAGTTCTGAGGACATAGTTGACTGGCTAACACAGGACACCCAATCTTCTACAGCTTCCGCTCGCAACCTTGACGCACCATCCTCCTCCAGCTTAGCTTCGGGTGGGGAGGCTGAGGGTGGTGCTGAGGCTGGTGGGGGGGGGCGGGAAGGCTGAGGGTGGTGGTGAGGCTGGTGGGGGGGTGGGAAGCTGAGGGGGGGTGGCTGGGAGGGTGGTGGTGGGCTGGTGAGGAGGTGGGAAGGCTGAGTTGGTGAGGCTGGTGGGGAAGGCTGAGGGTGGTGAGGCTGGTGGGGGGGTGGGAAGGCTGAGGGGTGGTGAGGCTGAGGATGGGTGAGGCTGGTGGGGGGGTGGGAGGCTGAGGGTGTGGTGAGGCTGGGTGGGGGGAGGCTGAGGGTGGTGAGGCTGGTGGGGGTGAGGGAGGCTGGTGGGGAGGCTGAGGTGGTGAGGCTGGTGGGGGGGAAGCTGAGGGTGGTAAGGCTGGTGGGGGAGGGGAGGCTGAGGGTGGTGAGGCTGGTGGGGGGAGGCTAAGGGTGGTGAGGGAGCCTACTTTCTCTTCCCTGGTGGTCCAGTGGCCACTTCTTCCGGTCTGCAGCTCCGCAGAGCTGCACACCGTGTAATATCGCAAGACCATTAGAGCGTTGCCGTGGTAACCCGCGGCACGCTCTAATTGGCAAATTCTCGCGAGACACATGGTCTGCAGCTCTGCTCACCGCGGAGCTGCAGACCTGTGTGTGCGATGGTGGCTGGGCAGCCAGGAGGGGCCTTGCACCCAGCGGCATACCGGGCAAGCCGCCGGGCCCCCTCCTGGTGTCAGGTCCTCGGTCACTGACCGAGGACCTGACACAGTTTGCCATAAGGTGGTTTAGGCGGCCGCAAGGCCCCAGCCAGCGCGAGGCCTTAGGCGGCCGCCTAAACCGCCTAATTAGAGAGCTGGCTCTGTTTGCGGTTGTTTGCGGTGCGTTAAACTGGGAGTTTGGTCTGTCACTGTGAAGCGGGCGTAACCCTTACACTACCTGATCGATACAACATCATACCTGATGTTTTAAAGCACGTTATTCCAAACAATTTAGGAATATTAGGTGATTTATGCCCTTTATGGATTAAAACCAGACTCTGCATCAACTGTGTAATTTTCCATGGGAGTTTTGCCATGGATCCCCCTCCGGCATGCCACAGTCCAGGTGTTAGTCCACTTGAAACAACTTTTCCATCACTATTGTGGCCAGAAAGAGTCCCTGTGGGTTTTAAAATCCGCCTGCCTATTGAAGTCTATAAACTGAAAATTCGCGACATCACTATTCCCCAATGCAAAAAGCAAGGTCCATAAAGACATGGTTGAATGAGTATGGTGTGGAAGAACTTGACTGGTTGCACAAAGCCCCAACCTCTACTCCATCAAAAACCTTTGGGAAAAACTGGAATGGATGTTGCAAGCCAGGTCTTCTTGTCCAACACCATTGCCTGACCTCACAAATACTTTACTAGTTGAATGTGCAAAAAATCCCAAAGAAATACTCCAAAATCTTGTGGAAAGGGGGGACCAACTACATATTTATCTCTATGTATTTAGAATGCAATGTCATAAAAGTCTCAGTTGGTATAATGGACAGGTGTCCCAATAACTCCGTCCACAGTGTGTGTAAATGTGTGTGTGTGTGTGTGTGTGTGTGTGTGTGTGTGTGTGTGTGTGTGTGTGTGTGTGTGTGTGTGTGTGTGTGTGTGTGTGTGTGTGTGTGTGTGTGTGTATGTGTATGTATATATATGTCTTATATATTTGGGATTCTATATAAGTGTTGAAAATGTGTTCTCATTGTTAAATTCTCTAGTGTATTTCTAACACTCTTCACAGAGGTTTCAGTCAGTCATTTTCCCTGTGGCATTCTGCAGCCCCAATTTTATAAATGTGCACTGAACTAAAACAATCTTATTCGATATAAACATTTTAAGAGATTTATTCTTGCTCAAATTCAAATTACTGTCAGTATGAAAACTTTGTCTCTATATCGCTTTAGCTCAAGTTGTTTAAATAAATGCAATACATAAGTGGCATGCTAAATAAATAAACCCAATTTTCCTCTGGATGGTAAACACATTTTAGCAGGTTTTCTTAACAGTTTTTGTTTATATATATATATTTATATATATATATATATATATATATATATATAAATATATACAGTGGCAAGAAAACATGTTTGAATCCTTTAGAAATGAGTGCGTTTATGTATAAATTTATATTAAAATCTGGTTTGATGTTACAGAAATCAATTCAAAAAATTGCATTGTTATTGTATATATTGAATATATATGTCATTCAAATATTCACAATATAGGTTGGAAAGAGTATGTACAGTTGTGCTCAAAAGTTTGCATACCCTGGCAGAAATTGGCATATTTTGGCATTGATTTTGATATGACTGATCATGCAAAACTTTGTATTTTATTGAAATCACCCAAATGGCCCTGATCAAAAGTTTTTATGCCCTTGAATAGCAATGTCCCGAACGGTTCGCCGAACGGTTCGCCGAACGGTTCGCCACGGACTCATCATTGAGTAAACTTTGACCCTGTACCTCACAGTCAGCAGACACATTCCAGCCAATCAGCAGCAAACGCTCCCTCCTTGACCCTCCCACCTCCTGGACAGCTCACTAAGAATGCAGCTTCACAATGAATGTAAAATGGATGCTGTCCAGGAGGGTCTGGGAGGGAGGGTCTGCTGCTGATTGGCTGGAATGTGTCTGCTGACTGTGAGGTACAGGGTCAAAGTTTACTCAATGATGAGTCTACGGCGAACCGTTCATGGTGAACCGTTCGCGAACCGTTCGGCGAACCGTTCAGGACATCACTACCCTTGAATGTTTGGCCTTGTTACAGACACACAAGGTGACACACACAGGTTAAAATGGCAATTAAATGTTAATTTCCCACACCTGTGGCTTTTTAAATTGCAATTAGTGTCTGTACATACATTGAGTTTGTTAGCTCTCACGTGGATGAACTGATCAGGCTAGAAACCGTAGGGAGCAGATAAAAACTGCCAAAAGACCTGCGTAACAAGGTAATGCAACTTTATAAAGATGGAAAAGGATATAAAAAAATATTCAACAATATTCAAAATATTAACAAGTGTGCAATCACTTGTTAAGTGGAAAATTCAAGAATCTCTTGATACAATGCCAAGGTCAGGTTAACCAAGAAAGATTTTAACCACAACTGCCAGAAGAATTGTTTGGGATACCATGAAAAATCCACAGGTAACCTCAAGAGAAATACAGGCTGCTCTGGAAAAAGATGGTGTGGTTGTTTCAAAGGAGCACAATACAACGATACTTGAACAAAAATGAGCTGCATGGTCAAGTTGCCAGAAAAAAAGCCTTTACTGCACCAATGCCACAAAAAAGCCTTTTTACAATATGCTTAACAAGATCTTTACTTGCCTCACAGCTTCTGGCACTGTACTTTTTAGTGACAAGACCAAAATAGAGCTTTATGGTCACAACCATAAGCGCTATGTTTAGAGAGGGGTCAACAAGGCCTATAGTGAAAAAAATACCATCCCCACTGTGAAGCACGGTGGTGGCTCACTGATGTTTTGGAGTTGTGTGATCTCTAAAGGCACAGGGAATCTTTAGAAAATTGATGGCAAGATGAATGCAGCATGTTATCAGAGAATACTGGCAGAAAATTTGCATTCTTCTGCACAAAGGCTGCACATTGGACACTCTTGGACTTTCCAGCATGACAATGACCCAAGTTTACTCTCCAATGGTTACAGCAGAAAAAGGTGAAATCTCAAATGTGCGGTTCATGCAAGACAGCTAAAGACTTTGCATGACCTAGAGGCATTGTGCCAAGACGAATGGGCAACTATACAACCTGCAAAAATTAGGGGTCTCATAGACAACTATTACAAAAACCTGCACACTGTCATTGATGCTAAAGGGGGCAATACAAAGTATTAAGGACTAAGGGAATGCGGACTTTTAAACAGGGTTCGTTTCATTATTTCTTTGTTTCCATGTTTTGTTTTATGATTGTGCCATTCTGTTATAACCTACAGTTGAATGTGAATCTCTTGAAATAAAAGAAATGTGTTTTGCCTGCTCACTTGTGTTTTCTTTAAAAATAGTACATATATTACCAATTCTCCAAAGGTATGCAAACTTTTTAGCACAACTGTATAACCCAAAGCTAGTGACAAAACTAATTAGAGTTGGAAATTGGCAAATGTGGCATCCAATTAATGAAATGAGATTGGAGAAGTGGGTTAGAGCTTCTTTGACCTAGGAGAAGCATTCAAACATTTTGAGTTTGGTATTCACAAAAAGCATATGTTGATGTGAGCCATGCCTCACTAAATAGAAAATTAATTTTCTATTTTATCCACAGTTTATCAAGTCTGGCAGAGTCCAGCTGAAGTTCAGTAGAAGTTAAATGATGCAGCAGGGCAATGATCCTAATCATCAAGGTAAATCCACTACTGAATGGCTTTAGAAAAAGAGAAGTCACCTTTTGGATTGACCCAGTCAGTTCCCAGACCCTAGAGATGTTGTGGAATGAATTCACAAGAGCTGTTCACACCAGAATATGGCTAAACTGAAGCAGTTCTATGAAGAAAAGTGGTCCAAAATCCCTTCTAACGTTGTGCCTATCTAATCTGCAGCTACCTGAACTGCTTGGTTAAGGTTGTTGCTGCACAAAGTGGATATCCCCATATAGATTATGTGGAATGACCTCAAGGGAGCTATTCACATCACTAATCCTAAGAATATGACTGAGCTAAAGCAGTTTTATAAGGAAGAGTGGACCAAAATTCCTCCTGAACATTGTGTAGGTCTAATTTATATGTCCCAGAACTGCTTGGTTAAGGTTCTAGCTTAAGAACATTGTGTTTGTCTATACTTGTGACTTTGATGAAGATGAGATGACATTTTTTCATGTGAGAACACCCACTAATTACAAAGCATTCACATACTTTTTTTATTGTGACTGCATATTTGAAGAATATAATTGTCTGTTAAAATTAGAACTAAAAAAATGAAAATGTAGAAAAAAATATCCCATATTTTTTTCTAGAGGGGTCAAGAAATCTAAAATAAGAGATATAAATTGGATTAGATTGTTTGTTGGCACCCAATGGTCCTATTTCATTTTCATGATTTCTAGATATTGTCATGCGGTAATACTGCCGGGTTCGGCACTCCGCTGTGCGGAGCCGGACCCCGTCCCCCTCTGACGCGGCTCTAACTGTATTTAGGGAGACCGTGCCAGAGAGAGGGTGCTTGGTGATACTGGGAGCTACTTCCGCCAGACTTACCTCTCCACAGGCTCTGGCAATGTGGGTCCTACTTCCGAATATGCACGCCGGCTCATGGGACACGCCGGCTCTACAAACTCTGAAGTCGTCCTAGCCATCAGGACTAAGACAAGTATGCTTCATGTCATAGAGGATTACTGGAGAACGGAAACTCACTTACTTTACAAGTGGACCATATCCCTAAACTATTGGAGGACTACTCAGATTAACCGTAAGTATATCTTTCAGCTATTTGTCTACAATATCATTTAATAATGAACTAATGTTTGCTTACTCAAATCTTCATTGCTACAAGCTATTAAATATATGGAGGACAACTCCCGTCATGTTTATTCACTATGAACTGTTTCTTGCTTTGCAAATATTCTTAGCTACTTGCTTATTGTTTCTATTGAAGATTATTCTCATGAACTTAAAGAATGTTGCTTAATGCATCTCTGAGGAAATACTTATTAATGAACTTTGTGTTGTTGATTACTTGTACTTCTTCTTATTGCATTATTGCCTAAATGCAATTCATTTAAGTTTAACACTTATTAAAACTTTGGTTGAATCAAGTTATCAGTGATTCTCTCTTTTCTTAAAGCTACAGTATTGATACTTTAAAGATTCTCCGTTTCTTCACAATTGTAATCAGGGAGTTTTACAAGCTGCAGTTGAGTTCCAATCCAAATCACCCAAGTAGCGTAACAGATATCAGATTAAGTTTATAAGCAAAGACCATGCAAAAACATCTTACCTAAATGTGATTATAGCTAACACTTTTTTTTCTTATAATAAAAATTATAATTTGTATTTCTTGTTAAGTTAGATGGTCACATTATATTATTTGTAGCCTGAACTGTGAACTACTCACCAGAACAATTCCAAGTGTGAATTGTTTTAAATTAATTTAAGATTTTAGATGATACTCAAAATGTACCTGATTTGAAGATTGTTTCCGATTTGTCTAAATCCACCTGTTCTTCATGTAAATTCACCTTTTAGTGAATAAATATGCTATTGGTGAATTAGATAATAAAAGTATTATTTATGCTTATGTATGTAACTTTACATTTTACATCCCATCTATCTGTTTTTGCTATCTATAGTGGGCTCTTTATATCTTCCCACATCCTTTTCATTTTAATCTTCCCACATCCTTTTCAACAACATAAAAGGAGATTTTACCAGCCCCATTTTCACTGCTAACCTTGATTTCATGTCCCTCTTTTACAAATAATTCACATTTTCTCTTAATGTCCCATAAGTTATACCACCTGCCTCACAACCATTGATTTTTACTATTTCCATTGTCTTTAGATCTCACATCACATATCTCACATGTTCCCAATTGTTTGCATCAAATTGTATTAATCAAATCAATCACTATAAGCCACACCCACCCAATTTGCTGATCCAGACAAATTTCCTTAGTTCATGATATCTAGTAATATTTACTACAACCACAGTGCAAGCTATACTACCGATATTCAAGATATCTAGCTATATTCAATGCTCACAGTCATACCTACCATTCATGACTCTTACCAATAAATCAGCCAATAACACAGCTATATTGATCATAACTTACGTTATTAGAATTTGCTGAATATGCTAAGATATGTAACAGGGTTGATGTTCCAAGAGGGATAAGCCAAATGGCAAATGATTTAGGTAAACTAGAAAAATGGTCAGAGCTGTGACAGCTGACATTTAATGTGGATAAGTGCAAGATAATGCATCTTGAATGGAAAAATCCAAAGGCAGAGTATAGAATATTTGATAGAGTCCAAACCTCAACATCTGAGGAAAGAGATTTAGGGGTAATTATGTCAGATGACTTAAAGGTAGGCAGACAATGTAATAGAGTAGTAGGAAATGCTAGCAGAATATTTTGTTGTACAGGGAGAGGTATTAGCATTAGAAAGAGGAAGTGCTCATGTCATTGTACAGAACCCTGGTGAGACCTCACTTGGAGTATTGTACGCAGTACTGGAGACCGTATCTCCAGAAGGATTTTGATACTTTGGAGAGAGTACAGAGAAGGGCTACTAAACTAATTCATGGATTACAGGATAAAACTTAAAACATAGGAAAGTATAAATGATCTTAACATGTATAGCTTGAAGGAAAGATGAGACAGGGGGATACGATAGAAACATTTAAAAACCTGAAGGGAATCAACACAGTAAAGGAGGAGACTATATTTTCAAAATTGAAAAGAAGAAAAACTACCACAATAAGAGGACATAGTCTTAAATTAGAGGGGCAAATGTTTAAAAATAATATCATGAAGTGTTACTTTACTGAGAGGGTAGTGGATGCATGGAATAACCTTCCAGCTGAAGTGGTAGAGGTTAACACAGTGAAGGAGTTAAGGCATGCATGGTATAGGCATAAGGCTATCCTAGCTATATGATAAGGTCAGGGATTAATGAAAGTATTTAGAAAATTGGGCAGACTAGACAGGCTGAATGGTTCTTATCTGCCGTCACATTCTATGGTTCTATGGTTCTACCCTTATGCCATTTCCTACAACCCCAACCTTGTCATTAACAAGCACACAAATAAAATTAAGGAAATGGTACTTATTTTACCCAGCAGTCATATCAGTCTGCCATTCATTCTACAGAAAACAAAAGTATTATTGCATCCAAATACAGAGGACAATTAGAAGTGGTAGAAAGTATTCTTCACTGTCATAGTATGAAAATAAACCACTATCACAATGAATTCAAAATAAACATATTGCCAGTGTATAGTAGAACAGCAAATTCAAATGAAACCATTTGAGAATTATGAAAACATTATTTCTGGAGAACACATATAGCTGCAAGAGAATAGCTGAAAGTAAAAAAAAAAAGGTGATGCCTTATAATTATGGTTTTCGATAAGGTTACTTAGGGCACCGTAGATAGCTAACGTGAATAATGAGATCTTTGCATGCATCCAACCACAGAGAAAACTTGAGGCTACTAAAGTGAAAATAAGCTACACTACTTCATATACATTATGAGACGTAAAATATAGTTGGAAAATAATATAATCTTAGCTGACTACAGGCAAAGAGACAGGATATCATATTCAGAAGCGGCTCTCTAATTAGGCGATTTAGGCGGCCGCCTAAGGCCTCGCGCTGTGTGGGGCCTCGCGGCCGCCTAAATCGCCTTGGGGCAGACTGAACTGTCGGGTCCTCAGTCCATGGCGAGGACCCGACAGTGAGAGGGGGCCCGGCGGCTTGCCCAGTATGCCGCCGGGTGGCCCCTCCACATGGTCTGCCCACACGGAGAGCCAGCCTCTGATCTGCAGCTCCGCCGAGTGCAGAGCTGCAGATCATGTAATAAGGTTCTCGCGAGCACACAGAGCGTTGCCGCGGGTTACCACGGCAACGCTCTGACAGGCGCTCGCATGAACGAGGTCTGCAGCTCTCACGGAGCTGCAGACGGAAGTCATCACACCGGACCACCAGGGACTGCTGCCACTGGACCACCAGGGACTTCTATTACAAAACAAGGTATTTCAGTGTGTGGAGGCTTGTCACAGCCTCCACACACACTGTCCCCATCACTGCCCCATCACTGCCCTCCCACCCTCACTGCCCACCCTCACTGCCCCATCACTGCCCACCCACCATCACTGCCCACCCACCCTCACTGCCCCATCACTGCCCTCCCACCATGCACACCCACCCTCACTGCCCACACCCCACCCTCACTGCCCCATCACTGCCCTCCACCATCACTGCCCACCCACCCTCACTGCCCCATCACTGCCCTTCCACCATCACTGCCCTCCCACCCTCACTGCCCCATCACTGCCCTCCCACCATCACTGTCCTCCCACCCTCACTGCCCCATCATTACCCTCCCACCCTCACTGCCCTCCCACGCTCACTGCCCCATCACTGCCCTCCCACCATCACTGCCCCATCACTGCCCTCCCACCCTTACTGCCCACCCTCACTGCCCCATCACTGCCCACCCACCATCACTGCAGATAAAGATATATATATTTAGATGTAGTATTTATAGTCTGTGTGGGTGTATAGAGAGAGAGAGAGAGAGAGAGAGAGAGAGAGAGAGAGAGAGAGAGAGAGAGAGAGAGAGTGAGTATCCACAAGTAAGGCTGCACTCCACGGTCTTCTTAAAATTCAAAGTACTTTATTGTGTATACATAAAAAATTATCAACGTTTCAGCCCCACGTTAAACTTTCCTCAGGATCAAAAAGAACATACATACACAGCCACAATCCCACCTTATATATCATAAGTAGTACAGTGTATAATTAATGAACTCAGCCTAGCTGTATTGGAAAAACCACCGGCGTCCCACCGAGTGCTCTGTTCATGTGTAAAGTGTCCAACCCACACGGCATAACGGCATGACGTCACACGCATTGCCATGGCAATGCTGTAAACAACCGCGTCACCCCGGCAACGGGCGGACGCTACCAGTATAAAAGTGTGACAGGATTCAATCTGCTGGTGCTATTAACTTTTAGAGCTGTAGAAAGTGAAGAGGATGATGAAGACTGGTAAAACCAGTGTCATAGTAGTCTTAAATAAGGGAAAGTGCTAGATAGAGCAGGGTGCATAATACTATATTTCATGCAACACTGCTTGAAATGATTTAAATTGATATAGTTTGCTAACATGCAGATAAAAACGATGTAAAAATGACGCGTGTAACGTCATGCCATTATGCCATATAGGTTGGACACTTTACACATGCGCAGAGCACTCAGTGGGATACCGGCGGGATATATTACAGAATGCCACTTTAATAGTGGTATTAAATGACATTGCAAAACAATTTTACAATCTGTTTTCCTTGATGTTAATAGAAACCAAATAGAGATTGAATGGAGCTTTTTTCTAGTCCTGCACTTGATTGCACGTTTAACAAATAGCTATAAAATTGAGGTAATTATTTGCATTCTAGTCAACTTTGTGATAATTGAATGATGTATTTAAAAAGTCCTTTATCTACCTTTTTTGCTGAAAGAATTTCCCACAATTAAAATAACTGAAGTGCTCTATATAATGGAAAATGGCTTACTACTTTCTTACCGAGTCTAAAATTATTAAAGCACAAACATTTTGTATTTTACAAATTAGGTTGCTTTTAAACCTATGTTCTATAATTAAAGCATTTTTTTCTACTTATTTCAGAACTGTTGTTTATTATGTTAACTGCTTATCCCTTAACACCTCTTGTAAATATTTAGCTGTAAATAGTACCTATGTAATTATATAAAAAGTATTCTACCATTAATTAGAAAGTTGCATACACTTTTTATTTTAACCCACATATGTATATGCATAATACCCTAGCAACAATACAAATTAAATATTGTCATTTGCATGCCTATTTCCTAAAACAAGGAAAGAAGGATATTATGGCACTAGAAAAAGTGCAGAGGCGGGCTACAAAATTAATAAAAGGAATGGAACATATCAGCTGTGAAGAAAGGTTAACAAATTTAAACCTCTTTAGTTTAGAAAAACGTTGCCTGAGAGGGGATATGATAACATTATACAAATATATTCGGGGCCAATATAAACATCGCGTTTCGTCTCTTAATATAGACTTCCTCAGGAGCAAATGAATTAAAATACAATTGTAGCAGCAAAGAGAAAACATTACAAAGTATCACATGTCCAAAGTTCCTTTTAAAGGTCCTCCCGTCTTGTTCCTGTTCGTTCCACCAATCAGGGACGCTGAGGTCACCTGTCCGCAGTTTCTTCATTAACTTGTGGCCATATATGGACTTCCGTTTTTCTTCGTGGAACGCATATGCGTTCCACCTATCGGCGTTTCAAGATATATTACTGTACTATGTCCAGTTTTTTCTTTTTGACATGTATCCTGGGACATTGAGGACGTCTGTAGCTGAGTATTTAAAGGAACCTTGATGGGCTCATAATATTTGTACATCTTGTGAGTGTATTATTATCACCAAGGGGCCACATTTTATCATATACTGTTACCCCATTGGATAATTTCTACTTTACTGAATATCCCTAACAGTCTTTTCTTTTTTTCATTCTTTTTTTTGTTTTGATAACAAACAAGCTTGCGATACCACAACAGTTATAGCAAGCAGTTCAAAAACAGATATAATAAAACATTGACATGGCATCAGAAACATTGGCACTTTTTTTTTTTTTGTAAAGATAAAATAACACGTTGGAAATATTGATTGTCAGGAAAGAAATAATATGGTAAAACATGTTTATATTTTGCTTAACTGCTCATTTTGAACCATATGATATTGGGTATCATATTAGGTTTACATAGGTAGTAAAAGCTTGGATGAACAAAATGCTTTCTCCACCACTTGCTATGTTGATCCAAAGAAGGCAAAAAACAGAAGCGATTCCAATTTTGCAACAAACATGGAAAAAATTCCTTCTTGACCCCAGAATGTCAGTCAGATGACTCCTTGGATCTGGAAGTGATTACCCCACTAATTACAAAGATCAAGATTTAGGAATGTATTACAATACAGTTTCTTAGTTTAAAACTAGCTTATTAATCAATGCATTAAAACATATACAACAATTGTAAACTATGGTTGCATTAAAAATGGACCACAGGCCACTTATATCTAGTGTGAAAAATGTATTCAGCTTTAAAAATGTCATAATTAACTATCCCAGTTCATCAGGCATGTGAACATTGGTAAGAGAACAGAAACCATTGAGCATTTATCTTAGGGTGAAAATGTTTGCTAATGGGCATTTTCTTACATTAGTGGCAAATGGTTAGTGTCTTGATAAGTCTCTAAAGATCATAAGCAATAAGGAGGACAGTAATAATGTGAAAATATATTTGGCTGTTTGGCAATAGTTACATTTATGACAAGCAATAAACTGTAGGAGTTTCTTTAGAGTTGTAAAGCCAACACATTTTGGAAAAGCTTATTTGGAACACTTTAAGTTCATATTCTGTTAGTGAAACAAGAACACAGCACTATTTAACTCATTCAGTGCTAGAAGTTCAGTGATAATGTAAAGACATTTAAGGATATTGGAGTGCATTTCGTCTTTTCTGTCATGTCAGTATATGTTAAGGTGAAAACATCTTTAAATTAATCATTAATTGAAAAAAGTGTTTACTTTTTGCAGTTGAATGAAGACTTTATAATACATTTTTATATTATATGTCTTGAAGGACGTATATCTTTAATATAAAAACAAGTGCAGGTGCGTATGCGTAAATTACCACACACTTAAAAATTTTATATTTAGGTGTTCTGACGCTATTTTACATGGTAACTCATGGAACCTGTATTTTATGCACTTTAAGATAGACCCAGGTAGGGTCAAAATGTGTCAGTGTGGGCTTTTATCCTTTACTTTTTGGACTTCATTTGGCTTTTATTGTTTTATGCATCACTTCACTTGTTCTTCAATTAAGTTTGGAAGCACTTATATCAGGGGTACATTTTATCTTTACGTGTGTGTGTGGTAATTGGTGAATTCACACCTACACTTTTATTGTCTATACTGAATGACACAAAAGCAGGTGAATATATTGAACATATATCTTGCTGCACTTTTTTTTTAAAAAGTTTTATTGAATGTAGTTGCAGCTTACATATTAGAAACCGTAGATGCAAGTCTATAGCACAATACAGTTTGAGTGATTAACATTCATCTTGGAACTGGGGGGACAACAATAGAAAAAGAGGTGGGAAATAACAGGCATGTTAGGTCAGTGGTACATTATAAGAGAATGTGCATTCTATGGGGTTCTATTTGTATCACTAGTGTCCATGCTGATTTGAGACATTTTTTGTTGTTGTTGCTTTTTTGTGTGCTTTTACCTTTGCGACTTTCTATCTGATAGGTGTGTGTCCCATGTGCTCCACCTGTCAGAGAAGCTTTGGTATCTGTTTGTAGTGAACGCCGTCAGTTCTTCCATCCGTCTAATGTCTGATACGCCGTCTGTCCATTCTCTCTAGTGGGGGTGTGGAGGGGGATTAATGATTTTGTGGCTACCAGATTGGGAGACGGGATTTTTTGAGTTTAGCAAGCGGTATGTCAGTGTGTAGCAGGAGGGCTTCTGTAGGGCTGAAACATATCAAGGTAAGGTAAATTACAGATTGACCGTATGGTTGGGAATACTTTCACCCAGTATTTCTGAATTGGGGCACACTGCCACCAGATGTGTCGTATGTCGCCCTTGTCAGTGCCGCACCTCCAGCACTTATCTGGGGTTCCACTTATGCAACTTAGCTGGGGTATGATAACATTAAGTTTGTCTTTAGGTGTTTAGAGCCTGTAGCAAGGGTCTGTGTTAGTTGAAAGATCTTCTGCCACTGGGGTGTAGTAAGTGAAATATCTAGATCATGTTCCCATTGTTTGGTATACGTGGGTAAGGGTTCATCTTGTTTGTCGCCCAGGAGTTTGTATAGGTGTGATAGTGAGTGAGTCAGTTTACTTATTGTGGTGCACATTGTTTTGAAGCTACTGAGTGGTTGCGTTCCCTGTGTTGGGTCCAGTAGGGTCTATAGGTAGTACAAGAGTTGGTGATGTTTGAACCTGCCATTAAATGTGTGAGGTCCAGTAGTTAGGTAAGAATCTAGTGATGGGTGCAGGTCAGATCTGCATATGTCTTGTAGGGTTACATTTTGCTTTGTTGGGATGCAGGTAGAAAGCCAGCTTGAGAGTTCTGCTGCAATTGACTGGTTGTGCATCAGGAAGAGGAGAAGGGGAGCATGATGATATATGCATGTATGGTTCTGATCAGTCATCAAATGGTTAATATTGGCAGGATGGTCGGATGCTGTGATGGGCATAGTGAAGTGGGGTTGGCCACCTGCCATGGTAATGTGTCTATGGGTACCTCAAGAAAGCTATTTTTTTGTGTTCTCCACGGTTTATCATTAACTTTGTTGGCCCAGTACATGATCCTGACTAAGGCATTGGCTATGTAGTATCAATTGGCATCTGGGAAGCCCAGACCGCCTTGGTTGTGGGTCTCGCTGTGTCTCTGCTGTTGAGTCGCGGTTTCTTCCCCATCCACCCGTAGTTGGAGAAGGCAGCATTTAGGCTGTGGAAAAAAGATTTGGGCACATATATTTGGAGGGCAGTGAAAAGGATGCTTGGAAGTACATTCATCTTAAAACATTGAGGTGTCCCATCCAGGAAATGGTGGGTTTATTCCATTTCTTGAGGTCTTTTAGTATGGTGCTCAGGAGGGGAAGATAGTTGGCCCCATAGAGGTGTGGGAGTTCTGGGGTCATTTTGATACCTAGGTAGGTGAGTGCAGTTCTGTTTACCTGGAAAGGGAAGGAGTCAATAATGTGTTGTCATCTTGACATGCATAAGGGAAGAAAGTCAGATTTTTCATAGTTTATCGAGAACTAAGACAGCCTACTATATAGTGTCTTTCCCTTCATCAATTCTGCTAGCGATTTGCTCATATTTGTTAATAAGAAGAGGAGGTCATCTGTGTATGCTGTGATGGTATAGGTTTTATCTCTTTTGCAGAAGCCTGTGACATTTGTATTAGCTCTAACTTGTTCAAGGCTGAGTGTGAATAACATTGGTGATAGTGGGCAGCCATTTCTGATGTGTATTGGTTCGGAAAGGAGGCCATTAATAAGGATAAGGGGGGTTGGTTGTGAATAAAGGGCCCTAGTCCAGTTCCTCCAGTTCTGCCTAAGACCCAGCTGTTGTTGGACTGCTCCCATGAAGGATAGTTTACCTGATCAAATGCCTTTTTTGGCGTCCGTCGATAGGAAGATGGATGGGGTCTTAGAGTGTTGTGCTGCAAAGAGCAGATTGACCAAACAGGTAGTGTTTTCCTTTGCTTCTATGGTGGGGACAAAGCCCACCTGATCGGGATGGACCAGACGTCCCATGAGAGGGCCGAATCTCCTGGCAAGTATGGATGTGAAAAGTTTGAAATCTTTGTTTAGCAGTGATATGGGGCGATAACTCCCACACTGCTCTGGGTCCTTCCCTGGTTTAGCTATTGAGGTCATATATACTTCCAATGTCTGTGTCTGAACTGTGGCTCCTCGAGCCAAGTTGTTAAATGCTCGGAGGAAAAATGGTGACATTGTGGGGTGAAATTGTTTGTAGTAACAGGTGGTGTGTCCATCTGACCCAGAGCTTTTGTTTAGAGGTGAGTGTTTGATCGCATTGTTTACTTCCTCAGGTTATATTGATCTATATAGGGCCTGGGCTTTGTCTGGGAGCAGCTTTTGTGGGAGGTGCGTCTCAAGATATTTGTACATTGAGTTCTCTGTGTGTGGGGCAGGGTCGTTATTTGAGGGGATATTGTATAATTGAGTGTAGAATTTGTGGAATTCCTTAGCGATATCCTCTGTTTTGTGGTGAATGGTGCCTCCCGTATTCCTAACCCTGGGTATATATGTAAGTGGGTGTCTTTGTTTTAAGGACCTCACCAATAGTTTCCCACATTTATTACCATGTAGGCAATACGATTGTTTCGTGATGAGCATTGATCATTTAATTTTTGTGTCTAGTATGTCATTTATCTTTTGTCTGGTGTTTGTCAGTTCCGTTAGTGTGTCTGGTGACAGGTGTTGTTTGTGTTGGCATTCTAGCTCCGTGAGTTTGGTGAGTAGGTCGTGCATTTCTGTTTGTCTTTCCTTTTTAATTCTCATTCCTATTTTAACCAGTTCTCACCTAATTATGCATTTATGTGCTTTCCAGATGGTTAGTGGTGAGCCGTCAGGGGTCTCATTGTCATTGAAGTAATTGGTGAGTAAGTCTGTGATCTGTTTTCAAACCGCTGGTTGAGTCAACAATGATTCATTCAATTTCTAGAAGCAATTGAATGGTTGTGGAGCATCCGGTGTGACTGTGAGTGTCGTTATGGAGTGGTAAGATCAGGGGATAGGTGATGTTAGTGTTTCCCAGGAGATATAAATGTCTGTGTGACATAAGGAGGAGGTCAATTCGGGAATATGACTGTCTGGTATTAGAAAAAAAGGTGTGTCCTGTACTGTAGGGTTTTGGATACGCCAGCAGTCTATTATTTGTGTCGTATGTAATAATGATTTTATTTTACATCTTTGTCAGAGATCAAGACAGGTTTGGTTCCCTGAGTTGTCTATTCTAGGGTCTAGTGTAATATTGAAATCACTGCCTACAATTAGTATACCCTCTACAAAGCCTTCAAGTTTTGTTAGTACTTCCGAGAGTGCGTCATGTGGTTTGAAGTTGGTTAGATAAATGTTTACAAATGTATACATTATATCAGCAATTATACATTTGACAAATAACAACCTTCCATCCTCAAAAAGAGGATCGCCATGCCCATTGCCTTTACCTCAGTGTAGTTGCTATAAAAGCCTATGGGGAATTTGTGTTTTTTTAGTGGTGGAGTGTTCGGGCCTTTAAAGTGCATTTCTAGAGTGTGTGTGTGTGTGTGTGTGTGTGTGTGTATGTATGTATGTATGTATGTATGTATGTATGTATGTATGTATATATGTATGTATATATGTATATATATATATATATATATATATATATATATATATAAAAAAACAAAAAGTAGTTCCTGCACTCACGCTGATATGGCCCTTTATGACCGGGTGCCAACCATGTATAGCCCAAAAAATACAAAAATACAAAAGGATGGTTGCACTCACGGTTTTTGAATTAAAAGTCCAAAGTTTAATGTCAGATAATAAAAGCTGTGATCAACGTTTCAGTCCTTCCATGAGGACTTTCATCAGGATCATAAAAACAGACATGGGGCGGAGCAAATCCACGCATGCGCACACGGGGCACAGGGACGCCGATCAGGCAGCAAGACTCATTGGGGGTAAGCTGATTCACCTAAAATAGTTTAATTTAATTAATTATGTTGTATATAAATATCTTATTTGTACCATGTCTGTTTTTATGATCCTGATGAAAGTCCTCATGGAAGGACTGAAACGTTGATCACAGCTTTTATTATCTGACATTAAACTTTGGACTTTTAATTCAAAAACCGTGAGTGCAACCATCCTTTTGTGTATATATATATATATATATATATATATATCTATATATCTATATATCTATATATCTATCTATCTATCTGAGGCCCTAGCCACATGGAATTCACGTGGGGCACGCGCTCTCCTCTCCGGGACATAGAGACCCCCTCACAATGAGCGGTACTATCTTTTTTGAAGACATGTTGTTACATTTTGTTTGCCTTTTAAGTCAAACCCTTTATGGTTGTGATATGCCTGAAAAAAACTAAGGTGTGGATGGAGAAACCAAATCACCACTGTAACATGGCTAAACTATATACAAGTAATATTTTTTCCTCAGTCCTCATGTGTCTTGTGTAGTGATACATAATAAGAGACTGTAACTGTAACTAAGACTGTTTTGGGGGGTGAAAGTATGAACGGTGTGTTCGTTCATTCACTCAAGGGGACTTAGACGGATAGCAACCCACGGAAATTAATATGTACTGAGAGATTAGTGTCGCGTTCGCATTACTGTGATAGGCGAACCCTGGGCTTACGCCTCAGCAATACACATTTCAACTTTAGCAAGAAAGCTTGGCTCTTAAACTTCAGTGCATAGGAAAAGATAAAGGCCCATGGTTCCATCTCAGGAGGGACAGAGATCCCCCCCAGCACGCCGGAAGGCCCTCTGGTCTAGCCGGATGGCCCGGAGCCCACACCCACACCTGCCACCACATGTGTCCACCCGGCAGGTCATTTAACCCCTTCCACATTGTATAGCAGCTTAATGTGCCCCACAATCCTCCCTGATCCACCCGGTTACACCTGTTGTTGTAGTGCTGTTGAGATGTTATCCGAAGGCCCTCATACACAGTTCCGTTTATAGTGTGGGTGCTGGTGAACAGTTCCAGTGAGGTGGGTTGTCTGCTCATGTCATGTTCTTTTTAAAGAGAAGTCCTGTAGTTATATCCAGTGTGGTAAGGCTGAGCCCTCATAGTTAAGCTTGTGTTGAATGTTTCCTCAAATAGTTCCAACCAGGTGCATGGGACAGTGGGGCTCCACATGCGCAGGGCAACATATGTCATCAATGTTGGTTGTCTTTGTATCCAATTTAGTCCGGGGAGTAAGCACACAGCACCACAGGCAGGAAGACGGCACCCGCTGCTAGCTATCAGGTGGGTTACAGTAGGATAAGGCCCAGTGCCTATGCCACCCCAGCAGCCAGATTGGTTCAGCCCAAGGGGCTTGTCTGTCTTCCATAGGAGGCATTTGTGGTCCAGGTGCTTTATACAGCGGCTGGAGATTGCCATGCCACATCGGTATTTCTGGATGTTTACTTGGATGTTTAGCTGGGTGGTCATTTCTGGTATGTTTTCAGGGCATGTGATGGTGTATGTAATCACCTCATGCTGCATCACCAAGCTCAAGGGGAAGCCCCATCGGTATCTGAACCCCTTTGTGGAGAGGGCTTCAGTAAGAGGCTTGAGCTGTCTCCTTGCCTGCAGTGTAAGCCACGAAAAGTCTTAAAAAATGCTGATGGTGTGCATGTTGTATGTAAGAGGCATAGAGGTTTGTGCCTTCCTCAGTTGATCCTCTTTGAAGGCATAATAATAGAGGTTGCCTCTTGGTGGGCCTCTGGGTTTGTAGAATTAGGCTTCTGGGTGCGGTGTGCGCAGTCAATTGCTACTGGTGCTCCGTCCAGCCTACCCAGTTTTTTGTTGAAGATGTCTGTGACGACCTGTGGACTTTGGACTTCTCTGATTCACAAATTGTTGCGTCGTCCTCTGTTATCTAAGTCATCTATGTATTGGTGGAGGTGTAACATGTTCAGCCTCACCTTGCGGCATTTGAGCTCAGCGGCCGTGCGTCTGCATATCTGACGCCTGCAACAAGTTGATGGATGCTGGCCGCTATGGATCCACACCAAATTATAGCCCCACGCGCGTGTTCTGGGGTCAAAGCCCAAATTATCAGACAATCTGATTCTTTACCCCACCTTCTCCATTTCTCCCGTTATGGAGGTAATATCAGTACGGAAGGTTGCTTCCATGTCCTGAAACATATGTGTTCTGCGTTAGTGGGCAGTTGTTTAAGCAGAGTCTTTATGTCTCCCACCATGTCAGTGTCATTTGAGTCTCTGGAGTGGGCCGAAAGCGAGTCCCCACACAATCTCTTTTTTATTATATAATTTTATTTTATTTTTTATACCCTCAATTTAATATAAAATCCAATGTAGAAATCCTATTTATCCTGTAAGCTTCATCTGTAAGCTATCTATTTTTAGTGTTTTTTGGTGGGCTACATACCCCCATCCACAGAGCTCCCACATAAGTGTACTTGTGTGCCACACTCCATTGATGTTTTACATATTTATATACTTTCATCAGAACAAACACGATGCTATCTGATGAAGTGTTTAGAAGGCTTGAGGATGATTGATGCTTTTGTCCTCCATGACTCTGAAATAATGTTATAGCTGGGTCTACATCTCTAAGTCTGATAATGATTATCTTGATCGCACACCTGTAGAACTTGTAAGTTACAGCATCTTTGTTCAAATTAAAGATGAAGTCTATATATTACTCTGTGTAAAATAACATTCAAGAAATACTGCTTACTAGTTCTGGATTTGATTTCAAATGAGTGTGTTTTTACCTGTTTAATTGAATTGAAGAATTAATTATCTCAATTAATTTGATGAATTATCACATCTGCTCAGTCTGGGGGCCCTAATTTTGGCTACATATCATATCATAACTTTCAGTAAGCTATTTCCCATAACCCATGAATCACCCTAATACTTCACATTAACCTCCATGCTAAAATACAGTTGTCTTGTGGTTTATTATGATGTCTCAACAACTTCAGTGGCATTTTTTCCCATAAAACATGATTCACAATTACGCAAAAAAAAATATCTATCTATCTATCTATCTATCTATCTATCTATCCATACAATCTTTATCTTTTTTTTCCCAAGAAATATCAATACATCATGCATGAAAAGAGAGAAAAATAAGTGAAAATTAAAAACTTATAGTGTATTCAAATTACCTGTAGAAAAATACATATATTTCTTTTCATTTCTGACATGATAGAAATTGAATGAAAAGTAACAATAGTAACATAGGAAATATGACCATATTACTTCTTTAAGTACAAAAAAAGAGAATTTGATATAATAACGTGCTCTAGCTTGATTTGTATCTAAGGAGCTGCTTTCCATGGTCAGATTATGGATGTTAACATTGGAGGGAGAAATGCACACAAAAACAAAAACAAAAACAAACAAACAAACAAAACATATTTTATACGCCAACTAAAAATGATGTTTATTGCACAAAATGTATGGTTATAAAAATGACTTCTTGAATTTGTTGATACACTGTGTTGCCAGAAGTATTTTATGGGCCAGTGTTTGGGTGTTCCATTCAGTTATGATTGCCCTGTTAACAGAAAGTGGCAGCTTGAACCTGTCAGTTTGTGTATTAAAATTACATATAGCATTTCTTTAGTCTCTTCATGCAAAATGCATGTCAGAGTTGACACCAGACGATCAATAAATTTCATAGATATTACTGAATAAATATGGAAGTGCGATAGACCAGCTTGTTTCTATAAAATCATAGAAATTGTACTTTAAAAAACTAGTCCTTGTAGGACTTGTAATTGTCTGTATCAATTGACATGACATATATCTTTTGGCATGAGCTTCTTTAGCTGATGTGTCCCAATTGCATTAGACATGTGCAATTTGTTTTGTTCCAAACTGAATATCATCTGAATTCTGAGTTCTGCAATTTGGAGCATTCAAACAATGGATACTAAAATTGAAGAGAAACAAATGAATTTAAAATTAAATTAATTATTTTTTATATATTTGGTCTGATAAGGATAGAAAATCAGGGAGATTTCTACTAAACAACTAAAAGAGCAACATTAAGAAAATTGTTATTTCAGCTGTTTAGTAGATGGGTCCATAATTTGGTGTCCTTACGTAGGATTGGCATACTTAACCCCTTAAGGACCAAACTTCTGGAATAAAAGGGAATCATGACATGTCACACATGTCATGTGTCCTTAAGGGGTTAAAGGACCACTATAGGCACCCAGACCACTTCTGCTTAATGAAGTGGTCTGGGTGCCAGGTCCATCTAGGATAAACCCTTTCTGCTGTACACTGAGGGTCTCATTGACAGCCGCTAGAGGCGCTTCCGCACTTCTCACTGTGATTTTCACAGTGAGAAGACGCCATTGAGAATGCTTTCCTATAGACTGACTGAATGCATGCGCATTCAGGCGATGACGGGGAAAGGTGGAGGAGAGTCCCCAGTGCCGAGGGAGCCCGCCGCTGGAAAAAAGGTAAGGTATTAACCCTTCCTCACCCTAGAGACTGGCGGGAGGTGGGCCCAGAGGGTGAGGGGGACCCAAGGACCCTATAGAGCCAGGAAAACAAGTATGTTTTCCTTGCACTGTAGTGGTCCTTTAAGGGTTGTATACTAAATTAGAGAGCTATCTACCACAGAGTTGAAAGAGCAAAATTAAGAAAAGAGCTTCTCTTAATTTTGATCTTTTTGCTGTTTATCAGATGGGAAGGTAAACTAAGAAATGAAAAATAAAAAAGGGTATTTAAAGCATTTAAATTAGACATATCAGAGGCATCCTATAAAAGATGAAAGGAAGCCAGTAATGCAGGCAAAAAGGTGATTAGACAGTCTAAGCTAGATAATGAGAAAATGATAGCCAGAGAGAACAAAATCAATCAATCAATGTGTTAGTGTATAAATTAAAAGTAAATAAATAAAAAACAACAAAAAAATAAAGGTTTAGGTACATTTAAATAAGAGGAGCCGTTTGACAAAGCCCTGAGGGAGGGGCGAAACGCATCACCGATCCGGAACCAGGAAGTGAATTACAGACGGTCGGCAGTAACAGCCAGGACAAGAGATCTGAAGGACTTTAACATTCTATAATTGTATAGGACTTTCCTTTCGGTTTCCAGAGGCTGGTGAGCAGACCAAGAATTGTACACAGCATTTTTTGTCTTTAACTGTTCTAATAAAGAATACTTACCTGACATTCGGATTGCAAGTTTCTTTCCCACAGATCCTATGCTCTCTAGGGGCTGATCCTCCCTGAGTGCCATAGCCACGAGTGGTGCTTTTACCACTCCACTTTTGTGAGTGTGATACTTTGAGGGTTATTTTGTTTTATACATATATGTATGCCTTATTGTGCTACACTAGGAGCCCTCTCTTGCTTTTGTCTCCTTTACAGGTGTCCAAATGATTACAGTTTGCAAGTATATTTACAGATTGTTTGTTAATCACAACCACTAAGTATTGATATCAATACACCGTATATGCACCTTAAATTAACAACACAGAGGCAAATTGTTTCTCTATTAGAGGTCCACAGTGAATGCAAATGTTTTTCTATTGCGCACCATCACCACTGTAAACTGTATTGTGTTCAAATTGTTTTACCAGGGTTTTTTTTTTGTTAGTTGCTGCATTTGTTAGATTTATTTTTTTCCCCTTTGCACCATCCTATTTATAATTGTTTTTACATTTAAATAAGAGATGAGTATATTAGGTAGACATTTTAAATAACTATTTTTATTCAGTATATATAAGGAGGAAGCTATGACAGGAGATGTGCACGTGATTGCTGCAAAAAGCTTGCAGAACAATTCTGATTGGATGACTAAAGACAATGTGTTGCATCAATTATAGAAAGCTAATATAAATTAAGCCCTGGGGCCTGATACCCACATTTATTTATGGAGCTAAATGTGGAAATAAGTGATCCTTTGAGATTGGAGGAAGGCAAATGTGGTTCATATATTAAAAACGGTTCAAAATCTCTGTCTGGAAATTATAGACCTGTGAGCTTAACTTCTGAAGCTGGCAAAGTATTTGAATGATTATTAAGGGATAATATCCAGGAATTCATTGGGAAGACATTGTTATTAGCAATAATCAGCATGAAATATAGGTTATGTCAAAGTAACTTCATTGCATTCTAGAAGAAGTACATAGAGGTATAGATCAGGATCTTGCAGTGGATATAATCTACTTGAATTTTGCCCAATACAATTCCTCACAATAGGGTAGTGTTCACATGAAAATAAATGTATCTAGATTACATTTTTGTTCTTGGGTAGAACATTGGCTCAAAGATAGAATAGAGAGAGTTGGCATTAATGGTTATTTTTTTATGCTGATCAAAAAATGGTAAGTGGTGTCCCTCACAGTGTGTTCTCAGGTCATATCTATTCAAGCTAATTACAAATGATCTTGAAATAGTAATCAAAAGTCACATGCCACTGTTTACAGATGAACACTAGGAAAGATAATGTAATATGGGCATGATATTACTTTGCTGTATTTGGATTTAGATGGCAGATGGAATTTAATGTAGATAAAAGCAAAGTTATGCACAAGCAACTTACACTCTAAATGGTAGTGAATTATGGATAACAACACATGAGAAAGATGTGTTAGTTCTCATAGACAACAAACTAGGCAACAATAATTCTTGGGATTAAAACATACTTTTTCACTGGTAATACCACTGTCAGGGATCCACGGGCGGCTAGGAGGGGAGGCTGCACGCCACTTGCAGCACTCACCCTCAGTCCGTCGCCGCCCGCGGTCTCCCCTCCGCTTACCTGTCGGCGAGCGGCGTCTCCTCTCTGCTGCTCGCCGCTCGCGTCCTCCACGCCCCCCAGCGGCAGCATGTATAACGCTGCACGCTGGGAGGTCACTGACTTATGTAAACGCCGGGGTCACGTGAGTGACCCGGCGTTAAAGGAACAGTACCACAATCACAGTGGGAGGTATAGATATCCCCCACGTGTGATTGTTAATTCTGATTGGAAGTTATCCAATCAGAATTAAACCAAGGGTATTTATACTTACCTTTCCTGTCCCTCAGTGCCCTGTTGTGGTCTTATGATACCTGTAGCGTAGTGTTCTCGTCTTGCTCTCTGGTTACTGATTATTTGGCTCGTTATTCCGATTTTCCTGTATTCTCCACCCCTTTGACCTCGGCTTGTTTCTCGTTCTCCCGTTTTCTGGCTCCCTTTACGTGGCTTGTCTCCTGACCATTCTTAGTGTGCTTAGCCCGGCCGCTTTAAGGACCGGTATAGCACCCTTCCTCTCTGTGACCTGTTAGCGTGTTAGGTTCTGGAATCGTGACATTACAACAGGGCCACCATGGAACCTGCTGACATTCCACAGCTGTTAGTAAATCAGGAGGCTAGAATGGATGGTTTAGACCACCGTATGGATCAGTTTGCCCAGGCTTTACAAACCATACTGGCTCGTACTGCCCACTTGCAACCTGCCGTCCAAGAAGCTGTTGCTGCTGTGCCAGAACCCATTCCTGATCCAGTACCCGCTCCTGCTCACGTGGTTCACATGACGCCACCTCAGCGCTATAGCGGTGATCCAGCATTGTGCCGTGGTTTCCTCAACCAAATTGATATTCATTTGGTGATGAATCCTCGTTCCTACCCCACTGACAGAACCAAAATTGCTTTTTTGATTAACCATTTGTCCGGGAAAGCTCTAGCATGGGCTAATCCCATGTGGGAGAATACGTCCCCAATGTCCTTTTCAGACTTCTTAACAGCTTTTAAACGTACGTTTGACCAACCCGGCCGGGTTGCTTCTGCTGGCAAAGCTCTGCTTAGGGTTCGACAGGGTAATAGATCTGTAGCGGATTATACCATTGAATTCCGCACTCTGGCAGCTGAAGTGGTCTGGAATAACGACGCTCTCGTAACAGCTTTTCAGGAGGGTTTGGCCACTTACATATTAGATGAAATAGCATCCAGGGAAATGCCTGTTCTTCTGGATGATCTAATAGATTATGTCATTCTAATTGACAACCGTATTAGAGAGAGGCGTAGTCAAAGAAGGATGAATACACAGGGGTTACCTGCTTTACCCAGTACTGCATTACTAGCATTACCTCCCCCTAATCAACCACCTCCCGAACCCATGCAATTAGGTGCTGTAGGCTTATCTGAAGCTGAAAGAACGTACCGCAGAAGGGAGGGTTTGTGCCTTTATTGTGGTAAGAGGGGGCATCTCCGAAGAAACTGTCCTAGTTTGCAGGGAAACTCCAGCACCTAAGGCCTAGAGAGGGGTCGGCCTCGGGTGTTATGGTTTTTTCCCCTCATATGTCCATCTCCAGACCATTTATTACGGTTACTCTTTTGGTCAATAAAACCACGATAACAACTAAAGCCTTGATCGATTCAGGTGCTGCAGACAGCTTTATGGATGAGAACTTTGCTAAAACCGCAGCCTTGAATCTGATCCAAAAGGCCACACCCTTGGCCATTGAGGCCACTTGATAAACCTCTGGTGACCCATGAAACCCAAGAAATGGTTATGGTCGTGGGTGCCTTAAACAAAGAAAGGATAACCTTCTAAATAATTGACTCCCCTATGGCTTCCATCATTCTGGGCTTTCCCTGGTTAGTTAAGCATAACCCGGTACTCGATTGGGATTCTCTAGATATACTCTCCTGGGGGGTATCTTGTCAACAAGACTGTATGGCCCATTTACATCCCGTTTGTTTACTTAATGTGCCTACAGCTAAACCACTTTCTGTTTCTGTCCCTCCTGTGTATGCAGACCTCGCATTGGTCTTTGAAAAGAGGGAAGCTGATAAACTACCCCCACACCGGGATTATGATTGTGCCATAAACCTGTTATCTGGTTGATTGGAAGGGTTACGGCCCTGAGGAGCGGTCCTGGGTTTCTGCCTCTGACTTGAATGTGCCCTCTTTGATCCGCTCCTTTCAGGCGTGGTTCCCTTTGAAGCCTTTGGCTTCCCGCCCGTTGGGCGGGCCTTGAGGGGGGGGGTTATGTCAGGGATCCGTGGGCGGCTAGGAGGGGAGGCTGCACGCCACTTGCAGCACTCACCCTCAGTCCGTCGCCGCCCGCGGTCTCCCCTCCGCTTACCTGTCGGCGAGCGGCGTCTCCTCTCTGCCGCTCGCCGCTCGCGTCCTCCATGCCCCCCAGCGGCAGCATGTATAACGCTGCACGCTGGGAGGTCACTGACTTATGTAAACGCCGGGGTCACGTGAGTGACCCGGCGTTAAAGGAACAGTACCACAATCACAGTGGGAGGTATAGATATCCCCCACGTGTGATTGTTAATTCTGATTGGAAGTTATCCAATCAGAATTAAACCAAGGGTATTTATACTTACCTTTCCTGTCCCTCAGTGCCCTGTTGTGGTCTTGTGATACCTGTAGCGTAGTGTTCTCGTCTTGCTCTCTGGTTACTGATTATTTGGCTTGTTATTCCGATTTTCCTGTATTCTCCACCCCTTTGACCCCGGCTTGTTTCTCGTTCTCCCGTTTTCTAGCTCCCTTTACTTGGCTTGTCTCCTGACCATTCTTAGTGTGCTTAACCCGGCCATCGTGACAACCATGTGTTAAGTATGCCATACAATTTGGAGCACTGTTCTAAAGAAGAATGTTATGGAACTAGAAAAAGTGCAGAGGAAGGCAACAGAGGTAATGCAGAGGCTATTCATTGGATGAGAACTTCAACTGGTCACTCTCAGCCAATGAATGACTTGCTCTGCACTGAACATGCACAAAAGAAATTACATCTTTGGTGGCAATATAAAATGCCACTGTATTTGCAGTGTTTCAAATTGAAGGGCATACAGACTCCAAGCACAATGATCACTTCAAAACACCTAAGTGGTCATGTTATTTGGGTTAACATTTTAATGCTTCCAGCACCTCAAGCAGCATGAATCAGATGGTGGGCTAGGATATGGCAATGGTGAATTATGTGCTTGTGTGGATGGATGTCAGACAATATAGCGCACATATTAACTTATTTGTTATAATGGCTAGAGCCATTCGGTGGAGCCATTTGGATAAGGTCAGTGTCATCTTCAATTAGGTCATATGTCTGTAAGCTGCTGAAAGGTGTAAGGCAGAAGTGTTCTATGACCTTCTATTCAATAAGTTCAAATAGTGGACCTTTGTATGGAAGACCTGTGCTCTCTTATGAAATAGAAATGTAGTGGACAATTAAATGTTTCATATTTTACATGTGTTTTAGGAGTGTGTGCTACCTATGGCATTGTATAAGATATTGTAGGCAATTATATTCTGTGCAAGGCATTGGTTTGCATACATTTGCGTTTATTTTAATACACTTTTTATAAAGTTAACTTTTTCTAAGTGTGATCTAGAATTGTTAATTGATTACATCCATGTTAAATAGTTTATATAAGTTATCTTTTTTGTGGTTATATAGATAGTACTGTTTATTGGTGCACTAGGTTCATTATTTTTTATGTCCAGTTCAAAATATGCGTTAAATTATTTTTGCCTTGAAAATATCTACAACACCTTTATTGCTGATCCCATGGTCTTCCTAATTTCATCTGTGCAGACGTTGCTATGGTTACTACCTAACAGAAAACACATCAACGTGCTCACCTTTGTTAATTAGTCCGCTTACTGGCAAATCAAGCTGCAGGCAATTGTTGTCCAATTCCTGGCTTAAAGCAGCGTGGCTGGTGTTAAACTCCACAGAACAAAAACCACTTCACTGGGACTCAAGGACTTCGCTGGAACTTCAAGGACAAATACTTATGCTAAAATTCTATCAGTATTTTTTTTACGTAAGTTTAATAATCAGTCTAGTAAATGTGTTCATTTCGGTTCCTGTTTCTCAATCACACAGAGATGCTTTTCTAGAGTCATGGCTGAGATATACCAAATGTATTATATATTTTCAGCTCTTTCAGCTCTTTAAAAATTGTAACTGGCCTGTTAGTTTAAAAAAGGCAATGCTTTAGACACTGGGGCCATAAAAAAGCTATGGTGGACTATAGTAAACATTGTGTACCCAAAGTTTAATTTTGTTCATATGCATTTGAATACCTATAGGATTGTTTACTAAAGAAAGAATCGTTGGGAAATTTAAGTTTATTCATAGTGAATTTTAAACTTTAAGCAAAAGTGGCTGAATTGAAAAATATCCAATTCAGCTGTTTCCAATTCAGGTATTTTGGTCTAAAATTTGAAATTCACTTTCAATTCATAACTATTCTCATTTTAATGAATACTCCTGCTACACTTGAATATTTGGCTGTAAACACACCTTAATAATATTGCAAAATGTTTGAGGAAAACCAAAATGTGATATATAATTTATTTATTTATTTATACATGTAATAGCAAAAAGCATGTTTAAGTTGAAACCTTGCTCAACATCACACACTTTATATAACCTAAAAACTGTAATTAACACTTATGTATATATATTGGAGGTTTTTCTTTTTTTACTTATCTTGCCATGCAACACAAGCAACACCATAATACAATTTATTCCAATAAATATGCATTTTAGTGATTTCGTGCAATGCCTGTAATTGTATTTGCCTTTATAGAGAAGCCTTTTAAAAATCTAAGACAATATTCTTCTGTAAAGTGTACCCAGGGTACATGCAGTGTGTCTAGTTTAAACATATATAAACATAATCTTTACGTTGTGATAGCAGAGTTGTTAGCAAATGTATAGACTGGGTGAAAAACCTATTTAAAAAGAGGTCATTCTCCCATAGAGCTTTTTACTAAAGAATTGACTGACATGGTAAGCAAGGGAGATCTCCCATTGGCATTCTGTTGTCCAAACATAGCAACTACAGCAAATGTTATGTGGTTTCTGAGGTTATGCCCCTGCCGATGGTGGCTAGGGAACATAGGGAATGAAACCAGTATTTTAGGGTCACGCAGGAGTGAAATATTTAATTAACTTCAAATTATCTGATGTGTTGTAGAATCTTGTTTTTATGATATGAATATTATAAGGTCTTTATTCAAACTACCTAGATCTTTCATTGTATATGAATGGTCACCACATATGGTTCATGTTAAGAATGATGGATGAAGGCCTGTTGATAGTAACCTTTGACCTAGCTTTGCAAGCCAGACTCCCTGTGTATTACCAAGGCTCAAATTTCTACAGATATTTATTCATTTAACCATGTATATAGAACATATTTTGTTAAACTTCTATTTTACCGCCTAAATATAATGTATGGCTTTAATCATAGATTTCAAATGATACTAAGCCACCACCCTTTTTCTATGATAGCCACTTATACGCTTCTATATAATTGAATTTTAAACCTATAAAAACAATTGTAGCTAAGATTTTGTTAGCAATACCTTTAACATCAAAAATGGATTCTATCTTGAAGTGCTTAAAGGACCACTCTAGGCACCCAGACCACTTCAGCTTAATGAAGTGGTCTGGGTGCCAGGTCCAGCTAGGGTTAACCCATTTTTTCATAAACATAGCAGTTTCAGAGAAACTGCTATGTTTATGAATGGGTTAAGCCTTCCCCCTATTTCCTCTAGTGGCTGTCTCATTGACAGCCACTAGAGGCGCTTGCGTGCTTCTCACTGTGATTTTCACAGTGAGAGCACGCCAGCGTCCATAGGAAAGCATTATGAATGCTTTCCTATGTGACCGGCTGAATGCGCGCGCAGCTCTTGCCGCGCGTGCGCATTCAGCCGATGGGGAGGAGAAGAGGAGGATCGGAGGAGGAGAGCTCTCTGCCCAGTGCTGGAAAAAGGTAAGTTTTACCCCCTTTCCCCCTTCCAGAGCCGGGTGGGAGGGGGTCCCTGAGGGTGGGGGCACCCTCAGGGCACTATAGTGCCAGGAAAACGAGTATGTTTTCCTGGCACTATAGTGGTCCTTTAAACGTTGCTCTGTTTTTGTCAAAGATGTGTGCATTGATGTATGCTATTTTGGATTTTGTGTATGTTTGAATAAATATATTGTTTGGCTGCAAGACACTCTGATTCGATAATTAGAACACTGGTGTGTGACAAACATCTCAAGAAAAGCTAATGTCCAACAAGGAGGATTGCCCTGCTTGTGAAAGTGTCCCCAAACTTGGACAATCTGTTCACATTGTGGGCATGATAAGAGTTACCAGAGGTGAGTGTTTCAGTTATGTAACACCTGCTGCACTGCAGCCATGAGGATGCTAGACCAAATGCAAGTTAAGCAAAGATCTGAAAATGTTACATTCAACACATTGTTTATCTCTAAGATAATGATATACTCAATGCCTATGAGGGGATTTCTTTGAAAGGGTAGCTGTCACGATAGGCTCACTTTAGCTTTAATTACATATGCAAAGTTTTTTACTTCAATATATTTTCAATGAACTGCAATTTTATGTATGAATCACAGCAAAAAAGGGAAAAAAATTTACCGTAGGTTAAATAGCAATGAGTGATGCTGAATTTACATTCAGGCATGTGTTTCAGCTTAGAATAGAGTGATATAAAATGAACATCCATTTTGAAATCGTTCTCCCTTCCTTCAAACCAAGCAGTCATTTCAAAAGTTAGTTCTGTAGCATCTGACCGATACATTAGAAGGAGAAGAAATGAGAGACAAAATTGCTCATTGTTGCTGCTTGAAAAGCTTAAGAGCATAAAATGCCATATAATAAACCATGTATTTGTATTCTAATCACTGAATTAACTAGATGGTTTGCTGGGCACAATAAAGAAGCTAAGTGCATTTGATCTTGCAAGAACCGCAATACACTGTGTTCTGGGATTGGAAAATTGCACAGGACTTTTGTGTTCTCCAAAATGACAAAATGTTGGATCTGAAAGCACTGGCTTACATTTAAAGGATTCTTTTTTTTTTCATATTGAAAAGAAGTAAGTTGAATTGTGTAGAGATAATGAAAATAATTCATAGTCACAAAGACATTCAATGTCAGGAAGTCACTTCAGTTGTATGGAATATTTTAGTCCTTTTCTTTAGTATGGATCTGAGCAGTTCACATTATTGCAGCATGACATCAATTTTTTCCTTTAATGCAAATACACATCATTGGTTTCTGGTGCTTTTCGGTAGCCTTTGTCACAGGCACAGATTGAATCAATTTAACTCTATCCTGTGAGAACATCTAATATAAAAGTATATACTCTCGCTGACGGAATCTGTCGTGAATAACATAATGTGACATGGTTAAATGCAGTAAAAAGTAATAGTAGTTACAGCTCATAATAACATGTAATATGGTGTGATTTAACAGGAATTTAATATGTAAAGCATACTTTATTAATAGACCCCCTTAAGGACACATGACGGAAATATTCCGTCATGATTACATTTTATTCCAGAAGTTGTGTCCTTAAGGGGATACTGACCAGTGGTAGGGACGCTAATTAAATTGCAAATATAGGTTTACAATATCTGAATTGCAACTATTTTAGTCAAACATTTTTACTGCCACGGTTATTTTGTCTTAAAAGTATGCAACATGAGATTTGCAATTTATTATTTAGTAGTTAGGTCTTTGTATGTAATCCGTATGTTTTTATATGTTACTGTTATTAAAAATGAATATTATGATAGGATGCAGTTGCTTTCAATTATTGCAAATGCCGCCATTTTGTGTTTTTTTGCAATTAATAGAATGCTCAGTAATGACATGGGAAACCACAAGGGCAGGAAAGCTGGAGTGGGGTTATCTATTTTGGGTGACGAAGAAGGCTTTTTCTGAGGGCCTTGAATACAGGCAGTAGGCTCCTGCAGGGTCTAGTATGTTATCAACAGAGCAGCAGATAAAAAATGAAATAGAATGTGCAATTAAGGGAGTCTAAACATTAGAAGTCTATTACTAGGACGTACTTAGGAAAGCTGTGTAAGTTGTATGCAGGGAGGTGTTACTAGAGCTGTATAAAAACAGTGATATAACTCATAAATGACATGAGCAGTGAAACTACAGGGGCATGATCGTTACACGAAAACTGCTTAAGTGAGCTAAAGTTCTTTTGGTGATTATAGTGTGCCTTTAAGTGCGTACTTTTGATATTTTGATACAAGTATTTTTTTTAAAGTAGCTGTGTTTCTTTCTACTAGGATAATATGTGTCAACTTGTATTTGGTAGTTTGAATTAGAAGCTGTGTTCAGCTTTAGGCGGGTCAGTGTGGCTGTGCACCGGCCCCGAAGTCATAGTGGTCCACAGTCACAGGGGTTGCAACTGCGGCCAGGTACCCTGAAGTGATGGGCCCGGTCGAATTTGCATCCCCTGTGACCGTGGTAGTTACACCGCTGAGTGAATGTCTGTTATGTTTACATACCTTGTCAAAGTCACAAATCTTTTTGCTTGCCCATTTTTACAGTTTATAACATTAAATTCAAGAACTTTTTTGTGCTGTCTAATATATCTCACTGCTTGACAGGTCCCATTGTAATGATATAATAAATGTTATTCACTTTACCTGTCAGCGGTTTTATTGTTGTGGCTGATCATTATGTAAAACTGAAGATTATACTAGGTTTGGTGTACTAATTAGAGGATTAAGAACACTAAAAGTCTCAAAAACATTAGACTCAGGACTATCCATTGATAGTGCCTTCCCCTATTTGAATCATAATAAAGTATCCTTAAATATGAATTTTTGTGGCACCCTTTGGAATTAGTATGTTATATGTCATATGGATAAAACCCATTTACTAGCACTCAGTGCTGATTTTTAAGTCATAATATGTATCAAGTATTTTTCTATATTTTGCTTTCTTTATAAAACCAGTTCTGAGTCTCATCTTTTTGAGACTTTTAGTATTCTTAATCCTCTAACTTTCTATTTTGAGTACAAGCCCCTCTATTGGTGGATCTGGAACCACCACTCTGACCTTTATATAGATTATTTTTCTTTTTTTATACATCTAATTGGTGTACTAATAATCTTAATTTTAATAAGGACAGGAGTTGAATATTTTGCATAATCTTTCTTTACTCACTCCATAGCAGCAAAGAAAAAAAAAACGGAGAAACTGGGAACCAATCAAAAACAAGCAGTGGTTATAAAAGGCGTGAAAAAGCTGCTGGAGGGCCTGACTTTGCTACACTCTGAGATAGACGTGTGAGCCCTTAGCTCCCGCAAGAGGTGACCTACCACAGCAATCTGAAGAGCATTATTTATCTTCTTAAAACACCCTATAGCTCCTTGGGACACCCCGAGATCAGGGCTAGCTGCTTGAGCAAAAAGCCTAAGCACAAATTGTAAAATCTACGAATCTCTGCCCTGTCACTGCAGAAAGCGTGTGGCCAAAATGGTGCCAACGGCCCTGCTTCACCAGCATCCTCGGCCAAAAGTGATAGAACCTCCATATAGGTGATCACTCAGCCTCTGGTGACAGAGTCCTCCCTGCATAAGATGCCCCTGAACCTACAGTCCTCACTCCAGGCCGACTTTGCCAAACTAACACGGGGTGTTCGTGCTGACATGCAGGCCATTGGAGAAAGAACAGCCCAATTAGAGGAAAAAGCAGAAGAAATCATAGACGCTCACAAATCTCTGGCTGCTGCCAACTCTAGCCTTGAAACTAAACTGGCCCTGCTTACAGATAAAGTCGCTGACTACGAAGACCGCAACAGACTGAGTAATATCCGCATCCGCGGAGTACCTGAAGAGGTAAAGCCACAAGACCTTCAGGCCTATGCCATACAGCTGTTTCAGACTTTGGTGCCGGAGTTATCCGAACATGGCGCATCCACCGCTTACCGAAGCCCAAACATCTCCCAGCTTCAGTTCCTAGGTATGTCATCACTAAAATACACAACTACCTCCCTAAAGAGAAAATGATGCAAGCAGCCTGACATCTTGAAAACCTACCCGGAGATTCCTCCCATATTTCTCCCAGATTACTCACGGTCAACTACTCAGAAACAACATTCATTAACATCTAAGCTTGGTCATGGGATTCTACAGCACAATATGTTAGACCCTTGGATAGTTCATTCAGAGAGCACATCTCGTTGTGGCTGCATTCCCACGTGGTAATGGGAATGCCGCCTATCATTTACCTCCTCCCGCGACGCCCTTTGACCTCACTGACAGACACTCCTCCCCTTACACAGCGGCCAGGTCTGTAAACATTAGAGACACCAGCCAATGCAAGTTAGAACATTTTAAGGTTTATATTTAACCTTTCCATTACCTAACCATTTTAAACGTGTGTGTGACGTCACACACACGTTCACTGTCACATGCTTCCCTGCAGCCAATCAAGGAGCACCTTAGGCTATTTAAACCTTTTTGTCCATTTATCTGTGCCCTGTCGTGGTTTCCATCCTGGTTATCTGAGAGCGCGTTTCTGGTACTGTTTCTTGCCGTTCTAAGGCCCGGTAATATATCGTAGGGTTTTCTTTATTTTCTACTTAAGTTCTGCATGTTGGGCATTAGTTTATCCTGGCAGTGGGGTTCTATCGTGAAGTTTTGCCTCGCTATACATAGGTATCTCTGCCTGGATTGTCGGCCATTCATTTGTTTTTAGGGTACAGAGTAGTGCTGCAGATTGTTTTAATGGGTGGCAGCTGGGCTTTCCTGTGTACCAGATTACAATTCCGTGGTTTGGGGTGGCGGAGTTCAGACGGCTTAAGGGGTGTCATGACAGCTCGTATGGTCCTGCACACAGAACTATGTAACATGGTTACCTAAGAAATTGGTTGTCACTTTACTTATTTATGATGTAATCATTGTGTGTTATATTGTTAATGTTTACTGTTTTCAGATATGGTTATTGCCTTTTATGACGTATTGGGATGTGATATGTTGTATGGCGACTTTGGGGGGCAATGACCTCGGACTGTTATGTAAAAAAAACCTAGTACATTATTAATAAAAGCTGTGGACATATTTAACTCATATAATATTAGTGTCTGTGTATTATTGGGTTAGGTATTGTGGGGGGTTATTTCCACCTTCCCATATGGCGACGATGCGCCTGTCAAAGCTTGGTATACTGGAATTGCACTGGTAGTTAATATAAAACAGAAACAAAGGGTCAGACAATCTGTACTTGGAACACTGGGAATAGAGTTCAACAGAATATTTAAACAGTCTGGGTCTGGCTTTCAGAAACAAGAATAACAATGAATTGCAAACACAGATGAGGAAAGTCTGTGTCTGCAATCAAATCTTCCTCTCGCTTATAGTAATTCCCATACAGAGGGAAGCTTTTTCCTTTGTTCCCAAGTCTCTGCTTATTAGAAAATGTTTTAACTTTTAGTCTACTACAGTACTTTTTTCATATGATGAACTGACATATTCTCCCATGAACACCAAAAATAAATTGTAGACAGGGCCCTGGTGCAAGAAATGTTTGCGTCCCCTTCAACACAAGTGTGGTCAAACGATAGATCCTCAACGGTCATGCAACCTACCATTTACCCATCCTTGCAGTTGTATTTGTAAGCAGTGTATGTGCTTTCAAATGTAAGCATGTTTTTGTGTGGAGTATGTGTGTGTGTGTGAATGTAGAAATGTAATTGTATGTACTGTTGTCATTTGAATGCAACTGTGTGTTTGTATGTAGTGCAGGTGTGCATTTGTGTGTAGGTTGTAAGCTTCTTTTGGGCAGGGCAATTTTCACCTACTCTTCCAGTATATCATACATGTTTTATTAGAAATTAATGTTTTTCTTGTTTATTGATTGCGCTTGCTATGGAATATGATGGCGCTATATAAATAATTGTTGGTGTTTGAATGCATACACATTGACACACACATTGTCACAGCTCACCTTGCCCGGCATTCTCGCTGCATGCTGGGGGCCTCCGGCGCCAGCCTCTTTACTCCTCCTCCCGGCTCTGTTGTTCTGCTTTTCCTCCACTGGTTAATTTTTACGTGAGAGCAATCACTGGCACCATCTGAATGTCATAATAATCAAGTTGCCAAACAGAATATTTTTGGTATGTCAATATCAATACTATAATCTATATCAATACACTTAAATAATAAGGCAATATATGCGTCATCTATGAAAAATTTTATCTTGAGTTTTAATGGTGAATAAATTGTTATTGTAATTTAAAAAGTTTATATGCAAATGCACGCGACCATCTGGAAACTGGAAACCCTTTAAATTAATTTGTAATTTGGAAATCAAACATGTCAATCAAATCATCCCTGTGAAAAGACAGATTCCTTTCTAGAACGTTGTTTACAGGAGAGAACAGAAGTGGGAACCGCCACCACAATTTAATAAGCAAAAAATTATAAATCCATAAAATAGAGGTTGTAAAAGAATGTAATTTCTACTGTTGTGAAAAATTAAACTGATTAATTGATATGACGAATACTTTGCTACATTTTATTCTTTATCTTTGTGTCTAACAGTTTGTAATAGTGAACCAGTTGCCCTGCATTACAATTAGAAGCAGTAGGATTGGGTAATCACTTAATTTTTAATGAGTAAATTTGCCTTTTAACAGCTTCTTGCTGGGATGTATTTTAGTCTCACAAAAACCTCAGACAAGGTACATATGGTAATAATGGTTTAGAATTTTATTGAACAATGACTGTTGACCTGTTGTTATTGTTCATATATACAGGAGCAATTTAAATGTGTTATGTTGCTTAGCTGGCATTGAAATTATTGAAGTTAACATGTTTGTTATATGGAAATTGCATATTTTTCTACCTTTCCTAATTGTCTGTCATGACCTGAATAGAGTGAATAATTTTCAATGGTATGTTTTCAAAAAGGAAAACATTTACAGATGGAATTGTTGAAGACTGGAGGCTACACTTATATGTCTAATCTGTAAGTAAATCTGTCTGCCCTATCCTATTCTTCTCTGTCAATCTGCTCTATTCTTTTCTGTCTGTCCAATTCTAGTCTATCTAATCTATCAGTCTGTCTCTTCTATTCTGTCTATCTGGTTGCCTATCATATTATTTTCTGCCTAGGCAATTATATTATGTCCATTCTGTCCATCACCATATTCTATTCTATTCTGATCTGTTCTGTTCTGTTCAGTACTTTTCTGTTCTGTTCTACTCATCTGCCTATCATACTCTTTGTCTGTTTATCTATCTAGCTGACGGTCTATCTCCCAAACCATCATATTTTAAAAACCGCTGTCATGCCATGAATATATTTGTGCAAAGTATGATGACATCTCTGTCAAGTTCACGGTTTCTAAAGAGAAACATGGGAATCACACTCGTTTATAAACGTAAACGTTTTGTTCTCGCATGTATTCATGCAATAACATGTGTCCTCTTGTCAAGACTACTTGACTTTTAATAAGCTAAAGTAACTCAACAAATCTAGCAATGTCACAATGCAGAGGTTAAATCTACCTGCACATAATAGCCCCCCACTCCCCTTTTTTTTTTTTTATCTCCCTGCACGTGATCATGGATTGGGTATATGTTGGAGTCCTGCAGTTTTTTATGTTTTTTATGTGTAGTGAGCTTGTTGTTCTTGTTGGTGTTCAATGTATTATTATATTGTGTCTTTGTATCTGCAACAGTTTCTGGGTGCCACTGATACATCTCATAAAGGCTTTTATTACTGGCCTCTCCCAAGTAATAATATTTTATTATTGGTTCTCCCAAGTCTGCTACATTAACAGCTACCTTATAGCCGCCAGCCCATAGACATAATTGCAATTAAAGGAACACTATAGTCACCTAAATTACTTTAGCTAAATATAGCAGTTTTAGTGTATAGATCATTCCCCTGCAATTTCACTGCTTAATTCACTGTCATTTAGGAGTTAAGTCACTTTGTTTCTGTTTATGCAGCCCTAGCCACACCTCCCCCTGGCTATGATTGACAGAGCCTGCATGAAGAAAAACTGGTTTCACTTTCAAACAGATGTAATTTACCTTAAATAATTGTATCTCAATCTCTAAATTGAACTTTAATCACATACAGGGGGCTCTTGCAGGATATAGCAAGCTATTAATAGCAGGGGATAAGAAAATCTTAATTAAACATAACTTGCAATAAAGAAAGCCTAAATAGGGCTCTCTTTACAGGAAGTGTTTATGGAAGGCTGTGCAAGTCACATGCAGGGAGGTGTGACTAGGGTTCATAAACAAAGGGATTTAACTCCTAAATGGCAGAGGATTGAGCAGTGAGGCTGCAGGGGCATGTTCTATACACCAAAACTGCTTCATTAAGCTAAAGTTGTTCAGGTGACTATAGTGTCCCTTTAAAGCAGTGTCAATTAAATTTCTACAGGGCTGCAGTCCATGGACAGTATCATACCTCATGGTGTTAAATTGTGTCTGATCTGTTTAACCCAAAGTTGTGTCTCCATGTGCTAGTTTACACTGCCTCTTCCTCACAGCTACCGCATTGATCAAGGATTGGCTAAAGTGCTCAGAGCAAAAGCTTGGGATTGCATTGTTTTGGGGGTGGAGTGGGGCCCAGAGAGTCAATTTAATCTAACCACTGCTGCATGTTAACCTTTGATAATGCAGGAAGCACATTTTAAATAATTTAAATGTATATCCATAAAATAACAGTACAACATTTTATTTAAACTGCAATACCTTGGCAAATATGTTTAATTTAAATCATGACCGGTGTATAGTCGCCATATGGGCAGTCGGACTCCAGGACAACCCTCCCACATACCTAACCCAATAACTCGCTGACACAAAGGTATATGGGAAAGTTTGTCCACAGCTTTATTTAAACAATCTTGAATAATAACAATTTATTAATTTCCATATTAATAACCATAGCAATAATAATTTAACAATAAACATGGGTCATTGCCCCCATACTCCGCCCTCGCATCCGAATCCTTCTGTTAATATAACAGGCAATGACCCCCATATAAATAACACATATACATATATATATATATATATATATATATAACATACATATCAACATATTCCAACATACCAACTTAAAGTGCCAAACATAAATTAACCATGGCAGGGGTATACCCGGAATCCCCTGCCCCACCAGATTCTGAGCCACCGACAGGACTCGGAACCTACCAACCACCAATGACCACAGTTTTACGTCTCCATGACGTTCATCCTAGGGAGCCTATTTCTTCTCCTTCAGCTCCCTATCCCGCCACAAGCTCAGACCTTGACTCCTTAAGCTGTCTGAGCTCCGCCACCCCGAAGAAAAAGAGCCTTGGTGATGCCATCCTGCCAGCCCAGGGTCAACAGATCCCAACCAACTGCCGAGAGATGGACCCCATCCGAGCGGTAGTACCCCGGCAGACCACCTTCCAACTCGCTATGTTGTACCACCACACCCCCTAGCTTCCGCACGAAGCTTGCCATCAAGCTATTTACTTTCTTCCTACACCTGTCAATAGCCCCCGGGTCCCTAGCATGCCGCCAACGCTTCCTAGGGATAATCTCCGACCAGACAAACATCACCCCCGGAAGCAGGTCCCTTAAACTGTTAAGGTCCTGCTTCATCCACTTCACCAGCTGCCGCTGCGGAGTGAGGCCTAAGTCGTTGCCCCCCGCATGGAGCACCAGCAGGTCCGGCCGGTGCCCGCCTGCTACCATCCAGAACACCCTTCCGCAGACCTCCCCCCAACAAAAACCCCTGTACCCAAACCATTGCACCGCCAACTGGTCCCGATGAAAGCCAAGCTGGTGGCCCTGAGCTCGAGCTGCAGCCCTCCTTTCGGCCCAGAAGACAAATGAATGGCCCACGATCCATGCGACACGGCCTGGGGGAGAGAAGAAAACAGATCGTAACAGCCCCTTTCGTACCCAGCCCCCCGGGATCCTCAAAGGCCCTCCACCATACTACTCCAATAAACCCAAGCGCCCATATGAACGGAACCGTACCGACTCCCATCTCCCAATCCGCTTCACTATGTCATCCCCCAGACCCAACCGAGCTGCCTCCGTAGCCGCCCCAATGCGAAAGGAGTGTGTACCAAAAGTATCCGCCCTCAATCCCAGCTTTCCCAGGCCAGACCGAAAAACCTTGGTGAACTGGAACCGGGAGAGGGAAGACCCGTCCGCGTGTACGAGCAGCGATCCCCCAACCCCCGGCCTTCGTGCCATGTACCCCGCCTCTGCGGCCACTGGGCACAAAGCGGAGCCCGGCAGGGCCCGCAGCGTCACATCTCGGCCCTTGCCTAACATGTCCGTCTTGGATTTTGCCAGGTGTAAAACCACCTTCCCTTCCAGCACTCGGACCCCCGACACCTGTACCCCCCCCCTGCCACAGTCCTCGTGGCACTTACCAACTACCCTACCCGAAAGGCTCCAAAGAAGGCCAACAGAAACGCCGCCTGGAACAACGATGTTTCGAACCTGTCGAAACATATAGTAGGCAATAAACCGACCAGGTCACTCAACACTCGCACCGATACAGGGCGCCAAGTGTGAGGCCGCCTGCGGCCCCGTCGGTACCCCTTCAGTGCCTGCCTGATGACAAAGTAGTAAGGTCCTCTTCCCCGTGCAGCTTGAACCAGAAAGCCATCGCCGCCATGGACCTGTCAACCACCGCCGGGGACGCCCCCTTCGCCAGAAATTGACAGGTGTACCAGAGGAACGCATCCTTGAGCGATTCCCCCGCCGGCAGGCGGTATAACCCCTCCCATGACCTTTCCCAGGATTCCCAGACCTTACTGTAAGCGGCCCATGTGGCCGGCGCCAGCGAAGCCTTCACCAGTCCCCCAAGCAAGTCGACCCGAGCCGCCAAATCTCGTCTGGGCAAGCCTGCCCCACTTCTTGCGCTTCCGGTGCCACCGTCCGGAATCGTGACCACTGAAAACGAGACAGAGCGTCAGCCACCTCATTGATGAACCCAGGCACATGGCGTGCACGAAAAACAACATTTAGCGACATGCACAACAGAACGAAATGACGTAGCAACCTGACCACGGGTTTCGATGCCGCCGATTGGTTATTCACAGCGTGCACCACGGCCATATTGTCCTAGAAAAAGACCACCTTCCGGTCCCGCAGCCTATCCCCCCACAGGGCCAATGCGACGACCAGCGGGAACAGCTCCAAGAAAGCCAAGTTCCACATGAGGGGGCTCGTTCGCCACTCCCCCGGCCATCGCTCCGCACACCAACTTCCCCCAAAGTAGGCCCGAAGCCCACGCTACCAGACGCGTCAGTGAACAGCTCCAGTTCCGCCGCCGACACGCCCTCCTGTCTAAAAATCACCGTCCCATTGAAATCCCGCAGAAAGGTCTCCCAGACGGCCAAGTCGGCCCTCATGGCCGACGACACCCGAATGAAGTGACGCGGGGATCGCACCCCCGCCGTTGCTGCCGACAGACTCCGGCTGAACACCCTACCCATTGGGATCACCCTGCACGCAAAATTCAGCATCCCGATCAACGACTGCAGCTGCCGCAGTGTAACCTTACGGGCTTGAGCCGCCGCCGTCACCTTCCCCCTCAGCCGCCGTAACTTTTCCAACGGCAGCCGACACTCCCCTTGCAACGTATCTATCTCCAGCCCCAGAAAACTAAGGCACGGAGCCGGCCCTTCTGTTTTGTCCGCCGCCAGCGGGACCCCGAAATGGCCAGCCACCCACTCGACCGTTCTCAGCAAGTGTAGGCAGGCGGGGGAGCCCGCCGGTCCCACGCAGAGAAAATCGTCCAGGTAGTGTACCACAGCTCCACTCCCCGCCTCGACCCTGACCACCCATTCAAGAAAGGTACTAAACTTCTCAAAGTAGGAGCATGAGATAGCACAACCCATTGGAAGGCACAAATCCACAAAGTACTCCCCGTCGAAGAAACACCCCAGCAAGTGATGACACGCTGGGTGGACCGGAAGCAGCCGAAACGCCGCTTCAATATCCACCTTAGCCAACAGTGCCCAGCGCCCGGCCCTCCTTACCAGCTTGACCGCCATGCAAACCTGCCCTGAACACCCTGCGCACCTAGACCTCCTGCCCCCACCCGATGGCAAACCTCCCCCCGCCGTACCCCCTGGCCCATCCACCCTCCCGGCTACAGGCCCTTGCTCCACGCTCACTGTCCTGGAACTACCCAGCGCACCCTCCCCCCTAGGCCTCTCTGCCCCTGATCCAGGAGGAACCTGACCCCTCTCCATCCCCCCCCAGGTCTGTGAACCCCGTGCCCAGTCCTCCTGCGCTGATCCGCTCCAAGGGGGCCCCGGCTGGAACCCCCTGCACTTGCCTGCTCCAGGGGCGGTCCACGAGCTCCTCCCGCACCGGCCCCGCCAGTCCCCGTCACGGGCGTAGGGGATGCCATCCCGGGCCGCAATCCCGCGTCACCTCCGGTTCCAGGGAGCCGCCCGATGTCCTCCGCGGCCCCCGCTCCAGGCGCAGCCCTCCCCGAACTGGGAGCCGTGCCGTCTGTCTCCCGGGTAGCCGCCCGCCGGCTACCGCTTCTCTGACGTCCCGTTAATGCGCCGGGAGGTGGAGCCTCGACCATGCGGCTACCGGGTCCTTTGCGGCCTGGTCCCGCCGCCGCCCGGCCACTGGAACCGTCCCCACTGGACTCCGCGCCTGGGCTCAGCCGTCTCGGCGGCCTCCGGGCCAGCACAGGCTGACCTCCGCCGCCCTCAGGATCCGCAGCACCCGCCAGGGCCGGTCCAAGTTGCGCCCGCAGCCAGTCCACGCCACGTCCTCGAGCTGCTGACCGGACCCGCTCCAACAGCTCCTCCATGTCATCCATCGACCCTGCAGAAGGAGAGAAAAAACAAAGACCCACCAAGCCAGATCTGTGGACACAGGAGTGCACACAAACTCGGCAAGGTAGTAATTAAAAGTGAAGGATTTAAAATGGCTGCCTATTTAAATAGCCAAGCCTACTTACCCATAACCCCCATACTTCCTTCCCTCCTCCTATGCCCGCCTCCTAACCCCTGTCAAGGCCTTTTTTCGCTTAGCTGCGCTTTGGCTACATGGGGCTACACTTCAAGCTGCCATTGCAGAAAGCACTTATGTCTGTATATTATTCCATGATATCACCCTATACCCGCTTATATGGCTGCTTCTAACTCCTAAAGAACAGAGGCAATCGTCCAAGTTCTGAATCAAAACAAAACGTAGAATTTGAGCTATAAAAGTGTTCAACAATCATTTTCCTCTTTCAGGTTATGTGCACCCACACTTATTAAATATCATTATGTTCAGGACAAATTGTATATATATATATATATATATATATATATATATATATTTTCAGGATTTTTCTTCAGGTCTTATGCCAGAGAATTTAAGAAAAGAAGATGTGGTTTCTATATTTAACCCCTTAAGGATGGCGGACGTTCTATGCCATCCTTATAGGAGTGACTCTAAAAGCTGCAGGGTGGCATAGAACGTCCCCGCTGTTCTTATTACTTACCCAGTCTCTGCAAATCCCCTGCCGTCACAATCCTAGGGAGTGCCTCAGAGCCTAGGCTGTCCACCTCCAGCCGATCTAGCCTTCCCGGGCCATGTGACCGTGGCGTCCTTGCTGTCACATGGCCGGAATAGCCGAATTGTGCAGTGTCTGCAGGTGGAATGCCTGAAACCCCCCTAATGCCTTTAAAAGTGTTAAAACTGTTTATAAATTAGGTAAAACTACTTAAATTATATATATATATATATAATCCAAGTACGTTTATATGCACATACATAAACTATTATTCTAAGGGTATTTTAATATTTATATATCTAAGATTTGAAATCATTATTTAGTGAATAAGCGAGTGCGCTGGATTCTGTATTTATATATATATATATATATATATACACATATCATTCTATAGATATCAAAATCAAACTACCCTCAGAATGAATTTATTATATATAATTATAACTGTATATTAAAAAGAATCCATAAATACAATTTTTTTAATTTTCTATATATATATATATATATATATATATATATATACACCAGTCAAGCCATAAGACTTGCTTTTCCCACAGAAATCACGAATCTGCAGTGATGTTATTACCGCAAAGGATTCTGGGTGGGCATATGCAAACTAGTTTAACAAAGAATCACATTTTTGCCTCATTCCATTTTAAACATGGATTCCTTTGAGTCTGTGTTTGCTGTGCACAACAGCTTTGAAACACAACTTAGGAAAAGATGCAAAGCCAGTGAACCACTCATGGACAGCTGTTTAATTTTTAATGCAACTCATCAGCATGAGGTTGGTTACTGGTTTGCTTACTGAGTCTTGGTAGTGCTTGGGAAGCAAGAACCAAAAAGGTTATGGTGGGGAATAAATTGTAATTGAAAAACCCTCCCACCTGAAGTCTCTGGATAGTAAATACAATATTAAACCAAAATCTGCACACCATTTAAGCCATAAGACTTGATTTTCCCACAGAAATCACAAATCTGCAGTCATATTACTACTGCAAAGGATTCTGGGTGGGCATACGCAAACTAGTTTAACAAAGAATCACATTTTTGCCTCATTCCATCTTAAACATGGATTCCTTTGAGTCTGTATTTGCTGTATACAATAGCTTTCAAAGGTTACTATTAAAACTGAAAAATCTTGACTTAACCCCTTAGTGACCAGACCGTTTGTCAATTTTCTTATCGTTAAGGACCTGGGCTGTTTTTACATTTTTACTGTACCCACACATATTGTATAACATTGTTATCGACATTAAATGGTCTTTCTAAAGAAACCATTATTTTCATCATATCATATAATTTGCTATAAAAAAAATTAAAAAATATGATGAACATTTTTTTAAAAAACACTCTTTTTCTAAATTTGACCCTCAAAATCAGCCAAAAAACACTCATGCTAAATAGTTTCTAAATTTTGTCCTGAGTTTAGAAATACCCAATTTTAACATGTTCTTTGCTTTTTTTTTTTTTGCACGTTATAGGGCAATTAGTGCAAGTAGCATTATTTGCAAACAATTCTTTTTAAAAAATAATGAAAGTTACATTGTAACACTGATATCTGTCAGGAATCCCTGAAAAAACCTTCACATGTATATATTTATTTACAAGAAGACAACATAAGGTATTAAACATGGGTTATTTTGACTATTTTCATGCAACCATTTTACCACCACTCTGCCAAATTAAAAAATAAATAATAATAATTGGTTGTTTTTTGACACACATAGCAATTTAAGAATACTCGTACTCAAACTTTAAAGGTTACTGCCAAAGAACACCCCAATATGTGTTCAGAAACATCTCTGGAGTACAGTGATACCACCCATGTATAGGTGTGGTGGGTTCTCTGGGGGCTAAAAGACCGTATTTTGAGGGTGCACATTCCAGTTTTCCAACTTGGAATTTTCACAGCTGGTCATCATGCACCCATGTCCTATTTGGGATATTTTTGAAGCTGGCCAATGTAATTTACCCCCATCAAACCATATATTTTTAAAAAGATGTCCTAGGGTATTTTAAATGGTAGTATTTTAACACTTTCCATGCACTAATTCTACCACCAGTCTTTGTCAAACTTTTGGATAGTCATTTTGTTTTGTGTTATTTTTCTCTTCCATTGTACTTTAGGCATGGATTTTCAGTTCCTGGTATGTGTTACTGACAAAGAACACCCCAATATGTGTTCATCTCCTGAGTACAACAGTACCCCCAATGTACAGGTTTTATGTGTTTTTGCAAGCTTACAGGGGTCATATGTAGGGCTTTTCCCTTTTCCACGTTTGCACATTAAAATTTGCCATATTGGTTTGCAGGGCCTATGTTGCCTTTAAAACTGTATGGCAGCCCAGGAATGAAAATTAATCCCATCATGGCATACCATTTGTAAAAGTAGACAACCGACGATATTCAAAATGGGGTATGTCTAGTCTTTTTTAGTAGCCACAAACCCTGGCCAAAATTAGCATTTATATTTTTTTTTGCATTTTTCACACATAAACTGACATTTTACTGATGATTTATCAGTATAATACATTTTACTGCTCTAAAACACTCATATTTGTGTAGAGTAATTTCTCACAAGTACAACAGTACAGCTCAAGTATAGGTTTTATGGTGATTTGGAAAGTTACAGGGTATAACATAAGATTTGCCAGTTTATATTTTTGTAAATTGCTATTTGCCAGATTGGCTATGTTGCCTTTGAGATGGTATGGCAGCCCAGAAATGAAAATTAACCCACCATGACATACCATTTAAAAAGTAGACAACCCACGGTATTCAAAATCCACCATGACTGCAGTCTTCCATTCCTTGTCTACCACCACGATGTCAGGTTGGTTGGCCAGCACTTGCTTGTCTGTCTGGATCTTGAAGTCCCACAGGATCTTAGCCCTGTCATTCTCGACTACCCTTTGTGGTATCTCCCATCTGGACTTAGGCAGGTCCAATCCATATTCTGAGCAGGTGTTTTGGTATACAAACCCAGCAACCTGGTTATGTCTCTTTCTTTATGCTGTTCCTGCTAACATCTTGCATCCGCCTATTAGGTGCTAGACTGTCTTAGAGGCCTCTTTGCACAGCCTGCACCTTGGGTCTTGCCTAGTGAGGTAGACTCCAGCTTCTATTGATCTGGTGCTGAGTGCCTGTTCCTGTGCTGCTAGGATTAGTGCCTCAGTGCTGTCTTTCAGTACTGCCTTTTCAAACCACTGGTAGGATTTTGTCATGTGAGCAACATCCACTGTCTGCCGGTGGTACACCCCATGGAGAGGTTTGTCTTGCCAAGGAACCTCTTCATTTGTTGCATTGTCGATCTGTGGAAGTCTCAGGCATTCCCTTAGCAGTTCATCTTTGGGAGCCATCTTCATGATGTACTGGTGGATGCTCTGTGTTTCATCCAGGACTGTGTCCTTGACACTCATCAGGCCCGACCTCCTTCCTTCCGGCAGGTGTACAGTCTCTGGGTGCTGGATTTCGGGTGGAATTCTCCATTCATATTGAGTAGTTTCCTGGTCTTCACAGCCATGGTGACCAGTTCTTCTCTTGGCCAGGTTATTATTCCAGCTGGGTACCTGATGACCCATAAGTCATATGTGTTGGTGGCTTGGATCTTGCTATATATATATATATATATATATATATATATATATATATATATATATATATATATATATACACACATATAGTACGTGTGTATATTATATGTGTGTGTGTATATACACACATACTCACTTTTATTTCCTGTGTAAGTATATTATAGTATAAAATAATTAAAGCTTTTATTTATTATTATTTATTTATTTATTTTTTTACTTTTTAGGTGGCTGGGAGACTGCCTGACAGCTCAGACAGTCCCCCTGCTGGCAGCTCCATAGACTGCTATTGCGGCCATGTGATCATGGTGATCACATGGCCCTGGAGTGCCAGAGAGGACGGAGCTGCTGCAGGGGGACTGCTGGGGTCTAGGGCAGTCCCCCCTGACTGGGATTGCTGCGGATTGCTGATCTAGGTAAGTTACATAGTTACATAGTTACATAGCTGAAAAGAGACTTGCGTCCATCAAGTTCAGTCTCCCTCACATTTGTTTTTTGCTGTTGATCCAAAAGAAGGCAAACAACCCAGTTTGAAGCACTTCCAATTTTGCAACAAGCTAGGAAAAAAAATCCCTTCTTGACCCCAGAATGGCAGTCAGATTTATCCTTGGATCAAGCAGTTTTTACCCTACATTGAAAGATTATATCCTTGAATATTCTGTTTTTGCAAGTATGCATCTAGTAGCTGTTTGAACATCTGTATGGACTCTGATAAAACTACTTCTTCAGGCATTGAATTCCATATCCTTATTGTTCTTACAGTAAAAAAAAACAACTTTCCTTTGCCTTAGACGAAATCTTCTTTCTTCCAGTCTAAACACATGACCTTGTTTCCTATGTGAAGTCCGGTTTGTGAATAGATTTCCACACAATGGTTTGTATTGGCCCTGAATATATTTGTATAATGTTATCATATCCCCTCTCAGGCGACGTTTTTCTAAACTAAATAGGTTTAAATTTGTTAACCTTTCTTCATAGCTGATATGTTCCATTCCTTTTATTAATTTTGTAGCCCGCCTCTGCACTCTTTCTAGTGCCATAATATCCCTCTTTAGAACAGGTGCCCAAAATTGCACAGCATATTCAATATGTGGTTTTACCAGTGATTTATAAAGAGGCAAAATAATATTCTCGTCCCGAGAATGAATGCCCTTTTTCATGCATGACAATACCTTACTGGCCTAGGCCACTGCTGATTGACATTGCACATTGTTGCATAGTTTGTTGTCTGTAACAATTCCCAAGTCCTTTTCATGTGTTGTTATCCCTAATTCGCTTCCATTAAGGGTATACGTTGCTTGTGTATTCTTTACACCGAAGTGCATTTTTCAACATTAAATTTAATCTGCCATTTGAGTACCCAGTCCTACAGTCTATTTAAATCCCTCTGCAGCAAAGTAATATCTTGCTCACATTATATTATCTTACAGAGTTTTGTGTCATCTGCAAACACTGAAACATGACTTTCAATGCTGTCTTCAAGATCATTTATAAACATGTTAAATAGAAGGGGTCCCAGAACAGACCCCTGAGGGACACCACTTGCCACCTCTGTCCAGCTTGAAAATTTACCATTAATGACAACTCTTTGTTCTCTGTTTTTATGCCAATGTTCTACCCAAGAACAAGCATTTTCATCTAGACTGATTTCCTTGAGTTTGAACACTAATATATTGTGTAGAACTGTATCAAATGCCTTGGCAAAATCCAAATAGATCACATCCACTGCAACACCCTCATCTATACTTCTTCTTACTTCTTCGTAGAACGCAATCAAGTTAGTTTGACATGACCTGTGCTTCATAAAACCATGCTGATTTTTGCTGATTACCATGTTCTTCTCAAGGAATTCTTGACTATTAACCCTTAATGACCTTTCAAATATTTTCCCAGCCACGGTAGTTAAGCTCACAGGTCTATAATTTCCAGGCAAGGATTTTGAACCATTTTTGAATATAGGAACCACATCTCTAATCCTCCAGAACACTTCCTGAAAGAAAAGAATCTTGAAAGATTAAAAACAGAGATCCTCTGTAAATGGGTATATTTTGCCACAGACGTACCAGGTACGTCCGAGGTCAATAACAACCGTTTGTCGGACGTACCTGGTACGTCCGCGATGAGGAAGGGGTTAAAGATAGAGTGCAGAGAGTAGTTGTAAAAGGACAATTTTCAAATTGGACAAAAATGTTAAGTTTAATGCCTTGGGTTTGTATCCTTGGTCCACTTTCCTTTAATCTGTTTAAAAATGATCTTGAAGTGGATGAATAGAAACAGCCAGATAAAATAGCAATTAGCATCCCTAACTGTTGTGATAAACAAAAGGAAAAAAAAAAGCCTTGCTGTAGGGATGCTTCGTAGGGCACTCAGCTGATGCCTGCAAGGGGTGAAATGGTTCTGTGAGCTGGAGTCCAGCCAGCCTGCACGGGTTGCCCCACCAGTCCCATGCCATGACACTCTCAGGTAAGAAATGTCCAGCCGATTCTGACAGTGGGAGATTTGGCTGATGATCTCGCTGTATCAGGCAGCCGCTGATACTTAACAGGAGCATGCACAGGCTATCAGGACGTCAAACAGAGGGACCAGGCAGGAACAGGTCAGACTCTTGGCTGAATAGTCCCCAAGATAATAAACACAATTTGTGCCAAAAAACCTCCCCATGGATCCCCTCAATATGACCCCCAAATTAGCATCATGGAGGTTAAAATCTCCCTAATGCCCCTACTCGTTATACCTGCAAGATTTACCTGGCTTAAGCCAACCAATTAGAGCTTTTTAAGTCAAATTACAGAGTGTGGGAATGCTTCCCCATCATGTGGAGCTAAGTCTGCTTGGAGCTCTTGCTGGGTGAAGATGAATTATTTTTTTGTTGTCAGGATTTTTTTTTCAGAGGTTTTTTTTTTTTTGGTCTTTGTTTATTTATTAGTTCCACAGGATTTATCGATTTTTATTTGACCTTTTTGGGGCTGAAAAAAGATTTTAGAAAAAAGAAAACATTTAATGTAAGTATGAGTAAAAGTAAGTATTTTTTATTTTTATGCAATCACTTTATTGCACTGCTCTCTATTATTAGGGTGATTTTTTTTAAATTTGGGGTGATATTTCTTTAATTTATTTTAAGCTAATATATTTTAAAAAACCAAGCCTGGGAGTGCAACACACCCTATGTAAATGCCCACTTGCTGAATTAAAATTGTACATTTATTGCATCCATAAGCTGCTGTTTAGGAGCTCTCATCCCTTTACATGAATTTTCACCTTGGGTCTAAACTCTTCATCTCAACTTGCCATTGGATCTGTAAAATCTCCTGCTTAAAGCCTTTCAGGGTTATTCACTAAAATAAAAATGAAAAGTGAATTTCAAGGTAATTTAAGGTAAAAATCACGAACTAAATATGTTCAGAAACTCTGGCCTTAAATTTGAAATTCCCTTTGAATTCTTCTTTTAGTGAATAAGCCTGTTTGTTCCTTTCCACATCTAATTACCTCCACTCCCATCTACCCTCTGCTGTATATCATTATCCTTAGGATTGTCCTCCTAATACCAAGTCTGAACTTCCCCTCTGGTTTTCCAGATTACTTACATATGGACTGAATTTTTGTAAAAATGTTGGATAAGCTTTATCTCTTTGCTATTTGGATTAGGATCTCTGCACATTATTACTATAACTTTCACGTAATATATCCTACTATTTTTGTTTACTATCATTAACTCCTCCTGAATATAAAAAAGGGGAACACCTAACCCTCACCTCTGGATAGATCTAATTGAATTATTCTGTTCAATCCTGTGGGAAAAGAAAACAAAGTTAACGTTGATAAGAAATACACTTTTTTTCCCCTTCTATTCTCTATTGCCAAATTATTATAACATTGTTTAACCACTTAAGGACACATTACATGTGTGACGATGCTCCCTTGACAAAGGCTTTTCAGCCGAAACGTTGTTTTTTTTTTGATTGACTCTGTCCCTACTTCTCACAGAATTTGGTATGGTTTGCTGCATTTTTTTTTTTTTTTTAATGTCTGGGTTTTCATTATACTAGTATTATAGTGGACTGTTTGCATGATATTTCTTTCATTCATTTATTACGCATTGAGCGTTTATATTTGCCTATATCATTGCTTTTCTGGTAAATGCTTTTGAATAGCATGACTTTGTACCTCTGTGGATAATATTTAAAGAGACAGTCCTATAGTATATACCCATTTAATAAAGATTTTTTCATATATATAAAGATTTATGGTTGTGCTCCTTACTCTATTCACACTGTTATGTATTTTGGGCTCTTTGGGGGATAGAGCCTTACGTGGGTGAGCACCCAGTATTCATTATATTAGCCTTTTCCTGGGGCTATTTTGTTGTTTAGTCGAGTGTGCCCGCCTTGTTTCATTTGCATTATGATTCCCTTTTATTCCAGAAGTTTGGTCCTTAAGGGGTTAAAACAAATCCGCATAGCCGGAAAAAAAAATAATGTCAAACTGGGCAAACGCAGTTCTAATAGGTGAGCTAACATTTTCAGCACATGTTTAGACATTATATCAGTTACTTATGGCTTCTTGCAGAGACATGATAAAAAGAAGAAACAGAGGAAGAGGGGTGTTGGAGAAGACCAACTCCCCAAACTCTGAAAAGGTTACAAGGGATATAGGGGGCTTAACCCCAAAATTAATATAAGAAAAAAGGAGGGGGGGGGATGGACAAGAAGGCCACCATACATATGAGTATGCAGGGGGGAGACTGTTCATTCAATAAACTATATCCCTAAAGTGAATGTACTTATATAAAGGAGGGGAACAAACGGGGGAAGAAAAAACGAACATGGGTATTAGTACCTTTAATAAAACAGAGAATACACCAACAGTGATGAAATCTAACTGGCTCTAAAAATGGCCAGGAGAGGAATCCCCCGTACAGAAAGTATAAATTGGTGAGATATAGGCTCACAAGTACTAGCTGAAACGAACACCACTGCAAAGTACTGGAGACCAGAAATGGTCCCTTGAAAAATACAGATATAGTGTCCGTTTTAGTCAAACAAACCTGCCAGCGGTCTGGAATAGGGGCAGTGGGGTAGTATAGGTAGCGATATAGAGGGAGTCTAGGTAGTGATAGTGCCCCTGGAGGGAGTAGAGTAGTTGCTAATACAGGCTAATACATAGGTGTATAAATGGACCATCAGTCCAGGTGGTTGATTCGGAAGGTATCAAAGCACATATATGTGCCAAGAAAATAAAAAAGCATCCATATAGATGTTACAATTAGCCAAAACCCACCAGACACTGTCCTAACCACAACCTAGATAGCCCTGAACTTACTAAACTGTCTCCCATAAACACAGGGTTACTAAGTATGTGTCCTTAAGGGGTTAATATAATGATTTATGTCATAAAATAAAGCATAATGAGTTTAATGCTTTAGAGGCACCACTAGGGGCAGTGTGTAGGAATCCTTAAGCCATGTACTTCTGGCTGTGACATCACAGGCCAGTCTACTTAGGAATACACTGAATAAAAAACAGATGTAGGAGGAATTCAGTCTCTTTGTCTTACCAGACTGAACCTAAGATGTAGTACCGGCTCTGACTTAACCCCAGCCAAAGGGCTGGGGCCTTGTAAGTAATATAAATCCATTGTAACATTTAGCAACTGTTATTGCTTTTTGTAAGGAATATGTTTGTAGTTATTGTATAAATATCCTTTTATTATTATAGTACATTTACATTCTGCTAGCATTGTTTACTTGTTATAATTATATTAACCCCTTCAGGACTAGGTCCTGAACCGTCATAGCGAAAAATGGGCTGCGGGAAGCGATCAAAGATCGCTCCCACCGGTATAACGCTGTAACTATCTGCCAGACATCCCAGGCAGATAGTAACAGGCAATTGCGGTGTGATCGCTCACAATTGGCTGCTGTCAAAGTAGGTGTTACAAACATAGGCGTGCGCACGGGGTGTGCCGGGTGTGCCTGGGCACACCCTAATCCCTATCTCTCAGGATCTCCCCTGTTGGCTCATGCAGAGCGGCTATCTGCTCTGCTCAGCCTCCCCACCGACCCACAGGCAGGGAGGGAGGCAGGAGAGGACCCGGGGAGCTCTTGCCAGTAGCTCCGCCGGGTTCCTCTCGCGGAATTCTGAGCATTGCCATGGCAACGCTCAGATCTCGCAAGAGTGAACTCTAGCCCCGCAGGCTTGAGTTTACTCTCCACTGGACCACCAGGGATGGAAGCAGCAGAAAGGATCCCCCCTCCCAGGCATAAGGTAGGAAGGGAGGGGGGATATTTACTAAGCGGCCCCCACACAATACACACAATCACCCAAGCATACAGCACCCCACACACACCCTTACACACACACACACACACACACACACACACACACACACACACTAACAGCACCTTCACACACATAGCACCCTTACACACACACAGCACCATCACACACACACACTAACAGCACCCTCACACACACAGCACCCTTGCGCACACACACACTAATAGCACACACACACAGCGCCCTTACACACAGCGCCCTTACACACACAGCGCCCTTACATGCACAGCGCCTTCACACACACACACAGCACCTTCACACACACAGCGCCTACACACACAGTGCCCCCACACACACACCCAGCAGTGTGTGTGTTTGTGCTTTTGGGTGCACACGCCTATGGTTACAAACACTCACTTTGACAGTGATCTCTGCCCCTCTCTCCTCTGTAGCGTTTTGTGAGGCGACAGAGACAGAGATCGTGATAGTTTGTTGCAGCAGAAGTGTTCCAGAGCTTTATACAGTATCTAAATTGACTAAAAAAATCATTTTTAACCCCTTCCCTGCCAGATCTGTTACATCAGTGCATTTGTACTGTCTGTATTTTTTTTTTGCCCTTAAAGGGTTAAATTTGTTTTAAAAATCTGTGTCTTGGTCTGTCTTGGTCAGTCAGTTTCCTTCCCCCAAATCTCCATTAGATTTTTGTGACAGGAGTTTGTTTAGGGATTGCTGTTTAGTCTGTTTTAGTAAAAAAAAAAAAGAAAAAAAATGTGTGTGTTTGTAATTTGTTTTAGTTGTGTGTAAAACATGCAGCGTATGTTTAACTTGCAGGAGGCATATGTCTTCTTGGCGTCAGATTCTGACGCCACTGACACTGCGTCAGATTTTAACCCAGGTCAGTTTTCTGACACAAAATATGGTATATAGGTTGCGCTATGGGGACAGAGAAGTAATATAAAATGAATAAATAGATATAATAAAAAGTCCCAAATAGTAAATCAACCTGTATAATTCTTGAGTGTATATAGAGTCCAAATGAGTATCTGAGGCTTCTTGTGTTGGAGATATCTTGATTCACTTGTAGATATGTAGATACATGGAAAAGACAAGGAAAACTCCAATAGTGTAGAATGTCGAAAAATGGTCAGATGCAAATCTGTGAGTAGGTAAAAAACTCACCTTTGAATGAGCAAAGAAACTTGCTCAAGTGTTCTCAGCGTTCAGTGGCGTCAATCCCCCACTGGTCGAATATAGGTGATGAAATCTTTAAAAGTTCCTCGATATGTGAAGAGATGAGACGTATATAGTGCTCACTGTATTATTTAAAAAACAAATAAAATGGTAAAATACTCACATGTATATGAGCAGGAAACTACTACTCAATGTAATGGCGCAGGTGGTATAATCTCCACCTAGGATTCTTGAGTAGTAACGTGCTTCAATTCGAATCGGTGACCAGGTAATTCAAATTAAAATAAAATGAAATAATCTTTTTATGTCCTTCTGGGAAGAAAAGTATATCTTCTCTAGGGAGGACATTGGGGCAAATCTGGTCCTATATAAGCGTTACATCGATGATATTTTTATTATTTGGAAAGGGAGCAGGAACTCTCTAGAACAATTTATTTTTTCTCTTAATCAGAATTTTTATAATATTAATTTATCCTATGACATCAGTAAAGATCATATTAATTTTTTAGATCTCCTCATTTATATAGATGAGTGTGCCATTAAGAGTAAGACTTTTTTTAAAACTGTTGACATTAACAGTTTTATAGACCTGAAAAGTTGTCATTTTAAGCCTTGGCTTAGTAATATTCCTAAAGGCCAGCTTTTAAGGTTAAAAAGGAATTGTACTGGGGGGCGGAGTCTGACTGCCAAAGCGGACGGTCGCACATGTCTGGAGCTCCGGGCCGCAAAGCTGAAAAAACCCTATTTTCTGATACCCAGACGGGACCAACAGGGCCCGACAGCTCCCCTGGGTGCCCTGAACCCAGATGGGGAAAAAAACAAAAAAAGCGAGACAAGAAGCGCCCCGAACGGGCATGAACATAGGAGAGATGTGGCGGCAGGCTCGTGGCGCACAAGGGCCTGGGATGGCGGCCATTGCTGGGGATTGCTCAGACCTCTCGGACGACTTCTCTTGTGGAACCGATGAGGGCTACACACCTGCTACGGCGCTTCCCCCGCCGTGGATCCCGACAGCACAGCCGGACACCGCTCCTGTGACGGCCGCACTCTTGAAAGAACTGCTGGCGGATTTACAAAAGAACCTCCAGGCAGACATGGCCACAATACGCCAAGACTTGAAAGGCCTGACTGGCAGGATAGGAGCCTTGGAAACCACCTCACTCTCAGCCAAACAGCAGATCACATGCCTCCAGCAGGAGGTCAGAGACCTGCGAACACTGAACGGCTCCTATGAAAGGCGCTTTGCAGCCCTTGAAGACTCCCGCCGTCGGAATAACATAAAGGTCAGGGGGGTCCCCGACAACGTACCCGAAGCGGAGCTCCCGCACGTGGTAAGGAGACTACTTGCGGCCCTGCTCACACCCAAACTGTCCAAAGCATTAGAGATAGAGGGCATATTCAGGGTGCCCAAACCTGCCAAGGCACCAACCTCTGCCACGAGGGACGTGATCGTACAATTCGTTAAAGGGAGAGACAAAGCAACCCTCCTAAATGCACTACGCGGCAACTCACCTTACTCCTTCGAAGGCATGGACCTAACCTTTTATGCGGATTTGAGCAGCAGCACCTTGGCATGGCGTCGGGAGCTGCGGCCGCTTACTATCCTCCTACAGAAGCATAACCTAAACTACAGATGGCGACCCTCACGTGCCCTGTCAGTCGCCCATGGGACTACAACTCACATCATCCGAGACCTCCAAGAAGCCAAAACGCTCCTGCAGAAACTGGGCATTCCCCAACACCTCCTACCCACCGAAGCACCGGAGGCAGCACAGCGACCAACCCACGGATGGAATCCGGAAACTACGGCGGAATTTGTACCCAGACAGGCCGCCCAGGGCTTACAGGACACTACCAAGACCTGACTTTATAAGAGACAGCCTATCATAGGCCCAGTACTGGACCCACACACTCTGGCAGCCTGATCCACACAAGGCCCTTAAACCCAGATACCCACTCACAAGCTGAGCATACACCGCTTATTAACCTCCCTTAGATTGGTGGAAGGTACCCGCCACGGTCCCCCCCCCCCTCAGGAATATAATTTATTTATTTTTCTCCTCCCCGTTCATACTATATACATATATAGAGTCTCCCCCGTAGGTATGCAACACCGCTCCTACTACCGGCAACTCCGATCCAGCACAACACCTTGCACAACAGCATCCACACAGGGGAATTGCTCGCAGTGCACTCTCACTTTTCTTTTCCCGCTCCATTCTATATGTGCAACGAGTGACAGGGACCTAGCAGGGTTACCGGGCCCGGTGGCTTTCTCAGCTACGAGTCACCACTCTTTATCTTCAGGGGATTTATGGGCCCTATCCCTAACATGATCACATAACTTACACTATGTCAGCAATTTATTTGGGTAATTACAGTATAGCCTGATACAGTTAGCTATGAGATAGAAGCAGCTATTAGACCACATACTATTACTTACCTAACCAATGCCTACCTATAAAAATTGTACATAATCCTGCAGCCATAATACGTTTTGACATGGCATTCGCTTTTTGGTATTTGTCATATTGCCTGTGACCTTTCATATTTACTCTTGTGCCCCATATCAATGAAGGCATATTGTGGTTCATCTCTCTAACAATACCAGTCTACTTAGCTTGCCTAAGCTACCCTCTGCGGGACTTCCTAGTCCATGAACATAGTAACGTAAGCTTGAACAACTAACCTGCAATGTTCTTTAACACCATTATTGCCTATCTTACGCTAATACAGTTTCTACTGTTTAACAACAATCAACCTAGATATAACTCGTTAAGTGTTTCAAAATTTTTTAAAAAATGTGCAAAGTTTTTTCCACTGCCTAATTAATGTAAACCTTTGTTTAACTCTGCATACCCTGGCTATTGTGGCACGGTACGCGTTATGTGAAATTCCATGCACAAATAAAATAAAGAATTCAAAAAAAAAAAAGGAATTGTACTGAAGAACAAGAATTTTTTAAACAAACAAAGATCTTAAAGGGAAAATGTATTGAAAAAGGATATAAAAAAGAAAATTTGGATAAAATTGAGAAGGAAATTGGAGAAAAGGAAAGACAAGGACTTTTAAAATATAAGATTAAGGATAATTTAGAGAATAATAAAAAAAGTGAAGTGGATGGAGAAAAAATTCCTCTTATTTTTAATTTTAGTACTAATAATTTTGTATTACAAAAAGTCATTAAAAAACATTGGAATGTACTTAAAGAAGATCTTGGTGTACTCCCTTTTCTAAATGATAAAACTAGATTTATTTTTAGAGGAGCCAATAATTTCAAACAAATTTTAATCGAAGTTTTTTAGATAATGATAAAATTGAGAAAGATGGAAATTTCCTAAAGGGAAGTAAAGGTTTCCATTTTTGTGGCACGTGTAGAGGCTGCTCTTTGAGATTAAATAAAAATAAGAAAATCACACAATTTGTATCCGGTGTAACTAAAAGGGAATATCAGATTGTCTTTTTTTAACATGTTCTAGTAAAGATGTAATCTATATGGTTACGTGCCCATGTGGGTTCCAATATATTGGTAAAACCACACGTAGTCTGAAAATCCGTATTAGGGAACATATATATAATATCCAACGTAAATTTGCTAATCATAATGTTTCTAATCACTTTTTACAAGTTCATAACGGTGACCCCAAGGGTATAGAGTTTATAGGTATTGATCAAATTAAAATTCATTGGAGAGGGGGGAATAAAGAATATATTCTGGGATTAGCAGAGATGAAGTGGATTTTTGAACTTGATACAATGGCACCACAAGGACTTAATGTTGATTTTGAGATTAATAGATATATTTAATGTTTTAGGATTTATTAGATTATAAATATTTATTGTCTTTGATTTTATGTATATTTTTATATATTCTATTATACTATCATTTTTATAATTGCCAATTTTGACCCTTCATCTTCTTATATTATTTATTTAATTTTTCCCTCTATGCTATTCAGATTCCCAATAATTCCTCTAATAATTTTTTTGTATCTTCTATTTAATGTTAATTTATTGTAATATGATTGTATTGTATATATTTTTCTCTTTAATAAGAATTGTTTTTAGCATTTTGACTCCTCTCTGGACGTATAATGTTAGGAGCAATAGAACTGAAGGATGCTCCGTTTTCTATGACGTTCCCGACACGTCCCAATATGTTCTTAAACCGTAAGTGAGGATAGACGTCGGGACGCGATGACGCAGGATGCGTCCCGACGTCGGACCCGGAAGTAAAGTGCCGCAAATGCAGCGAAAAAGGGCGCGAGGGAGAGACATATAAAATAGCATGCCGTGGATCATGAGAATCACCTCGGATGAAGGCTTATTGCCGAAACGCGTCAGGTGTTCTGTGGACTTTTATCACTAAGGGACTTCCTTTTTTTATGTGTAGTTTTTTATTCCTTCTTTCTATAATAAAGTGTATTGTTACCCCTTGAACCTGCGTTTCCTGGTGGTGCATGGAACATAACTACAAGAAAGGACCCAGTGAAAGCCCAGTGAGAGTTTTGATTCAAGGCATGCAAGTTTGAGCCAGCTTTCTAAGTGGCTCTTTTTATGTGAGTGTGACCAGTAATAGAGTCTTTAATTGTTTATCATTACGTTATTACCCTATGTGTTTCTTTTATCTGTGTTTACTTTCAGATGGTAATCCAGTTTGGGTAATTGTATTGTAACTGTTTTTATTTTATTTGAGTGCTCTCACCATCTGTATTTTTATTTTCACTTGAGGTTATGGAAGAGGATGGAGTAGGAGGAGTAGAGGAGGTGGCAGCGTACTGGCAGAGTACACGCTGTAGGGCTGACACACCTGCTTGAAGATAACTAACTGCTATTCAATCTATAACAGTGAAAAAAGTTTTTTGTTTTTAAATCCAAGTATTATGACACCAGATATGAGTGGCACTGTAAACTGGCAGAGTACAAGCTGTAGGGCTGACACACCCGCTTTAAGGACACTGACTGCTATTCAATCTATAACAGTGAAAAAAGTTTTTTGTTTTTAAATCCAAGCTATTGTGACACCAGATCTAAGTGGTGACACTGGTCACCGTATCCACTGTTAGCGTAACACACCTGCTTTAAGGACACTGACTGCTATTCAATCTATAACAGTGAAAAAAGAATTTTGTTTTTAAATCCAAGCTATTGTGACACCAGATCTAAGTGGTGGCACTGGTCACGTATCCACTGTTAGCGTAACACACCCGCTTTAAGTTGCTATTCAATCTATAACAGTGAAAAAAGAATTTTTTTTTTAAATCCAAACTATTGTGACACCAGATGTGGCACTGTCAGCGTATCCACTGTTAGCGTAACACACCAGCTTTAAGGACACTGACTGCTATTCAATCTATAACAGTGAAAAAAGTTTTTTGTTTTTAAATCCAAGCTATTGTGACACCAGATGTAAGTGGTGGCACTGACTGGGGAAATGGGCACAGTATGCACTGTGAGCCTGACACAGAAGCTGGCAGCAGTGGCAGACAACTAACTGCAATTACATTACATAGAATTTTTTTTTTTTTTAAAAAGCATACCCTAACCCTAACCTAGCTTTGCTTTTCCCTATCTAATGAACAGCAGCTACACTTTCCCTCCTCTCATTAAGCATGCAGCTTGATAATTAATCTAAAATGGATGCCTTCCAGGAGGTGGGAGGGTCTGCTAGGGAGGGTGTGCTGCTAATTGGCTGGAATGTGTCTGCTGACTGTGAGGTACAGGGTCAAAGTTTACTCAATGATGACGAATAGGGGGCGGGTTGAACCGCGCATATGTTCGTCCGCCGTGGCGAACGCGAACATGCTATGTTCGCCAGGAACCATTCGCCAGCGAACCGTTCGGTACATCACTAGCACCTGCCAAATGTGGCCTTTTAGCCCCCAACAACCCAACACACCTATACATGGGGTGTATCCCTGTACTCGGGAGATGTTGCTGAACACTTATTGGGGTGCTGTTTGGCATTGACACAGAATCTGTGAATTTTCTACCTGAATTGCAATGTATGTGAAAAAAATAAAAATAAACAACCTATGCAAAGTTTGGCAAAGGTTTGTGGTAAAATGGCTGCATAGAAAGTATCAAAATATTCTTAGATGAATACCCTGGGTTATCTAGTTTAAGAAAAATATATACATGTGGGTGGTGTTTGGAGATTTATGACATAACAGTGTTACAATGTCACTATTGATACATTTGAAAATGTACATTTTGAAACCATTATTTTCTACCTGTACTTATAGCCCTATAACTTGCAAAAAAAAACACATAAACATTGGGTGTTTTTAAACTCAGGACAAAATTTTGAATCTATTTAGCAGTGTATTTCTTTTGATTTTGTAGATCAGTAATAGATTTTTAAATTTTTCACCATATGATGATAATAGTATGTAAAGAAAGCCCTTTTTGTCCTGAAAAAAACTATATATAATTTGTATCGGAACAGTAAATAAGACAGCAGAAAATTACAGCTAAACACAAACACCACAAAAGTGTTAAAATAGCTCTGGTCCTTAACGTACAAACATCGCAAAAACAGTCCGGTCCTGAAGGGGTTAACTATACAGTTAACATTACAACGTTTTGTGTATTTTCTATCCACCTATTCAACCATAATACCACAAACTATAAAAATATTAATTGTGTTATTTATTGCTTAATTTATAATATATTAATTAAAAGATTAATATTCATATTTAAGTCACGGCCACAACATAGGGCGACGAAGACATGGGGTTATGCTTTAATATTGGGGAAAATACAAAAGTTATACATTTTGCCTAATTCATACAGTAAATTGTCTGTCTGTATAGAAATAAAAAAATTGATGATGATTTGGTTTTAGTAGAATAAATGCAGATAGGTGATGCAGCAACTAAATAAAGTTGATATAAACAAAACTCCAGGGCCTGACTGTATTCATCCACATGAACTTAAGAAATAAGTGAACCTCTATTTTTAATCTTTCAAGATTTTCTTTTAGGAAGTGTTCTGGAGGATTGGAGGAAGGCAAATGTGATTCCTATATTCAGAAAAGGGTTCACAATCCTTGCCTGGAAATTATAGACCTGTGAGCTTAACTTCTGCGGCTGGAAAATATTTGAAAGGTTATTAAGGGATAATATTCAAGAATTCATTGAGAAGAACATGGTTATCAGCAAAAATAAGCATGGTTTTATGATGCACAGGTCATGTCAAACTAACTTGACTGCGTTCTACGAAGAAGTAAGGAGAAGTATAGATCAGGGTGTTGCAGTGGATGTGATATATTTGGATTTTGCCAAGGCATTTGATACAGTTCTACACAATAGATTAGTGTTCAAACTCAATGAAATCTGTCTAGATGAAAATGCTTGTTCTTGGGTAGAGCATTGGCTTAAAAATAGAGTACAAAGAGTTGTCATTAATGGTAAATTTTCAAGCTGGACAGAGGTGGCAAGTGGTGTCCCTCAGGGTTCTGTTCTGGGACCCCTTCTATTTAACATATTTATAAATGATCTTGAAAAAAGCATTAAAAGTCATGTTTCAGTGTTTGCAGATGACACAAAACTCTGTAAAGTAGTACAATGTGAGCAAGATATTAACTTGCTGCAGAGGGATTTACATAGACTGGGGAACTGGGCACTCAAATGGCAGATGAAATTTAATGTTGAAAAATGCTAAGTTATGCACTTCAGTGTAAAGAATGCACAATCAACTTGTACCCTTAATGTAAGTGAATTAGGGAGAACAACATATGAAAAGGACTTGGGAATTGACAACAAATGCAACAATGTGCAATGTCAATCAGCAGTGGCTAAGGCCAGTAAGGTATTGTCATGCATGAAAAAGGGCATTCATTCTCGGGATGAGAATATCATTTTGCCTCTTTATAAATCACTGGTAAGACCTCATATTGAATATGCTGTGCAATTTTGGGCACCTGTTCTAAAGAAGGATATTATGGCACTAGAAAAAGTGCAGAGGCGGGCTACAAAACTAATTAAAGGAATGGAACATATCCGCTATGAAGAAAGGTTAGCAAATTTAAACCTATTGTGTTTAGAAAAATGTCGAGAGGGGATATGATAACATTATACAACTATATTTAGGGCCATTACAAACCATTGTGTGGAAATCTATTCACAAACCAGACTTTACATAGGACACGAGGTCATGCGTTTAGACTGGAAGAAAGAAGATTTCGTATAAGGCAAAGGAAAGGTTTTTTTTACTGTAAGAACAATAAGGATGTGTAATTCAATGCCTGAAAAAATGGTTTTATCAGAGTCCATACAGATGTTCAAACAGCTACTAGATGCATACTTGCAAAAACAGAATATTCAAGGATATAATCTTTCAATGTAGGGTAAAAACTGCTTGATCCAAAGATAAATCTGACTTCCATTATGGGGTCAAGAAGGAAAAAATTTTTCGTAGCTTGTTGCAAAAGTGCTTCAAACAGCAAAAAACTAATGTGAGGAAGGCTGAACTTGATGGACACAAGTCTCTTTTCAGCTATGTAACTATGTAACCTCTTTAGTTTAGAAAAATGTCGCTTCAGAGGGGATATGATAACATTCTAGAAATATATCCGGGGCCAATACAAACCATTGTGTGGAAATCTATTTACAAACTGGACATTACATAGGACACGAGGTTATGCGTTTAGCCTGGAAGAAAGAAGATTTTGTCTAATTACTGTAAGAACTATAAGGATGTGGAAGTCTCTACCTGGAGAAGTGGTTTTATCATAGTCCGTACGGATGTTCAAACAGCAACTAAATGCATACTTAGGGTAGGGTAATAGCTGCTTGATCCAAGGATTAATCTGACTGCCGTTCTTGGGTCAAGAAAGACTTTTTCCTAGTTTTTTGCAAAATTGGAAATGCTTTAAATTATTAATTTTTTTGCCTTCTTTTGGATCAACAGCAAAAAACCTATGTGAGGGAGGCTGAACTTGATGGACACAAGTCTCTTTTCAGCTATCTAACTATGTAACTATGATAGCATATAGGTTTAGACATGGTAATTAACTATTTGTTTAAGGTATATCTCGCTGTAGAAGATAGGGATGAATTATTGTGTTGCTTTTGAAGTTTTTACCAATCTTTGGTTATTTTTATATATTAAAAAATATATATATATATTACTTTTTATCTAACCATATGGGATTCAGACCACCATTAACTACATGGTGTGTGAATTGGTTGAGACCTGGTTTCATTGTTTGCTATTATTTGCATATGAAAACACTTTTTCACTAGACCTCTGGCTAGGTTTTTATTTCAGGTTATTTGACCCCGTTTGTTTGTGTACTAATTTACATTAATTTGGCATTCAATGATTTGTTTAGTTGAAAAGATATTTGGACTAAACTGGTTAAATTAGTAGCTGTTTGTGTTTTTAAGAAAACGCTAAGTTTAGTAAAGCAGATTTAACGAATGTGTTCGTATACATACAATATTAGTGTCATGTTGAAGAGTACTCGTTAAGTACTATCTAATTTATTATTTTTTTATTGTAGCTACTGTGCACCGAATATAGCCTGGAATTCATAAGGAAACCGATACTATTAAGTGACCCTGTTTAACCTGGCAACACTGTCTTTGTATCCAACAGCCAGTTGGATAACGTTTGGTTACAATTATTTCATGATACAATGCTATTATATATTACATCTAGTGTTTTCACTACCTTATGTACATCCTTGAAAGCAATTGGTTCCCTTTTTAATCACTTTTGTTTTTCACTGTGTGTAACACTATCACAATTATGTGTTTATCTGTGGTTCATTTTTATCTTTTGTGGCACTACTATACGTCATTGCTATCTTTTTTTCTATTTTGCTACACATAGGACCTGAATATCTATAGTGGTAACACTGTGAGTCCTGGTACCAAATTTTTGTCTGAGACCAGTTCTCATTTTTTTCTGTAATTTCAACTCTGTTTATGTAAAAATATAAGATAGTAAGCATATATATTATATAAAATAAATGCTGCAGTGTACTGCAATGAATGTTTTTAAAAAACATGTCTTTCTCTTTATGGCTGTGTGTAATAAAGTTGTTCATAATTTGGAATATAAAACTACGACTTCTCAATTCCTTGGAATTGTTTATCTGTTTCTGTAACTCTCCGAACTTTGCTGGAAATCCCAGACATACTATGCTGTTATAATTTCCTGATTTTGTGTAACTGACAATATGGAAATTATCACTGTTTTATAAAACATTTCATATATAGTGGATATTACAATTCAGAAGGCAGTAATGCAATAATTAAAATCCTGTCTGTATGTTGCTTCTGTGGCATGAATGTTTTCATTCAGCTATTATGCAATTTCTTTGCATTGTTAGACTTTAAAAAAAATCTACTAGCAATATAATAGCAAGTGTTGCTTTCATCGATGGTCTTATAATTTTTTTGATAATGACGATATATTGCATTAATCGTTTTTTTTCTGCGCATACAAACTATGCAGCTACATAGAGATCATGGCCCCCTGCCTACAACCCACTGTCCTGGAACTAATGAACCATGCTGTTGTATTAGGTTTAACAAATATGTATATTTGTTCTCTGATGATATTAATTAAGATCCACAATTTCAGCATTATATTCTAATTACTATGTACCTGTCACCTGAACTCCAAGTGCCTTGTAAAAGTTCACATTAAAATCATCTCTTCATGATGAAGATCTCTCTCTGAGTCTGGGCTACAAAAAGCTCATTCAATTCTTGATATTTCAATACTTGAGCCATGACAAAGTATTGTGTCTTCTCTTACATATAAGAAGTTTTCTAGGTATATATATTATTATTTTATAGTAAAGCTCCAAGTATAAGCCCCATGTTGGGCGCCAATTGTAACCGCAGGTTGGTTCCCCTATTTACCACTATAACGTCTTAAAGCATAGAACTTAGCAGGGCTAACCATACAGTTATTAATTAGGCAGGTGGTTAAGGGGTTTTACCTTTTTGGTTGGGCCTTTCAGTGATTATTTGTATCATTTTGTGGTGGTGTAAAAAAAAAACTTAGGAGAAGAGATTGTATTGTATACCCCTATCATTGCAAGGTATTGGAAATTACATCTATTTATAGTTAAAAGGGATAAGAGAAAGTAGGCATTTAGGGTCATCTATACATATACATATAAATAGTAAGGTTGGTGAATTGGAATTAATTTTGTTTTGGTGGGTGTTTAGGTTAAATTGATAAAATACAGCAGTGATAATGAGTGTTTAGGTTAAATTGGTTAAATACAGCAGTGATATTGTGTTTATCTGTGAAACAGGAGTGCGCCGGATGTGAAGAGAGAATTCTCAGTAGGTGTGTAGGTACTCACTTAACGCCATAGGGTAAAATACAGTTGGGGCACTACAATCAAATTGTACTTCTGATGATTGGCACAAAGTCATCTGCCATTTATGTTTGTGTTCGTCATTGTCTGTGTTTTCATTCAAGAACTTTCCAGAAAGGAGACTTTATTGCAACTCATAAGCCAGAAGAAGAAGCTCTGGACACTGTACTCAACTGTTGCTCTGAGAAGACATAACACAGCTGAGAGTGATGAGAGTAGGAAAAATGTGTCAGGAGCAGGAAACTGTTTTACATCAAGGTGGTAAATGATACCTATGTGACTATAAAACACACAAAAAGTCCCTGCGAACATGCACTGTTGCTGTGAGAAGAAATACTGTAGCTGTGAGTGATGAGTAGGTAAAAGACTACATGCAGTGCAGGAAACCGTGTTATGTCAAGGTGGTAAATGTAATATGTGACCATAAAATGCACAAGTCCTTGCACACATGAACTGTTGTTTTCCAAAATCCTAAATCCCTGTTTGCTCATATTATTTCATTCATCTCTGTCTCCGTGCATCAAGTTCTATGAAGAAAAATAAACAAAACAAAAAACTGTTCCAGAACTAATGCTTATCAAATGCCAGGCACACAGACCAGCCACAGGCTCCAGAAATTGAGCTCCAGTGATTTTAGACTGTGTCATGATTTACAGGTGTTAAAGGTTTGTCATGTCTAATAGTTTATTAAGCTCCAAAGCACATCCTCACATGAACACAATATCATTGGTTAATCAAATAAACCCAAGGGTTGAGTTGTTCATTATTACAAGGGCGGGTACGTGCCTACTTTAGGCCAAGGTTTGCCAACTGGTGATGCATGTGCTCAATGGTGAACATATGAATAGGCAATAAAGTGTCATAACTTTACGGGTAAATGGGTATCGTTCTTCAAAATGTGGGTTTGTTGTAAGCAGGTAGTTTTAGAATGGGGAAGATTCAAGATGTACTGGTTTTATAAATGCCTGTTTTATGACATAAGTCAAAGGGTAGTTTGTAATGGAGGATTTCCAGTCTCTGTACCCATGGCTCAAAATGTTTTATTCTCCACTAGGCATTTGTAATGATATTAATATAATGATTTACATCATAAAATAAAGCATAATGAGTTTAATGCTTTAGAGGCACCACTAGGGGCAGTGTGTATGAATCCTTAAGCCATGTGCTTCTGCATGCCTACTTAGGAATACACTGAATAAAAAATGGATGTAGGAAGGATTGAGTCTCTTTGCCATACCTGACTGAACCTAAATTGTACTACCGGCTCTGACTTAACCCCAACCAAAGGGCTGGGGCCTTGTAAGTAATATGAATCCATTGTAACATTTAGCAACTGTCATTGCTATTGCTTTTTGTAAGAAATATGTTTGTAGTTATTGTATTGTATAAATAGCCTTTTGTAAAGAATTTGTTTATAGTTATTGTATTGTATAATTATTGTAGTGCATTTACATTCTGATAGCATTGTTTACTTATTATAATTATATTAAATATACATTTAACATTACAACGTTTTGCATATTTTCTATTCACATATTCGACCATAATACTATAAAAAATATTAATGTTGTTATTTATTGCTTAATTATAATATATTCATTAAAATATTCATATTCATATTTAAATCACGGCCAAAAAAAAGAGTAATGAGTGAGCATTTTAGCCCTGGTGAACAGAAAGCTACCCCTGCAGGGAGAACTATGGCTTGCAGTGGTTAGTAACTTTTAAGCCCTGGCTTGTAGCATAGGACTTCAAATTATAAGTGCCATCTGAACCACCATGTTCCAGAATCTTGGAGGAACCAACCTTGTAGGAATACTTATGGGGTAATCAAATATTAAAAATAATAAATTTATAGAAATTGTCAGTCAAAAATAATAATTTTATTAATATCAAAAATGTATATTTTGGCACTGTAATTCTACGATCAGGTAAGTTTGAAAACACCTTCTATTTAGTACTTTTTAAGAACCAGAGTAAGTATTTAGTCAATTTTATGTTTCATACAAATAATCTCAACCTTAATATAATAACATTTATTGTGACATAATAATAGTAAATGTGTAATAAACAGTGAACAATGCAATAATAATATGAATATAATATGACAGTATTATGATTACAATAATCACAATTGATATAATTTCTAAGTTAATTATTCACTTGGAATGATGAGACTTGCAGTCATAGATAATCAGTCAACTTAAAAAATTATCAGCCTATAGAGAGCAGCATACATAGCAAGTAATGTACACATAATAGTTCATATCAATGCAATAAACTTGCTATTAATAAAACAGTCCAGCAATGCACAAGTTAATTTATAAATTAATTATGCAATTGAAATAAAAGCAATATTCTTTAAAAAATCAAGAGATAAAACATGGATTAAAATACATAGCTAAACAAAATTACTTGTATTTACACATAAGTAAACAAGCAAAAAAGCAATTAGCAAGTCTTCAGTGGAAAATCGCTTAACCATTCAAATGCTGTATAACAAAGTTTTTACTGAGCAATCACTTTAAAATCTAAGCAGTTTAAAAATCACTCAAACTATTAGCTATTACAGTTATTTAGAAGTTAAAGAAACTCAAATAACCGACTATAACAATCTAATTTGCAACTCTTTGGTAACCAGCAACACGATTAGAACCTATCCATTTGGTTATGCATTGAGTACATCAACCAATTAACACTTTTTACTATCACAAAATTATGATCTAACAATGCTTGTTTTTAGTCTTAATTTGTAGTGCTTACCCTTACACAAGAAAAATGTGGGGTAGAGGGAGAAGACCCTGTTTTTTTTTTGGGTTTTTTTTGTAAGGCAGCAGTTGATCGAACCCGTAGGACCTTTTATAATTTTATTTGGGATTTTTTATTTGCTAATAAAGCACTTGTATTTTCATTGAAAATCCAGAATTTGATGTCATTGTGAGGCCTAAACTGGGGTTCCAGAATGAGTGGCTAACCTGGAGAACCAGAAGAGAGCTATAACCCCACCTCTCCCACTTTTGCCATCAGGGGAGACACTCTCAAGGCTATTTTATCACTACCAGTTTGTGAGTGTAACCAGAAAGTGTCTTGCTTTTAAATCTCAAAACAGTATTGCACTATGTTTTGTTTTATTCATTTATTTTAGATTTTTCCGCTGGTGCCTAGAATATTGTATTGTGTAAATATCCAGCTTGGTTCAAATATGATGACGATCTCCGCAGTTATGTAAGCTTGACATCCTGTCCAATCAAGAGGTAGCAAAAAAAAAAGATGATTGATGTTTGAGGAACACCCAGTAAATGTTGATTTTTATTTACAGATCAAGTGTCAACTGACCAATAGACAAAAAGGAACAGTAAAACAATATATACTTCCAAGGAGGATTTATCCTGAACACTTTGAGTGCAGCTATTGAGGTAGATAGACATAAAGTGTATTTCAACCATTGCTGTGCCTGTGGGGGGAGTTGAAGATTAACCCCATCGTGACCAAGGACGTATCAGGTATGTCCAACAAAAAAGCATTCCTTAAAGTTCTATCTGGTACGTCTGCGGGGAATTAGAGTGCTGGAAGCGATCATGATCACGTCCAGTAACTCTAATGGTATTGCAGCGATGCCTCGATGTCGATACATCGCTGCAATACCCCCATCCATGCCAGGCCGCCGGAGAAAACCTGATGATCGCTCCCCCAGAGCCCGGGTAGTGAGGCAGAGCATAGGAAGCCATCAGGCAGGCTTCCAATGCTCTGCCTGTACTGAGTGCCTTGAGGGGCTGAGGCACTCAGTAAAATAAATAATTAAATTAAAAAATTAAAAAACAAAAAATTGATTAAAAAAAAGTAACTCCGTCACTCCATCCCTTTCTCTCCCTCTCCCATGTACTTACCAACCCCCACGGTTCCCCTGCCGGCAGGCCCGGACTGTCCATCGGGCACACCGGGCAAATGCCGGTGGGCCGCGGTGGCCATGGGCCGAGGCCGGCAGGGGAGGTCTCAGGACATCCCCTGCCGGTCTATGCAGGGCTGGCGCTATCCGAGCACCGGCCCCGCTGTTTGCCATGGAGGGCCGGTGGGGAGATCAAAGATCTCCCTCACCGGCCCATTTAAACAGACCTGTGCCTGGGGAGGGAGGGAGAGAGAGGACCCGGCGGAGCTCTATCTTGCTGCTCCGCCCGGTTCCTCTCGCGAGATCCGGCGCTTGCCGGCAATGCGCCGATCTCACTGGACCACCAGGGATGATGTCACCGTGCCGCTCCCACTCCTCCCAGACACCATGTGCCTGTCCCCCCCTCCCAGGCTAAAGGTAAGAGGGAGGGGGGGGATTTAATTTTTTTAAATTTCTTTATTTACCCCCCATAGTTTTTTATTTGTTTATTTACCCCCCACTCTCCCCCCCCACACACACACATTTATACACAGCACTCTCACAAAACACACTCTGCACTCTGCACTCTCACACATCACACTCTGCACTCTCCCACTCAGCACTCTCCCACTCAGCACTCTCACACACATCATACACAGCACTCTCACACTCAGCACTCTCACACACATCATACACAGCACTCTCACACTCATCACACTCAGCACTCTCACACACATCAGACACAGCATTCTCACACTCATCACACTCTGCACTCTCACACACATCATACACAGCATTCTCACACTCATCACACTCTGCACTCTCACACACATCATACACAGCACTCTCACACACATCATACACAGCACTCTCACACTCTGCACTCTCACACACATCATACACAGCACTCTCACACACATCATACACAGCACTCTCACACTCAGCACTCTCACACACATCATACACAGCACTCTCACACACATCACACTCTGCACTCTCACACTCAACACTCTCACACACATCATACACAGCACTCTCACACACATCATACACATCACTCTCACACACATCATACACAGCACTCTCACACTCTGTACTCTCACACACATCACACTCTGTACTCTCACACACATCACACTCTGCACTCTCACACATAACACACACAGCACTCTCACACACAACAAACACAGCACTCTCACACACATACACAGCACTATCACACACAGCACTCAGCACTCTCACACATCACTCTCAAAGACATAACACTCAGCACTCACAACACTCAGCACTCACAACACTCTCACACACATCATACACAGCACCCACACACACAGCACCCTCACACAAATCAATCACATACAGCACCCACACATACAGCACCCTCACACACACAACACCCTCACACAGCACCCACACCTCACACACAGGATCCATCACACACACATACTGCACCCCTCACATACACACACAACCCCCCGATACACTGCATCACACACATACACAATACTTCCAAACATATTTATATAATATATATATACACATATAAATATACAGCACCCCTAAACACATTTCATTCCAGACACACACTAGATCCTCTACCCAACTCTGGATCATCTACACACATACACACACTAGATCCCTATATACACTCTGAATCCATTATATACGCACGCTCACTAGATCTCCTATACATATTCTGGGTCCTTCAAACACACACACACTCTGGATCCCCTATACGCACACTAGATTCCTTGTAAGCAAACACATACTACATTCCCTGAACACACACTCTCTACAAACACTACATCACCTACACACACACACACACACACACACACACTATAGCCTGTATACACACACCTGCTACATCCCCTAAACACACATTCTCTAAAGCCCCTAGCCACATATGCATTACATTACACCACAAACACAACACGACTAAAACCGACCTTGTTACACAATACCACACCACGACAAGCTCACTCTGCACACACGCAATACCCCAAGCAGGCTCCAAACACATGCACAATACTCTTTCCTGGCCCTTTTGTCTCCTGGTATCCATTTATAGAGACACCAGAGACAAGTTGTAAGGAAACACAGTGCAAGCATGTTATTAAATTTGCTTGCACTGTGCAGAACAAATACAGGGCTTTTTTCTCATGCTCCAGCTCTTCAGCAGAGCTCTGTGCATGGTCTGCCCTGGAAGAGCATTGAACCAACATGCTCACTTTCAGAGGGGGCGTGTTTGTCATGAGTGATGACAAAACACACCCTCTCTGCCCCGCCCCCTTCTTAGTGGGCCGCTGTGATAAAAAAATGCCCGGGCCAAATTCTTTTCCCAGTCCGGCCCTGCCCGCCGGTGATCGGTCTTCTTCTTCTATGAGGGCACCGTCTGACAGCCCAGACAGTTTTCCCTCTGTAATTTAGGACACCCAGGGACCGAGTGCTCACAGGTCCACAGTGCTGCTAGAAGGTGGACTGCCTGTCATTTGTATGCTAGTGAAAAAAGTATAAAAAAATAAAGTTAATCAATTAAAAAAAAAAATATATATATATATATATATTATATCTATATATAGTATGTGTGTGTGTGTGTATATATATATATCTATATCTTATATATGTCATACTAAGTGTATTTTTTATTAATATATACATATATTAATATAAAAATACAGAGTAAAATTACACAAGTGTGTGTGTGTATATATATATATAATAATTATATATATTATAAAAATAAAAAAATTAAAAATAAATATAAAATTTAAAAATAATATATACATGTAATTTTATTCTAACTGTATTCTGATATTAATATATTTATATCAAAATGCACTTAGAATGAAATTATATATATTTATAAATAAATAAATAATATGAAATATACACATGTCCATATACATAATTACTTAAATAATTTAATAAATATTTAAATATATAAATATGTATATATATTTAAATTCTACATGCATATTTATGTAATATTTTTACATAATTAAGTAATTTAATTTATTGCAATTTGGGGGACCGGCCTGACACCCCAGGCCGAAAGTCCAGAGAATTTAAGTTGCTAGCACTATATTTAACCCTGTAACTTTCCAAGACACCTTAAATCCTGTACATGGGGGGTACTGTTTTACTTGGTAGTCTTTGCTTAACACAAATATTAGTGTTTCAAAACAGTAAAACATATCACAGCAATGATATTTTCAGTGAAAGTGAAGTTTTTTGCATTTTTCACACACAAATGGCACTTTCACTGAAGATATTGTTGTAATACGTTTTACAGGGTCAAATATAAGGCCATTTTTTCACATACAATTTACCAGATTGGTTATGTTGCCTTTGAGAGTGTATGGTAGCCCAGGAATGAGAATTACCCCCATTATGGCATACCATTTGCAAAAGAAGACAACCCAAGGTATTGCAAATGGGGTATGTTCAGTCTTTTTTAGTAACCACTTAGTCACAAACACTGGCCAAAATTAACGTTCATAATTGTTTTTTTGCATTTTTAACACACAAGCAAATATAAATGCTAACTTTGGCCAGTGTTTGTGACTAAGTGGCTACTAAAAAGACTGGACATACCCCGTATTGAATAGCCTGGGATGTCTACTTTTCCAAAATATGTGGTTTGATGGGGCTAAATTAGATTGGCTGCTTCAAAAATGTCCCAAATAGGACATGGGTGCATAATGACCAGCTGTGTAAATTCCAAGTTGGAAAACTGGAATGCGCACACTCCAAATATTTTAGCCCCCAGAGCATTTGACACACCATGGGTGGTATTATTGTACTCAGGAGATGTTGCTGAACACATATTGGGGTGTTCTTTGGCAGCAATCCTTAAAGTTTTCAGTACATGTATTCTTAAATTGCTATGTGTGTCACAATAATCACCAATTATTATTTATTTTTTTAATTTGACATAGATTGGTTGTAAAATGGTTGCATGAAACGAGTCAAAATACCCCAAGTTTAATACCTTAGGTTGTCTTCATTTAAAAAAATATATAAATGTAAAGGGTTATTCAGGAATTCCTGACAGATATCAGTGTTACAATGTAACTTTCGTTAATTTTGAAAACAAATGGTTTGAAAATAGCAAAATGCTACATGTAGAGATGTCGCGAACCGTCAGCTGACACATCCCAGCCAATCTCCAGCAGACCCTCCCTACCAGACCCTTCCACCTCCTGGACAGCATCCATGTTAAAGGTATCTTTTTGGAGATTGGGGAGCGAAATTAGCAGTTGGGATAGTGTTAGGAAGACATTGTCAGCGAACAGGTTAATTTTATATTCTTTTTTCCCTATCTGTATACCATGTATGTTGAAGTTTTGTCTGATGGCTTCTGCTAATAGTTCGAGGGCCATTACATATAGTAATGGCGATAGGGAGCAACCTTGCCTGGTGCTGTTGGTGATAACAAATGGGTCTGATTGGAACACCGAGGTCGATATCGCTGCGCTTGGGAGACTGTATAGGGCTTTAATAGCTGATAGGTATATGGGAGGAAAGTCCATTTTTTTGAGGACAGCTTCTAGAAGTTGCCAATTAAGTCTGTCGAAGGCTTTTTCCACGTCTAGAGAGATTATGAATACTTGTGTCCGGTCCGTGTGTATTGTCTGTATAATGTCTGTCACTTTTTGGGTGTTATCCGAACCTTGTCTCCCATGGACAAAGCCTACCTGGTCATATGAGATAAGGGAAGGAAGGATGGTTTTAAGTCGGTTGGCCAGTACTTTTGCATAGATCTTGGTGTCTGAGTTCAGTAGTGAAATTGGGCAGAAGTTTTGGCAATGTGTAGGTGGTTTGCCCAGTTTCGGTAGGGTAATTACCCTAGCTGCTAGAAATTCCGAAGGGAAGCTACCCATGTGTAGGGCGTGGTTAAATGCTGTGTAAAGATGAGGGACTAGAATGGGTTGAAATTTCGCATAATATTCATTTGTGAATCCGTCAGGGCCTGGGGCCTTCCCTAGGGAGTGAATGCATTCTGATATCTCGTTTTCTGTGATAGGGGCTGCCAGAAGTTGTTTTTGGGATTCGGACAGGGTTGGCAGTGGAATGCCTCTTAGGTAGGACTTCCATATACTTACCTGTGTGCCTTCAGTTATATCCTCTCCCTGCTGTTTAAATGCTTGTAATCAGTTCATTTTATTATGTATGTGAATAAATGTATTCGTCTACCGAACAGAGACCACCCTGGGTAGCAATCCGCATTAGAACGTGGAGAAAAAACGCAACTTAATTGCTCCTAGGTGGCCGCCATTCGGCATACGAACACGGGGCGAGAACAAAGGATGGCGGCCATTTTAAAACTCACGAATGCGGTCAGCGGGGTTTACACATGAATTGCCTGGAACTATTTTCGGCAAAGCAAGCATGCGAACGCCCGGTCTTCATGGAAGTCCAGGATGAATACGTTCCCATCCACGAATCAAACTGGCATTCGGTAGATATCTACTGAATGAGGGGAACATTCATATGTAACCAGCTGGACCATACGAACGGTGGTTTTCGTGTAGTTAGATGTGAACAGAGACTGGCTCTTGCTACTGATTTTATGGAACTCTAGCTCGGATACCTCCACATTATGAGCCGGTCAAACTTCTACACGATGCGACACGGAAACTGCCGAACGGAAATTTGTGAGATTTGAATATGTGACTACCAGTATCCTCAGCTACCCAGGGATGTTATAGTTGTAGAAATTATAGTTGTATGTATTCTAAAAAGCACTTTACTGAAATTGTTGAAAATTATAATGTTTCTGGCCAGCAGATAATTGAGCTTTGTATATTGCTGAAACTCAATTATCTAGCCTGGCCCAGAGGAGGAGTTTTGTATCAAATACATTGTGTGTCCTGTGTGCCAGTAAATCAGTCTTGTTCCAGCATTAAGCTTTGGCTCAAGTGTGGATTATTCGGCGATACCAGGGATATTTCTTCTTGTGGAGTATTGGGTGATTTTCTTTTATGGGAAGAAGGGAATGCTTGACGGTGATACCGTATACTACCGTCACAGACCGTATGCCTATCTCTCTGGGTTGTGGCGTGTTTGGGTCTTCTGTAAGATTATATAGTTGACCGTAATATTGGGCAAACTCTTTACATATTTCCGAAGGTAGGTGTTCTTTTTGACCCTTTTTGTTTATAATATGGGCTATCCGTAGTTGTTGTGCCATGAGTTTGCTGGCTCTATTGCCCTGTACGTAAGTGCAGGTGTTAAGTCTGTTTAACATTAGGCCGACTTTGTGAATTCGAATCTCGTTAAGTTTGTTTTGGAGTGAAGTAATTTGTGTTTTGTGTTCTGTTGTTGGGTGCTTTTGGTTTTCTTTGTGCAAACTGTCTAGCTGCTGTTTGTATACTGTGGTTTCTTTTTTGGTTTGTTTCTTTAGGTATGAGGCCCTGCTTATGAGTGAACCTCTTATCACTGCCTTGTGAGCTAACCAAAGCATGTGTGGGTTCTGGTCAATTGTGGTGTTGGTGGTGAAGTAGTGTTGTAGTTATTTTTCCAGAGATGCGCAGTATTGTGTATTTTTGATTAGATACTCATTGAGACACCAGGGGCTCCTGTGTTTATATTCATTTGAGTCCCTAATGTTAGTATCAGTGGTGCGTGGTCTGAACAGTCAACTGTCATGATGTCACAGTCTAGTATTCTGCCCAAAGTGGATTCGTGCATGAAGCATCCGTCGATTCTGGAGTATGTGTTATGTACTTTTAGGTGGTGTGTGTATGCTCTTTCCGATGGGTGGAGGGCTCTCCACACATCTCGTAATACAAACAAGGTCAGTAGAGTCCTGAGGATTTTGCCGTTTTTTTTAAGGGTTTTGTATTGTGGTGACGAAGTGGACCTGGTTGAGTCTATTACTGGATCTAATACGTGATTAATGTCCCCACCTAACACTAGGGTGCCTTTCCTCACTTTTTCCATTTTGGTGAGGACCCCGTGTAGGAAGTTCCTCTGGTTGGTATTTGGGGAATATATATTCACTAGTGTGTAGTCTAGGTCATTGATGGTGCATTGCCATATGATGTACCTTCCCCCTGGATCTATTATTTGGTCGTGTGAGATCACTGTCAGATATTTGCTGATGAGTATAGAGGTCCCTCTAGATTTTCTTGGCCCTCCACCGTTTTTCTGGCTCCCCGTTGGGACATTGTGTAAGTCCTTCTGTTTGGGGTGATTTTGTGCTGTTTAGCCACTTGTAGAGTGCTTTATTTAGCCGCTGGCTCGGTAGCTCCTTTCTCACGCGGCCATTCAGCTCGAGTACAGGCTCCGACCCTGCCAAAAAGTGCAGATTTTAATAGAAATTGACACTTGTGTAAATTAACTTGGTTACAACCCCCTGGCTTTCAAGTATGTTACAGGTCCAGTTACTTCCTGATTATGGTTAGCTCAGTTAAGCTGGTCTAAAGCAACAGCAATTACCCAGAGCATCTACCTTGCAAATACTTCTCATTGCACTACATTGGAAAATCTGTGCTTGGACAGCCACAGGGCTCCTTGGTGCTTCTCCTTTAAAGAACAGTTCCTCCCCGGTTAAGAAGCATTTGGTTTGGTGGGTGCACGTTTAGTTTAAACATGCAGCTATGTTTGTTTGGGCCGATCAACTAGATGGGCCTCCCCTTCTCAGAGTCAGAAGGCGCGACTGGAGCACCTTTCAACTGTGCAGTGTGATCCGTTGCTCAGCAGCGAGGAGGGCTGGAGGTAAGTGCCAGGCAGGGCCATATGATTGAACCTGGAGAGAGGTTGCATCCAGACGTGGCAGGTTTTACAAGAAACTTGAAGGAGGTATTGAAAGGTTGCATGCATTACATAATGGACACCACTCCAGAATGTATTTCTGGCCACCATTAGTGATTTAAGAATAAAAAGAATGGCTATAAAGAGTAATTTACTCTGGCTGTAAAGAATAATACCCTGCTTATGTGAAAAGACAGACTAGTTAATAATGAGAGCGGAACAGCAGCAGTGGGCATTGGCAATGGTAGAAAGAACAGTTTGTCTAGATTTAAAGTTTTGTTATTAAACATCCAACCTTTTAAATCAGATTGAACTGATTAAATGTTACATTGAACACACATTAATTTAAGATCCTTTGTTAGATTAATTTACTAAGCATTTAAAGTTGTAGCTCCTTGACTATATATTCTATAACAAGTCTTCTAGTCATTCTCATTTCTCCTGCTATTGTAGAGCCAGAATCAATGTTTAAAATGGGTTAGGACATCAGGGTCCCACTTTGTTAATCATCTGCTATGAGAGATTTATTTTGAATTGTACAAGCAATCGGCTATCAGACTCGAATCTCTTTAGAAAATACTTGTTTCTTTTATTATGGCAAACTTGTTATTCCTTGCAGAAATCTGAATTGATTGGTGAATGTGACAAAGTAATGTTTGCTTTTGACAGTTTTTAAATTAAGGGAGCAAGGATGACTTTAATTCATGTCCTTCCAAGATAGATAACCTGTGTAAAAGAAATTGTTTCTTTCAGATCCTTTAGTAAAACATTTGTAAAACGTGAAATATAAGCAGATACAGGAAACATATATTTGACTGTTTAATTAGGGACTATACGAAGTGAAAATTGTAGAAAAATTAAAAAAAATCATTATGCCATATATTTCATTCTGCAAGGAACTTACAGTGCAAGAATACTTTTTCTATGATTATTAGAAATTGAATTATATAAAAAATATATTTTGCAACCCTATCAGTGCTGTCCAACCTGTATGGAGTAAAGGACTATGTTATGCTTGACAAAAATAGGGGGGCACATCTAACTAGACTATATGAAAATTTGCAATAGTATCACATTTCCTCAGTATAATCATAACGCTTCTATTAACAACTTCAATCTAGATCATTCAATATTATCCAATACAAGCCCCATTATATCATTTTTTTTAGTCTTCTACAATCGTTCACATTTCTTGAATACCCAGCCACTCCCTTACCAGATTATTCTCTTGCTATTACTGTGTTGGCACACTCTGCATTACTAACATTTGTATACTGCTTAAACATCACAAAGACTGCCTGAGCATAATGAGAACAAAGACATGTTACCATCTGTAAATTGTTTTCCCCTACTATTGACATTAGTATAACAAGTGAGTTTAGATCCTTAAATAGGACAGGTATCCTTGAAATGTAAGATTAGACATTTAAAGGGACACTATAAGCACCCAGTTTACTTCAGCTCTCTGAAGTGCTCTGTGTGCAGTGTCCCTGTCTCCCTAAGTCCTGCCATGTAAATCATTGCAGTTTTAGATAAATTGCAATAAATACATTGCAGGACTAAGACTGCCTCTAGTGGCTGTAAATCAGACAGCCTTTTGAGGCACTTCCTGGTGGCTCTGCATGAGGACATCCAGCATCCGTAAAATCCCCATAGGAAAGCATTGAAGCAATGCTTTTCTATGGGGAGGGCCAAATGCACTCGCTGCACATGCACATTAGCCCCCATCTCGGAGGAGGTGAAGCTCCGTCCCTGCACCAAGTTAGATCATCTCTGGAATTGGGTGAGTAAAGAAAATCTTTTTTTTTTTTTAATAACCTTTCCATACCGAGGAGGGGTCCATGAGGGAAGGGAGGGTTAGAGGGAACTATAATGTAAGAAATGCAGGTTTGTATTCCTTACACTACAGAATCAACCTATATGGAATCAAGGACTATGAACACTGGAGAAAGGCTGCATCCAAACATGGCACGTTGTATTAGGAGGTTGAAGGAGGATGGACACCACTCCAGAGTTAATGCTGGAAACCATTTTAAACTCAATAAAGGTCAATCTTGCTATGAGGTGTAATAACCAACTTGTGTGGAAAGACAGACTCGGTAATAATGTCATGAGATGCAGTCAAAGTGTGGTAGGACAATGGAAGAACAGCAGTAGTTGACTTTGACAATGGGAGAAACAACAATTCCACCAAATATTGAAATTATTTATAGCAGTGGCAGAAGCTCTGTGCAGAAGAGGTCCTCTTCCTTAGCTGGTGCCTCTGATCATGGTAACTCACTGTAAATCATTTTTTTCCCCAGCATTGACATCAAAATAGCAAGTGGGTTTAGTGCCCTCAATAAGATAGGTATCCCTGAAATGTAAGATTAGACTTTAAAAGTACCACCTCCATGCCCCCTTCAGCATAGGAAACTACACACAATATCCCGTACCTCAATAAATATATCAGACACAAAAATGCTGCATAAGTATCAATGTTTAATGGATAGGAAAGCAAATTATACTGCCAATACAAGGGAAAAAGGACTTTATAGTAACATTCTGATTTTCTCTGTGTATAGGATGTAATGAAGTGATTTCCATGTGGCACATTGTAATAGTGGTTAATGCAATCTTAAAATGCTTTGAGTCTGTTGTTAATCCCAAAGTGTTAACCCCATAAGAGTTAAAGTTTAGATTTTTTTCATAGCTGATTTTTATTATTATTTTTTTTTATTTGACAATTTTCATTGTTTCATTGTTTCATTTTTAGAGAAGGTACAGAAAAAAGAGAGAAGGGGAAAGGGGTTTAATAAGGTATAACAGTACATATTATTAACATCATATTATTACAGAGATATAATACTACATTGTTGTAGGCAAAGTTAGAGCAAGTTTGCTGATTTTCATAGTGACTTTTACAGTAATTTAATGTCAGTTTCTCTAAGATTCAAAGTTCCCTATTCAATGGTGGGTTATGCAGGGGGAGTTACTGCTTAGGATTCGGGGGTGTCACTCGTAATTGCCTTGTGTCATCATTCTTATCTAGGGGGATGATCATCAGCATGGTTGGTACTGTGGGTTCGATTAGGGCTACCTAATTGTAGTAGAGGGAGGAGGATCAAGGGAGGGGGGAGAGGCAACCTTGGGTCTCAAACATTTGCTCAATTGAGTGGGTGAATAGAGTGCACCTGTGCACTTGGGTTTCTTCTTTCTGGAAGTGGGAAGAGTGTCAAACTTGGGCTGAAAATAGTTTTGTTGTGTTTTGTCCCTAACTGTCTTTACATGCGTTGCCACCTATTGGATGTTTGATACCGATGAACTGGTTTAGTATTATTTACTACATGTGTTGGTTTTGGCTCTGAAGGTCTCCCATGTGTCCCATGTCACAGACCAATACCTGGCAGGAGGGTGGGTGCAACTTGCCATTTTTTCATATTGTCTTCTGACATCTGTTGCTGCAATACATTGGTCAATGGTAGGAGGGGAGGGAGTTTTCCATTGTCTGCTGATCATTGTAAAGGCTGCTATTATGATATGGTATAGTAGGTATTTGTGACTTTTTTGGAGGGATTTCGGAAACAATAGGAGGAGGAACATTTTGGGCCGGAGGGGGAGATTGATCCCCATGCAACTTCTGCCGGTATTTGTTAAGTTGGGGGCAGTGCCACCATACGTGGATCATGTCCCCTCTATCCTTCTGGCACCTCCAGCAGGTGTCAGAGGTATTTGGAAAGCTTTGTTTTAGTCGTGTTGGGACCAGATACCATCTGTATATAATGTTTCGGGAGAGTTCTATGTGAGATGTGCACAGTGTCATCGTTTTATGGGATGAAAGTATTTCTCTCCATTGCTGGTCCGTCATGCTGTTCATTATGTCTCGGTCCTATGCCCTTTTAAAGTGCAGTAGATTTAAGCAGGTAAAGGAATGTTCTGAGGCGTATATTAGGGAGATGAGGATCCAGGATTGTAATTTCAGGTAGGAAAAGTGGGCAATGCTGGGGAGGGTATATTCCATTTGTAGGTCTTGGAAATTTTTGAGGCTGTGGCCTTATAGTACTCGGGATAGAGTAGTTATCCCATGCTTGCACCATAGTTTATGGTTGAAATCGGAGATGAGTAAAGCCTCATAGGTGAGGTTTTGTCTGTGATCTTCATTTTTTTTTACAGTAGTTATCCCATAGGTGTAATGTTAATGCTGTTGTAGGTAGTATATGTTTATAAGTCGTCCTCTGTTTTTTTGGGTATCCATGCCAATATTGTCAGAGGGGTTCCTCCTGCAAAGCTTTTTTCAATTCTCGACGAAGCTAGTGGGCTTGGGTGATGGAATGCGGACAGTAGGGGGGCTATATGTGCAGCTCGATAGTATCCTGTGATGTCTGGCATGCCCATTCCGCCGTGTGGGAATAATTTATACAGGATTGATTTTGCTACTCTGGATTTGACCTTTCCCCAAATAAATGCGTTTAATTGTTTTTGTATTTCTGTGAGGTACGCTGTGGTGAGTTTGAGTGGAAGTGTGTGGAAAAGATTTGTTTTGTTGTTAATGGAAAATGGTAACAACTGGATGTCCTTCACCTACCTTTTCCTTTTGGTTCTTTTAGTAACAAATAATCAAGGTAATTACAAAAATTCATTTTCCCCCTTAAAGCTGTGTCAAGAATGACCATACATTTTGTAAACAACTTCTGTTCATTGGCTAAACAGAAGTAATGCAATTTTTACATTTTTCTTCAAAGAAAATGTTGTTTTGTAGGGCCTTTTTTGAATAATCCCTTTTAAAAGTATGTTTCATCCATTTCTAAGGCTTTTTTTTTGTACCAAACATAGGGAAAAAGTAGAGTAGGAAAAAAAGCTTACAATATCCTTTCCTTATTATTCTTAAAACTCAAGCATCTTGGGTATTTTTCCCCCAATTTGCTTGGGAAAATACTAACTTTCCATCCATTTTTTGGCATTTTAACTTGCCCTATGTACTTGCTGAGACTTGTCTTTAGCTTTTTTTTTTCTTTAATTATCCTGTCAGCAGTATAGCCTAAAACTTTATATATTTTTATTTGCTTGTGGACCTCTTGTAGTTTCTGGAAAACAAAATCTTCTACTACACCTTTTCTTTTTTTTTGCATGCATAACGACATATAAAGTTTGTACAGACATTTTAGATGGCTATAAATAAGGGTGCCTATAGGGCAGCTTCTGGTTACCAGCAAAAGCTCTGTTAAGCCCCATGTAAATATATAGTATTTTGCACGAATTTAAACTAAACAGAATAACAAACTGAGTAAATATAAACAAAAAAGGGAAAGAAAAAAAAGAAGTGTTGAAGTTACTTGGCGTGCTTCAGAGAGGTTTACTGCAGTCTGTAATGCCAGATCAGCCATGGATCTCAATGGGTTAAAGACTACCTTTGGCTACATCCCAGTGGTGAGCAGGCTGTGGCGTTAAGTCCAATGGATCGTAGAAACACTGCAGCTTTTGATGGTGATGTCAGCCGGGTTTGGTGGCCATCTTTTTGTGAGATTAGTGCCCTTGGGTAACCCCATTTGTTTGGGATGTCTGCAGTTTGGAGTTGGGAGGCTATTCCCTTGAAGGAAGCTCTCCATTTCAGGGTTTGGCAGCTGAGGTCTTGACAGAGACTTAGCTGGTGTTCCTCAAACACATAAGGGGTTTACCCCTTGACTGATCACAGGAAACTTTCCTTGTCGAACTGCAACTTAAAGCACATGATGACATGTTTAGGCATGGGGTTTGCATTGCGGACTTGCCCAAGTATGCAGAAAAGTCCTTCTAGGGCCATAACCTTGGCTTGTTTAGACGGTAAAAGGTTATCAGCCTTCTGATATACTGTAGTAATTCAGCTGCATCAATGGTGGCAGACACCCCTCTCATTTTCAGATTGCGGAGCCTGGCTGTGTTTTCCATTTGTCCAACCCTGGCGCTCAGTTGTGCACAGGTTGTGAATAGTTCAAACATTTGCATTGCAGAGGAGTCTTGTTTGATCCTTAGATCATGCACATCTTCCTCTGTAGCCTGTATTCTGTCTGTTAGGGAGTTTAGCTCTTCTTTCAGTACAGCTATCTCCGAGGTGAAGAAGGTCTTGAGGTCTATAACCATGCTGGATAGATCCAATTTCGTGGCCAGGGGGGTTCAGTGCATTTAGGGGGCACTTCCCTACCACTGCTGGTCTTCGTCCTCCGAGGCTGAAAAGGATTCTTGCGCCGAGTCAGGTAGTAAGGCCGCTATCTTGGGCCTGCTGGCTTGGGAAAGAAGCTGGCCGATGTCCCGGGTATATCTCTCACTCAGCCCTTGGATCTTAGGGGAGTGCTTCCCCATAGTTATGTATACAAGTAGTTGCTATTGTTGCTTTATTTATTTAGCTTTGTAATGCTATGTTAGTATTTTTCAAGCAGCTTTTTGCCAGAGCTCCAGCTTTATGAGCCTGCTCAGGTTGCCAGTTAGTTCTGCCCCCTACACCTCTTCTTTACTTGGAGTTTTCTTTCCCATGTCTTTAACTAGATGGTCTATGGCAGATCAAAAAAATATATCGTTTCTCAAAAGGTAGATTGCAGTGGGGATTTTATGTGTCAGCTGCCAAAGACATAAGCTAAAGGGCACTTCTAGCGACTTTCAACCGTCACTTTTTCTTGGCTGACAATTTGAGAGACTCATCAGACATCGCACAAGAAATCAGTAGCTAATGTGATACTGGATTTTCAGCAGATTTTCCTTGTAACACTCCTAGTCTTGGAAGCTAGATGTTTTGTACTTGTGCCACTTAAGTGATCAATGCCTTTTTTATATGGGCTGCAGATGTAAATACAATAAAATAAAACAAGTTTATTAGCATACGTAACCGCTTTGTTGCATCACCACTCAGGTCTCATACAGGTTCAAGCTCATTTGTACCATTACAGAGAGAACCTTAGCTTTTTTACATATCAGACTGATCACATCCACAAAAGCAGTCCAGATCTTGAATCCTGCCAGGTTCTCTCTGCATGAGAAATACAACGCTAGACAATTATGTTGGCCTTTATTGGGTCTGAATGAGATTTTGCTGTTATCTCCCTAGGAAACTGAGCAAAGGGTTCACATATGGATTACACTTTAGACTAAGGGAGGCCCGAATAATATGCAAATCAGTCAAGAACAAGAGTTTATGAGAATACTGAAAAAACGGCTCAAATAGCTTGGTAAATCACCGCTCAGGTCTACAGGTTTTAGTTTTTGAGACCCTTAGATTGTCACATATCAGACTAATCCCACCCATCAGAGCAGTGACAAAATTTTTTAATGAAGTGGTTATAGTACTATGAAACTGCCCTTCAAAAGCTGCTTTTTATATCCTTGCAATTTCTGTAAAATGTGTTTTTCTTTTTTTATCTGGAACTGTAATACACCACCTTAATCCACAACTCTCATGTGGTGAAGTCTAACTGCCCTACTTAGTCATCCATGCAACTAGATCTTATGAATGTGGTCATGCTGTTCCAGTCATCCTCTCCTAATTTAAGGAGATGTTCTGTAAGAACACCCTCACATTGCCAAATCCCTTGCCAAACGTATTGCTCAATTCCCTAAGCCTGTCAGAAGATTATGTATGCTCACAGCAATGCTCTTACTGGAGAAGGAGACTAAAGTTTAAGAAAATTAACCTAAATGGAATGAGGATGCAATGCCCTTTGGCATAGTGGTATTTCAAAATATTGTTAGACCGTTGAATATAAGCATGCATAATGGTAGTTTCAAACTCCTTTAAATTGAGGCTCTAAAATATTTATAGAATATTTTGTAAGGATTTTACTTAAGTAACCTTTTGCAAGACTTCTCGTGGTAACATCGCTGCCTAGGAACTAGGAAACCCAGGTTCAAATCACTTTTTTCAAATACATTTATTTTTATGAATGGTGAACTACTGTTTAGTTTAGAGCATAAGCTGATTGCTGTAGCCAATCAGCTGAACCCTTACCTGGCTTTAAGCCATGCTTCCATATACCACTGGGGGAATTGAGATCTGGTACTGGAAGCAACCTTTGAGTTTAAGAAATAGTTTAACCCCTTCAGGTAAGAAAAGTGCCCGGGAACCTCTTGAAACCATAACAACTTAGTTTAGCTGAAGTTGTTATGGTACCTAAAGTTTTTTGTTTACTGTTGTATATGCAGTATTTTTTTTTAAAGAGTTACTGCAACCAAAAACACTTGCTTTCATGGTTCCCACATAAAAAAAAAAATGAAAAAGAAATAAAGCAAAATCATATCTGTTTCCACATCAAGGCCAAGTCCCCCCTAAAGCTTGACGCTCTACTGACTTCAGAATGTTAGCACTTGGGCAGAATGGAGGGGGTGGTCAGGCCACCATTGGTTGCATATGAGCAGCATGCTAAGCACAGAATTTGCATTAGCTAATATTGTTGGCGGCTGGCTGGAGGGACAGAGGAGGCAGCAGACTGAGCAAGAGTGGAGCTGAAATCTTCAGGATCTTCTTGTTCGGCTCCCTCGCATGCCCTTCTGTGATGCCAGGTCCCGGGATATGACATCACTCCAGCCCCGGCATCACTAAATGGTGCGCAAGATTGCAGAAAAAAAAGAACTTGAAGATTTCAGCAATTACACTGGACCACCGTAAATGGATCCACTCCAGTTCTCCCAAAGGTAGGGCCTGGTGGACTTAAATTAAAATAAAAATGAACTATAATTTATGAGTGTGAGAGAGAATGTGTGTGTATCTGTTTATCAGTGAGTGTTTGTGTGTGTGTCTGTATGGCTGTCTGTGTCTGGCAATGAGTGTGTGTCTAAGTGTGTTTCTGTGTCTGTTTGGCAGTGAGTGTGTCATCAGTAAGTGTGTGTGTAAGTGTGTCTCTTGTTTCTGATCGCATGGGATATTTATATTCACCATTCTTTCCATGTGCTGGTCTCAACGTGGCTGATGATCTCAGCTAAGCCTATACTTTTCCAGTGCTAATGCATGGCAAAATGCTGTGCTGCATCTATCAGCATCTCCACATTTGAATAGTATTTAATTAATGCATTTCTATGGGAAACATTCAGTGCCTCCATGCAGAGCCTTAGAAGCACCTTTAGTGGCTGTCTGAGTGACTGTCACTAGATGTGTTACTAGGCAGCAATGTAAACACTGTCTTTTCCCTGAAATTTATCCCTGAAAATACAGTGTTTACATTAAAAAACCTGCAGAACCACTACATTAAGCTGTAGTGGTACTGGTGACTACAGTTTCCCTTTAAGAATTGTATTTTTGCTGTTGAAAATGTTTTGTTAGTTTGGGGGGAAAAAAAATCTGGTTCCCAACTTTTCTTTAAGATGTCTTTTAGATTTCCAGCAAATTTGTCAAGCCCTGCCTTAAAGGGTTAAGCTGTTGTTATTATTATTATTATTATTATTTTATTATTTTTATAGCTTCATCAGATTCCATAGCGCTGTACAATGGGTGGACTAACTGACGTGTAATTGTAACCAGACAACTGGACCTACAGGAACAGAGAGGTGGTGGGCCCTGCTCAATGAGCTTACATTCTAGAGGGAGTGGGGTATAGTGACACAAAGGGTAGAAGGAGGGGTATGTAGTAAGTTGTTAAAAAAGTATTCACTGAGGGCTTAGTAGGTAGTTTTTGACAGTTGCAGGAGAGGGGTCATGGAGGGTGGGGGATAAAAACCTAACAGTTTAATTGATATGCTTTCTTAAAGAAGTGAGTTTTCAATGATTTTTTTGAATGAGTGGAGACTGGGTGAAATTCTTACGGAGGAGGGAAGGGAGTTCCACAGAAGAGGTGCAACCCTGGAAAAGTCTTGGAGGCGAGCAGTAGAGGTGGGAGTACTGACAGAGGATATACATAGGTCTTTGGAAGAGCGTAGGGGCCTCGATGGGACATACGTGTGTATAAGTGAGGATAGGTAGGTTGGAGCAGCATTATGTAGGGACTTGTAAGCAAGCACCAGAATTTTAAATTGAGCCCTATATCTAACTGTTTATAAACTTATAATAAACCATATAACTAGGGCAACAATCCACAGACAGTTGGAGCTTTTGGGAAATAATTGTTAAGTGCTAGAATATCATTGGTATGCTTTAGATGAATATCTCATCTTTGCAGTCAAGGTTTTCTGCTTCTCAGAAGTGATGCACACACGTCCTTCCCTTGTAGCCACAGGGAATGTAAATCTTTAATACACTATTATATAAATACTTTCATCCACAGAAGAAACTTCACAAATGCATTTCAGATATGCAGAGAGGAAAATTATTTTCCCCATGTGTATGGCCTTTGACAGAACAATTTTGTTTCTCCCACCTTTAACCCAAAAAATGTACATGATTCACCACACACACAAACACAACTATGCACTCACAAGAATAGATAAACTGCTATAGGTGTGCCCCCAATCCTTTCTCTGTGCACATACATACATAATGACATACATACTGACATACATACTGACATATAAACAGACATACATACAGACACCTACATATTGACATACATACACATACATACAGACACATACATACTGAAATACAGACACATGCATAGATACAGACACATACATACTGACATACATTCAGACACATACATACTGACATACACACACACAGCTCATTTTTCAGCCACCCTCCTGTTTCTTACCTTTTCATTGGAGGAGGGTGGCTGGGGTTGATGGGAGTCAGTGTGGCCCTCCCTCGTCACTTCCTCCTAGCACTACTTGTGGTGCAGCTGACATTTTTAAAGGGGCCCGGTCGCGCTATTACATGGCCACAACACTGGCCGGGCCCCTGAAGATATAGGGCACATTGGGTGGCCCTAAGTGTTTGGTCCACCTGATGGTCCCCATCAGCGTGCGGACCCTGGTGCAGCTGCACTGGCAGCAGTTCCACCTCTACACATGGTTGTCACCCCCTGATGGTGGGCCTGTCTGCAGCTACACTCATTCTCAAATAAATCCCCAAAAGATCAGATGTTTGACAGCTAGTAAATGCCCCCCTGTATTGCCTGCATACTGTCTCAGTACAGTGCATGGTGCCCATCATGAAAAAGTTGGCAAGAGGATTTTGGGTTGCAGCTGCAATCCATTCTTCTAAAAATTTAAATTGAAGGAGTTGGGTTGAGATCCTGCAGGAGAAATATATCATGCAGAAATTGTGAAGGGAATTTGCCAGCCTAGTATTGTGTGGGTTTGTGCATGGCTGGAGAACTGTGCTCTCTAAACTTGGACTGGCCCATGATGGTATTTCCTAAGGCTGGCCAGGGAACCAGGCTATACAAACATGTACGATGTCTCTGGAGAGGTTTCCAATGACTATAGGGTGAAATAACACAGTAATTATGTAATTAATAACAGAAGAAAGTTATCATTGTAGCATTTTGCATCTCTTGGGCATGCACCTTTAAACTGTACAGGTTGTACTGATGGAGGTTGCAGTGATATGTGATGGAATAGATTACATTTTTATGTGCAAAAACTAGAGAAAATGGAAGCGAGAAATCAGCACTAGATTGCCACACAAAAAAAATAATAATAACAATAAGGCTGCAATCCTCAAAGGGGAGTCCCCTATAATCCCCTAATGGTAAGAAGAAATGCAAAAACAGAACAATAAAATAAGGTTGCGCCTAAAATATACAATAAAACATATAAAAATTGTATATAATAAAAAATAGTAAAATTTTATATAAAATATTAAATATATTATTAAATAAGTAGTTGGCAATAGTCCAAAACACTTATCATAAGTCCGTAATGGTGGATGCCACGTATAAGAATAGGGATTCTGTGACATAAAGTAGAGTATGTCTTCACAGTTGTGTGCTTGAGATCCAGTTGAACATATGCAGAGAAAAGACAAAAAGGAACTCCAGTGGCACAGTATATAGATGAATAAAATAGTATATAAAAGTAAAATAGTCTTACTCACACTTTTCAGAGCTAAAACCTAGCTCTGATATAGCGCATGTGAAGTGGAATAATCCCCACTCAAGGATATGCGGAGTAATATTTAATTGAAGAATATCTGGCTCAAATCCGGCATCCGAATAGGTGTTATTCGACCCAGGAAAGAGAATTAAAATATAGTGCTCTCTGTATAGTAATTAAAGGTGTAAAGAAGTATAAAATATATACTACTCACAATATATAGAGCAGACTTGTACTGCTCAATATAAGCGCTTGGGTGGTATGATCCCCACCTAAGGATTCTTTAAACTTCTTATCAAAAAATGCCGTATATGTATAGTCAGGTGAAAAAAAAAAGAAAATGGCTATAAAATATTTTATGCCAAAATAATTTCTTTATTATAAAGTAGTAAAAATAGTATTTTTAGTCTATCTATAGATACTATTTTTATTACTTTATAATAAAGAAATTATTTTTTATTATATACAATTTGTATATGTTTTATTGTATATTTTAGGCGCAACCTTATTTTATTGTTCTGTTTATGTGCAAAAAGACCATTAATTTGTTTTTGTGAACCCTTACTGGTCATATTCAAACAGATCACAGTAAAATATTGGTACAGAATAATAATAATTTAGTATCAAATATATGAGAAAATAAACAGATAATAGTGCGACAAATGCTAACTCAAACTTTTGGGAGCTACTAAGAGCTCTACTATAATCAGCATGGACAGTATAATTCCCTTATCAGGAGATATAGGTAGTCAGCATGTAGGACATTTTCTCTAGTGAAATACCAGTCTGTAGAGATATAAAAAAGAAAATTATAATTATGCAGTATGTTATACTTTCTATATATAGTAGAAAGAGGTATACGGCTTACACAGAATAGAGCACAGACCTGCTCTGGTGGTGTGGCACTCTGGTGGTATAATCCAAGCATATTTGGTACCAGGAAGCCAGCAAATGTTATTCTCCAAAATCAATGTTCAAGGAGTTAAACTTTATTGCATACAAACAAAACAATATAAATTACTAAAAAGTCCAAATAGGCTATTTTACTTCACTTTGCACATTTTACCTTTGAGGTTTTATCAAAAGTCGAGTAATCTCCTGCATGATCTCTGTTTAGATAGGCATTATAATCCAGTATAGGTGGTTTCTGCTGTTTTTTTAGTTAATTCAAGTATTTGATTGTCTTCATAGTTACATAGTTACATAGCTGAAAAGAGACTTGCGTCCATCAAGTTAAGCCTTCCTCACATATGGTTTTGCTGTTCATCCAAAAGAAGGCAAAAAAACCTAGTCTGTAGCGCTTCCAATTTTGCAACAAACTAAGAAAAAAATTCCTTCTTGACCCAAAATAGCAGTCAGGTGTTTCCTTGGATCAAGCAGCTATTACTCCACTAATTAGAAATTATATCACTGTATGTTATGTTTTTGCAAGTATTTATCCAATTTCAGTTTAAACATTTGTATGGACTCTGATAAAACCACCTCTTCAGGAAGAGAATTCCATATCCTTATTACTCTTACTGTAAAAAAAAACCCTTTTCTTTGCCTTAGATGAAATCTCCTTTCTTCCATCCTAAATGTGTGACTATCACATCCTGCTCTGTTCTGCTGAATTGTCTGGCTTTGGCTTCTGGTATCCAGTACTCTTTTTACAATTTCTGTTTAGTTTTTCTGGTTTTCTATCCTATGTCTGGTTTTCTTTATACTGGGTTTTCTGGGTTCATTCCTGTTTACCGTAACTGTATTTCCCAGTCTCTTGGATTCCTTTAAAAGTATGTTTTGTGTTGCCACACCCATTCCTTTTCCATTTATCCTTTTGTTTCAGTTGGTTCCTGCAGGCAGTTGTTTCAAGTCCTCTGCCCTTTCTTGCAGGTAAGTGATGTGTGTGTTTTATTATTGTTTATTTAGGCATATCTAGGTAGATAGAACCCACCATAATTGGAGTACTTTGACGCAGTGGTGGGCTGCATACATTCTGACCATTTATGTATGTCTAAATCTCCAATGTTTATTGCACATATTAGCACTTAGTTATGTCTCCTCTTGTTTTGCCTTGCATCTCTGGTCTTGTTTTACTTTGTCTTATATTCCCAGTTCATGTACAGTCCTGTCCTGCCCTGTTCATGTTTCCCTCATGTTTTGTTCACACACATCACACTCACACACAGCACCCTCACCAACAGCACCCTCACCACTCACACTCATAGCATCCCACACACACACACACACACACACACACATACTGCACCCCTCACATAAACACTAAAGCCCTCACACACACCCACTGTACACACAGAACCCCCAACACACTGAACCACAAACACACACACACTACTTCAAAACATATATATAGATATATATATATATATATATACACACACAGCACCACTAAACACATTACATTCCATCCCTTTTACTCATACTACACCCCTAAACACACACTCTCTACAACCCCTACAAATACTTCATCGCCCATACACACGCACACTATAACCCGTATGCACATACTTGCTACATTCCCTCTCTACAGCCCCTAGCCACATATGCATTACATTACACCACAAACACAACACAACTAAAATCGACCTTATTACACAATACCACACCACAATCAGCTCACTCTACACACACGCAATCCCACAAGCAGGTTCCAAAGACATGCACAATACTCTTTCATGACCATTTTATCTCCTGGTATCCCATTTATAGAGACACCAGATACAAGTTGCAAGGAAACACAGTGCAAGCATGTTATTAAATTTGCTTGCACTGTGCAGAACAAATACAGGGCTTTTTTCTCATGCTAGAGCTCTTCAGCAGAGCTCTGCGCATGATCTGCCCTGGAAGAGCATTAAACCAACATGCTCACTTTGAGAGGGGGCGTGTTTGTCATTGGTGATGACAAAACATGCCCTCTCTGCCCCGCCCCCTTCTTAGTGGGCCGCTTTGATAAAAAAATGCCTGTGCCGAATTATTTTCCCAGTCCGGCCCTGCTTGTAGGTACAATGGAATCTTTCTATGCTACTTGAATTCTTGTCCACATGTAGCTCCAGAAACTGAAAAAAACTCTTCAAGGTACTTTCTCCAAATGTATTAAATATGCTCAGGGATCCCACAAATCTTAATATTGTTTCTACGGGATATGTCTTCAGCATCACTCAGTTTTAGTTCTAAGCTCTCAATTTTATTCTGCATCTCTTTAAGTTGGGCTTTCTTATTTTTTTGAGATTTAGATTTTCACACTTTTCTTCCAGCACTTTTAGGTTTTCCTCAAACTTAAGCATGCTTTCTTTGAATTCAGAACTAATCTTCTGTGTATCTGTTTTAAACTGTTCTAGTCGTGCCTCCAGGCATGCTTTTATATAGTCTGGAGTGATTCCAACTGCTTCTGACCATGAAGTGTCAGATAGAACTTTGCTCAGAACCATGTCTTTTGTATTTGCAGGTATTTTAACTTCTCATAAACTGTTTTGAGTCTTCCCAATATGATCAGTTTGGATAGAGAAGAAATTTAATAGTCTATTTTCTGCTCTATTTTCTTTTTTATCTTTAATCAATGTCTGTATTGGTTCTTGTTGTTTAGCTGACATGTTTCGAAAATGTGTCTGCGCAGGGCCTGGTCTATTTGGTCTTTTTTTTCTCTTTCTTTTATATTCTAACTCTTTTTTATGATTTACTTCTCTGTCATTAGGGCTTTCTTGCTGCAAATTGAAGCTCATTTATAGTGTTTCTAAACCAGGTTAAAATACTTTGCAGCTGGGTTATGCCCATTCAGTTCTAGCTTCTTGGACATTTGAAAACAAGAGCAATCTCAATGTATCCATCCTGGTAAACTATTTTATAAAAAAATAAAAAAAAATAAAGTGATTTTATAATCGCAGTACGTAGTACACACGTAACTTATACTCCTTACTTGGATGCAGGTTTTGTTGTTATATAAAAAAAGGTTTCTCTCCCTTTCTTTTCTTTTTTTATTTCTACTTGGAAACGATTTCCTCTTGTCTCCCATGCAGGATCCAGATTATTACAGCCTATAGGTTTCAGTTAGGCTGTTTTAAATGCATGTGGATGCAACAGAGCTGTTAATTTGAGTTGTTTTTGAGAAGTATTATAAATAAAGTTGAGCGGACACCTGGATGTTCGAATCCGGTGGGTTCGGTCGATCTTTGGAAAAAAGTCTGGGTTCTGGCTCAAATTTGACCCTGAATCCGAACCCCATTGAAGTTAATGGGGACCCGAACTTTTGGCCACAAAAAATGGCTCTAAAAAACTCCTGGAAAGGGCTTGAGGGCTGCAAAAGGAAGTAAAAAGGGGGTAAAAGTAGGACAAGTGCCCTGCAAACAAATGTGGATAGGGAAATCACTTAAAAATAAGCAGCCGTTTAGTAGATAACTCCCTAATTCCCACAGTATTAGGGAGCTATCTACCAAAAGGCTGAAAGACCTAAATTGGTCTTTTAGCCACATTTACTAATGCTAAATAAAGATTACTTAGTATAAGTAAATCCAGCCCCTACTCGCTATACCACGAGTAGGGACGTGTCTAGTAAACAGTGAGCAGCCAGTGGCTGCTCACTGTAAAAACAAACAAAAACCTATTGCCACCACCCCTGTGCGGCAAGTGGGGGCCCTAAATAACAATAAGGGGGGACCTACTGTCCTCCCTCCTGACCCCCACCCCTGCACGGTGGGTGGGGGCCATAAATAAAAAAATGAGGGGGGACCTAATGTCCTCCCCCCAGGTGAGGTCCATAAATAAGAATTGGGGGGGGAACCTACTGTTCCCCACCCCTGTGTGGCGGGGGTGAGCGGTGGGTGGGGGCCATAAATAAAAAATGGGGGGGACCTAACCCCCTGTGCGGCGGGTGGGGGCCCTAAATAACAATAAGGGGGAACCTAATGCCCTCCACCCTCAACCCTGGGCGGCAGGTGGGGGCCCTAAATAACAATAAGGGGGGAACCTAAGGTCCTCCCCCCCAGCCCCCACCCCTGCGCGGTGGGTGGGGTCCCTAAATAACAATAAGGGGGGGAACTAATGTCCTCCCCCCGGCCCCCACCCCTGAGCGGTGGGTGGGGGCCATAAATAAAAATCCCCCCCAGGTGACTAGGGGTCCTCAAACACCTAGTCATCCCCCTCCCAAAAAAAAACTAACCCCTACCTACCACCCTCACCCTAAAAATAATGATGGGGGGGCATTAACTAAGTACCTGTTAAAAAAGATAAACTAAAACTTACCATTTGATGTTTTCTTTATTCTAAAATCTTCTTTTTTCAGCCCCAAAAAAGGCCAAATCAAAATCCATAATAACTGACGCATCTTAAAAAAAAATAAAAAAATCATTCTTCACCCATGGAGGGCTCCGTGCAGACTGAGCTCTGCAGGGCGGGGGAAGGCTTATAAAGCCTTGCCCCGCCCTGCAATTAGGCTCAGAGCACTCTGATTGGTGGGTTTAAGCCATCCAATCAGAGTGCTCTGACAGGTTAATGAAGAGGCTGAAAGGTAAGTCTCTACATTTACCTTTCACAGCACTCTGATTGGTTGGCTTGAAATCCACCAATCAGAGTGCTCTGTGTCATTTTACACAGCGTGGGAAAGTTCTTTGGAATTTGACACAGAGCACTCTGATTGCTGGATTAACCCCTTCAAGAAGGAGTCAATAGTATACATACTGATCAAAACATAAAAAAAACTGGAATCTGCGCTATGTCTGTTCAACTGTAATTCACCGCTGTCACATTAAGTGCACCCACACTTATTATATATAATTTTGTTGAGGAGAAAGAGGGCTTTAATTTATCATTAACTATTCATTTATGGAACATAATTTATTATGAATAAAATTTAAAGAAATGTGAGAAAATAAGATTTTTTTTTTAATTTGTATTTCCATCTGACATTTTAGCTATCATAATACTGTTTTACTGCCAAAAAATACACATATTTGTAATCAGTGATGTCTCACGAGTACAACAGTACCCCCCATTAACAGGTTTTATGGTGTTTTGGAAAGTTACAGAGTCAAATATAGTGCTTGCGAATTAAATTCTCTGCACTTTCTCCCTGTGTTGTCAGGCATGTCAATCAAATTTTAATCAATCAAATCACATAATTATGTTTACTTAAATATACACGTAGAATTTTCATTTATATGCATTTATAGGTATTTAAATTCTATGTGTATACTAATGTAATCTTTTATGTAATTATATGTGTATATATATATATATATATATATATATATGTGCGGTTATTTGTATTTTATATATAGATTGTCATTCTAAGTGTATTTTGTTACATATATATATATATATATATATATATATATATATTAATAACAAAATACACTTAGAATGAAATTACATATGAATATATAATTTATATTAAATTTTGTTTCAATATTTTATTTATTTTATTATTTTATTTATTGTAATTATACGTGTATATATATATATGTGTATATATCTATAATATATATAATATATATACATATTATATATATATGTAACGTTATTTTAAGTGTATTTTAATACTAATATATGTACTTATAGATATACCTATATTATATAATAAAAATACATTTATTTTATTTTAAACATGTTTAATTATTTATTTTTTACACCTCCTACCAGCAGGGGGACTGTCTGACATTTTAGACAGTCCCCCTTGCTTGCAGATCCACAGCCAGCTATAGGGGGCCACGTGATCACTCTTTGAGAGCAATCACATGGTCCCCGGGGGCCTCATTTGCCGGGGGAGGGCTGCCTGGGCTGTCAGGCAGCCCTCCAGAAGAGGATCGCGGCGGAGGTAAGTCCACCGAACCTCCAGGGGCTGCAAGCCGTTACAGCGTTCTATGGGGGCCATGGGGAGGACCTTAGGTCCCCCCTTTAGTGTTATTTATGGCCCCCACACACCGTTAAGGGGTGGGGGCCGGGGGGGAGGAAATTAGGTACCCCCCTTATTGTTATTTAGGGCCGCCACCTGCCGTGCAGGGGTGGGGGCCGGGGGCGAGGACATTAGGTCCCCCAAATTTTTATTTAGTGCCCCCACCCACCACTCATGGGTGGGGGCCGGGGGGAGGACATTAGGTGTCCACCCCTTATTGTTATTTAGGGCCCCCACCCGCCATGCAGGGGTGGGGGCTGGAGGGGAGGATAATAGGTCCCCCCCTTATTGTTATTTAGGGCCCCCACCCACCACTCAAGGGTGGAGGTGGGGGGGGCAATAGGTCCCCCCCTTATTGGTATTTAGGGCCCCCACCCACCGCTCAGGGGTGGGGGCCGGGGAGGCAATAGGCCCCTCCTTTAGTTTAAAAGCCCTCACTCACGCGTCGCAGGTGGGCCTCAGGAGGAGGTAATATTTTTTGGGTTTTTTTAACAGTGAGCAGCCACAGGCGGTATAGCGGGTAGGAGCATAATTTACTAATACTAATTGACCAGCTTCTGTAGAGGCTGGGTCACTTGCTGCGCTGGCCAATCACAGCCATGCCATTAGTGATTAACTGTGATGGCTTCTAAGGGCACATGAGTCAAACGCTTGTTGATTGGCTGCCCTGCAGCCTTTCAAAACGCATCATTAAATCGCCGAACTCCGAACTCCAACCCGAAAATACAGTGATACGTGATATGTGATATGTCAGTGATATGTCCGTGTACGGGTCTGGGGTCCAAAAAACCTAATGTTCGGTACAAACCCGAACTTTTCAGTTCGGGTTCACTCAACTCTAATTATAAAATGCCCCCATTCTACTGGTTAATAGACAAACAATAGTTTAGGTTAGAAAAATCCAAATCTCCCTTCTCACACTTTGCAATATAGAAACATTGACCAGTGTGTAGCCTGAAATAGACACCTCCAAGTATAAAAAAACAGCAGCCCATAAAAAAAAAAAAACAGTACCACTCACGTGTTTCTTTGATGCTCCAATTGAAACAATTACAAGATGAAGGCCAAACCACTGTAAACCCTAAAATAACTACCATAAGGGTAGTCTAATTTCCACTTCTAGATACGATCTGTACTACTCCATACGGTTTTCATAAAATATTACTTTATGTATACACAACTCTTATAACTATTAAACTGCATCTGTTATGGTTGAGATCATTTTAAAAACATCAGATTTGATTTATACTTTGTGCTAGCAAAATTGCTAACTTTCATATAGTTGGATTTCCTTGGCTTTATGGCACGTGGATAAAGAATAATCCAGTTCTCCACTCCAAATGATGTGATCTGCATCCCACAACTCCTAGTGTTTGTTCACAAAGGCTGTATGGGTTTTAGTCCAAATAGATAAAATTATCCAGTCAGTTTAATAGGGGCCATTTCAAATACAATCTATCATAACAAAAAGCTGTCATTAGCACCAGTTTGACAGCTAAATATTAGAGGGAAATGGTTTACTCTATGGGGGTTTCAAGTAATTGTGAAATTATCTTGCAATTCAGTTGTTTTGACTAAACATGGCAAATTTTTTCCACATATGTATAGTGATAAAAAACATATTTGCTAATTTGTAACAAATAAATACTGTATAATATCCCAAAAAAGGCCAGAAATGGTAATGCTAAACACCCAAAAGTGTACCTCACATACACCAAATAACAATATAACACAAATAGGAAAAATATACCTCACCAAAAACAGTGATAGTATAAATTAAAGGCGTAGCACACCAAAAATACAAAACATACAACCTGTATGTAATAAAGAGCAATTCTTGAGAAATCTAAAAATATGAAAAAATTGTACAATAGTGAAGTATGTATAAAACACCAAGCTCAATCCCGGAGGTAGGGAACTTACAGACAGTATAGATGATCTGCGCTTATCTCCCTCTTTTTTATAGGTTATCTCAGGGCAGCACTGTGATTTCTTTTCGTAGAGGATTTTTATGTCGATCAAAATATATATAGTGAAACTCCCATCCTCAAAGAAAGAATATGTATATAGAGTAGTATTGTAAACAGCAATATATTTATTAATACTGATTGCACGTACATAAAAATTATTTTAAGTCAGGATATCTCCATCCAACAGATGGTACCAAACAATAGAAGGTCCAACTCGAACAATGGAAAAAATACAGCAGCAAAGATACAAGAAAGACAAAAATAAAAATACAAATAATAAAATCTAGGCTAAAAATGTCCCAGATAAAAATCCAACGCGTTTCGTCCTTAAGACTTCCTCAGGGATATAAAGCAAAACTTCAAAAGAACTTCTTTTTATTTGTTCCGGACAATTTTTCGAAAATTGGCGCCAGTAGATTAATACTTCCGCATTTCGTCTAACTCTCATCCGATTGGATGAACGTGATGATGATCACGTTCATATTTGTGGACATTAGGTATTTCCGCGTTCCACTGTGGAACGCATATCATCAAAGGCTCTGAATGGGTCTGTTCCGCGTTCCAACATGGAACGCACTGCATCTGCAGGGAAAAATACAACAACAAAACAAGAGAAAACGAAGGGAGAACCCTTCTCATACATAAAAACTAGGCTATAATAAAAGATATATATATATATATATATATATATATATATATAATGAGTGAATGCAGAAACCATATTAGTTCCATATAAAAATGACCTTATGTAGTACACAGATATTCATATATCCAGAAAAATACAATCTTTTTAATATATGATACATAGATATTTTACTTATCAAATATTGATTACTATGTCAAAAATAAAAATATCCATCTAAACATACTTGAAAGAATAAATGAAAAAATTATGATAAAATCATGGTCATCAAAATTATGGTATATTTTTCCTATTTGTGTTATATTTGCTAATTTATTTTTCTTTTTACTTTCATCAGCATCTTATCTCATATTTACTTGATGCCTTAGTCAATAGATATTTCTAGCCAAATTAACTTATATTTTGATATAATTAGTTGCCAGATGGGAATCTTAATAACAATATGGACATTTATTATTTAGTAAAAACACATTTAAAGACTACATTCAACCTGTTATGGCCCTAAATTCAAAGTGTTTGCGGCACATTTTGAGGTGGCCAGAGGCATAAGACTACGTCATGGTTCCCTGGCTGAAAACCACTGGTCTAGAGATAAACCTGAAACACGCATCCAGTTCCCAGTTTCATTTAGTACTTTCATCCGCCCCCACTCCCCTTTTTTTTTTTTTATGCCCAATATGTTTGACATTTTGTTATAATTCCTACTCTCCATGGTGGGCATGTCTTTTGTCACGGCTCTCGGCTCTTCTGTTGGTGTGGCTGCACATAAACTAGACAGCCACGCTGACAGAATGGTTTCAAACTTTCAACAGCTGCCTGGTCTCCCTCCGTTCTGGTCCCCAGCGGGTGCGACGTTCTTAGGAACGCCGGCCGCTATGGTTCAGGATTTTATAATAAACTTATCTTCACCCACATTAAAGATGGTGCCAACGTGCGTGCGACATCACGTCATAGACACGTTTTGGGGGCAGAGGTCGGAGACAGCCAATTACAGCCTAAAGAGGGTTATTTAAACCCAAATTACCTTTTTGCCAGTGTCCTGTCATGGTTTCCACTAGCTGGTTATCCGAGAGTGTGTTCCTGATCGTGTTTTTTCTGGTATTTGACTTTGGCTTGGTTTTGACTTCCCTGATTTCTGGTATCCTTGACTTCTGGCTTTCCTCATCGTTGCGTCTTTGTCCCTGACCTCGGAGAGTATTTTGACTATTCTCGGGTATGTTAAGTACGGCCATTCTAAGGTCCGGTTAGTTGTCATCCTTAGTCTTTAGGTGTGGTACAATTCTGTGTGCTGGATCAACTATAATCCTGACAGTCTTGTTCTAAGTACTGTTCTAAATTTGTTGTTCAGAAAATCTTTTTTTCTATCAAATTCTTTTGAGTGTGGTATCGCTACTTTGTGGGAATTTTCAGAATTAAAGGTCATCAAAACTTTGGGCACATGTATTGCCAGTGTATGTAGTATAGGATATCTAACACGTGTTAAGTGTAGATAGGCATCTTAAACAATCTAGACCATAGTCTGTTCCTTCTGGCCGTGAATGGATACTGTACAAAGTTAGAGGGAAGCAGCGCCTTATGAATGTCCTCAGATCTAAGTCAGAGTGAGTGAAAAATAAAGGCACAGGAAATGGAATATTGTGGAATATAGTGCAGTACAATCCCTGCTTATGGATATACTTGTTTTTTTTGCTCTTTTGGTGGAGAATTTTGTTAGAGCCAGTAGATTCCTCCTGATCCCATCTATATATAGATGTGGCCCTCTTGTTGTCACACTTGGATGGGCAGTGATAGAACTTTACCAGTACAAATATATAAAATAGAAATAAAACAGAATATAGTGCTCTCTGTTAAAAATTCATAAAAATAACAAAAGGAGAGGTACTCATAGGTGGAGAGCAAAAAGGTTTACCTCAATCCACATAGCTTGGGTGATGTATTTATTCCCCACCAAGGAATTTAATGTGAGAATCTTCTAGATAAAATCTTCTGGATAAAATCAGGAAAATCCAGGAAAGGCCAAAAAAAACCGAATTTATTGGAAATAAAAAGTAAATTCATAGAAAGGGTAACACACTAACGTGTTACACCAAAAATATAGGCAAAGTGTTACAGCAATGAGGATCTGTCCTGTTTAATTTCCATGTACAATTTTGAAAAACAAAAATGCTCAAATGATGTCATGGTCATGTGACCCAATATGCAATTAACTTTAACATCTGCTAAAACCTAATGTGGGTGCAAGAAATGCAAAAGCAACTAAATGCCATTCTTAGTGAATGAAAAATATTAAAGTATATATAACAATTAAGAGTAATATGAGGTCCACTTTAAAGGGGCAGCAATATGCCTGCCATAAGATAGTGTCATGTGATCATGGCAGTCACTGTTTGAAATTGACTGGAAAGTGCAAGGGAAATAAAGAAAATTATGGGGAAGGTGGATTATTTACTAAAGTGAAAATTGTTGGGAATTCAATTTGAATTAGCATTTTTAATTTGAATTATATTTCAAATTTGATCTCATAATTGCTGAATTGGGTCTAAAACCTGAAATTTTACTTTGAATTCACATCAATTTTCACTTTCATGAATAACCCCGATAAATATTTTTAACATACTTTAAGGGTATTGCATAGAATTGTGTGAAAGCTGGTTTTCTCATTTGAAATCTGATGTAGATAGCATGTGGATAACCTCCTTACTACCGTATGAAGAATCCTTAAAGATATGTTTGTTAAGGATTTAGAGTTTGCTACTGTCCTAACCACATCTGTGAATGTAATTTCATAACACTGTTTCCCTTTCCTACTGTTTTCGTGTACTGTCACAGAAGGCAAACCAGGAGTTTATTAATGGTTGTGACTTAATTTATTAGCTTATTTATTGCATTTGACTTTAAGCATATGCCATCGTTTTATAGCATAGCTTATTTGGGTTAGATTCAAGTAGCGAACTGCAGTACAGCATAGTAATAAATGTAATTAAGTGATTTTGTAGGGACTTTTTTGTTCTTTTGTGATGTTAATATGCATTATATATATGAATTGTCTTCCTGTCTTGCTTTATGTTGCATGACAACATAAAAGGATTAGATTGATTTTTAAATAATTTGTAGACTCTGCTTTCAGTCTCCAGAGTAACCCGGATTAATTGGTTATGGGGAAATAAGAAATCTATTTTGAAACAAACGTGATGAAATTGACTAGTATTCTGTAATGTGAAAGAGATATAGGACAAAACCTGTAGATGGGGTTAAGTATTGATTACTTTCCACGACTTCAAGATTTATAGCACCCAACCACCATGTCAAGCTATTGTATATCTATAAGTCTGTTCACTATAAGTTTAATAGCACTGTTTCTTTTCTTTTATGCCATTATAATGCAGATGACATCCTAATTTATCTCATAATTTCATGACCGTTTGGGAGTTGCTTTCTAGGCAGGGTTTATAGTATTCGGGGGTGTATAGTCCATGTTTGACCCATTTGACCTCAAACCCAGTGTGTGGTCAGCCACCAGGATAGACATTAGCAATATTATCCCACTCCACATGGTAGTTATCTGCTCATTATCCCAGTCTCAAGGTTTTAGATTAAAAGTAATCAAGTAACAGTACGATACAAATATAGTGTCTCAAACAAATTGACAATTGTTTTACATCTGGCTTCATAATCCCTAGAGTGAGCTAATCTGCATTAGAGTTATGGAATTTAGTAATTTTATTATGAGGGGCTGCAAAGATAAGGAGTTCTGTGTTGACCAGTGAGGGCACCAAAAATTAACCTTTTAATAATAGTGTAGAAGTGATACGTGTATATAACCCCTTTAGGAGTGAATGCGATTTATTGAGCTGACACAGCCAATATTATTGCTCCATCTGTGTTTTATAATCTAGCAAATTATCTAGCAATTTAGCAATTCATAATTTACCATCACACAAATCTTTCAGATTTCTCTGACGCACCATACTCCAATATCTATTTGGTTATCCCCTGTATTAATTTCACAACTACAGTTTCATGTGCCCTTTTTGTTTTTTTACTTACCCACTACAGTAAACTGTAGTAGACTTTAATGCTGCAGTGTAATGTGTCATTGCCAGAATTTCAACCAGTTACAATAAGGTTTACTATGCAGTTTAAGCTATACACAGTAAAGAACAAGCACTTGTCCCCTAGTATGGGTAGGCAGCAGACAACCTCCAACCACAGCAAAATATAGACATAAGCAAAAAGGTAATGGAGTTGCACCAATATTAAAAAAAAATTATACAGTTTCTAGATAATATCGTATTCAATATACCAAATAAAAAGCAACACTGTAAATGATATATTAACCATTGCAATTATAAATACATAGTCACATTTTATAGAGCAGCACTAAGCTCTAAAATTATAATTTAATTTGTACAATCCCTACCTAGGGATGTGTGTGGTTATGTGGTGCCTCAGAAACAGAACATTGACATATGCAAAAAATAAATAAAAAAATCTACAGGTAGATGCTATATGGTGAAGATTACAGACTACTCAAATACTTGTTATGCTCCAGTGAACACCAACCACAAATTAACGACTTGACTCCTTTGCTTGAGTGCTTTCCCTGGGTGGCCGCCATTAATATAACCGAACGCACGTGGTCCAGTGCACGGTGGCCATTTTGTCTCCTGAACACAGGCAGTGGTACTTGGTTGTCGAACACCTGGAATTGTTTTCAGCCTCGCATCTCTGTGAACCCGGGCAAAGAAGGTACCGCTGCCTGTTCAACTTCCCAACCATTAAGACGAACGATGTTAGAGAGATATGATCTACCGAACAGGGGGAGCACTCACTTCATAACAGCCAGGTGAAGCATTTGTCGATGTTGCCTAATTCTCTGGAACTGTTTTGGGCTATCCCCTCGTGGCCGGTCGGTCAAAACTTTGTTTGAACGTAACTTTCGTTTTACCGGGGCTATTCGGGAATATGATTTTTGTGGGGTTCCTGTATTCATCCCCTTTTCACCCCCGTTTTTAAAATATTTTAAAAACAAATTGCAAGTATTATAGTGCAATAAAATATATTGATTTAATGATTTTATTTTTATGTATAGATGCATGTTTCTGATTAGCTGACACATTTTCACACCAATTTTAATTCATTTTACTCCTATATAAAGCCTATTAGCCAGGTAGTATGTTACATTTCATTTGAAAAAGTCTGATGAGACGAAACGCATTATGAATATTAATTAATGTTATGGATATTAATTGATTTTGTTAAATGTTGTATTTTTTTTACACTTATAGTTGTGCCAATTGCCTTTATTATCAACTCTTTCAACTACTCCCTGGCTACATTTATTTTAACAGCTTTACTCAAAAGAAATCCTAAAAGTAATATCTAAAGTGATGCCCAGGTGGACCTAGTTGGGCACCGAATACAAAATATACAAGCCAATGAAAACAGATGTTTACATTCAGACACTCCCATACAGTGTACACAATCCCTCCCCTTTGCCTGTGAAACATACAATTAACGAAGACAATGGACTAACTCAATTAACTCTAAGCAGAAAAACATACATTTTTACAAAGTCTAGAAAACACCCCAAAACACAACATAACCCCACAAATCTTATAGCCCTGATCTTGGTGAACAACATATCTGAAAATCACCCAGATCAGAGCAGGGGTTCAAAAATGTTATGGATGTCATATTTTTGCCAAGGTGAACACAGGATTTCATGCCCAAAACAGTTCCAGAGAATCGAGGCTAAGTGCCGCTGGAGGACTGACCGGGAACCATGAGGTTTTCATGTCGAAAATATTACCAGGGCATTTGCCCCTGAATTCACGGTTTTACCCCAAGCAAACAAGATGGCCGCCACCACGTGTTTGAATGTCGAATGGACTGTTCAGGAGTTCGAAGAACAAAATGTTTAAAGTCCCAATAGGCACAATTAGGGTCTCTCAGCCAAAATAAATTAAAGGGGCCATAGTCAAAGGGCAAGAGGCTGGCCATTAGTCATCTCCAAAAACCAGTAGCGAAGTTGCTTTCATCACACATTGTATGATCATATATTGCATAAGCAAGCTACAATGTCATTTTACCCCATTCTTGGGAGGTCCTATCCTAGCAGCCTAATGTCTGCTCTTATGAGAGTAATCCACTTACTTGGGAAATTCTTCCTTACTGGGACTCTCTGCAGGTCAAGGCTATATAGGGCTCTTGAATAAGGCATCTGTGAAAGGGAGGGGTGCAAAACCAAGGAGTTGGCCTGGACTCCCAAATATGTAAATAAATTAAACCAAAGATGGCTAGGGCTGCACTCAGCTGAACATGCATACATTATTGGGTGCTGCTGATGCCAATATATACAACATACAAAATACTCAGTCCAGCGCACCCGCTCATTCACTAAACAGTGATTTTAGCAAATGCTCTGTATTTTGTATTTTGTGTGCAAGGAACCTTTTTTTTTTTTTTTTTACATTTTACATTTATATATTGGCTGTATTGTAATTATATTGGAATGCATATACTTATTTAGTCTGTTCTTACTACTATTGTTTCAAACAATAGAGTAGAGAACATTAATATTATTTGTACCGAGTTCCACAATTTTTATGTGTATCCAAGTTTGAACAGTTTCTAAGTTTAATCAGGTTGCTTTTAGGCATGCTATCAAGACATTGTTCTTTTATTTACGTACATTTTTTTCCTAAAAAATTGTATTTGGTTGTTACATTGATATTTTTTACTAATTGGATATTAAATCATTTTCACCCCTTCCCAGATTAAAAAAAATAAAATCACATACAAGGTTCACTCCATCCATTCATGTCATACACTCAAGTACAAAGAGTTGAGCGAAGTTGGCCACAATCACTGTGTCCTTTATTACAAGTTAGAGTCCTTAAGTTATTTATAAAGCAACTACGATACCCTTTCTCATTAAACCTTATTAAGTATAAGGTAATATTTGATTTTTTTTTTCAATACTGAACTGGATTATATAATGCATTGCATGAAATAATAATATAGAGACTGGGTCTCACATGTAACTAAAATATTATTGTCAAAGAAATGTTTGTCTATAGTAAACTTATTGAGTCATTGAGGTAGGCAAAATGTCATTGTGTTCTGACAAATTAGATAAGAGAGATTAATTCCTGATACAACTGGGAAGCCTAAGAGCTCTTTTTATTTTAATTTTTTTGTTATTTAGGAGAGAAAATAGATAACTTTTGTGATTGGATTTGGTCCACTAACTTATCTAAATTCATTTTGTTAAAGATGTGTGGACATTTAGTCTTAAAAAAGACTTAGAATTAGGTAGGTGGGAGTCTTTTTTTCTGTACAGGCACAATGATAAAATGCCATAGTAGCTAATAGTTCTAAGCAATGACTAGCATTTAGCTAGTTTTTTTTTTCAGAGAGGTAAGAAACATTTTTGTAGTGATCAAATAAAATCACATGACACAAAGAACAATCTAGAATTCTATGTAGGTACAACATCAACAAGAGTAAAATAAGTACAAACCACATGGGCTGACACTTGGAGATTCACTTGTACCTTGTACAGAAAGACAATGAATAATGTATGTTTTTTTTTTTTTTTCAACTTTTGCATTATTCATCATACCTTTTCTCTTGAACATTCCAGATTTTTAAGGTTCTTCTGAATTTTTCTTATTTAAATTTGCTGTATGCTTTGTCAGTGTTGAATGTGTAGTACATCGAAAAATTTACATTTAACATATGGGATTTTGAAATTTTTTTCTTTGCACACTTATTACTAATACTTAGCTGCAGTTTCAAAGGGTATTTCCAACCATGTAACAGGAGCGATATGATGAAATGGTGGGTACATTGGAGCTAATCATTAGTACAATTCAAATCTAACCTAAGCTAAGGCAAAAATGCTGCATATTTGATAGTATCCGATTTGATAGCTACTGAAGGAGCATATAGAAACGTGTACTGGAATTTTAAAATGTGGTAATACTGCTTATTTTAATATTTTTGTAATGCAATATGGAGGCGCCCTGGAAAGACAAATCCTAATTGGAGTCTCTAAACACTGAGTATGCTTCTGAGCTGCAAAGGTTTATTCATGCCCGATATTTACAAAAGTCACTTAAAAGTCGTATACATAGAAATCCAGTATGTCACTGATAATAAAATAAGACAATTTGTGATTTTAATTGATGTTCTTTGAAGCCAACAAATAAAAAATAATAATCTGCAATGAAAGTGTATTATCTGCTACCGTTATAGGAATTTATGAATTTAATAGACAATTTGCATGATGCCTGATCCATTCAGTAGTATAAGCCAGCTTCAAATTTATGAAAGTGGAAAAGATGCAGAGAATTCCAGTTGTATGTTTAGGTACATTTTAAGTAAGATATAGTTACATGCATGGTACCTGTTAATTATTGTACAGCTCTAATGCTCTAGTACCAGTGTCAAAATCACTCATGGTATATCAGTGATACAAATAAAAATAATAATACATTTCAAATAAAATTAACAAAAGAATAGTCAAGGAAGCGTGTACAGGGCAATGAAAAGTTTAAAGTTCGGGCACAGTTAGCGACCCATTGAGGTGATTATTCACAACCTCTGGTAAGTAGACTGACTTGGAGAGGTGGTAAGGGTATGTCCTAATTTTTCTATTTTTACTCAGAGGGGAGGGAGTCCACTTTCTAGGTGGCACTGGTCCTATTTTCTACCCCAGCCCCCTTGGACAGGTACTGGATCCATGGCATCCATGTTAGTATATGCCTTTAATGGGAATTAAGGGAGTAAGCAGTGAGTTCCTCCATTTTTTGGAGTTCCTCCACTTTGTCCACTCAACAAAGTAGAGGTATGAAGGGATCTCCAATGTAAGGGGAAAAGGGATTTAGCCGCATGCAGCAGTGGTAGGCAGGAGAATGGGACAGATAGCAGATTCTTTAAACATATTTAGGTGTCTGTGCGATAATAAAAGTAGGTAGATTCAGGAGTAGGAGTTTTGTGCCTGTGAGTAGAACGAGTAGTCTCTTGCAGTCGGATTTTGTATCCACCAACAGTCAATCAACTGGTGGTTGCGTATCAGTGCTTTAATCTTGCACCTATGTCTAGAGTCCTTGGCTATATTCGTGGTAGTGTTATCTAGTCAAGGGTCCAGGGTAATGTTTAAGTCACCCTCCCACTACCAACACCCCTTATGCAAAGTCAGTAAGTTTGGCTAATATTTTAGACAGTGCTGCATGCTGTTTGTAATTAGGTAAATGGACATTTATAAAGTAGATCAAAAATACCACAAGAGGGAATAATCTCTCTTAGTTGAATAAAGGAAGGAAAAAACAAAATGGTCTAATAGCCTGTAATGTGTATCTTCTAAACGCCTGGTATTAAAATAGCACATGATGAAGAATAAAAATTATGTGTAAAATCTAATAAATTTACCAGGAGTAGATACAGTCATAGATAAAGAAAAGCTTAATAAATAAATTAGTAGCAGCAGACAAAATAGTCTATCACATATAAATAGATTAAAAAAAGGGCTGAATAAATCAGTAACAGCAAAATGAATAGTTTGAGGGGTAGATCGACTAAACGGTGATTATTGGGAAATTAATAAAGTGCAGGCAAAAGTTGTTGTAGAATCCACCTAATACAATAGAATAAGCTTCCAACTACAATAGAATAGATATGCATTCTTAGTTAGACACTTATTCTTTTGTATTACTAAAACTATGTACAAAAAAAGTACTTATCGAGCGATGATGCGTTACTTATGGGAGACGTGGCAAAAGAATGTGTCATACACTCTAACAGTACAACTAACTGTTCTGGGGAAACAAATTACACTTTGAAGGTGGCCGCTTGGTCCTAGCTAGATGCTGCGTGGTGCACGAGGCTATAGTGGTATGGTTAGGAACAAGGCCGTTGTTAACTTAGTATGGCCATCAGGGACTGTGCCACACCCAGTTCTGTCCATGTCTGTGGCCCCAAGTACCAACCTCATTGTGCCTCGGGTACACCGGAATCACAGTTGGTCACCCGGCCCAGGGAGGTGACCCAGGGCCCATTCCCATTCTCAGCTCCACCCCCTGACCCAGTACCTCCACCCTGAGTAGCCGACATGAGGGGCGGACCCAAACACAACAATCCACCCACCAGTTACAAGTTACCGCCCCAGGTACCAACCACGGTGACACAGGGAGCCTACCACATCTGAGGAGACGCCCCAGGGGTTACATAATTTTTTATAACTCTAAATTTTTTTAACTTATTTAGCTTAATTTTAGCTATATTATTTACTAAAATTTTTAATATCGTTCACATTTATATATGTGGTATTCCCCCTTTTTTAATCCGAGAACCACTGTAGAGCTCATCCAATATGGCTGCCGCTATTGATAGCCTGTTGTAGGATGGAATACAGTGGAATGCAAAAGATGGCCCCTGGCTTGAGCCAGAAGTAAGTTTTTTATGCCACTCTAGATAGAACTGAGGCTTGAAACATAGCCTTTATATATTTTTATACCAGCTTTCTGATTCGTTTTAACCCCTGGTTGGTTGAGAAGCCTGTTTCATCTTATGTTTGTGAGTTTAATACTAACACCACTCACTTTGTTCTTATTGTAACTGTATTACGCTATTTGATGTTTATTATTATTATTATAGATCTGCATTGATCACATTATCCTGGTCCATTCCTCCAGGTTATGTTCAGATTTTAATCTTTATACATGTACTGGGTGTTTTTTTCCCACTTCTCTCTGTCTTTTACTTATCAGTTAGATGTCTGTGAGATACACCTGGCAACACTTGGTTTTCACGAATATAAATTTTTTCTTTAGTGTGTTTATACTCTGTTTTTTCCACAAATGCATGCCAGTAAGGAGACTCTATATCAAAATTGACTTTATAAGAGCATTAAATATCAGGGACATTTACACAGACATAGGAAGCCTGTAAAGCTCAGTCTCACATTTGATTTTTGCTGTTGAGCCAAAAGAAAGCAAAAAAAAATAAAATTGTTTCTGAAGAAAAACTTTTTGGTTCATATGGACACTAAAAAGGGGAGGGGTCTCCCAAAGGCACCTGTTGGGTGCTTTATATTATTATTATTTTTTGTAAACGTGTTGTTAGTGGAAGAAGGTAATAGTATTGTTTTTGTATATATAGATAGACAAAGAGATATAAGTAGTCTTTCCTGACTTCATATTATAGCTTAGCTGTGAACATATGACATCTTGCAAAGCATGATTAACCCTGTGATTAAGCAGCTATTTCACAATATCCAAATCACCTCTCAAACCAGATATAAGCAATATGAGAATGTATGGGCAATATGTAGGTGTATTTCAAATTAGTTAGGCTATGCCTGTAGCCTGGCTGCCTGAGATGTTATATTAGACATTACTGCTATTGGGTGTATTTCTTGTTAAGGGGGATGTGAACTGTGAAAGCTAAAAGTCGTTTGTCATGACCCCTTTGGGATCAGTCTGGTGTTAAATAGGGGCAAATGCGAGCTATGTTTTTAAGATAGAAGTGGCAGGATTTGGTGATCGACTGGACATTAGAGGTGAAGGAGAAGTCGGAGTCAAAGAGAACATCTAGGCAGCGAGCATGCAAAGTAGAGATGATGGTGGCGCCGTTGACTTGGAGGGAGACAGATACAAAAGAAGCAACACTTCAGGGAGGAAAAAACAGAAGTTCTGTTTTGGACAGGTTGAGTTTAAGGAAGTAAGCAGCTATCCAGTTGGAATTCGTTTAGAGGCAGTCAGAGACACAAGTCAAGATGGGCGGAGAGAGATCAGAAGAGGACTGGTAGATTTGTGTGTCATCTGTATATATATGATAATAGAAGCTAAAGGAGCTGATGAGTTGCCAAAGAGGCACTATAGATAGAGAACAGTAGGGGACCAAGACAGAAACTTTGGGAGTGTCAACAGAGAGGGGTTGGGGAGAAGAGGCGGAGCCAGATGAAGAAACACTGTAAAAGCGTTAGCAGAGGTAGGAGGAGCACCAGGAGAGAGTAGTATCAAGACCAAGAATCAAAAGAAGCTGTTGATGATCAACAGTGTTAAAGGCAGCAGAAAGATAAAGAAGAAATAGGATATAAGCTGTGAGATTTAGCAGTGATTAAATTGTTGGATACTTTGGTCACAGCTGTTTCAACAGAGTGACGAGCGTGGAATCCAGACTGAAGTGAGTCAGGCAGAGTGTTAAATTCAAGTTAGTAAGAGGAAGAGCAAGGGAGGGAGACAGAATGCGGATGAGATATGAAGAAATAAGATTGAGGGAACAGGTGGTGGGGCGGAAGGACCGGAGCAGAGCAGAGCAGAAACCTCTTCCATTGTAGTAGGTACAAATGAGCATAGAACAGCAGAAGGAGTGTGGTTGGGTGATGTATTGGAAGGGGAGGGAGGGAGAGAGGTTAGAGATCTCTTCCCTGATTGTAGAAATCTTCTCAGTGAAGTAATGCAAAGTTTGAGGCAGACAGGGTGGGGAGCAACCAGGCAAAGAAGAGCATTAAAAGTGTGAAATAGGCATTTGAGTTGGTGGGACAGTATGCTTATGAGGGTGTTGAAGTAATTTACTTTTGCAGAGGAAAGAGCCAGACTGTAGGAGCACAGCATACATTTGTAGTGAAGGAAGTCAGGTGCAGAGTGACACTTTCTCCAACAGCGTTCAGAAGTTCTGGAACATTTTTGGAGATATCGGGTCAGCTTGGTGTGCCAGGGTTGTAATTGGGAATGCTTGCTGTGTTTAACCCCTTAAGGACACATGACATGTGTGACATAACATAATTACCTTTTATTCCAGAAGTTTGGTTCTTAAGGGGTTAAATGAAGGAGGTGCCATGATGTCTGTTTGAGAGGAGAGAGTGGAGTTGTAGAGTGAGGTTGCAGAGTTAGGGCAAGTGAGATTTGAGATGGGTAAAAAGAGAGTTTGGAGTTTGGTGGAGAAATGCTGGAGATCAAGGCAGGGGAGGTTTCTGCGAAATTTGAAAAGTTGAGGGGGATGAGATTTGGTTACGGGGTATGCCGATGTCAAAGATCAGCAGATGGTGGTCAGATAAAGGAAATTGAACAATGGAGAGATTAGAGGTGGTACATATGTTGGTGAAGATGAGGTCAAGAGTGTTTCCTGCTGTATGAGTTGCTGAAGTAGACCACTGTGTGACGCCGGAGGAAGAGGTTACAGAGAGCAGACGGGAGGTATCAGGGCAGTTGAGGTTGTTGATTGGGATATTAAAGTCCCCAAGTATGAGGGAAAGAGTGCTAGAGAAGAGAACGTGGGATAGCCAGGAAGAAAAGTGTTCAATGACCAGCACCTTGCCTCTGAAGTGCATTGTCAGTGTCTGTTGCTCGGTCATCGGAGGAGCAGGAGTGTTCCTCTAATGTGAGTATTCTAGCCTCTTGGGCCATTACTATTGTTTCGTGCAGAGTGAGTGATAGTTGCTACAGGTAATCTTTGGTGACCATATGTTTGGACATACACTTTAGCTCAGTTCCAATGTCTGTCAGTGTAGTTTGCTCCAATCCCAAGCACTTGTAGGCAGGTGAAGCAGGCGACATCTTGGGCACCGAGGACTCATGTGATGGGCCTGCTGGAGTCTGGATAAAGTCATATTGGATAAAGTCGATATTGCGTTCCTGGGGATCTGGGGAAGTTCCACTTTCTTTGTTCTCCCCATTTAGCTGAGCTCAGTGTTGCTCAGTGTTCCTTTAAGGCCGTGTCCCCAGACTTGTTGGGGACACGGCCCCTTTAAGACGGTGTCCCCTGTGTCCCCAGACCTGGTGCAAACCCTTTGTGCCTGCCTTGCTATTTCCCACTTGGTTCAGTAAATGGGAAATTATTTCAGCTGCAGAGACTAAGTCCCATTCAGTGATGGGACTTAGTCTTTCAACCTGAAATAGACCCGACCTCACAGCCCAAATCCTCTATGGAACTATTTTGGAGCAGGAAAATATTAACTGCCTGATTAGGTCATAAAGGGACCTCCAGCTAACTTTTTAACCCCTGGATGTATTTGGCTGATTTTTGGTTATGTTTATGTTTTAAGTGTACTGATTCCAAATATGTAATTATGAAGATGGGATGTGTAGTTTTAAAGTTACAGTGTATGGCTAAAAACTGTATTTTTACTGCCTGTGTTTAATTATGTTAATCTCTTCCCAAACGTCATTTCGTTCAAAGTGGAAAGAATGTTAAAAAAATATATTTTTGTTCGGAGTGTGAGAAATGCTTTTCAGCCGCTTCTAATCTTAAGCATCATTTGAGGAGCCATACAGGAGAGAAACCTTATTAGTGGTGTGTTTGGTATTGTTCTGATCAGTTTAATACCTTCCGCGTCTCCTATCAGTGGACGTGTATATGGCAGCCATTTTAGGAACCGTACACCTGGGACCCGAGCAAGGTCACCTCGTTCAACAGACGACAACATTTGTCCCTGGAAAACTATCCTGGACATTCTGTACAATTTGTATGGATATGGCAGTGATTTCTGTAACAGGGAAATGGAAGAAGATGCTTGGTCGGTCCTCTTAATTCAAATTTGGGGCACTGCGCGGTCAAGCTAATGTGCCACCAGATAGGAGTGGTGTGTTTAGTATTTTTCTGATCAGTTTAATACCTTCCGCGTCTCCTATCAGTGGACGTGTATATGGCAGCCATTTAGGAACCGTACACCTGGGACCCGAGCAAGGTCACCTCGTTCAACAGGCTTGCAGCATATCCTCCAGGAAGAAGGCCTGAACCCTTACGGCTGCCGTGTCTTACCTGTACATGGAAAGCTGCTGTGGTTCCTTGATGAGCCAGCTGCCATTGAGTTAACATGTCCGTGGAGGCTTACTCTGTCCTGTAAAGCCTCACCAAAAAGTGGTGTGTTTAGTATTGTTCTGATCAGTTTAATACCTTCCGCGTCTCCTATCAGTGGACGTGTACACGGCATTGATTTTTGTAATAGGGAGATGGAAGAAGAGGCTTGGTCGGTCCTCTTACAGCAAATTTGGGGCACTGCGCGGTCAAGCTAATGTGACACCAGATAGGAGTGGTGTGTTTAGTACTATTTTTATCAGTTTAATACCTTCCGCGTCTCCTATCAGTGGTCGTGTACACGGCAGTAATTTCTGTAACAGGCAGATGAAAGAAGATGCTTGGTTGGTCCTCCTAACTGGAGACTGTGTTGCTGTACGGGTGGCAGGTGGAGCCATTTATAAAGTACACACTGCTTTATAAAGCCATTTATAAAGTACACACTGGCGGCTTGAACCCAAGTTGGTGGCAGATAAGTCACGCAAGTCAACAGGCATTCAGAGCTAAAATACAGCAGCGTGTGGACCATTTTTAGCCCAAGGCAGCTCATCTCATCAGGCCTTTTTTACATAGGGTCACTTGGCAGATATGGATTGACACCTGTCCTAGGGATCCCTGATACACACTGACACAGAGCAGAATAGGACTGTTCCTCCTACATAGGGTCACATGGCAGATATGGATTGACACCTGTCCTCAGAGCCCCTGATACACACTGACACAGATCAGAATAGGGAATGTTACCCCAACATCGGGTCACTTGGCAGATATGGATTGACACCTGTCCTAAGGATCACTGATACACACTGACACAGAGCAGAATAGGGAATGTTACCCCAACATAAGGTCACTTGGCAGATATGGATTGACACCTGTCCTCAGAGCCCCTGATACACACTGACACAGATCAGAATAGGGAATGTTCCTCCTACATAGGGTCACTTGGCAGATATGGATTGACACCTGTCCTCAGAGCCGCTGATACACACTGACACAGAGCAGAATAGGGACTGTTACCCCTACATAGGGTCACTTGGCAGATATGGATTGACACCTGTCCTCAGAGGCCCTGATACACACTGACACAGAGCAGAATA
>OW240922.1:24097135-24110810 GCA_933207985.1 Pelobates cultripes | reverse complement strand
CCTCCTTTCTTAATGGAGCTAAAGGTTTTTATAAATGTAAACGTTGTGTAGTATGTAGAACTACAGATGCGTCAACACCCACTAAAACTACAACAAAACATATAGCATCAAAGATTTTATTACTTGCAATACAATTTTTTTTTATTTATTTGCTAGAATGCCCTTGTGGTCTCCAATATGTTAGGATGACCACAAAGAGATTAAAAACTAGACTTAGCAAACATTGCAGAATCATTGCTAAGGGCTATTTAAACCATTCTGTTCAAAACATTTTACCAAGCATAATAAAGATTCAAAACCGTTAAAATGTATAGGAATAAAAAATGTGTTCTTCCCTGGAAAGGTGGCGATATTAAGAATATCCTTGGGAAAACAGAGATGGAATGGGTATTTAATCTCCAAACGCAAACACCTTATGGGCATATGGCTTCTATAACGTTGATTTTGACTTATTTAAATTTTTATAAGGTTTTTACTTTATATTTATTATCCCTGTTGTATTGCTTTTCTTCTTTTGTATTATTGTGCAATTATTTGTCTGATAGTTGTATTGTGTATTGTATTAATCTTGGCTTTATAACCCATATCCATCTTCTCCACTTAGTTTTTATATTTTTAAATTGTTTATATTATCTCTATCAACACTACTAAGATAAAGTATTTTGTAACATGTACTCTTTGATGACTAATTGTTTTATAAAAAATCCCCTTTTCCCATTTCTATTATTATTATTTCCCTTTCTTTCTTTTCTTCATTTATTTGTTACTTTATATTTCCCCCTTGCCACTTGTGTTATGACTAATTAGCACTAGATTTGTCCTCTACTAGGTGGCCGCGATATATTGCACAAGTGCCATACATATTATGGCTGCTGAGCACCTTATTTGCCCTCCAAAATATGGGCGCAATAGGTAGACAACCAAGTGGGGAGGTATTCCCTCTGGCCGGCCGTGCACACCACCTGCCCAGATGATAGCCGTACACACTCCTCATACATCACACGGCCACCCAACGATGGCTTGTGTGCACTACAAGCAGACGGAAACTACATTTCCCATAAGGCTAAGTTTCGATGATGCGGAAAAGCCACGTGTCACGTGCTTACAAATTTTCCCTTTATTCATCCCCTTTTCACCCCCGTTTTTAAAATATTTTAAAAACAAATTACAAGTATTATAGTGCAATAAAATATATTGATTTAATGATTTTATTTTTATGTATAGATGCATGTTTCTGATTAGCTGACACATTTTCACACCAATTTTAATTCATTTTACTCCTATATAAAGCCTATTAGCCAGGTAGTATGTTACATTTCATTTGAAAAAGTCTGATGAGACGAAACGCATTATGAATATTAATTAATGTTATGGATATTAATTGATTTTGTTAAATGTTGTATTTTTTTACACTTATAGTTGTGCCAATTGCCTTTATTATCAACTCTTTCAACTACTCCCTGGCTACATTTATTTTAACATCTTTACTCAAAAGAAATCCTAAAAGTAATATCTAAAGTGATGCCCAGGTGGACCTAGTTGGGCACCGAATACAAAATATACAAGCCAATGAAAACAGATGTTTACATTCAGACACTCCCATACAGTGTACACAATCCCTCCCCTTTGCCTGTGAAACATACAATTAACGAAGACAATGGACTAACTCAATTAACTCTAAGCAGAAAAACATACATTTTTACAAAGTCTAGAAAACACCCCAAAACACAACATAACCCCACAAATCTTATAGCGCTGATCTTGGTGAACAACATATCTGAAAATCACCCAGATCAGAGCAGGGGTTCAAAAATGTTATGGATGTCATATTTTTGCCAAGGTGAACACAGGATTTCATGCCCAAAACAGTTCCAGAGAATCGAGGCTAAGTGCCGCTGGAGGACTGACCGGGAACCATGAGGTTTTCATGTCGAAAATATTTCCAGGGCATTTGCCCCTGAATTCACGGTTTTACCCCAAGCAAACAAGATGGCCACCACCACGTGTTTGAATGACGAATGGACTGTTCAGGAGTTCGAAGAACAAAATGTTTAAAGTCCCAATAAGCACAATTAGGGTCTCTCAGCCAAAATAAATTACAGGGGCCATAGTCAAAGGGCAAGAGGCTGGCCATTAGTCATCTCCAAAAACCAGTAGCGAAGTTGCTTTCATCACACATTGTATGATCATATATTGCATAAGCAAGCTACAATGTCATTTTACCCCATTCTTGGCAGGTCCTATCCTAGCAGCCTAATGTCTGCTCTTATGAGAGTAATCCACTTACTTGGGAAATTCTTCCTTACTGGGACTCTCTGCAGGTCAAGGCTATATAGGGCTCTTGAATAAGGCATCTGTGAAAGGGAGGGGTGCAAAACCAAGGAGTTGGCCTGGACTCCCAAATATGTAAATAAATTAAACCAAAGATGGCTAGGGCTGCACTCAGCTGAACATGCATACATTATTGGGTGCTGCTGATGCCAATATATACAACATACAAAATACTCAGTCCAGCGCACCCGCTCATTCACTAAACAGTGATTTTAGCAAATGCTCTGTATTTTGTATTTTGTGTGCAAGGAACCTTTTTTTTTTTTTTTTTTTACATTTATATATTGGCTGTATTGTAATTATATTGGAATGCATATACTTATTTAGTCTGTTCTTACTACTATTGTTTCAAACAATAGAGTAGAGAACATTAATATTATTTGTACCGAGTTCCACAATTTTTATGTGTATCCAAGTTTGAACAGTTTCTAAGTTTAATCAGGTTGCTTTTAGGCATGCTATCAAGACATTGTTCTTTTATTTACGTACATTTTTTTCCTAAAAAATTGTATTTGGTTGTTACATGGATATTTTTTACTAATTGGATATTAAATCATTTTCACCCCTTCCCAGATTAAAAAAAAATAAAATCACATACAAGGTTCACTCCATCCATTCATGTCATACACTCAAGTACAAAGAGTTGAGCGAAGTTGGCCACAATCACTGTGTCCTTTATTACAAGTTAGAGTCCTTAAGTTATTTATAAAGCAACTACGATACCCTTTCTCATTAAACCTTATTAAGTATAAGGTAATATTTGATTTTTTTTTTCAATACTGAACTGGATTATATAATGCATTGCATGAAATAATAATATAGAGACTGGGTCTCACATGTAACTAAAATATTATTGTCAAAGAAATGTTTGTCTATAGTAAACTTATTGAGTCATTGAGGTAGGCAAAATGTCATTGTGTTCTGACAAATTAGATAAGAGAGATTAATTCCTGATACAACTGGGAAGCCTAAGAGCTCTTTTTATTTTAATTTTTTTGTTATTTAGGAGAGAAAATAGATAACTTTTGTGATTGGATTTGGTCCACTAACTTATCTAAATTCATTTTGTTAAAGATGTGTGGACATTTAGTCTTAAAAAAGACTTAGAATTAGGTAGGTGGGAGTCTTTTTTTCTGTACAGGCACAATGATAAAATGCCATAGTAGCTAATAGTTCTAAGCAATGACTAGCATTTAGCTAGTTTTTTTTTTCAGAGAGGTAAGAAACATTTTTGTAGTGATCAAATAAAATCACATGACACAAAGAACAATCTAGAATTCTATGTAGGTACAACATCAACAAGAGTAAAATAAGTACAAACCACATGGGCTGACACTTGGAGATTCACTTGTACCTTGTACAGAAAGACAATGAATAATGTATGTTTTGTTTTTTTTTTCAACTTTTGCATTATTCATCATACCTTTTCTCTTGAACATTCCAGATTTTTAAGGTTCTTCGGAATTTTTCTTATTTAAATTTGCTGTATGCTTTGTCAGTGTTGAATGTGTAGTACATCGAAAAATTTACATTTAACATATGGGATTTTGAAATTTTTTTCTTTGCACACTTATTACTAATACTTAGCTGCAGTTTCAAAGGGTATTTCCAACCATGTAACAGGAGCGATATGATGGAATGGTGGGTACATTGGAGCTAATCATTAGTACAATTCAAATCTAACCTAAGCTAAGGCAAAAATGCTGCATATTTGATAGTATCCGATTTGATAGCTACTGAAGGAGCATATAGAAACGTGTACTGGAATTTTAAAATGTGGTAATACTGCTTATTTTAATATTTTTGTAATGCAATATGGAGGCGCCCTGGAAAGACAAATCCTAATTGGAGTCTCTAAACACTGAGTATGCTTCTGAGCTGCAAAGGTTTATTCATGCCCGATATTTACAAAAGTCACTTAAAAGTCGTATACATAGAAATCCAGTATGTCACTGATAATAAAATAAGACAATTTGTGATTTTAATTGATGTTCTTTGAAGCCAACAAATAAAAAATAATAATCTGCAATGAAAGTGTATTATCTGCTACCGTTATAGGAATTTATGAATTTAATAGACAATTTGCATGATGCCTGATCCATTCAGTAGTATAAGCCAGCTTCAAATTTATGAAAGTGGAAAAGATGCAGAGAATTCCAGTTGTATGTTTAGGTACATTTTAAGTAAGATATAGTTACATGCATGGTACCTGTTAATTATTGTACAACTCTAATGCTCTAGTACCAGTGTCAAAATCACTCATGGTATATCAGTGATACAAATAAAAATAATAATAAATTTCAAATAAAATTAACAAAAGAATAGTCAAGGAAGCGTGTACAGGGCAATGAAAAGTTTAAAGTTCGGGCACAGTTAGCGACCCATTGAGGTGATTATTCACAACCTCTGGTAAGTAGACTGACTTGGAGAGGTGGTAAGGGTATGTCCTAATTTTTCTATTTTTACTCAGAGGGGAGGGAGTCCACTTTCTAGGTGGCACTGGTCCTATTTTCTACCCCGGCCCCCTTGGACAGGTACTGGATCCATGGCATCCATGTTAGTATATGCCTTTAATGGGAATTAAGGGAGTAAGCAGTGAGTTCCTCCATTTTTTGGAGTTCCTCCACTTTGTCCACTCTTCAAAGTAGAGGTATGAAGGGATCTCCAATGTAAGGGGAAAAGGGATTTAGCCGCATGCAGCAGTGGTAGGCAGGAGAATGGGACAGATAGCAGATTCTTTAAACATATTTAGGTGTCTGTGCGATAATAAAAGTAGGTAGATTCAGGAGTAGAAGTTTTGTGCCTGTGAGTAGAACGAGTAGTCTCTTGCAGTCGGATTTTGTATCCACCAACAGTCAATCAACTGGTGGTTGCGTATCAGTGCTTTAATCTTGCATCTATGTCTAGAGTCCTTGGCTATATTCGTGGTAGTGTTATCTAGTCAAGGGTCCAGGGTAATGTTTAAGTCACCCTCCCACTACCAACACCCCTTATGCAAAGTCAGTAAGTTTGGCTAATATTTTAGACAGTGCTGCATGCTGTTTGTAATTAGGTAAATGGACAATTATAAAGTAGATCAAAAATACCACAAGAGGGAATAATCTCTCTTAGTTGAATAAAGGAAGGAAAAAACAAAATGGTCTAATAGCCTGTAATGTGTATCTTCTAAACGCCTGGTATTAAAACAGCACATGATGAAGAATAAAAATTATGTGTAAAATCTAATAAATTTACCAGGAGTAGATAGTCATAGATAAAGAAAAGCTTAATAAATAAATTAGTAGCAGCAGACAAAATAGTCTATCACATATAAATAGATTAAAAAAAGGGCTGAATAAATCAGTAACAGCAAAATGAATAGTTTGAGGGGTATATCGACTAAACGGTGATTATTGGGAAATTAATAAAGTGCAGGCAAAAGTTGTTGTAGAATCCACCTAATACAATAGAATAAGCTTCCAACTACAATAGAATAGATATGTATTCTTAGTTAGACGCTTATTCTTTTGTATTACTAAAACTATGTACAAAAAAAGTACTTATCGAGCGATGATGCGTTACTTATGGGAGACGTGGCAAAAGAATGTGTCATACACTCTAACAGTACAACTAACTGTTCTGGGGAAACAAATTACACTTTGAAGGTGGCCGCTTGGTCCTAGCTAGATGCTGCGTGTTGCACGAGGCTATAGTGGTATGGTTAGGAACAAGGCCGTTGTTAACTTAGTATGGCCATCAGGGACTGTGCCACACCCAGTTCTGTCCATGTCTGTGGCCCCAAGTACCAACCTCATTGTGCCTCGGGTCCACCGGAATCACAGTTGGTCACCCGGCCCTGGGAGGTGACCCAGGGCCCATTCCCATTCTCAACTCCACCCCCTGACCCAATACCTCCACCCTGAGTAGCCGACATGAGGGGCGGACCCAAACACAACAATCCACCCACCAGTTACAAGTTACCGCCCCAGGTACAACCACGGTGACACAGGGAGCCTACCACATCTGAGGAGACGCCCCAGGGGTTACATAATTTTTTATAACTCTAAATTTTTTTAACTTATTTAGCTTAATTTTAGCTATATTATTTACTACAATTTTTAATATCGTTCACATTTATATATGTGGTATTCCCCCTTTTTTAACCATTCCTAATCCTCTATTTTTAAAAAAAATAATATAAACAATTTTCATATTCCTTGTTATAATTTTAGAATCTCTCTCATACTTATAGTTCCTCTTTCAGGTACTCATATTTTTAGTGTTATCCTTTTATTATTTTTTTAAGGAACTAAATTGTCTCTTTACAGCTCCCTTATATTATATAACATGGTTTATGATTTTAGCATAAAATTATAATTTTGCTTATTATTTGTTTATGAAATTGTTTTAATAATGTATTGTGTATTTTTAAATAAAAGTCTACATACTCAGATGACTTCCTTATTATGGGTTTAGTCATAGTGAAGTATATTCAACAGTGTCTTATGTCTTCCCCTGTTGTATGGGAACACTTGTGATTGAACAAATTTATATTATGACCCCATGCACAGGTGTATCATAATTCTAAAACAGAGCAAAATTAAACATTTTATGAACTACAGCTAGCTGGTAGAATCCTTAATCCAGTGTGGCATTAATTATGGCCATCGGGATCCGAGAACCACTGTAGAGCTCATCCAATATGGCTGCCGCTATTGATAGCCTGTTGTAGGATGGAATGCAGTGGAATGCAAAAGATGGCCCCTGGCTTGAGCCAGAAGTAAGTTTTTTATGCCACTCTAGATAGAACTGAGGCTTGAAACATAGCCTTTATATATTTTTATACCAGCTTTCTGATTCGTTTTAACCCCTGGTTGGTTGAGAAGCCTGTTTCATCTTATGTTTGTGAGTTTAATACTAACACCACTCACTTTGTTCTTATTGTAACTGTATTACGCTATGTGATGTTTATTATTATTATTATAGATCTGCATTGATCACATTATCCTGGTCCATTCCTCCAGGTTATGTTCAGATTTTAATCTTTATACATGTACTGGGTGTTTTTTTCCCACTTCTCTCTGTCTTTTACTTATCAGTTAGATGTCTGTGAGATACACCTGGCAACACTTGGTTTTCACGAATATAAATTTTTTTCTTTAGTGTGTTTATACTCTGTTTTTTCCACAAATGCATGCCAGTAAGGAGACTCTATATCAAAATTGACTTTATAAGAGCATTAAATATCAGGGACATTTACACAGACATAGGAAGCCTGAAAAGCTCAGTCTCACATTTTATTTTTGCTGTTGAGCCAAAAGAAAGCAAAAAAAAAATAAAATTGTTTCTGAAGAAAAACTTTTTGGTTCATATGGACACTAAAAAGGGGAGGGGTCTCCCAAAGGCACCTGTTGGGTGCTTTATATTATTATTATTTTTTGTAAACGTGTTGTTAGTGGAAGAAGATAATAGTATTGTTTTTGTATATATAGATAGACAAAGAGATATAAGTAGTCTTTCCTGACTTCATATTATAGCTTAGCTGTGAACATATGACATCTTGCAAAGCGTGATTAACCCTGTGATTAAGCAGCTATTTCACAATATCCAAATCACCTCTCAAACCAGATATAAGCAATATGAGAATGTATGGGCAATATGTAGGTGTATTTCAAATTAGTTAGGCTATGCCTGTAGCCTGGCTGCCTGAGATGTTATATTAGACATTACTGCTATTGGGTGTATTTCTTGTTAAGGGGGATGTGAACTGTGAAAGCTAAAAGTCGTTTGTCATGACCCCTTTGGGATCAGTCTGGTGTTAAATAGGGGCAAATGCGAGCTATGTTTTTAAGATAGAAGTGGCAGGATTTGGTGATCGACTGGACATTAGAGGTGAAGGAGAAGTCGGAGTCAAAGAGAACATCTAGGCAGCGAGCATGCAAAGTAGAGATGATGGTGGCGCCGTTGACTTGGAGGGAGACAGATACAAAAGAAGCAACACTTCAGGGAGGAAAAAACAGAAGTTCTGTTTTGGACAGGTTGAGTTTAAGGAAGTAAGCAGCTATCCAGTTGGAATTCGTTTAGAGGCAGTCAGAGACACAAGTCAAGATGGGCGGAGAGAGATCAGAAGAGGACTGGTAGATTTGTGTGTCATCTGTATATATATGATAATAGAAGCTAAAGGAGCTGATGAGTTGCCAAGGAGGCACTTGAGATAGAGAACAGTAGGGGACCAAGACAGAACCTTTGGGAGTGTCAACAGAGAGGGGTTGGGCAGAAGAGGCGGAGCCAGATGAAGAAACACTGTAAAAGCGCTAGCAGAGGTAGGAGGAGCACCAGGAGAGAGTAGTATTAAGACCAAGAATCAAAAGAAGCTGTTGATGATCAACAGTGTTAAAAGCAGCAGAAAGATAAAGAAGAAATAGGATATAAGCTGTGAGATTTAGCAGTGATTAAATTGTTGGATACTTTGGTCACAGCTGTTTCAACAGAGTGACGAGCGTGGAATCCAGACTGAAGTGAGTCAGGCAGAGTGTTAAATTCAAGTTAGTAAGAGGAAGAGCAAGGGAGGGAGACAGAATGCGGATGAGATATGAAGAAATAAGATTGAGGGAACAGGTGGTGGGGCGGAAGGACCGGAGCAGAGCAGAGCAGAAACCTCTTCCATTGTAGTAGGTATAAATGAGCATAGAACAGCAGAAGGAGTGTGGTTGAGTGATGTATTGGAAGGGGAAGGAGGGAGAGAGGTTAGAGATCTCTTCCCTGATTGTAGAAATCTTCTCAGTGAAGTAATGCAAAGTTTGAGGCAGACAGGGTGGGGAGCAACCAGGCAAAGAAGAGCATTAAAAGTGTGAAATAGGCATTTGAGTTGGTGGGACAGTATGCTTATGAGGGTGTTGAAGTAATTTACTTTTGCAGAGGAAAGAGCCAGACTGTAGGAGCACAGCATACATTTGTAGTGAAGGAAGTCAGGTGCAGAGTGACACTTTCTCCAACAGCGTTCAGAAGTTCTGGAACATTTTTGGAGATATCGGGTCAGCTTGGTGTGCCAGGGTTGTAATTGGGAATGCTTGCTGTGTTTAACCCCTTAAGGACACATGACATGTGTGACATAACATAATTACCTTTTATTCCAGAAGTTTGGTTCTTAAGGGGTTAAATGAAGGAGGTGCCATGATGTCTAGTTGAGAGGAGAGAGTGGAGTTGTAGAGTGAGGTTGCAGAGTTAGGGCAAGTGAGATTTGAGATGGGTAAAAAGAGAGTTTGGAGTTTGGTGGAGAAATGCTGGAGATCAAGGCAGGGGAGGTTTCTGCGAGATTTGAAAAGTTGAGGGGGATAAGATTTGGTTACGGGGTATGCCGATGTCAAAGATCAGCAGATGGTGGTCAGATAAAGGAAATTGAACAATGGAGAGATTAGAGGTGGTACAGATGTTGGTGAAGATGAGGTCAAGAGTGTTTCCTGCTGAATGAGTTGCTGAAGTAGACCACTGTGTGACGCCGGAGGAAGAGGTTACAGAGAGCAGACGGGAGGTATCAGGGCAGTTGAGGTTGTTGATTGGGATATTAAAGTCCCCAAGTATGAGGGAAAGAGTGCTAGAGAAGAGAACGTGGGATAGCCAGGAAGAAAAGTGTTCAATGACCAGCACCTTGCCTCTGAAGTGCATTGTCAGTGTCTGTTGCTCGGTCATCGGAGGAGCATGAGTGTTCCTCTAATGTGAATATTCTAGCCTCTTGGGCCATTACTATTGTTTCGTGCAGGGTGAGTGATAGTTGCTACAGGTAATCTTTGGTGACCATATGTTTGGACATACACTTTAGCTCAGTTTCAATGTCTGTCAGTGTAGTTTGCTCCAATCCCAAGCACTTGTAGGCAGGTGAAGCAGGCGACATCTTGGGCACCGAGGACTCATGTGATGGGCCTGCTGGAGTCTGGATAAAGTCATCCAGCTGACCCGTTTGTGATCTCGATATTGTGTTCCTGGGGATCTGGGGAGGTTCCACTTTCTTTGTTCTCCCCATTTAGCTGAGCTCAGTGTTGCTATCATGTGGAGCGGAGTTCTGCTTTCAAGAGGCCATTCCAATCGGAGCCCAAACCACGCTCCCTGCTTTATATTAATTTACATACCGCATTATTGTATTTTTTTTGTTTTATTTTTGAGGTTACAACTATCCAGGAGTTCACAACTATTGTTAAGTAATAATTGTTTTTTATTTGACACTAGAATGGTGACACTTTTGATATACGTGTTTGATATGTACAACTTATTGACACTGCATTTATTTTTGTGTGCTCACTATACCCTAGATGTTTAGTATGTTATCTTGACACAAGAAGTAATACAAATCCACCGCACTGTCACTTTAAAGTGATATAGTTTAGATTCTACTTTTGTATGAAGTGCTACACTATTATTATATTTAGTTTTGTTTGCTATTGGTGTAAGGTAACACTTAAATACTACAGCTGCATAGAATATTGAACCCTTTTCACATACTTGAATTAGATAAACAATTTTTAAAAGCTCCTTTTTATACTCTTAAGTTTTTCACAGTACAACCTCATGTCCGATTCTTTAGAGTGGTTATTTCCTATGTTGTAGTATCATAGACTTTTCAGTAACAATCATTTGACTGCAATGGAGAAGAATAGAGGAGGTCAAATCTTCTTAATATACAGGATTTGTTGTCCATCGTTCACCAAAATTGATTAAGGATAAGCACTGCCACCCCACCTGTATGTACCAGAAACTTTCCCACACTTATGAAATGGTTAAGATCAGCAGTCAACAGAAAATTATGTTACTGCATTATACCATTATACCAAAAGAAACTTACGTTTCTCGATCGCAATGAAGTAGATATCAAAGAAAGGATGTGCTTTGGCACTGAAGAACATATCACATCTTCCTACACACAGAGGTGATGGAGTCCTGCTAGTTTCAATAAAAGTTGCGAAATATTTGCAATACCATTCAAGATCAACTCCTTTGAGTTTAGCAATTCTTGAAGGAAGCTAAAGATGAATTGAATTGTGTCTTGAGACTTGCTTGTCAAGGTCGATATATATAATCTTCAATATTTTTTTCAACTCCTGGTGCTTCATCCAACAGGAGCCTGCATTATGGAGTGTACATACAATCACATTAAAACAATGAGAGATATTTTTTAGAATATTTGATGATGTGACTGTTCAGACATGGCATGAACAATGGCATTTACTGCTGTGATGAATTTTGAATTAATACTCGTACGGAACATTGATACCGTCTATATACAATGTAATTTAGACAAATATGCATTTTGTGTGAATCCACCCATTCAGGTAGTGTAAGAGGTTATACAATTATATATATATATATATTGGAAGGCTTGGCCTGAGGTTGTGGGAGGGGCCTTATGGACCTTTAAACGGGAATCCCCCTTCCGTACCCTACCGTAATTGGTCTGATGAGCTGCTGCCCCACCCTCCACTCCCTTTATTTACCATACTCTTTTAGTGTAGGCCCACTTTATTTACTGGCCTACAGCATACATCGGTTTCGGCACACCTCAACCGACTTTTTCCTATCACAGGTTTGCTAACAACAATCTCACTTCATATCATAATCAATGTTGCCCCAAACACAAATATAATATAAAATATTTTACAAAAAATTCAACTCCTGGTGCTTCATCCAACAGGAGCCTGCATTAGTGTTTTACTCTCACAAATGCATGAGGGCAAAACACTTTTTCCTACATCTTTTGACTGTGATGGAATTTCAATGAATTTACACTATATTTATGAACATATCATAAGAATTATATCTTTATGAAATGCTCACTTTTTTACGGTAGGGGTGGGTTTTGGGTGACCAAGCCACTTTAAGATTTGCCCATTAATCTTAATTGGGTGAGAACTGGGCAGTTGGAAAAACATGGTACTTTGGAGTCAAGCACTGTTTTTGGTTTGCATATATTTATTTATTTCTTAATTATAATTAAAGTGGGAAATAACTGGAAAAAGCACAGAAGAAGCACACCAAACTCTTGATATCCCTAAAATTAGAAATTGAGGTAGCATGAGACTACCGAAGATATTTTATTATGCCTTCTAGTAAAGCGCTGTGATAATTATTATTGAATAACCTTTTATACTACCTAAATGGTTGGATTCACACAAAATGCATATTTGTATAAACTACATTGTATATTCCCATGGATTTCTAATTCAGTTAAATATCTTTGTTTTATTATTATTATTTTTTTGGGGGGCCGGTCGATAAAAGTATACAGTTGAGCAAGAACAATGAGTTAATATGGCAGGTCAGCATAAATGTATATATACTACAGCACATTGGTTTTTGAACATGAGAAGGTAAAAGGTACACAGTGCATATTAACAAAAGTCGTATAACATCGTGTGGATAGGCTGTGTTCTTATGATTAAACCTAAAAGGGAAGAGAGTGTTAAGGAAAGTGGAGTAACAATGCTTAACTAGGTGGATTGAGTTCCCTGTTTTCATTTTCTTCAGGTTCCCTCTTATGCGTACTTGTTAATTTATCCTTTACAAAGCGTATAAACCTTTATTGCTTGTTAACACTTCCTGTGCACTTAGAGATGCTTTGACATGGAGGTTAACTAGCAGGTGTCTGTAGCAGGAATTCACCCACATTAAGTTTCTGTCATTTTACCAGACTTAATTAAATTCAGCATTAAAGAGCTACATAATAAAATTTTTCACTTGATTGAGTCTTTACCTAAAGGTAAATGGCTGTCTTACTACCAACCTCTCAACGAAGGTGATATTGTGTATGGATTCATTAAAAGAACAAGAAAGATATCAGCCTTAAATTATATAACATGCAGAAATTAATTATTCAAAGGCTACAGTAATTAAAGACAAATATGTTGTCATACAAACCAGCACCGATTTGAAATTAAAATTTATACTTAACTGCAGTGCTGTGCTAAAAGATAAGAAGAATTGTAAAAATTTCCTTGTACATTTTAATTAACAAAAGGGCACATTAACACAATTATTCCTTATTTATTATTAGAGCTGGCTAAAACCTTGAATTTTATCCTCACGTAATTTCCCACTAATAAAGTTATTTTTTATTCTGCAACTTTTATTATAATTTTTAACTTTGTGGAACTAGAGCAAAACTATTAGATGTTTAGTTACCTATTTTGTTATGGGTCTACATTATACAGTTTTAGCATTAGTTGTGTTAACTTTAAGGCAACTAGTCCACAATTTGTAAATTATGCCAGGATTGTATTTTTGAGAACATTCATTAGGTTGTCCTTCACTTGGTTCCCAATTAGGTTCTCTCAGTAATAGCAAAGTGAGGGACCTATGATACGTGCATATCAGACAG
>OW240922.1:24074360-24097035 GCA_933207985.1 Pelobates cultripes | reverse complement strand
AAACCACCACAAAGTCAAGTCCAGTAATGAAATGCCATGCAAAAGACATACATTAACCTTAGACAATCATTTTGGCTTAATTTCATATTGGTATTGGTCCACATATAGGTTGCTATTTTGGCTCAGGAATACATTAGTTTTATGCGAGTAAGTAAAAACAAAATTTATGAGATGGCAGATGTGAACCCTTTGGTATGATATGGATTTCTGCACAAATTGGTCATAAAATGTGATCTGATCATCATCATCTAAGTCACAGCAATAGACAATTACAGTCTGCTTGAACTAATAACACACAAAGAATGAAATGTTACCATGTTTTTATTGAACACACCATGTAAACATTCAAAGTGCAGGTAGAAAAAGTATGTGAACCCCTACACTAATGACATTTCCAAGAGCTAATTGGAGTGAGATGTCAGCCAACTGGAGTCCAATCAATGAGATGAGATTGGAGGTGTTGGTTACAGCTGCCCTGCCCTATAAAAAACACACACCAGTTCTGGGTTTGCTTTTCACAAGAAGCATTGCACAAAACAGCTCTCAGAAGACCTACGATTAAGAATAGTTGACTTGCATAAAGCTGGAAAGGGTTATAAAAGTATCTCCAAAAGCCTTGCTGTTCATCAGTGCACGGTAAGACAAATTGTCTGTAAATGGAGAAAGTTCAGCACTGCTGCTACTCTCCCTAGGAGTGGCCGTCCTGTAAAGATGACTGCAAGAGCACAGCGCAGACTGCTCAATGAGGTGAAGAAGAATCCTAGAGTGTCAGCTAAAGACTTACAAAAGTCACTGGCAAATGCTAACATCCCTGTTAGCGAATCTACAATACGTAAAACACTAAAAATGAATGGATTTCATGGGAGGAAGCCACTGCTGCCCAAACAAAACATTGCTGCACGTTTACAGTTTGCACAAGAGCAGTACTGGCAAAATATTCTGTGGACACATGAAACCAAAGTTGAGTTTTTTGGAAGAAACACACAACACTATGTGGGGCGAAAAAAAGGCACAGCACACCAACATCAAAACCTCATCCCAACTGGGAAGTATGGTGGTGGGGACATCATGGTTTGGGGCTGCTTTGCTGCGTCAGGGCCTGGACGGATTGCTATCATCCAAGGAAAAATGAATTCCCAAGTTTATCAAGACATTTTGCAGGAGAACTTAAGGCCATCTGTCTACCAGCTGAAGCTCAACAGAAGATGGGTGTTGCAACAGGACAATGACCCAAAGCATAGAAGTAAATCAACAACAGAATGGCTTAAACAGAAGAAAATACGCCTTCTGAAGTGGCCCAGTCAGAGTCCTGACCTCAACCCGATTGAGATGCTGTGGCATGACCTCAAGAAAGCGATTCACACCAGACATCCCAAGAATATTGCTGAACTGAAACAGTTCTGTAAAGAGGAATGGTCAAGAATTACTCCTGACCGTTGTACACGTCTGATCTGCAACTACAGGAAACGTTTGAAGTTAGTTTAGGTTGAAGTTATTGCTGCCAAAGGAGGTTCAACCAGTTATTAAATCCAAGGGTTCACATACTTTTTCCACCTGCACTGTGAATGTTTACATGGTGTGTTCAATTAAAAACATGGCAACATTTCATTTTTTGTGTGTTATTAGTTTAAGCAGACTGTGATTGTCTATTGTTGTGACTTAGATGATGATCAGATCACATTTTATGACCAATTTGTACAGAAATCCATTTCATTCCAAAGGGTTCACATACTTTTTCTTGAAACTGTATTAGCAAGGTAATGGTTTATTTTATCAAATAGTTTATATTGATACATTTTTATAAACTAATAACAATATAATTTTTGAAAACAAACAAGTAATGAACAAAAAATTTCAATGTTTTAAAATATAAAAGGAAGAAGAAAAGAATGGAGGGAAGGGATCCATCGTTTTTGTTGATAGTAAGAATAAATCATTAATGTGTATACTATTCAGTAGATTGTTAGTTTGCAAATCTGCTGAAGAGCAGGTTAATATTTTAAGGGGATTTACTAAAAATTTTAAAGAAGCTGGGTCCTGCTGCTGTTCTCAGCAGTAATTTGGTTAAAATGCCATGATGAGAATTGTATTTGTGTCATATCCAATACCATAAATTGCAGATGTGACCAATTTAATATGCCTATTATTTTAAGAATGAATACGTGCTTAACTATATAATGTACTTTTTTAAAATTGAAGATATCAGGTACAAATACAGTCTTTAACTCAGATATGTAATAAATAAATGATATCAGCTCTTGGACATTGAACAGTGTTTTCAACCACCTATTAGACATGCTCATCCTGATTAAAATTGACAATACAAATTATTTTTAAAGCTCATAGAACTAAAGTGTTATGCTTTGCCTGCTTTCAAGAGATTATCAAAGTACGAACAGACAATTCTGATATCTGAGGACTCCATAAAGCATAAATCCCAACATTTCAAAGAGGGACACCAACATTATGGGTGTGTGGGGGGCATCACTCGGGATATTCATAATTATTTATAAGGTAAAATATAATTAAAAAAACAACAAAAAAAAAGTAACACCGAGAGGCGGGCTGCATTGCTTGTTGCAACTCTAATAGAACTCATTTGCTAAACTTATCTCTGATATTCACAACGGGGTTTAGACCCCAATGAAGATATATATACACACAACGTAAGGGGACTAAACACCCGGTAAAAAGACACCACCTGGGCAGAGAACTTGGTTCACAGAGCGGATGTTGTATGCTTACAGGAGACCCATTTCAAGAAGAATACCCACCCAAAACTCCTGAGTAGGGAATACCCCCACCAATTTCATGCTACCTCCCCAACGAAGGCAAAAGTAACGTCTATTTTGATTATCAGACATGTGGCGTTCACACCCCAATCACACGCACTAGATAGGAAGAGCAGATATGCAATGGTCATAGGCACATTTAACGGAATACTGTACACTATTGTCAACATTTATGCACCCAACTCTGAGCAAGGAAACTTCCTTCACAAAATCCTCACCACAATAGTAGAAAAACAACAGGGCATTACGGTAATATGTGGAGACTTCAATCATGTCTTAGACCCATCTATGGATACTACTCTCCCTGCACACAGTCCCAGACGTAGACCCTTAAAAAGGCAATGCAAGGCAATACATAAATTGCTCCACGCATACCATCTATATGACGCGTGGAGACTACTACAGACTAGCGAAAAAGCCTTTACGTTCCACTCCTCAGTGCATAATTCATACTCGCATATAGATGGCTTCCTTCTAAGGGTCAGGCATTAGACCAAATGACTCAATGTGAAATTGGGGGGATATCCTGGTCCGATCACGCCCCGGTGACTCTAACACTTAAGGATGCCTATGATCCTACCCACCGCAGCCCATGGAGATTAAATTAGTTTATCCTGAAAGACACCTTATTCACAAAAGACATAGACACACAGATGAGACTGTTCTTCTTGGAGAATAGTCCTGACGAGAACACCCAGATGAACATCTGGCAAACACACAAAGCAGTCATCCATGGCTTACTGATAAGGAAGGCCTCATACATTCGTAAAAGATCACAAACACAATTAATGGTCTTGCAAAAAGACCTCCAGGACTTAACCAGGCAGAACCAAGCGACCCCATCCACCACCCTGCAGGCCACCATTCAAAATATAACTAGGCAAATTAACCAACAGGCCCTAGAGAAGACGGAATATAACATACATGAACTCAATTACTTTCCTCTCCAATCTTAGAATCTGAAGTTAACAAAGCAATACTTGCACTGCCCAACAATAAAGCCCCAGGCCCAGACGGATTCACTAATTGCTACTACAAATGCTTCAGAAACACCCTAACCCCAAATTTGACAGCAACCTTTAACGAAGCCATTGACCGAGGTACATTTCCAGGAGAATGCCAGCTAGCACATATAGTGACACTCCCCTAACCCAGCAAGCCACCTACCCAGACCCAAAACCTTCGCCCTATATCCCTGCTTAACACAGACATCAAACTGTTTGCTAAAGTGCTAGTGGCTAGGCTGAGCATAGTCTTACCAACCATAATCGACTCGGACCAAGTGGGATTTGTCAAGGGACGCCAAGGCAGCGACAACACTAGAAAGGTCTTAGACATAATTTGTGGACTGCAAGGCACACAGAAGGAAGGCTTAATAATGTCCCTCAACGCAGAAAAAGCCTTTGACCGCTTGCACTGGGGCTTCATGAAAGGAGTCCTGAACAAATTTAACAACCCGGGGAGATTCGGGTCGGCAGTCAGGGCCCTGTACTCTGAACCCTCAACAAAGGTGTTAAATGCTGGCTTCTTATCAGACCCTTTCCCCATTACGAACAGATCTAGACAGGGGTTCCCACTATCTCCGTTGCTCTGTGTCATGGCGCTAGAGCAGCTGGCGCTTCAAATTAGACAACATGACCGAATACACGGAGTGACGATAGGGCACAAACAATACAAAGCCAACCTATTCGCGGATGACATACTCCTTACCCTGACGGACCCATACACATCACTACCTAACTTGCTAACACTGATCACCACATATGGGAGATATTCATATTACAAGTTGAACGTAACCAAGACCCAAGCCATGTACCTGGGGCGGGACTCGACACAGTTAGAGAGGATGCAGAAAACATACCCGTTTGACTGGAGGGAAGACTACCTAACCTTCCTAGGCATAACATTAACTAAAAAGCTGACCTCGCTGTATAAATACAACTATGAACCACTTATACAGAGTTTTACCTCCACTATGCAGAAATGGGAGGGCTGCTTCTTATCATGGGTGGGAAGGATAGCAGCATATGAAAATGATATTGATCCCGAAGTTCCATTACCTTTTGTGAACACTACCCATACCCCTCCTGAACACGTACCTCCCTAAGCTACAGAGAACTCTGGTCCGATTCGTTTGAAACAAGAGCAAACCCATAGTGGCCAACACGATACTAATCAAACCCAAGCAAAAGGGAGGATTGGGTCTCCCGGACGTAAAGTCCTATTACAAAGCGGTGATAATAGCCGCAATAGTACCAATGCAAACCCAGACCACAATGGACAGACATAGAAGCAAACTGGGCGGGACAGAGGAGCCTTGAACATTCTGTCTGGGTCCCAAGGGCACAGAGACACTGGGCTGCCACAACCCTCTCCACGACATGTCTCACCTTTCAGGTATGGGACGCGGCGAGGGGCTCGCTGTGCATGGTCGGACCAAAATCCCTAGCCACACCGCTACAGAGCGTGGGCATCCAAGTACCAACCTTAGACTATAAATCATGGGTCGAGCGGGGATGCACACGCTTGTACCAGCTGCTCCATGGAAACAAAATTATCCATTTATCGGACCTGCAAACCAGGTTCAACTTGTCGAGTAAACTACTGTTCCCATACCTCCAACTAAAGTCGTACATATTAGAAAACTGTAAAGCTGACACGGGATCCACACAGTTGACACAATTCAAAAAGCTATGCATAGACCTTACCCCCCCAAAGAAAAGTACTCTCTACCACTTACACAGCGTTGATAGATACGCACCAACTAGAGACCAGGTCATACAGGGAAGCGTGGCACAAGGAGCTGGGATACACAATGCCGGACGACCAATGGGATAAAGCACATATGGCACATACAGGTAACACAACATGCACAACGCACTTTGAGTTGATGAGAAAACTTATGTACTGTCAGGATACTGACAGGGATCCAATACGCAGAGTGCGGACAGAAGGAGGTACGTATACCGGACCTTAGAATGGCCGGACTAACGTATGGACAAAGCAAGAATAGTCAAAAGGTAAGCCGAGGTCGAGGGAGCCGGAGGACAGGTAAGCGAGATACAAGCCGAGTCAAAGGAGAGGAGAGGACAACAGGACAAAAGACAAGCAAGGGTCAAAACCGGAAACACAAGATAAAGAACGCGCTGAGTGACTAGCAAGCTAGAACCACGACAGGGCAATGAGCAGTAGTAAAGGTTTCCTTTAAATACCCTGTTACCTAAATAGAGACCACGCCCCCAAAAGGTCCGGAATAGCGGTTCCCGGCACTTTATGTAAATGCTAGCCGTCGCGTCATAAAAGGGGGAGGAGCTAGCGCGGCCGGCGCGAAAACGGCCGGAATATGCTGAAATGCTAGGGGCAGGAAGCCCCTAAACGGAGAGGATGTCTTCCCTGGATTCAGCACCAACAGGTACCCTGACAGTACCCCCCCTTCTAGAAACGCCCACCGGGCGGATGGGACCGGTCTTAGAAGGAAAACGAACGTGGAAGGCCCGAAGAAGACGAGGAGCATGCACGTCTATACTAGGAACCCAAGACCTCTCTTCTGGACCATAACCTTTCCAGTCTATGAGGTATTGCAGCTTCCCCCTAGAAATACGAGAATCAAGGATGGACTTGATGATATATTCCTCCTGACCATCCACACGGACCGAGGATGGAGGAGCAGAGCTGGAGGAAAATCTGTTACAAACAAGAGGTTTTAATAAAGACACATGAAAAGAGTTAGGGATGCGTAGAGTAGGAGGTAGATCCAGCAAATAAGAAACCGGGTTGATCCTCCTCAGCACCCTGTAAGGACCAATGTAACGAGGAGCAAACTTCAAGGAAGGAACTTTCAGGCGAATGTGTCTGGTACACAACCAGACCCTATCACCCGGAGAAAAAATAGGAGCAGGCCGCCTACGCCTATCAGCATGTGACTTAAACACCGCGGAACTACGTGCAAGAATTTGTCGAGTCTGATCCCACAACTTTCTCAGGTTGGCTATATGAATATCAACCGACGGTATACCCTGGGAAGGAGACACCGACGGAAGAACAGTAGGGTTAAAGCCATAGTTCAAGAAAAAGGGGCTATTACGAGTGGAACCACAAACAAGGTTGTTGTGAGCAAACTCCGCCCAAGGAATCAGACCGACCCAGTCATCCTGGTGTTCAGAAACAAAACAACGTAGATATTGCTCAATTTTTTGGTTAGTGCGTTCGGCTGCTCCGTTAGATTGAGGATGATAGGCCGAAGAAAAATTCAGTTTGATGCCCAACTGGGAACAGAAGGATCTCCAAAAACGGGAAATAAATTGGGAACCCCTGTCAGACACAATCTCATTGGGAATACCATGTAAACAGAAAATTTCTCTAGCAAATATCACGGCCAGTTCAGGAGAGGACGGAAGTTTAGGCAAGGGAATGAAATGAGCCATTTTAGTAAACCTGTCAAGGACCGTGAGGATAACCGTATGCCTACTGGAAGCTGGTAGATCAACAATAAAATCCATAGCCAAACAAGCCCAAGGTTTGTTGGGAACGACTAAGGGCTGCAATAAACCACAAGGGAGATCCAGCGGAAGTTTATTCCTGACACAAACATTGCAAGCCTTGACAAAGTCTTCCACATCCCTACGTAAACCGGGCCACCAGAAGTCCTTGGAGATCAGGCAGTAAGTTTTGTGGATGCCGGGGTGACCAGCGAACTTGCTATCGTGAAAACAGCGAATAATGTCCACTTGGAATTTGGGAGACACGAACAAGCGGCCCACAGGAGTACGTTCGGGAGCAAGAGATTGTTCGTTCATAATATCAGCGAGCAATGGAGAGTGTATTTTAACATTGGTGTTGGCGATAATATTGACTTCAGGAATAATAGGGAACAACGTGTCCTCTGTAGAGGTGATAGGTTCGTGCTGACGTGACAAAGCGTCTGCCTTAGTGTTCTTAGAACCAGGCCTGTAAGTAAGCATATAATTAAAGTGTGTAAGGAACATAGACCAACGTGCCTGCCTGGCAGATAATCTTTTGGCCTCCCCATATACGATAAATTTTTGTGGTCAGTCAAGATAGTAACTGGGAGGACAGTGCCCTCTAACAAATGTCTCCATTCCTTTAATGCCATAATGATAGCTAAAAGTTCTCTATCACCAATGTCATATCTCCTTTCAGTGTGTGATAGTTTCTTGGAAAAAAAACCCGCAAGGGTGCAGCGGCTTATCTAAACTTTGTCTTTGGGACAACACTGCGCCTATCCCTGTTTCAGACGCATCAACTTCAAGTAAAAAGGGTAGAGAGGTATCAGGATGAACTAATACAGGTGCTGAGGCAAAAGACTGTTTGAGCGTTTCGAAAGCAGATAAAGACTCAGTAGACCAGGTTTTGGTATCGGCTCCTTGTTTGGTCATATTAGTGATAGGAGCGATAACAGAGGAGTACCCTTTAATAAAACGTCTGTAATAATTAGAAAATCCAAGAAATCTTTGCATGGCTTTGAGTCCCTTAGGTAAAGGCCAATCTAAAATCGATTTTAGTTTGGTCGGGTCCATCATAAACCCGTCTTTGGAAATTACGTAACCTAAGAAAGTTACCTGAGACTGATCAAAGCTACATTTTTCCAATTTACAATACAATCCATGTTGTAAAAGTTTCTGCAATACCTTTCTGACTTGTCTATGATGTGAGTTAATGTCTCTAGAATGTATTAGTATATCATCCAAATATACAATCACACATTCATGTTGCAATTCTCTAAGAACTTCATTGATCAAGTCTTGGAAGACGGCCGGGGCATTACAAAGCCCAAACGGCATTACGGTATACTCATAATGCCCGTAACGGGTATTAAATGCTGTCATCCATTCATCTCCTTGTTTAATTCGCACCAAGTTATATGCTCCTCTCAAGTCAAGTTTGGTAAAAATACTCGAGCCCTTTAGTCTGTCAAAGAGTTCAGTAATCAAAGGAATAGGGTAAGCATTCCTGATAGTAATTTTGTTCAATCCTCGATAGTCTATACAAGGACGTAAGGTACCGTCTTTCTTTTCTACAAAAAAGAAACCCGCCCCCGCCGGAGAAGACTTTCTAATAAATCCTTTGTCTAAATTCTCCTTGATGTATTCCTCTAAAACTAAGTTTTCCTTGGTGGATAGAGGGTATACCGTACCCCTGGGAGGCATAGTACCAGGGAAAAGTTTAATAGAACAGTCATAAGACCGGTGGGGAGGTAAAGTATCCGCCTTACCCTTGTCAAATACAGATTTGAGGTCTAGATATTGTAAAGGTATCTGAACGTCTGTGGATTGGGAAGTGTTAGCATAAGAGTTTACGGGGCAAACAGAAGTAACTCTCTGCAGACATTCTTTCCTACAACCCATACCCCAAGAAACGATTTCTCCACCCTCCCAGTCAATCTGAGGGTTGTGTCTCTTGAGCCAAGAATATCCTAGTACCACTGGGACTGCCGGGGAGGAAATTAACAGAAGGGAAATCAACTCCTCGTGGAAAATACCAACAGTAAGCTTAACGGGTTAGGTCTCATGGAATATTACTGGTTCAGATAAAGGTCTACCATCTATGGCCTCAACGGCCAAGGGTGTATCTCTCAATTGGAATGGGATACAATGCTTATTAATGAAAGTTTGGTCTATAAAGCTTTCTGCTGCTCCAGAATCTAATAATGCCATCGTAGAAATAAACCCCTTTTCCCAAGCTAGAGAGACAGGAATCAGAAGCCTATGGTCTTTTTTATTATGCATAGAGGACAGTAATGAAACACCCAAGGCCCGTCCTCTAAGGGAACTTAGGTGCGAGCGTTTCCCGGATGATTAGGGCAACTAAGACGTAGGTGACCTCTCTGCCCGCAGTATAAACAGAGACCCTCCCTTCTTCTGTACTGTCTCTCAGCCTCAGATAAGCGAGTATTACCTATTTGCATAGGTTCTGGTGGAGTAGGATTATAGGAGTCAGGGTTCTGAAATGAGGGAGCGAGTCTTACAGGAAGTCTAGTAACTCTTTCCCGAGTGTTCTGCCTCTATCTCATGCGTTCATCTATTCTGGAAATGAAGGATACTAAATCCTCTAAATTTTCCGGAAGTTCTCTAGTGGCAATTTCATCTAGAATTTCATCAGACAACCCATTCAAGAATACATCCATAAAAGCTTGTTCGTTCCATTTCACTTCTGCTGCCAATGATCTAAACTCTAGAGCATATTCTACAAGGGTCCTATTCTGTTGTTTAAGGCGTAACAGGGATTTGGCCGCATTAATCTTCCTTCCTGGGGGGTCAAAGGTTCTTCTAAAAGCCGTGACAAAAGCAGTGTAGTTGTAGACTAAAGGATTGTCATTCTCCCAAAGGGGATTGGCCCATCTAAGTGCTTTATCTATTAGCAGGGTTATAATAAAGCCTACCTTAGCCCTGTCAGTGGAGTAAGCCCGGTGTTGAAGTTCGAAATGTATGCTTATCTGGTTTAAAAAACCACGACAAGCATCAGGCGAACCCCCATATCGTAACGGTGAAGTGACATGGGAAGATGCGCCTACAGTGGTTACTTCCAAACCAGTACTTAGCGAATGGCTAGCAGTGGAACGTATTTCTTCAGACTGGGTACTGGAGCGTGTTAACAAAGTTTGTAATGCTAAAGCCATTTGGTCCATTCTATGGTCCATGGCCTCAAATCTGGGGTCAGGAGGACTAGCACCTGCAGGATCCATTAGGCCCTGTCGTAATGTCAGGATACTGACAGGGATCCAATACGCAGAGTGCGGACAGAAGGAGGTACGTATACCGGACCTTAGAATGGCCGGACTAACGTAGGGAGAAAGCAAGAATAGTCAAAAGGTAAGCCGAGGTCGAGGGAGCCGGAGGACAGGTAAGCGAGATACAAGCCGAGTCAAAGGAGAAGAGAGGACAACAGGACAAAAGACAAGCAAGGGTCAAAACCAGAAACACAAGATAAAGAACGCGCTGAGTGACTAGCAAGCTAGAACCACGACAGGGCAATGAGCAGTAGTAAAGGTTTCCTTTAAATACCCTGTTACCTAAATAGAGACTACGCCCCCAAAAGGTCCGGAATAGCGGTTCCCGGCACTTTATGTAAATGCCGACGTCATGACGTCGACGCTAGCCGTCGCGTCATAAAAGGGGGAGGAGCTAGCGCGGCCGGCGCGAAAACGGCCGGAATATGCCGAAATGCTAGGGGCAGGAAGCCCCTAAACGGAGAGGATGTCTTCCCTGGATTCAGCACCAACAGGTACCCTGACATGTACAGATGGTACTACATACCTGATAGACTTGCCCGCATATATACAAATGTATCCAATAAATGTTGGAGATGCGGGGAGGGAGTGGGTACAATGTTACATGTCTGGTGGTCTTGTCCGAGCCTCCAGGACTTCTGGAAAATGGTCATAAAGGAGGTATCAAATGTTACCCAAACAGAGCAGTGTTGTACCCCCGACCACTGTATCTTGTTCATATTACCAAGAGATATACCTAAACCACTGACCAAACTTACTTTCCAGATCTTAATAGTGGTGAACACATTGCTTGCGAGAGCCTGGAAAACAGGTAAAGTCTCGAGCACAAAACCCTTAACTGGGACTACTAGCAAATGGCACACTCCTACATAGCCTCTAACCCCAACACCATCAAAGCCAAATCCATATGGAATAATTATACATTTAAAGCTACTAATGAGGGAAGACCAGGAGTGGGGGGAGCTCTCCCCTCCCTTAAGATAACATAAGATACTAAGATATGCAGCCAAGAAGTGTACCAACAGAAACACACGAGCCAACAAAGCATTGATAGAATCATTGACGAGACTATTGCTATATGCGTCCCCTTCCTACCCCATCCTCTTTTCTTTTTTGTACCATGCCCAATTGTCAACCAAGGACGTTAAACCTCAACCACGACTGGTTGAAGAAGAGAAAATGTTTAGTTTCTTGATAGAACGGAACAGATGGTAGATACACCCAAAACAGACCCAGAAGAACTAACCAGATATCGGGAGTGTATCTCTATATTATCTGCATTATCTTTATGTTATTTTTATGTTACCATGTTGACGTGATGTTTTCTTGACCAACCATGCATCGATTACTTGATTGACAATCACCCCCTGAAACCCCTCTTTCCTTTCTGTACCCCAAAACCTTAATAAAAACTGTCAAATAAAAAAACAAAACATTGAATGTACCTTATTTACACAGACTTATTTCTTAGCATATTTATTGTAGTTTAAAGATGCATTACCTTAAGTATTTTAGCTGTCGACCTCTGTTATATGAACAATATGGGGCTCCAAAATAGGGATTGTCCCTCCTAAAATCAAACACTTGGGAGGTATGATAAATGATGACACTCTGTGGTTCTCTCTCTACCATACATGATGTTGATTCTTGTAAAGGACCAATGAAATGTAAGACACATGTTTTGTGATGTCATTTTTACAGCAGGAAATTACTGACCTGCAGATCCAAGCCAACATCTTTCACATGTGCTATAAATATAGTTTTATTTAATGTTCGTAAACACCAGGTGGCTATTTTGTTCAGTGCTTGTTTTACTAAAGCACATTTTTCTCCACATCTTTAACATGGTCTGTACTGCTGGATAATCAGCTGTCAACTAACAGTCAAGAAAGCAAATTACACCTTACAAACCTCTTGTCTCTTATTTATATTATGCATAATTTCTGCTAGTCATGCTCAGTGGGTAGAAAGATAATTACACTTGCTGCAGTAATATTTTAAAATAATCATGGCAGTTTAAGAATCAGAAATTATAGCACAAGATTCAAGCAAACCATGTGGCTTTCTTTAATGGAAAATGCACAGGCACTGTGCATATATTGTGACTTAAATTGAGTGCGGTATATAAGTGACAGAATTAAGATGCTTGTGAATAGAAAGAATTGAGATATATCATGCGATATTATTATTTAAAGGGATTCAGGGATCACTTATAAAGTACAAGCTACAAATAAAATCTGCAAAATGTCATTTCAATTCAGTAAATCTGAATTGTGCATATTAAGCATAAAATGTTGTAGAGATAGGGAAATGGCAAGCAAAATAAATATGGTGAGATGCAATATGGTTAAACATATTTTTGTTGCATTTTCTGCTTGGGTAATTCTTTGCTTTTCTGCAGAATGTGTATGTGACAGAAATTAAATCTTGCCTTGCACGCCATGTGATAGGTGTTGTAGCAGTCTCTACAGGGAGTGCAGAATTATTAGGCAAGTTGTATTTTTGAGGATTAATTTTATTATTGAACAACAACCATGTTCTCAATGAACCCAAAAAACTCATTAATATCAAAGCTGAATATTTTTGGAAGTAGTTTTTAGTTTGTTTTTAGTTTTAGCTATGTTAGGGGGATATCTGTGTGTGCAGGTGACTATTACTGTGCATAATTATTAGGCAACTTAACAAAAACAAATATATACCCATTTCAATTATTTATTATTACCAGTGAAACCAATATAACATCTCAACATTCAAAAATATACATTTCTGACATTCAAAAACAAAACAAAAACAAATCAGTGACCAATATAGCCACCTTTCTTTGCAAGGACACTCAAAAGCCTGCCATCCATGGATTCTGTCAGTGTTTTGATCTGTTCACCATCAACAGTGCGTGCAGCAGCAACCACAGCCTCCCAGACACTGTTCAGAGAGGTGTACTGTTTTTCCTCCTTGTAAATCTCACATTTGATGATGGACCACAGGTTCTCAATGGGGTTCAGATCAGGTGAACAAGGAGGCCATGTCATTAGATTTTCTTCTTTTATACCCTTTCTTGCCAGCCACGCTGTGGAGTACTTGGACGCGTGTGATGGAGCATTGTCCTGCATGAAAATCATGTTTTTCTTGAAGGATGCAGACTTCTTCCTGTACCACTGCTTGAAGAAGGTGTCTTCCAGGAACTGGCAGTAGGACTGGGAGTTGAGCTTGACTCCATCCTCAACCCGAAAAGGCCCCACAAGCTCATCTTTGATGATACCAGCCCAAACCAGTACTCCACCTCCACCTTGCTGGCGTCTGAGTCGGACTGGAGCTCTCTGTCCTTTACCAATCCAGCCATGGGCCCATCCATCTGGCCCATCAAGACTCACTCTCATTTCATCAGTCCATAAAACCTTAGAAAAATCAGTCTTGAGATATTTCTTGGCCCAGTCTTGACGTTTCAGCTTGTGTGTCTTGTTCAGTGGTGGTCGTCTTTCAGCCTTTCTTACCTTGGCCATGTCTCTGAGTATTGCACACCTTGTGCTTTTGGGCACTCCAGTGATGTTGCAGCTCTGAAATATGGCCAAACTGGTGGCAAGTGGCATCGTGGCAGCTGCACGCTTGACTTTTCTCAGTTCATGGGCAGTTATTTTGCGCCTTGGTTTTTCCACACGCTTCTTGCGACCCTGTTGACTATTTTGAATGAAACGCTTGATTGTTCGATGATCACGCTTCAGAAGCTTTGCAATTTTAAGAGTGCTGCATCCCTCTGCAAGATATCTCACTATTTTTGACTTTTCTGAGCCTGTCAAGTCCTTCTTTTGACCCATTTTGCCAAAGGAAAGGAAGTTGCCTAATAATTATGCACACCTGATATAGGGTGTTGATGTCATTAGACCACACCCCTTCTCATTACAGAGATGCACATCACCTAATATGCTTAATTGGTAGTAGGCTTTCGAGCCTATACAGCTTGGAGTAAGACAACATGCATAAAGAGGATGATGTGGTCAAAATACTCATTTGCCTAATAATTCTGCACTCCCTGTAAATGTTATTGAGGCTGGCATAGATGCCTAAAAAAACAATGTAGCTCCATGTAGCAAAAGCACAGCTTAGTGGAAAGAGGCCTTGACAAGGCTAGGAGGCGGGCATAGGAGGAAGCATGAAGGGATTGGTGGTTTGTGGGTAGAGGTTCAGCTATATAAATAGGCAGACATCTTGGAAGAGTCACTTTTAATTTACCTACCTAGCTGAGTTTGTCCCACCCTCCCTCCCTGGGTTATGGTTAAGGTTGGGTTGTCCAATTCTGTCACAGTGGCGGGATAGGGAGCTGAAGGATAGGAAATAGGCTCCCCATTAGGATGGTTATGGAAATGGTTGAATATGGTTATTGGTAAGTTTGGTAGGTTTCGAGCCCTGTCAGTGGCTCAGAACCTGGTGGGGTAGGGTTATCCAGGTATACCCCTACCATGGTTAATTAATAAAATGTTGGCACTTTAAGTTATGTTCATGTTGGTATACAGTTATATGTTATTTATATATAGGTGCCTGTTTTTCTGTGTTAATTTATTACTATTTAATAAAAGCAATGGACAATTTTGACCCATATAACCTAGTGTCCGTTTTTTATTGGGATAGGTACGTGGGGGTTTGTCCGGGTTCTGACTGCCAATGCACCTGTCATGACTTAATACAGATTAAGTTAAAGCACACACATAAAAATACAGTTTTAAGGCTGGTAAAAATCACCTATCTCATATGGCCGTATTGAGTTAAGCCCACCACTACTTCACAGTACCCCAATATCAGTGGGCCCTACACTAATTCCAATGTGTGAGAACAATTAAATAGTGCAAGTGCTAAATGAGCTAAAGTGTATTTTAGTCATTTGTTGTAAGAGTATTGTGAATATATTTAATGCAAAATTAATTTGATGAAACATCACTACACGTGTTTGCACTTTGCTAAGGACACTAGGGCATTATATATAGAGCACTAAAATAGTGATCCCTGCATAGTCTGCCCTCAGTGGTACTGGTGTGCATTCTCATTACTGTAAGCTGACAGTTTTTCAGGATGATCTGCCCTTATTCCCGATAGGTCCTTCTCCGTTAGGAGCTGCCAGTGATGGAATTTGCATCACTGACTTGTCCTCTTTTATCCAAATCATTGGTGTTGAGATTCACAGAATGCCGAAGTTGGGGTGATATGGTAAAGTAATAACTAACACTTCTACTTTGAGGATAACACTTTGGATATCTTATACCTTAAGAGCTAGTGCAGTATTTAAGGCCACTCTGACCACTTCTCATCCTGTTATGGTCTCAGTTACCAGAGAGTATGTTATTGTGATTCTGTGTGTTTTCTGTTTATTGACTTGGCTCTGTTAATTACTCACGGGCTTAGCTCATAGGTCTCCCTCTTCTTTGCTTACCCCTCTCCTTTGATCCAATGATGGTTTCAAACCTATCCTTGCTTCCTTCAGCTTCAGGCAAAGAAAATGAGACAGAGAGGGGTATTTTTCTAAACCTTTACATACTTATTAAACCTTAATAGGGAACATTGGAGATTTGTTTTGCCTGAAGCTGAAGGAAGCCAAGTCAATTGTTTATGTAGGACCCACCTAAGAGGTTTGCCTTGACGTGTCAGGTGGGATTACACCATTGGAGTAAAACAAAACAAAACAAAAAATTCTCTAGATTTGCATAGGGATTTTGGGTAGTGCGCAGGTAACTCTTTTATTTGTTTTTTATTGTATGTATTGGGGCTAGTGTCTACTATGGTCATTGCTGCCACCCAGGAGTAGTGGGAATCTGAGCACAGGACTTATTTTTGTGTAGTTGACTCAGAGACTATTAGCTATAGTCCTTGAACTTAAAACAAACTTACCTGTTGGAGGGTTCCACTATTCCTGTCATATTCATCACTGCCCATAAGAACTTCTCCTACATCAGTGAGCCAAAAGACTGTCTGCTAAGCAGGCTCATTGGTCTCTTTTCTTCTCTAAATTCAGCTATATTGTCACCTACCTTTCTGGAATCATTACTATAAAGCTGATTTTCTATTCAGGCAATTAAAACACCTAGTGTAGAAGAAAAAGAGACCATGCCAATAGTTCCCACAGAAACAATTATAGCCATGACCAGAAACATCAGCATATCTGACCTGATGTTTAGAATTCTTAAGACCACAACCCATGCACCACGTAACACTCATTGTGATAAACTGTATATTGACACTCAGGACTAAGAGACCATTGTTACTACTTTTCATGATAATAATGCTGTGGGTCATATGGGAATACACAAAACCATTTTCCTGACATCTAGAAGTAGTTGGTGGCTTAGCATTAAGAGAGGATGTCAAGGACTATATACCAACTTCTGCCAAATGCCAGTGCTGGATTAATGGTCTCATCAACCTTAAGCTGAATGCTTTGATTCATGAATTACATGAATATAAAAATGCAAACACTAAGCACCATAACTATTACCAAGTGCTATAGTGCCATGGACCCCTTACCTACTGTAATTGGTAAACTGTTTGAGAACATACCTGGAGCCTTCTCAAATCTTCTGCATCAGCCAGAGAGCTAGTAGTTTATGTTTGGAGAGTAAGAACAGACAATTCTGATATCTGAGGACTAGTGATGTACCGAACGGTTCGCCGGCGAACGGTTCCTGGCGAACATAGCATGTTCGCGTTCGCAACGGCGGGCGAACATATGCGCGGTTCGACCCGCCCCCTATTCGTCATCATTGAGTAAACTTTGACCCTGTACCTCACAGTCAGCAGACACATTCCAGCCAATTAGCAGCACAGCCTCCCTAGCAGACCCTCCCACCTACTGGACAGCATCCATTTTAGATTCATTCTCAAGCTGCATGCTTAGTAAGAGGAGGGAAAGTGTAGCTGCTGTTCATAAGATAGGGAAAAGCATAGCTAGGTTAGGGATAAGGGTATGCTTTTTTTTTATTTTATTTTTCTATGTAATGTAAATGCACTTAGTTGTCTGCCACTGCTGCCAGCTTCTGTGTCAGGCTCACACATACTGTGCCCATTTCCCCAGTCAGTGCCACCAATTACATCTGGTGTCACAATAGCTTGGATTTAAAAACAAAAAACTTTTTTCACTGTTATAGATTGAATAGCAGTCAGTTGTCTGCCACTGCTGCCAGCTTCTGTGTCAGGCTCACAGTGCATACTGTGCCCATTTCCCCAGTCAGTGCCACCAATTAATCTGGTGTCACAATAGCTTGGATTTAAAAACAAAAAACTTTTTTCACTGTTATAGATTGAATAGCAGTCAGTTGTCTGCCACTGCTGCCAGCTTCTGTGTCAGGCTCACAGTGCATACTGTGCCCATTTCCCCAGTCAGTGCCACCAATTACATCTGGTGTCACACAATAGCTTGATTTAACCCCTTAAGGACTGGACTGTTTTTGCGATGTTGTACATTTGCGACCAGGAATATTTTTACACTTTTGTGGTGTTTGTGTTTGGCTGCAATTTTCCGCTCTCTCATTTACTGTTCCCATACAAATTATATATTGTTTTTTTCAGGACAAAGGGGCTTTCTTTACATACCATTATTTATATAATCTCATGTATTTTAATTTAAAAAAAATCTGATGAAAAATTGAAAAAAATACATGTTTTTTGACTTTTACTTGAAAAATCTTTTACTCATCTACAAAAGCGAATGAAAAAAACTGCTAAATAGATTCAAAATTTGTCCTGAGTTTAAAAATACCTAGTGTTTACGTGCTTTTTTGCTTTTTTTTTGCATGTTATAGGGCTATAGGTACAAGTAGGATATTGCGGTTTCAAAACAAACATTTTTAAAATTTATCAATAGTGACATTGTAACACTATTATCTGTCATAAATCTCTGAATAACACCCCATATGTACATATTTTTTTTAAAGTAGACAACCCAGGGTATTCAATATGGGGTATGTCCAGTCTTTTTTAGTAGCCACTTAGTTGAAAACACTGGCCAAAGTAAGCATTCATATTTGTTTTGTGTGTGAAAAAAGTAAAAAAACTAAATTGAACGTTAATTTTGGCCAGTGTTTGTGACCAAGTGGTTACTAAAAAAGACTGGACATACCCCATTTGCAATACCTTGGGTTGTCTTCTTTTGCAAATGGTATGCCATCATGGGGGTAATTCTCATTCCTGGGCTACCATACGCTCTCAAAGGCAACGTAACCAACCTGGCCATTTTCAATGTAAAAATATTTGACCTATATATTTGACCTTGTAACTTTCAAAAATGCTATAAAACCTGTACATGGGGGGTACTGTTTTACTCGGGAGACATCGCTGAACACAAATATTAGTGTTTAAAAACTGGAAAGCGTATCACAACAATTATATCATCAGTAAAAGTGCTGTTTGTGTGTGAAAAATGCAAAAAAAGTCACTTTCACTGACAATATCATCACTGTGATATGTTTTAGTGTTTTGAATCACTAATATTTGTGTTCAGCGAAGTCTCCCGAGTAAAACAGTACCCCCCATGTACAGGTTTTAGGGTGTCGTAGAATGTTACAGGGTAAAATACAGTGCTAGCAAATTAAATTCTCTGGAATTTCGGCCTGGGTTGGCAGGCAGGTCCCTCAAATTACAATCAATAAAATTACTGAATTATGTAAAAATATTACATAAATACGCACGTAGAATTTAAATATATATGCATATTTATATATTTGAAGTCTAAGTGTATATTTATATAATTATTTATGTAATTTTGTATATGGACGTATGTATATTTCTTATTATTTTTATTTATTTTTATATACATAGATATATATACAAATTCATTCTAAGTGTATTTTGATATAATATATATATATTAATTTTAAAATACAGTTAGAATAAAATTTCATATAGCTATATAATTTTTTTTAAATTTTTTATTATTATTTAAAAAATTTTTATTTAATTTAAATTACTTATTATTTATATTTTATAATAATATATATATACAATATATATAGTTATTATATATATTATATATATACGTGTGTAATTTAATTATAAGTGTATTTTATATTAATATAAGTACATATTAATATAAAAATACACTTAGTATGACATTATATATATATATGATATATAGACATATATTATATAGGTATAATATATGTCTATATATCATATATACACATATATAATTATTTTTATTTTTTTTATTAACACTAACTTTAATTTATTTTTTTGATTTTACACTAGCAGGGAGACTGCCTGTCAGCACAGACAGTCCCCCTGCAGGCAGCACTATGGACACCTATTGTGACCATGTGATCGCTGTGTTAAGCGATCACATGGCCACAGGGGTCCTAATCTGCCGTGGGGAGACTGTCTGGGCTGCAGGCAGTCTCCCCACAACCGGAGGAACACTGATCGCCGCCGGGGGAATGACGGCGATCAGGTAAGTACCCCCAGACCGTTAGGACGGTTCAGGACCGTCATCGGTCGGCAAGGCAAAAATGCCGATGACGGTCCTGAACCGTCCTCGGTCCTTAAGGGGTTAATGGATATATTAAAATGTAAAATAGAAAAGATAAAAGCAAAATAAAAAGCACAAGGCTAAAAAAATTATATGTCCTATAAACTAGTAGGGGTATTAAACCTCCAATAGAACCAATAGCAAGAGAAGTGTTGCTTCAAAGAAATACTTATTGGTGTAAAGTAAAACTACTTGCTATGAACAATGTAACTGTATTCTAAATAGAGAAGTTGGATACTAGTATCTTCAAAACTCTTCCTGCAGAACAGGGTAGGTTGAATATAGATGAAATGCCTCTAGTGCACAAGGGGTTAAACAGCACAACAGTTGGTTGCAATGGTTAATAGAAAAGAGGCAGGGAATACCTATAAAATAAAGAGGTATAGGAGACTGTTGCAAGCTAGGTTAGATATAATGGTCAGTAGAAATATAGAGACTATAGGTAATCCTGACGCTTGCTAGCAAGAGAGATGTAAATACAAAGAGATATTTTAATAGTAAAAAGTTAAGCCACTTTCTAGAAACAATGTCATTGAATTCAAGATGGGAGGGTGGGGTATTAGTATCCTCTGAACTCCTCCTGCAAAACAGGGTCTACTGTATATAGATAAAGTACCTCTAATACACAAGAGGTTAAACAGCACACCCAATATGGTTGCAATAGTTAATGAAGAAGAGGCAGAGAATACCTGTAAATAGGGAGGTATAGGAGGCAGTAGCAAGCTAGGATTAGATGATGTAGAAAATATAGATAATCCTGATGCTTGTAAGATAGAAAATCTAAGTACCTTCGAGGGCACCCCTTAATAAATGCTTATACTATATAGCACAACCTCCCAAAAAGGTGTAAATACAGAGAGATACTTAAATAGTAAAAAGTGAAGCCACTTGCTATAAACAATGTTCAAGATAGCAGGGTGGAGTATTGGTGTCCTCTGAACTCCTCCTGCAGGACAGGGTCTGCTGTATATAGATAAAGTATCTCTAATACACAGGAGGTTAAACAGCACACCAATGTGGTTGCAATAGTTAAAAGAAAAGAGGCAGAGAATACCTGTAAATAGGGAGGTATAGGAGGCAATAACAAGCTAGGATTAGATGCAATGATAAATAGAGATGTAGGAAATATAGGTAATCCTGATACTTGTAAGATAGAAAAACTAAGTGCCTTCGAGGGCACCCTTTAATAAATGCCCCTAAGGAAGCCTAGCTTGACATTCTCTGCTGCTGCACTTATTCAGCCACGGTCTGACTAGCGATCTTACTTTTACAACTAGGCATTCTTTTTACTTGTCCTATCCTCTGTCTCTTTATTCCTTTTTGGGGGGTTGAGTTATATAGTATAGGCATTTATTAAGGGATGCCCTCGAAGGCACTTAGTTTTTCTATTTTACAAGTGTATTTACACCTTTTTTGGGAGGTTGTGCTATATAGTATAAGCATTTATTAAGGGGTGCCCTCGAAAGTACTTAGATTTTCTATCTTACAAGCATCAGGATTATCTATATTTTCTACATCTCTATTTATCATTGCATCTAATCCTAGCTTGCTACTGCCTCCTATACCTCCCTATTTACAGGTATTCTCTGCCTCTTCATCATTAACTATTGCAACCATATTGGTATACTGTTTAACCTCTTGTGTATTAGAGGTACTTTATCTATATACAGTAGACCCTGTTTTGCAGGAGGAGTTCAGAGGATACTAATACCCCACCCTCCCATCTTGAATTCAATGACATTGTTTCTAGAAAGTGGCTTAACTTTTTACTATTAAAGTATCTGTTTGTATTTACATTTCTCTTGCTAACAAGCGTCAGGATTACCTATAGTCTCTATATTTCTACTGACCATTATATCTAACCTAGCTTGCAACAGTCTCCTATACCTCTTTATTTTACAGGTATTCCCTGCCTCTTTTCTATTAACCATTGCAACCAACTGTTGTGCTGTTTAACCCCTTGTGCACTAGAGGCATTACATCTATATTCAACCTACCCTGTTGTGCAGGAAGAGTTTAGAAGATACTAGTATCCAACTTCTCTAGATACTAGTATCCAACTTAGAATACAGTTACATTGTTCATAGCAAGTAGTTTTACTTTACACCAATAAGTATTTCTTTGAAGCAACACTTCTCTTGCTATTGGTTCTATTGGAGGTTTAATACCCCTATTAGTTTATAGGACATATTTTTTTGCCTTGTGCTTTTTGTTTTGTTTTTATCTTTTCTATTTTACATTTTAATATATCCATTAAAAGTTATTTTTTATACCCATTTCATTGTGACTATATTTACCAAAATGTTGAGACACTCTATGGTAGTTTTTTTCTTTTCTTTTTTTGTATTCATATAAATTCACCATTTAGGGGTTACCCCCCATTTTGTTTCTACCCATATTCGTGCCTCATATTCATATCTAAGCTCTCCTTTTTTCTTTTTTAGTTACTTACTCTTTTCTGGAATGTTTCTGCACTACACAAGCAGTACACGTTTTCCATTCCTACACAATCTCCAACCTACGTCAAGTACTGTACTTTCCATTTCCAATTACAACATGGGACCAGGTCAAGGAGGCTTCTAATGCAGAGCTCCATTGTGATGTAATAACCTCCAAAAACCATAAAATCTTCCA